>OX336397.1:52414142-53014142 GCA_946902985.2 Meconema thalassinum
CTCACCAGCCGTGAGCCCCTGAGGGAGTAGCAATATCCAGGGTGCACTAGAAGTGGTGGGGCAACATACACCCTGCCTCCTTGAGGGCGTTGAGCAGAAGGCAGGAGATACTGTGAGCCCCTGAGGGTGTAGCAATATCCAGGGTGCACCAGAAGTGGTGGGGCTACATACACCCTGCCTCCTTGAGGGCCTAGAGCAGAAGGCAGGAGATACTGCGATCCCCTGAGGGTGTAGCACTATCCAGGGTGCACCAGAAGTGGTGGGGCTACATACACCCGGCCTCCTTGAGGACCTTGAGCAGAAGGCAGGAGATACTGTGAGCCCCTGAGGGTGTAGCACTATCCAGGGTGCACCAGAAGTGGTGGGACTACATACACCCTGCCTCCTTCAGGCCCTTGAGCAGAAGGCAGGAGATACTTTGAGCCCCTGAGGGTGTAGCACTATCCAGGGTGCACCAGAAGTGGTGGGGTTACATACACTTTTCCTCCTTGAGGGCCTTGTGCAGAAGGCAGGAGATCCTGTGAGCCCCTGAGGGTATAGCACTATCCAGGGTCCACCAGAAGTGATGGGACTACATACACCCTGCCTCCTTCAGGGCCTTGAGCAGAAGGCAGGAGATACTGTGAGCCCCTGAGGGTGTAGCACTATCCAGGGTGCACCAGAAGTGGTGGGGCTACATACACTTTGCCTCCTTGAGGGCCTTGTGCAGAAGGCAGGAGATACTGCGAGCCCCGGAGGGTGTAGCACTATCCAGGGTGCACCAGAAGTGGTGGGGCTACATACACCCTGTGTCCTTGAGGGCCTTGTGCGGAAGGCAGGAGATACTGTGAGCCCCTGAGGGAGTAGCAATATCCAGGGTGCACCAGAAGTGGTGGGGCTACATACACCCTGCCTACTTGAGGGTCTTGTTCAGAAGGCAGGAGATACTGTGAGCCCCTGAGTGTGTAGCACTATCCAGGGTGCACCAGAAGTGGTGGGGCTACATACACCCTGCCTCCTTGAGGGCCTTGTGCAGAAGGCAGGAGTATCTGTGAGTCCTTGAGGGTGTGGCACTATCCAGGGTGCACCAGAAGTGGTGGGGCTACATACACCCGTCCTCCTTGAGGGCCTTGAGTAGAAGGCAGGAGATACTGTGAGCCACTGAGGGTGTAGCACTATCCAGGGTGCACCAGAAGTCGTGGGGCTACATACACTTTGCCTCCTTGAGGGCCTTGTGCAGAAGGCTGGAGATACTGTGAGCCCCTGAGGGTCTAGCACTATCCAGGGTGCACCAGAAGTGGTGGGGCTACATACACCCGTCCTCCTTGAGGGCCTTGAGCAGAAGGCAGGAGATACTGTGAGCCACTGAGGGTGTAGCACTATCCAGGGTGCACCAGAAGTCGTGGGGCTACATACACTTTGCCTCCTTGAGGGCCTTGTGCAGAAGGCTGGAGATACTGTGAGCCCCTGAGGGTGTAGCACTATCCAGGTTGCCCCAGAAGTGGTGGGACTACATACACCCTGCCTCCTTCAGGGCCTTGAGCAGAAGGCAGGAGATACTGTGAGCCACTGAGGGTGTAGCACTATCCAGGGTGCACCAGAAGTGGTGGGACTACATACACCCTGCCTCCTTCAGGGCCTTGAGCAGAAGGCAGGAGATACTGTGAGCCCCTGAGGGTGTAGCACTATCCAGGGTGCACCAGAAGTGGTGGGACTACATACACTTTGCCTCCTTGAGGGCCTTGTGCAGAAGGCAGGGGATACTGTGAGCCCCTAAGGGTGTAGCACTATCCAGGGTGCACCAGAAGTGGTGGGGCTACATACACCCTGCCTCCTTGAGGGCCTTGTACAGAAGGCAGGAGATACTGTGAGCCCCTGAGGGAGTAGCAATATCCAGGGTGCACCAGAAGTGGTGGGGCTACATACACCCTGCCTCCTTGAGGGCCTTGTACAGAAGGCAGGAGATACTGTGAGCCCCTGAGGGTGTAGCACTATCCAGGGTGCACCAGAAGTGGTGGGGCTACATACACCCTGCCTCCTTGAGGGCCTTGTGCGGAAGGCAGGAGATACTGTGAGCCCCTGAGGGAGTAGCAATATCGAGGGTGCACCAGAAGTGGTTTGGCTACATACACCCTGCCTCCTTGAGGGCCTTGTACAGAAGGCAGGAGATACTGTGAGCCCCTGAGGGTGTAGCACTATCCAGGGTGCACCAGAAGTGGTGGGGCTACATACACTTTGCCTCCTTGAGGGCCTTGAACAGAAGGCAGGAGAAAACTTGAAAAGAAAAAGAAGGCTGACCCCTCGCAGAAGGGGGGGATCAGGAAAGATGAGACCAGGGCCAATTAAGGCGGGAAGGGAAGAGACTCCCTAGGCCTCGGATACCCTAATACCGTCGGGGTCGGAAGAGAACAAGAGTTGACCAAGTGAAGTCGACAGGAAAGAAGACGGAGAGGAGCCCGACACAAGTAATTGGAAGCAATGCCGGACTCAGCTGGGGCCCCGTGGTCGCCAACCTACGTCCCGCTTAATGTGAGCCCCTGGGGGAGAGATGGAAGGGGAGGATGAGGAGGATTGGAGAGAATGGAGGAGGTGAAGGAAAAGGCGAGCAAGAAAAGAAGGAGGTGGAGAAGGAGGACGAGGAGCAAGAAGGGGAGGAAAAAGGAGAAGGGGGGAGGAAGAGGAGGAAAATTAAGAGGGGAAGAGGAGGATGACGAGGAGGAAGAGAAGGAAATGAAGAGGGGAATAGGAGGGGAAGAGGAGGAAGAGGAGGAAATAGATGGGAAGAGGCGGTCGAGGAGGAGGAAGAGGGGGGAAGAGGAGATTGAGGAGGGGGAAGAGGAGGTTGAGGAGGGGGAAGAGGGGGGAATAGGAGGACGAGGAGGAGGAAGAGGGTGGAAGAGGAGGTTGAGGAGGAGGAAGAGGGGGGAAGAGGAGGTCGAGGAGGAGGAAGAGAGGCGAAGAGGAGGTTGAGGAGGAGGAAGAGGGGGAAGAGGAGGTCGAGGAGGAGGAAGAGGGGGGGAAGAGGAGGTTTAGGAGGAGGAAGAGAGGGGAAGAGGAGGTCGTGGAGGAGGAAGGGGGGGGAAGAGGTGGTCGAGGAGGAGGAAGATGGGGGAAGTGGAGGTCGAGGAGGAGGAAGGGGGGGAAAAGGAGGTTGACGAGGAGGAAGAGGGGGAAGAGGAGGTCGAGGAGGAGGAAGAGAAGGAAGAGAAGAGGGGAAGAGGAGGGGGGGAGAAGACGATTTAGAAGACGGTTTTTGGTTTTGGTTCCTTAAACTGTATGTTCCCCCTTAACATACTCTAACCTTGGACTAGCCCTACAGTTCTTGTCCTCGACCCTTTTCTTCCATAACTATGCTTGCTATTCCTGGGTGTCCTAGTAAGTGTCCTACCAACCTATCTCTTCTCTTCATTAACAGTCACCAAAAACGTATTCTCTCCTCTCCCAATCGTCTTCTTAATTTGTAACGCAATCTACCCATCTGATCTTCATCATTCTCCTGTAACACCACATTTCAAACGCTTCAGTTTTCCTCTTTTTTGCAGCGCCAATGGTCCAAGTTTCACTTCCATATAGCGCCACGCTCCAGACAAAGGCTTTCAAAAGTGATCTAAATCTATATTCGATGTTAACAGATTTCTTTTCTGTGGAAATTCTTTCCTTGCCTGAGCCTACCTACTTTTTATATCCTCTTTGCTTCGTCCATCACTGGTTATTTTGTTTCCTTTATGTATTTATTAATTAATTAATTAATTAACTAAGTTGGCTATTCCTGGGTGTCTTAGTAAGTGTCCTACCAACCTATCTCTGCCTTTCATTACCGTCTGTTAGGTAGTCAGCCCAAAGGCTGGTTGGATCCTCAAAAAGTACCGTCGTTAGGTTATGTGGGTGGATACCCACAAAAACCCAAGGCAGCGCTGTATTGAGGCGTACTAGGCAAGATGAGGAGTGAGGTAGTTTGTCATTGCTTTCCTCACTGAGTCTGAACAGCAGTACTAACCCTATGAGTAGAACCTTTCACAGCATCCACAGGCACTGACTGTGCCCTGAATGTCATTACTAAGCACCACCCATACCTCAGTAGCTTCCGTATAATCACAGCCATGAGTGAGACTGAGACAGCGGTGATACTCTAGGCTGTGCCAACAGACACTGACTGTGCCCTGAATGTCATTACTAAGCACCACCCATACCTCAGTAGCTTCCATATAACCACAGCCATGAGTGAGACTGAGACAGCGGTGATACTCTAGGCTGTGCCAACAGACACTGACTGTGCCCTGAATGTCGTTACTAAGCACCACCCATACCTCAGTAGCTTCCGTATAATCACAGCCATGAGTGAGACTGAGACAGCGGTGATACTCTAGGCTGTGCCAACAGACACTGACTGTGCCCTGAATGTCATTACTAAGCACCACCCATACCTCAGTAGCTTCCATATAATCACAGCCATGAGTGAGACTGAGACAGCGGTGATACTCTAGGCTGTGCCAACAGACACTGACTGTGCCCAGAATGTCGTTACTAAGCACCACCCATACCTCAGTAGCTTCCGTATAATCACAGCTGGTGTATTCTTGGAATACACGGTACGAGAGATTATAATTTTCAATGCTTTTGCATGTTCTTTCCTTCCTCTTTGTCAAACACCAACAGTGATCTTCGGTTTTCTCTTAGGTGTTCAGGTCGCTTATATCTTTTATGAGTCTGTTCTAGATATATATACTCTGTGACTCACCTAGCGTCATCTAGCAGCGAATCTATGAAGCTCTTCAACTCTTCCTGGTGCAAGAGGACTTACTTATCCATTTGGCCACCAGATCCTGTTACCATCGCCAGCTATTTTCTCCTTGAGCAAGAGGACTCTGTCTACTTTTTTACTCACCATGCTGCGCTAGTATCGCCTATTATCAACTCTTTGAAGACCAGCTCATCAAGAGAAAATATTTTTTGTTATAAAGTTGGCAATGTTTATATGTTCTCCTTTTGTCTCCTATCCCCCACTCTTTTCCCCTTCCTTGGACCCTCCGTGCTCCGTTGAGCAAGTCTCACTTCTTAGTCGGCAGTTGACTCGATCAGTCAGGGCTCAACTAGGGCCAGTCTCCTCTAACCAAGAGACATTCTCTACGTTCTACGCCATGTTGGCGCATTAAGTATCGGTTAAGGGAACCTCACCTTCGCCATGCAACAAAGATAAGTACCTGCTTCAAGTTTTAACCTCATCTTCATGATTTTACCGACCACATGCTTTTAACTATCTTTTATATGCAGTGTGAAATTACTTATTTTGGGGCAAAATCATCCTCCGCGGGATTTTCCATGTTGAGCTTTTGTTTAATCAAGAAAATCTTAGTGAAAAGCAGCATTTCTTATGCTTGCCAAATGAGAAATCTTCTCACTACGTGGGATATTATCTAATACCCGCTGTTTATAATTTACAAAGCAAGTTCCTCCGTTGGATTTTCTTAACCCCATTTTTCTACTAAGATCGTTCTGGAACCTTCCAGATCTTGTACTCTATCTGCGAGTCTTGCCATCAGGTATTTTTCACTCACTTGTGAAAATAGTATTTAAAATGAGGAATTTTCCTTACAAATTACTGCAATAGCTAACTTTCGTCCACCGTTGGAATGATCTATGGCGCATCTAATTGTAATTCCCAATTTTTTTCAAGAAATAGACTCTCGCCTACCTAGTGCAACCGGTTCTTTTCAGCATTGTAATAACTTTCTTTCTCATGAACTTTCGTGTTTCTACAGTGAACTTTGCATCAATCTTTACAGACTATAGTGATAACCAGTGCTTGCTCCACTTTTCTACCGCGTCGCGATCGTCCGTTTATATTAAATACGGCCGTGAACATTGATCCTATATCCCAATGATCTTTCCTCAACCTTCTACTAACAACCCATATTAATAAAATTGTAACTTTTCTATAAGGTGTCACTCACGAAGTGCCCTTCCATTTTTTCTTGTTTAACATTAATTAATTACTGTATAACTACGTGTTTCAAACACGATTTAAATTTACATTGTTTCTCCCCTATAATCAGGGAAAACAATTTTTTTCCACTCTTGAGTGAGTTATTTCTAGGTTTCACGAAATGGAAACTGCCCCATTTAGCTCGTGATTCCTACTTCAACGTGGGAAGTCTAGAACCTTCATTTTGACTTTCTTCAGGTTTCATAGTAAATGACCTGCCCTCTTGTATAATGGTCATAAAAGTAATGCAGCTTAAATATAGGAAGTTGTAGGAACTTCTATCTTATTTTTCGTGTTTTCTTATTGTTATTTTAGAAGTTTTCACTCTTTCTAGAATATTCTCTCCGGAATTTCTTAAGGTACACTCTTTGTACTCCAATTAACGTTCAAACTTTAATTACTTCATTGGTTATTTGTTTAAATCTTATAAAGATTTTAGAAACATGTAAGGTTTTAAACCTTGTAAATTGTCAATTGCCTGGAGCAAACGTTTAATGTTGAGAGGTCTGTGACCCCATTTGTTGAAAAGTTCAAATGAACTATGTTTGTCAAAAATATATTACATACTTATTAAATTCATTAACCTTCTTTGAATTGTTTAATAAATTAAATATTTGTTTTTGGATTTATCATTTCGAAAATACAACGGTTAAGCAAGATCCTGTCTTCCCTGACTCTTCCCAAGTGCATGCCATCGTTAATACAGAACAATTCTGCTACTATTTGTCTGGCCAGACCATCACCCTTCCCCATAGTACTTTTATGCATGCTTGGGAGGAAATACACTAAAGCCTTTCTCTGGCAAACCGCCCAAGTCTTAGCTGCGGTTCCCGTTAGCTTCGACCAAGCTCGTACCTACTTTAGGTATCAGAGAGTTAATTTTCAGTGGCAACTGCCTCTAAGGGTATTTAAAGTTAAACTTATAAATTTTGTGGAACTTTCCTATTTTTCTATCCTTTTTCTCCAATCCAAAACCTACTTCCTTTTCTTAATCATCTTCCCTTGGTGGGTGGGTTATTCCTCAGCCAATAATCTACCCAACAGCCATGAGTGAGACTGAGACATCGGTGATACTCTAGGCTGTGCCAACAGACACTGACTGTGCCCTGAATGTCATTACTAAGCACCACCCATACCTCAGTAGCTTCCATATAATCACAGCCATGAGTGAGACTGAGACATCGGTGATACTCTAGGCTGTGCCAACAGACACTGACTGTGCCCTGAATGTCATTACTAAGCACCACCCATACCTCAGTAGCTTCCATATAATCACAGCCATGAGTTAGACTGAGACATCGGTGATACTCTAGGCTGTGCCAACAGACACTGACTGTGCCCAGAATGTCGTTACTAAGCACCACCCATACCTCAGTAGCTCCCATATAATCACAACCTTGAGTGAGACTGAGACATCGGTGATACTCTAGGCTGTGCCAACAGACACTGACTGTGCCCAGAATGTCGTTACTAAGCACCACCCATACCTCAGTAGCTCCCATATAATCACAGCCATGAGTGAGACTGACACATCGGTGATACTCTAGCCTGTGCCAACAGACACTGACTGTGCCCTGAATGTCGTTACTAAACACCACCCATACCTCAGTAGCTTCCATATAATCACAGCCATGAGTGAGACTGAGTCATCGGTGATACTCGAGGCTGTGCCCTGAATGTCGTTACTAAACACCACCCATACCTCAGTAGCTCCCATATAATCACAACCATGAGTGAGATACTCTAGCCTGTGCCAACAGACAAAAGCAAATGTACTGCATTCATCAAGAGATGGCGAACAGGCCATCTTCATTACCAATCACCAAATTAATTAATTAATTAATCAATTATTTCTTTCTATCTATTTATTTATTTATGTATTTATGTATTTATGTATTTATTCATTCATTCATTCAATCGTTCATTCATTTATTTATTTATTTATTTATTTTTATTTATTTTTTAGTTCCGTTTGGGCCGGCTGTGGACCACGTGGTTCTTATCGCTGGCAGCTTTCCTCCGAGCCCAGTATGCCTTCATTCTGGCACTGTGAATGTCCTTCCGCTCCTGAGTCCATTTCACACCTACTCCTGGACGCACAGCTTTTGCTGTTAGTGACTGGACAGAGTCTGATGTTCTGACTGAAGTCCTGTATTCCTGTCATAGATGTTACTGGGGTCAATATCCAATTGTTCAAGGTCTTTCCTGACTAGTTTCGACCACTTGGCGTTAGTTGCTTTCCCTCTAGAGACAGTATTGAAAATTCTGGAGGTGAGCCTCTGATTATCCATTCTCACAATATGACTGTCATGGCTGTTGCAATGCTCTCCACTTGTTCATAGAGTTCATTGTTGTGCCTGATTCTATACTTGTATTTATTTATTTATTTATTTATTAAAAAACAAGAGGCATGATAGACGAAAGAGGTTCACCAACATTGTCCTAGAATCCCCTAAGTGTTGGCACTCGTGACTAAATGTCAAACTGTGAAGAGTACTGAGAGCTCTTACGTTAATGACTTGTGAGATGAAAATTAGCTTGGAAAGCAAAAGCACTGCGGAGGGGAGAGCGCGTCACTTCCTGCAACACAAGAGTACCTGCGAATGAAGAGGATGTACAGGTTGTGCCAAACATTAATTGACACTTGTATGTACAGTTAATCACAATTCCCACACAGTAGCCTAGTCGTCACAACGCTGCTAGGCTGTCCATGATAATTATCAACTTGTTATTTACCAATTATTTGTTTTTGGAATTATCAACAGGAACTAATGTTCCTTGATGCTCTGTTCTTACTTTGGTTGGTTGGTTCCTCAGTCTAGGGGCTGCAACAACGCGGTCATGTAGCCCCGTGTACTTTGGGTGTGTGTAGAATCTGTCTGATTACCGGTGTTAATTGTGATTGCTGAATTAGTGTGTGTTATCTGTTTTAATTCAAGTAAGGACTGCAGACAATAATTTCAAGGAGTTCCTACTTTTGCTACCAAATGCTACTGTCCACGACACCTAGCTTGCGGACTTGGCTACTAGTTGGCATCGCAGTCAGCTCCTGGCAGCGAACGTTGGTACTGCCCCCGTAATTGAATTATGTAGAGACCATGGTGGATATATTTGAAATTATAATTAGAGTTATGGCTGTCATAGTTATGACGTGGGTAGTCATGACGTAAGCACGGATGACGTAAATGTTATACCAGCGGGCTACTTGAGCTGAGATTCTCAGTGACGTCAGCATTTAGTCGAGAATGTTCCAAGATTTACGACGCAGTCGCAGGAAACGAGGAATTCTGCTGAGGAAGAAACTATGCTATTGGAGGAGAGGCATGAACCAATGAACGGTAGTTTAAAGGAAGACGGAGATAGCTGAAACTATGGTATTTTTATTACTTTTGGAATGCAGAATTGTGGAAATCCATTTGCAGTAAAAGCATCGATTTGGAATTTTGGTGAAATTTATTTTCAGTTTTTGAATTTTGAAAATCCGTCATGTATTAACGAAGTTGGAACTTTGAGCGATGACGCAGTACCACGCTTTGGAAGGGATGGTAACGCCCCTCGTGAAGTTAATAAAAGGGCTTGCGCAGAAGAGAGGAGCCTCTTTTCGCTCTCTGATCATTCTGAGATCTCATTCTCAGAGCATCGAAGTATATTTGTGAAAGTTCTTTTCTTATACATTCATTATAGTGAGACGTCGAAGTGAACAGCAGTGAAAAGAATCGTCTTTATAACGTGTGGCGAGGCCACTATATTAACGAGATCCAAGTCAAACTAGGTGAAGTTGAAACGGACCTTAGAAAGCTTCTACAAGTTTAGCTTCGAACAGTTAGCGGTCTCCGATAAGCTAATTGTATTGTGCAGTGCTACATGCAGTTATAGAGAAAAGCTGAACAATTTCGACCGATTAGTTCGAAAGATATTAGCAGTTTTATACGACTGAGAAAAGTGATTATCTCGCCACAAGAGAAGCACTTTTGTGAAGGCAGAATCAACGCAACGGCTGACGCTGCGAGTGGAATAGAACGACTTCAGAGTGCTTTGTTACAGAACACTACGGTATAATGGAGCAATTGAATACGGCAGTTTGTTCCTCTAACACTACAACCGAAGAGCAGATGGAAGGCTAAGGGCTTATTGCAATTGGGACATACTTCAACGGAGTAAGATAGCGACATGGAACTTCGCTAATTGCTATTCCACACAAGCGAACATGCGGTGAATACCATCTACACCCATGTTTCGTAATTAAAGGCTGAATACCATCGAACAGCCATAAAAACAATTTCATACTCTGAATATGAATAATTTCTTCGGAAATTTCTACAAAACTTCATGACGATTGTCTACTGGAACTTCAGGGAATTTTTCAAGAGAGGTCAGGGATATCCCGACTCACACAGAAGATTATTGCCGGAAGGATGTCTATTCGTCTTCGAGGAGCAGAGCGATTCACGGAGAAGGAAGCAGTTCGATTCTCCGAAGGTGCTATTTCCTATTTCGAGGATGGAGCTCAACTTTAACGTGGTGAAATGGATCCATCAGCAGTCTTCTTTGGGGAATTTTCCTCTGGAACGTCAATCGGCAGATAAGGTAGTCGTGAACGTTTATTGTATTTGAGTATATTAATGATGTTTGAGCAACCATTTTTCCCATATTTTTATCCTCATGTGTTTTTGCCCTATTTTCTTGTTGAGATTCTTATTCTCAGTACACCTTGATGAGTTTTGCATTTTTCGACGATTTATTAAGACATTGTTATGTCATGGGCATAGTTAACGATTTGGAATCAGTTGCGACTGATATTTAGAATTTTCAGTAATTAATATTTTGTAGTCACGATTTGACTGTAAGTTAATGATTTTTAATGGCAGATTTAAATTCAGACAGCGTGTCACTTTATTAAAGTAATTCTACCCCAGTTTAATTACTTTGACCAATTTTCTGTCATCATCAAGAAGGAAGAACATTTAAATGATTTTAGAGCGTTAAAATCTCTTACGTTGTCGACGATCTTGGAAATACTAGTCGTTATTTGAATTGATTGCAACACAGACATTTATCGTCAGTTATGAATGAACATTGCATTATAGACACTTTTGTGAAAGAGTAACTTTAATAATGAATTTTTGAATGCATTAAAGTCTAGAACTTGTGTTAGGAGTTTTTCTCAATTAGAGATTTATATAACGATGTTTGCATTCCCCAGTCTAAATGGATTCTATTCGACTACTTCGCATTTTAGTCGCACTTTATTTGAAGATAGTATTTTTATACTACATTTCTTTTAAGATGTAAATCTTAAATGTTGATAGACCAGACAGGCGTATATAAGCGTATTCACTATTAAATTTGTTTGTGATTGGCAAGTTTTGACTTCAGTTCGGTTCATGAATGAAATCCACGAAGGTTAAATAGAAAAACAGTTTTGAAACAATTAATGATTATAAAAATTTTTAAGTGGAACTATGAATGTATAATCGATAGTGCAGCGCGTGTTGAAAGTCGCTGAGGTATAATGCCCTTGAATATGAAGGAAGTTCCCACAGGAATAAATGTTAAAGAATTATTTGTGGAAGTTTTGTAAGTTATGTGAAAGTTTAATACCATATAGATTAATATATGATGATTTTGGGCATATTTGTAATGCAGTTTGCGCATTAACTTGTTAGCGAAGGATTTTCCGCTGGAGTAAGATTGTAATAGTTCGTTGAAAATAAATCAAGTGATTTACTGTTATAATTAACACGAGTTTTGAAAGAATTTGAGATAAGATTTTGAATGAAGGTTGCCGTCACAAATCATTATTAAAAACTTTATTAAACCAGATTGTGACATTAACATGTATAACTAACCTTCATTGGTCGATTATATTAAACAAGATTATGAAAATTACCAACCGAATGGACATGTGGCTAATGTATTTATTAAATTAATAATTTAAACAATTAAATGTTAATATTGTAAATAATCGCTGTAAATATTTTTGAAAATAATGTGAAACGAGAGTGATGTTAAAGACGTGCTTATAATATTTTTATTGTCTTTGACAAATATTATAAACAATTTCTAATTGTTATAAATAATTTATGTGATTTGTTATAAACATTTAAGAGCTAATTAAACAATTGGATTGAAGTTAACAAATTTAGGGAATTAACACAATGATTCAATAGGATGTGAGCAAAGTACTTGAAAGATTTGCGTAAATATAATGTGATCTGTCTTGTAGACAGATAAAAGTTTGAGAGAGCAAGCTACCCTTACGTAACGTAGCAGGTGAGAAGGGAGTCCATTCAACCAGTATGCAACAGGTTCGAGGTTAGCTCGCAGCTGGGCCAACATCTGGTTATCAGAGTGAGGTCGTACACACTCCGGCCTTGCGACTATAAATACCATTCTCTTGTTTATTAAAAGGAAACCAAATGCTCTATATATGTCACACCCTGACGTCCTTTTCCAATCCAATTGTGTTAATAATATTACGTTATTTGGAGCTCTTGGGAGCTAAAATGTTTTATATCATGTTGTATGATAAATTTTTGCAAGTCCTACTGAGGACGTAGTCAGATTGACTTGGGCTTCTGATAGCCACGTTGATTTTGTTGTGTTAGTAAAATCATACCCTTTATTAGAAATAAAGCTTTTATACAGTTCAAAGTTCTCGTCTTCGTCTTGGCTCATTTTTAAATGTCATGGTGGAGGTTATTGTGTGAACAGACTTTTAGTGATCCTGTTGTCAACTCAAACCCCGAGATAATTAAGAGGTAAGTAACGGTAAGTATGAACCCCCGTCTATTTTGGTGTGTTCCACAATGATTTCCTGTGTACTTCTGTGCTCTTATCTCGATAGTATCTGTCAGTGCCATTTTCATTGATGCAGCTGTGCCGGTGCAATTGATAATTGGCAATCCGATTGAGGGGGGCGGATATCTGACAGCCTACTATCCAGGTAAACGGGGACAGTACTAATAGAGCGTTAGCAATTCTAACATACAAATGTTGGTTTCACACAACTGTAGTTAGTGGAAGGTTCTTTTTCATGCCATAAATCTATGACATGGGCCCGCCGGCTTTAGTTCCCCTCCGAAGGAAGGCATACTGAGGGATTTTTAACGCTCTTAAAAATCCGACCACTTCGGCCGGGTTTGAACCTGTGACCTTGGGAACAGAAGTCCAGGTCCTATTTTAACACGAGCGTTTTAAAAATAAGAAAATTTTGGATTTCAGTTGATTTTTCAAAAAAAAAAAGGCTTAATTTTAACAGCATTTTCATGAACATTTCCAGTAGGCAGAATTAAACTAAAAATAATTATATAAACCACTGTTTTAAAATTAGAGCTGATAATAAATCAATGTTCGATTATAATGGAATAATTTGGTTTTAATCGGCCAACCGAAGAATAATTGATTAGTAGATGGGAGATAAGAACTGAAGTTTAAATGAGAGGTCGTCGCTCAAATTGAGTTACGCTTATTTGCGGAATAATGTATAGGAATGATGTATGTAGAGGCAAAGAGAGCAAGACCAGAAGAGATAGAGTTAGAAATGAAGAGAGAAGAAAAAGGACAGGAATCTTGATGCTGCAGGACAACAACAAAGTTAATGTGGTGTGGTCACATGATGAGTAGGGCTCGGATTTTTAGGTAAATAAATATGTTTTTCTATAAATACATAAATTCCTGCTTTTCACTTATTAGCACATAAAAAGACATAATATATACATTTTTTACATCAGTATGCTAGATATTTCAGTTTATTGCATTTTTGTTCTGTGTTACTTCAACGGGGAAAAACCTGTGAGTTATCTAATCTTCATGCAGAGCGTATGACAGCTTGCAATTGTGTTATTCTCAACTTGTCGCCCCGTGCCACTCACTGTGGAAGCCTGAGATTTGCTTGTCCATAGCCATATTGCACCACGCGCTAGAGCTACCTGGAACCAGTGTCACTCATATGCAGTTCATTTCAGTGTAAGGCAGTTCTACGATGCCTAAAGTAAATACAACTACAAGTTATCGTCTGTTGCAGAATTTAAAGATAATTTTACTTCTGATGGAGGCGTTCTGTTCTGCCAACCAAGTGGGAAAGCAATCAAGGCTGAACAGCGATCTCAAGTTACACAGCACCTCAAGGGCAAGAAACATATTGCCGCAGTTTCGCGCCTTCAGAGTAAGTGTTTTGCGATAATCGTCGGTCATTTGTGATGGACAACCTGAAGATGTATCTCGTTGTGTATTGTAATGCTTCAGCAGTCAGTGAGACATAGAATAAATTGCATTCGTGAGTACTGCATATTGTTTATATTCACATTAATAAACTAAATTATAATTAAATATTTTTACTTTTTTATCACATGTTTCAGGTATTTTTAATACATAAAACATATTTTCCCGATTTTTAGCGCCTAAAAATCCGAGCCCTAATGATGAGGATGAAAGAGGAGAGAGTACCAAAGAAAGCTTCTTCCGAAAAGATGACAGGGGAGAGACCACGAGGAAGACCCCGAAAGAGATGGACTGATACAGTCTGGGTGTGCATAGAGAAGAGGAAGAAAACCTGAAGATGTACTTAAAAAGGAGAGGACAGGTAACGATGGAGGTATTTAATTCACAACCCGACCCAGGAAGCTGGAAACGGGAATTGAAGACGGCATGTATAGGAATCTATAAAACTTACTTTTTACCAAAATATACAAAGTTCCTTCCTTGTTTATGTTAACAATAACCAAATAAGAGTCAGCGACCGTGGAAGGACAAACATCAATGCAATTGGGAAGGGTTTCATAAAAGAAAGAAAACGAAGAGTTTACAGCAATGATTTTGAATTCCTGTTCTATGTTTACAATTTAGCAGAGGAACATTTTTGTTTTACTTTGGTTGGTTGGTTGGTTGGTTGGTTGGTTGGTTGGTTCCTCAGTTTAGGGGCTGCGACAACGTGGTCATGTAGTCCCGTGTACTTTGGGTGTGTATAGAATCTGTCTGATAACCGGTGTTAATTGTGATGGCTGTATTAGTGTGTGTCATCTGGTCTTAATTCAAGTGAGGACTGCAGACATTGAATTTTCAAGTAGTTCCTACTTTTGCCGCCAAACGCCACCGTCAACGACTACTATATCAGAACTTAGTTACTAGATACCACCGCAGTCGGCTCCTGGCGATGAACGCTGGAACCTAAGAGCGTTACTCAAATTTAACCTATAATTTAGCTTCACACAGGTTTAATTAATGGAAGGTTCTTTAACATGCCATAAATCTATGACATGCGACCGCCGGCTTTACTTCCCCTCCGAAGGAAGGCATACTGAGGGATTTTAACGCTCTTAAAAAATCCGACGACTTCGGCCGGGTTTGAACCCGCTATCCGGGGCATAGAAGCTCTGAATGCTACCAACTATGCCTCCGAAGCCGCCTTTCTTTTACTTTGTTTTAGCCTAATTTCACTAAGATGGTATATTATCTCTATATATAAAAAAAATGAAAGTTTGTCTGTTTTTTCTGAATTTCCACGGAAGTTTGAGTTATTAACGTATTTCAGACTGGTTTATGACGGTTGCGCGCAAAAAAATGTCTGTCTGTCTGTCTGTCTGTCTGTCTGTCTGTCTGTCTGTCTGTCTGTCTGTGTGTGTACAACTTTGCACGTGCATCACTCGAGAACGGCTGAGTGGATCAACGTAAAATTTGGTACAGATGTCCATCAGAGGCAGGAAAGTAATCATTGATGTAACTCTTCTCCATACCTCTCATGAAAGAGGGCCTATCCCTTAAAAAGCATGCTGAAATGGGTGTAGAAAGACGTGACAAAGCTCATTTTCAGCGTCTCAATGTGAGTAACAAAACTCGGGAGCCCTACGGGCCCCGAAAATCACATTTTAAGGTTCTAAAACCAACAGTTTTTGAGATATATCCAGAAAACTAATTTCATTTATTAAGCTATGGACAGAATGCAAGGTGGTAACCATGACAACACAATCTCTGAAGTCCATCTATTGCTGTAAGACGCAATGCCATTCCATTTATTACATTACTGTGAACGTTCGCAAACGGCTATAAGGTTATCACGGAACCAACTTAAAGTGTAAAATTCATCAATACGTATATAATGCGCTTAAGGGGGTCAAGGGGTACTCTTGAATTTGTTCACCTGATTTACACGGGCGTGTGTGGTACTAAAGGTCTATTATATCACTATCCCTATATTATTAAATTATTATTATGATTATTATTATATTATGACGTACAAGGACGAGACAAAACTCATTTTCAGCCCCTCGGTGGCTCGGAGGCTACTACGTTTTAAGACTCTAAAACCACGTTTCTGAGATATTCCCAGAAAACTAATTTCATTTAATAAACTAATAAATAGATGACGAGTACAGAAGAACACCAAATCAGGAGCTATATAGATATACTGAGAAAATCACAGATGTGGCCAGGAAGAGACGTCTGGCTTTCTACGGACATGTCTCATGGATGAACCCAACAAGATAACCAACCGGCTTCTCAACTACTGGGGGAATAGAAAGAGCTTGACACCGTCGCTAACAGTAGTTAACAAGGATATCCAAGAACAGAAGATAATGAAAGGTAAAATTAGAAGCCGATCACATCTCAGAAAGATACTTAAACAGAAGAGTTTTCAGGACTGACCACCCTGTAAGAAAACCGGCATCATTTGGACAAAAGAGAGAAAGGAGGAACATAGCCAGAGAATGCGCGAATATTGGGCAAACATCAAGTCCCTCGCCAAGCTGAAAAGTTGAACGTCGTGGTCCTTAGGTGGCCCATCCGAAAGAAGAAGAACAAGAAGAAACTAATGAAGTAATGCAAGTCGGTAACCATGACAAGAGTATCACAAGAGGTGACATCCAACTTTCCACCTATTTCTGTAAGAAGCAATGCCAATCAATTTATTGTGAAAGTTTGCAAATGGCTATAAGGTTATCGTGGAATCAAACATAGATTGTAAAATTCAACAATGCAAATAAGGGGGTCAAGGGGTACCCTAGAATTTTCACACGTGACTTGCACGTGCGATATGCGATATGTTGTACAGAAGGTCTATTATATCTCCAAACAGCAACATTATTTTCAAAAATTCCTGGATTTGAATAGTGTTTTTTGCAGCTTTTGGGAATTTGGGACATTGGAGGCTAAAATCCCGAATTTTCATGCACCACAAGCCTTTATAATTTATTAAGGGGGTCTTCCTAGGGATGGGGACTTTCCATAACGGTGAGGGTCAGTTTTAATTTGACATATATTGCGTTTCGTCTACGAGGTTTTCAATATTATTTTCACGTCAGGATGTACACGTTAGGTGAATTTAGTTTGAGAGCACATTTTAAGTAATCATATTTTTGTCGACAAACGGGTTCATCGTAAAGATGATTTTGTTTGATACCGTGTGGTTGATATTGTGCCCGTGTGGATGGCACAGGCATCGAACCCATAATCTTTTAAGTCAAGAAAGGAAGGAATGATACAGATTTGAGTGCAGCTTGGAGCTGACAAGAGAGGGCTGGATGAGATCACCGAGCCTGACGCACAGGCAATAAGGCGATGTTGTGTAACAATATGCAAGCTGCATCTGAGATCATCGTGGTCTACGTGACTAAAACAGCTTACGATTGGAGATATAATCGAGCAACGGAAAGTTCCGTCGAAATGAGTGAGATAGAAAATCTAATAAGAAGTCCTGACTCGACAATAAATTGACAACACTGTTTGAGAGGTGTGGCCAGGAAATTGATAAAATAATGGATTGTGGCGAGAATACGCAAAATTATTGAAAAATCTCTCCGCTAATGTTAATCATCCTAGAAAATAGAATTTTTAGAGATATAAAAGTTTATAATAATTGAGTGGTATAGAAAGGCAAAGTCAGCACTACGTAATGGGGAATTCACCTAGCCAGTAGCCTGGAGAGGTGGAAAAAAAAGAAGGTACGCTCACGTTAACGAAGGAGCTCATTTTAATTTTTATTATAGTATTCACACGATCGATTTTCGGAAATTTTGGTATATTTGAGACGTTTAGGTCGTGAGCTTCAAGGAGGTATTTTTTTTTTATAAACGTGCGACATTTACTTTGGAAAATAGTTCTGGAGAAGAAGCGAAACTAATTTATTTTTAGTAGAATCAAATAAATACCCTATGAGCACAAGGGAAATCATGCAGTCTACAGTTGCTCTTGAGGGATTTGCAGCATCAGATATCATTCAGCAGGACGTGCTGCTTGGCGAAGTTATAATCAGGCGATGTCGCCATACATTGAATCGTCATAATCCTCGTTAGAAGGAAATTACCGTCGAGCTTCGAACATTATAATTAGTCTTTGGACTTAGGCAAAGTAGTATATTTTGTCCCGAAATACTTTCAGCCGGCGAAGGCAGCGTAAAGCCTTGAATATTAGTATTGGAGCAGCATCGTAACATCTCGACAATAAACGAGACTTCGAAAAAGTAGTGAAACTCTATTTTATCCAGTGCGTTAAATAACCGCGTCAGGGTTAAACGTAGGATAATTGCCTAATCTTCCTGTGCTTAGGAGATTAGTGCACAAGTGTCGTTATATTTGAGGAATCTACAGTACCGGCATCAATTGCCAAGTGAAACGCAGTAAAGACTTTGGAAATTATTCCACAAGGAAAAGACTACATACAGTCTTCAGAGATAAAGTCCAAACGTGGACCAAAGTAAAGCAATTGTTAGAGCGCGGTCGTACCATACACAGCGACTCTAGAAGGGAATGTCAAATTATAGACAATTGGCAAAACGAACATTTGCGTACCGAACGAGATATAATATCGTGCAATAGCTCGAAGAGTGCCGATAATTACAGTAACCAGAATAGGAGAATCATCCGTTACCAGTAGAGGGAGACGAGCGAACGAGACTTTCAATCATCCCGATAGGAGTTAGGAAGTCAACGTTAGTACTTGCACCCCTTGGAGGCGGAAAGAAAAGAAATCAGGTGTGTGTGAAAGGCATTATTATATGCCGAAGTGAAAATTTTGTATCTGTAAAATAATTTCAAGTGTTTATCAATATTAGAGTGTTTTAAGTGTTATTAAAAATCATGAGTGTATTTCCTCAAGCAGAGGTTATTAGTGTATATAAAATGTATAGGTTTAATGAAGAACTAGTGTTTGTTACGAGTTTGGAAATGTGTGTGATGTTGGCGTAGACCCAAATAAGTGGGCAAAATGTCAAGTCATTGGGATCCAAGGAGCAGTTCTGGATAAATCATGTGAGTAACCAAATTTGATTATGTATTGTGCCTCGGGAGAATTCGTGTAACAATAAATATGGAGAAATTATTCTCATTTGAAAAACAGGGATATGTGAAAACTGTGTATAATGATAATATGCGGGATCTGAATAATAACTTAATGAGGGATGTAACCAGATAAAATGTGTTTATCAATGCTCAGTGAAATAGTATTCATTGGAATACTAGTAAATAAATAATAATGTTATATTCAATACAAGCAAGATAAGAAAGTAATAACTTCATGAATAAATTAATTGTTTAATTAATTTTCATATAATTAATCATGGAAACCGTTAGGTTCCTTGAGATAATAATGATAATGATTGTTGAACTATTTGAGTTCAAGTTGAAGTAATGTCAGGAATTATTTTATTAAAGGCAAATACTGTTCTATGGACGGAGATCAATTAATTGAGTTGAAAAAATAATCTTACTTTGGAAGGCATCACGGAATTACTAATGTAATTGACGCTATGGGGCGTATATATTTTAATTGTCACGCTAGGGATGCTGTGAAAATATGCCAGGAAGAAGTAATTGTGGGGACTAGTTGGAAGCGGTAATGAATTGTGTGTGTTTGCTGATGCAAATTTTAAAGGGTGCTAAATTTATATTGTTATGATAAGCGCAGGGACCGAGCATATGCCACCCGATTGTCGCTAATGTTGGAGGATTGGTCAGATGCCATCGCTCCTTTGTAGGTCCTAAGCCCTCAAAAATTGGAATTGTCCAGGAGGCCAGCCGGGGAACGAACTAGCGTTCCGTTACTACGAAAGCCCCTATTTATTGTTGGTTCTATGAGTATCTTACCCGCCAATGCGAAAACTCCACAGTTATAATCTCACCTGAGCCAAATGAGCAGGTTATAATAACCGCATAATGTATTTTTAATTGAATGTTACGTGTCGCCTTTCCAAGTTTAAGAAAGTGATGTGCTTATGGCCTCTAGCCAGGTAATATCCCGTCCGGGTGAGGAAGATATTGCGCCCCCCCCCCCCCCCCCCCCACCGTCATAAATTCTGCCTGAAGTGCTTTGACACGAGAGTGGCCACCTTTATTGGGGTAGGTCTAGAATGAACCATATGTTTCTGTGGTCAACAGAAGTAAACAACGTTTTGAAATGATCTGGTAATTGCACTGAGATCCATTTGTTTTAATAATGATATAATTGGCATGGAGACAATAATAAATAGCATTACTATTGTTCCCGAGTATGGTGGAAGCATTAAGATAACCTGGGAGTTTATCTTAACTTGATTTAATCAGTCGTTTCCAAAAACTCGAGGGGTACGCGAATTCTTCCCAAAAAATGCTGTTTGTTAGTGTTGAATAAGAGAGATGATAGATTTGAACATCATGTGAACCCAATGAATAGTAATTGTTATTGCCATTGTAAATTTAACTCAGTAAAATTAATACTCCAATAGAGAGTAATTAGTGTGTTTTAATCATGTAATAATTATGTAAAGGTAAACACCGAGCCATTTGGAGCTCGCTAGTGCAATGTAAGAAAATCCTATATGGAAGTGAAAGCTAGTTGATATTTTTGTCAGGTTCAATGGAACCTTAATTATTGATTTGTAGGATATGTTTTATTGATTCCTTGTTCTTCCTAGAACAAGTATGAAGTTATCAGTTTTATGTTTTGTTTTGTAGCGCCTAATTTTGAGTTTCATTAAATAATTTTTATAGTTGGATTTTGATGTTTATTTTTGGAGTGTTATCTAATGCCTGATCCAGAATATGTGAATCATACTGTGGGAGAATATACCATGCCTCAAATGTCCTATTGAGCTAGCGGACTATGATTTGCATATTTTTTATCCGCAAGGGCACAATATATATTTATGTTTATGTACGCCTATAATTCATGTTTGGGCGCTTGAAGCATCGTAAAATTAGGTATTGTAACCATGAGTCAATACACCAATCATTTAGAATACTCTTCAACGTACTTCTCATAGAAGGGTGGGTATAAGGAACAACTTTTCAAAATACATGCTAAAATAGGCGAAAAATAAATACTATCCTAGAAGGACGACCAAAGCATATGTTGCGCTTCTCAATCTGAGACACAAACCTAGGGAGTCTATAAAGGGTCTCTGAAAACCACATTTTATGGCCCTTAAATTAACAGTGTCTGCGATATACCCAGAAAACTTACTTCGTTCTGATAAACTTATGAAGGAATGTCAAGCCCCTAACCATTGCAACAGTAGCTCAATTGATAACGTCTGGTTATGAATATCGAAGACCGTTCGAAGAGCGGGTACTTCTGCTAGTTTAAAAATATATGATACAATATATTTTAATTAATTAAATGTCTGTGTTGCTCCTGTGATAGCGGAGTGAAAGCATCGAAAAGAAAGTAATCAATTATTCGACCAACCGAATAATCGATCAAACGATCAATCGATTTATCTATTAAACGCACATTTGAGTAAACGTTATTTGTCGCAATTAATCGATTCGAGAACTCAAATTAATCGATTTTTTCAAGTACTAGCCTAGTTAAAATGTAACAATAAACTAGGAATTACGTCTAAAACTTAGAGCTTTGCACGTTGAAAATTTTCGGGAAAATGGGACTTTATATTATTATTTCCGATTATTCCCCTTCAGGAGAGCGTGAGAACTTGAGCCAATCACAGCTTCACTTCTTCTTTTCCTCTCTTCTTTTCTTCCCAAAACTCTTCGTTAGTTCACTGTGTTTTTCTTCCTTTCCACTGTCCATTTTTTCCCTGATGTGTCCTTCCTTGAAACTTGTACAATTTTCGTCTTTCTGATGTTATTTCTAAATTGTTCTCTGTCCTTAATGTCGTCTTCAGGGATTTTAAGTAATTCCATGTCTTCATGTACTTCTTTTCTCCAACTGGTCTTTAATTTACTGGCATTCACGATATTGAAAATTTCCTTAGTGAGTCAGTTCTCATCCATCCTATACAGGGTGTCACAAAATTACGTCGACAAACTGAACCCAGAGGTTCCAGCCCTATCTGAAGCAACTTGAGATAGGACACTTATGGCTGGAAACGAACCGTTAAAAATCTGTGCGACGTTAAACGTTTAACGAGACAAATCGGCAACACCGCGCCGAGAGAGTGCGACTTTTTCTAATGTTTCCGTTCCGCAACAGCCGTTTTTTTGTATTAGTTCAACGTAGACATACTTAACAACAAGAAATGGGGGATTTGAAAAGATTGCAGAATACACTAATTAATGAAATACTATAATTATCATTTAATAATAAAAAATTACACACAAATAAAGAGGAAAGAGTCTTGAAGTCATAAGAAAGGAAATCAGAATGACAAACAAGTAGTTCCGTGAAGAAATACACAGCCAATTTTCATATATCCTACTCATGTTAATTGCCTTATCAACATACAAAATTTCAGTTTTAAGGTTGTGATAGATGCGTAGATATTGAGAACCGTCTGAATATTTCAGATAGTCGCCAGGTTGGATTTTTATTTTTGTACTATTACATTAAGATTATCGTGTACGTGTGGTATTCAAACTTCAATCGCATAATTAGAACACAAGAAGTAAAAACGAGATTTCAAAATTTCGCACAGCTTCCATCTTGCGATTATGCAAACAATCGAAATAAATTAGATGCTAGTGGATTAACATTTGTATAAGCATTTAACGTGCAACGTTTCACTGCACTCGGATAGTTAATTCGCGAGAAACGTCCATTTAAATATTTATACTTCGCGTCGCCGTCATGTTTGATTTGTGCTCACCAGGTTACTGAAAGTCCTATAGGTGAACATATGTTAATAGCCTCTATGAACATTAAAAATTTCAGTTTGATTGCTGTAAAAGGTTCATAGATATTGAGAACCGTCTAAATATTTCGGATGCTCGCCATTTTGGATTGTTATATGTATAGGCCGTAGAGTTATGTACCATTCAAGGACAATTATTGCCTAGGTTCATTATACAAACTTTCACTTCGATCGCATGATTACGACACAAGAAATAAAAACTTAATTTTAAAATTTCGCACAGCCGCCATCTTGAGGTGATGTAAACAATTGAACTAAATTAGATGCCAGTGCATTACAGTTTGTAAAATCATTTACTGTACCACATTTCACTGCGCTCAGAGAGTTAAATCACGAGAAAAGTATATTAAAATGTTTCAAATTCGCTTGGCCGCCATGTTCGATTTTTACTTTACAGGTTTTTTGAAAGTTACATAGATAAACTAGCATTAGTACCCTTTATCACCGTACAAAATTTCAGGGTGATATCTGTAATAGTTTCGCAGATATAGAATGTCAGTGAAATAATTCGCACAGCCGCCATTTTGAGGTTATGTAAACAATTGAACTAAATTAGACTCCAGTGCATTACAATTTGTATAAACATTTGCTGTACACCGTTTCATTACGTTTGGATGGTTAAATCGCGAGAAAAGTCTATTTAAAAGTCTCAACTTCGGTTAGCCGCCATCTTGGTTTTGTAGTCACCAGGTTTTTGAAAGTCTCATAGGTGAACTTCTAGTAGTGCCCTTGATCACCGTACACAATTTTAGGGCTATATCGGTAATAGTTTCGGAGATACTGAATGCTGGTGAAATAATTCGCACAGCCGCCATGTTGGGTTGGTGAGACACAGTAAAATTTGAAGGGCACGGTCGGGGTCGCCCAGAATAGTGCTATGATCATACCGAGCACACACATGCGCACGCACACACACACACACACACGGACAAAAGGTGATCCCAAAAGCTTTTTTTTTTTTTTTTTTTTTTTTTTTTTTTTTTTCATAAAATGAAAATAGGCTAAAAATGGAACAATTAAGATAAGAAAGAACTTGCGCTGGCTCTGATTCGAACCGCTGCCAAATGACTCGTTTCAAGGAACACGCCGCGCTATGCACGATACCACTGAGCTAGTTCGCCAGACGGGAAGTGGCGGCATTTCTCCACGCCTGCTGCGGAACGGAAACATTAAAAAAGGTCGCACTTTCTCGGCGCGGTGTTGCCGATTTGTCTCGTTAAAAGTTTAACGTCGCACATATGTTTAACGGTTCGTTTCCGGCCATAAGTGTCCTATCTCAAGTTGCTTCTGATAAGTGTCGGAACCTCTGGTTTCAGTTTGTCGACCTAACTTTGCGACTCCCTGTAGGCCTATATATGTCCATAGAACTGCAGACGTCTCTTCATAAATTTATCTATAATGGTGTCTGTATTTTCATAACGTTCCTCTGTCGGTCTCCTGACCCAAATTCCATCACGGAAATCAGCGCCATGGATTTTCCTAAGAATTTTTCGTATTTTAGCGAGAAACTGGCAACAAAGATTTTTCCGCTAGCTGAGGAAACTGTGACAGTTTTGGTTTTAGGATGACGTTTGCTGCGATACAGCTTACCTTTAACTCTTTAAAGGCCAATAGTCTCAATATTAACCACCTGCTACAAGGACAATTTGTATTGTCAAACATGCTGATGGTTGAATCTTCCAACGATATCTTCTTGTGGAAGTTCTAATATTTCTCAGAACCAAATATTATCTCTCTACCTCCTTGACCTAAGGTAATTGAAAAGATATTATTTTAAAATAAAAACATTCTTTTTTTAATATGATACTAAAATCAGATTTTAAAAAACAAGATGTTCAGTAAAGAACATATAGCAAAAAAAAAAAGGAAGCTTGTAGTTTAACGTGACCGTTAATCTTGAGATCATAAGCCGCGGGACCTCCTTTTTACGTGGAATCCGAACCACAGGACATGGCATTTCACTTCGAAAATCTCACATGCATTGGCCGGGAATCGAACCCGGACCGCCTTGGTGAGAGGCATACAGCTAGACCGCTGAGCCACCACGCCCCTTAGAACATATAGCCTACTTTCTACTAAATTCATGGGCATTGTTATAACTCTTTGTCCATTCCAAGGAGTATAATTGAATGTTGTTTGTAGTAGCTTGTTGAAATACAACGTGTTATACGGATATTAAACATGAATATGAGGTGCCCTTTGCTAGTGCAACCTCTGTACCAAATTTCGTTCGATTCGGTTTCACCGTGTTCTAATTGATAGGGGGGGGGGGGACACACATTCAGAGTACACACACTCACAGACACACACACACACAAGCAAAGACAGACACACAAATTTTCGCCCTCTGTTGATCTCATAAGTCTACTTTCATTTTTTGCAAAAATAGAAAATAGGCTAATAAATATGGTTATAAAAATTTAAAATAAATAAGCTTATACATTTTAAAATCTTAATTTTAAATCATAAAAATATTATGAGAATTACAATTATAACAAGAACTATACAGCCTATTTTCATATATCCTACTTATATTAACTGCCACTATCAACATACAAAATTCAAGTTTGATTGCTGTAATAGATTCGTAGATATTGAGTACCGACTAAATATTTCGGATGGTCGCCATGTTGGATTGTTAAATGTATAGGCCATAGAGTCATGTACCATTGAAGGAAAATTATTGCGTAGGTTCATTAATCAAACTTTCACTTCGATCGCTCGATTACGACACAAAAACTAAAAATTTAATTTTAAAATTCTCACAGCCGCCATTTTGAGGTTATGTAAACAATTGAACTAAATTAGATACCAGTGCATTACAATGTGTATAAACATTTCCTGTACCAGATTTCATTGCGTTTGGAACATCAAATCGCGAGAAATGTCTATTTAAAATTTTCAAATTCGCTTGGCCGCCATGTTCGTTTTGTAGGTAACCGCTTTTTGAAAGTCTTGTAGGTGAACTTCCAGTAATGCCCTTTATCTCCGTATAAAATGTCAGGGTGATACAGCTAATAGTTTCAGAGATATAGAATAACGGTGAAATATTTCGCACATCCGCCATCTTGTGGTTATATAAACAATAGAACCAAGTTAGATGTCGGTGCATTACAATGTGTATAAACATATACTGTACCAAGTTTTATTGCGTTTGGTTGGTTAAATCGCGAGAAACGTCTATTTAAAAGTAGCGAATTTGCGTGGCCGCCATGTTGGTTCTGTAGTTACCAGTTTTTCAAAAGTCACATAGGTAAACTTCTAGTAGTTTCCTTTGTCACTGTAATAAATTCAAGGGTGATATCAGGAATAGTTTCGGAGATATTGATTGCTGGTGAAATATTTCGCACAGCCGCCATGTTGGATTGGTGAGACGTAACAAAATTTGAAGGGCACGGTCGAGGTCGCCCGGAATAGTACTATGAACTTACAGAGTTGCATTGAAATCGCTCCAGCCGTTTAAAAGTTATTAGGGGACACACATAAACACCTCTCACACACACACACACACACGCACACACACGGACAAAAGGTGATCTCATAAGCCTTTTTTTTTAATTGAAAATAGGCTAAAAATAAATATGAACATTATCTTGTTAATGAAAACAAAAATTAAAACTAATAATAATTAATATTGGGCTAAAATATTTTTATTGTTATTCTTTTTGTTTAATACAAATAAAATATCTTCAATATTCTGCCCTATACAGGGTTAAGATGCTGTGTCTATTGTCCAATGGAGAGAATCTACTTTGCGGGTTAACCAATAGGACGCACGGTTGTGCGAAGACACGGAAAACCACTTCCAAGATGATTGAGGTAGGAATCGAACCCACCTCTTATTAGTTTAGCCTCACGAGACTGTGTGTACCCAGTTCCAGCCCTCAGACCAGAGTTTAATTTCTTCGCAATGCCGGGAATCGAACCCGGGCCTCCGTGGTGACAGCCAAGAATCCTAGCCATTACGCAACGAAGCGGATGCGTACGAAAAGACTGAGATAAAGAAGGAGAAGAAAAAGAATTAAAACTCAGCAATTTTTCTAGGTCTGTGCAGTGTCTTGTATGGGGTTTCACCTAGGATCACCAAGCTACCTCATCAGCGGGCTCTCGGTGTCCCCGCCCATACCCCCACAGGGGTAGCAAACTGTGCTCTATAGGAAGGGATGTAGCGCGCAGTTCGCTACTCCTTTGGGGGTCCGGGCACTGACACCAAGAGCCCGCTGATGAGGTAGCTTGGTGATCCTAGGTGAAACCCCACACAAGACTCGGCACAGACCTAGAAATATTGCTGAGTTTAATTCACTGGCCGTGAAAGCCAGTTTACCATATGTTTAGTCTTCTTTTCACATTTTGCAAAAATGAGGAAAAAGTAGACTTATGAGATCGATCCGGCCAAATGTGTGTGTCTGTCTGTCCTTCTGTGTGTGATTCCCCCCCCTTTCAACTCCTAAACGGATGCAGCTATCGAAACCAAACTCGGTATGAGTAAAGAGCTATGCCTGAATATCGCAAGGCCATAGTTGAAAATGACGTCAGTGCTACCAACTGCTGAAAAATCACAATTGAAAATTGAAGTCTATGTTGGATATCTCGGAAGGTATGCATGGGAATTGTTCCAAAATTGACACACATATAGCCTAGATCATATTACATCAGACTAATTTACAGGAGTCCATACATGAGAGTGTTGCCAACATGATTCTATGCCTGCTGATATGTCCAATCTTTAAATGCATATAACTTCCATACTATCTATTGGATTTCAACCAAGTTTGGTATGTGATTTGCGCACCAGAGCAGATATAAATATGCGGTTTTTTTTAGTATCAACAGGGTTGCCAACTGTTTAAAATGCACTCTATACATTTGTATCCTAATCTCAATATATCAGAAAGTATGCAGGTCAATAGTTCTAAACTTTGCATACATATAGTACCTGCAAATGTAGGTTAATTTTCAGTAACCGATATATGACAGTGCTGCCAACATTATTCTACGCGTACTGGTAGGTTTAATGTTGAATCACATGTAACTTCCATACCAATAACTTGTTCTTTCAAAATTGGCACATATATAGATCATACTGTAATATTTCAATTTAAGTTTCAGCATCCAATTTATGGCAGTGTCACCAACCTGATTTTACGCATGCCTATAAATTCAATATTTAAATACATGTAACGTTCATACTATCTATTGGATCTCAAACACATTTTGCATGTGCCTTTTGGATCTCAACTAAGAATATATTTAGAGACGCCAGGTCTGCCAACTGTTGATGCATGGTCTCTATAATTTGAAGATAAGTAGGCTTTTATTTCGTCACGGAACTACTTGTTAAGAATGATAATGTTATTGGTTTTATGTCCCCTTTACTACTAAGACTTTTAGAGACGCCGGGGTGTCAGAATTTGCCCTGAAGGGGATCTCTAACCGTTTATAGGGCAAAACTATTTTTATTTTCATGTGTTTTTACATTTTAATTATTTTAATTATTATTATTAATATTATTTTTTGTTTCTCTAATTTTAATTTTTATTTTTTATTTATGTTTTTAAAGATTTAATTTCGATGTTATATTTTATTTAATTGAATTGATTTTTAGCCTACTTTCGATTTTTGCAAAAAATGAAAATAGACTTATGGATCAACACAGGGCGAAGAGAGAGAGAGAGAGAGAGAGAGAGAGAGAGAGAGAGAGAGAGAGAGAGAGAGAGAGAGAGAGAGAGAGAGAGAGAGAGAGAGAGAGAGAGAGAGTGTGTGTGTGTGGTGTGTGTGTGTGTGTACTCTGAATGTCTGTCCCCCCCTATCAATTCGGACACGGTGAACGCGAATTGAACGAACTTTGGTACAAAGATAGCACTAGCAAAGGACAGCTCAGTGTCATGTTTTATATCTCCGCCATCTTGACGGAAACGTAATGGCGGCCACACAAATGTTCAAAGCTTAAATCAAATTACGACTAACCTAATCATCCGATCTCTACCAAATTTTGCAACAACATACCTTCATGGAGGTAGCATCCTTTAACCAAATTAATAGGTCATTAGCCTAATAGTTTGCGGATGGCGGCCATCTTTGTGTCAAAATGGATTCCCCCTATTAATTCAAACACGGTGAAACCGAATGGAACGAAATTTGGTACAGAGGTAGCACTAGCAAAGGGCACCTCAGTGTCATGTTTTATATCGCCGCCATCTTGACAGAAACGTAATGGCGGCCACACAAATGTTCAAAGCTTAAATCAAATTAGGACTAACATAATCATCCGATCTCTACCAAATTTTGCAACAACACACCTTTATGGAGGGAGTATCCTTTGACCAATCTAATAGGTCATTAGCTTAATAGTTTGCGGATGGCGGCCATCTTTGTGTCAAAATCGATTCCCCCTATTAATTCGAACACGGTGAAACCGAATGGAACGAAACTTGGTACAGAGGTAGCACTAGCAAAGTGCACCGCAGTGTCATGTTTTATATTGCCCCCATCTTAACGGAAACGTAATGGCGGCCACACGAATGTTCAAAGCTTAAATCAAATTACGATTAACCTAATAATCTAGTCTCTACCAAATTTTGCAACAACATATCTTTATTTGGGAAGCATAGTCTGACCAAACTGCAAGATCATCAGCCCAATAGTTTGCAGTTGGTGGCCAAGTATGTGTGCAAATCGATTCTCCCTATCAATTCAAACACGGTGAAACCGAATTGAACGAAATTTGATACAGAGGTAGCACTAGCAAAGGGCACCTCAGTGTCATGTTTTATATCGCCGCCATCTTGACGGAAACGGAATGACGGCCACCCAAATGTTAAAAGCTTAAATCAAATTACGACCATCCTAATAATTTGATCTCTACCAGATTTTGCAACAACATGCCTTTTTGTGGAAAGCATCTTATGACTGACTACAAGGTCATCAGCCGAATAGTTTGCAAATAGCCGCCATGTATGTGTGCAAATCCATTCCCCATATCAATTCAAACACGGTGAAACCGAATTGAATGACATTTTTTACAGAGGTAGCACTAGCAAAGGGCACCTCATATTCGTGTTTAATATCCGTATAGCACGTTGTATTTCAACAAGCTACTACAACCAACATTCAATTAAACTCCTTGAAAAGGACAAAGAGTTATAACAATACCCATGCATTTAGGAGAAAGTAGGCTATAAGTTCTTTACTGAACATCTTGTTTTACAATTATTTTCATTTTTTTTTTTTACTTTTATATTTTTATTTATATCATTTTATTTTTAAAATTTGTATTTCTCGTATTTAGATTTTATTTTTACACATTAATAGTTAATGTTTTTAGTTTTAATTTTTTTTTAAGTTTATCCACCACATTGCGTTAAGTAGATACGTAAATACTAGCACTTTGCCATGAAAATTCCCCGAAATTTGGCTGAAAGATTCAACCATCAGCATCTTTGAAAACAATAACTGTCCTTATGACAGGTGGTTAATATACAGGGTGTCTCAAAAAACACTTTGAATGACTATAAAATGATTATTTATGAACATAGAGACAAGTTTAAGGGCTTTAATTATATAAAAGACATGTAATTAAAGACTCATGCTCCCAAATGTTCAAATTGATCACCGTCAGTGTCCAGGAGTTCGACAAACCGCCACCAACGCACCGGACCATTGCTCGCTTCAGAGATAAATTTGAAGCAGGTGGAACTGTTCACAACGTCAACAAGAAACGTTCTGGACGACCACGGACATCCAAAAGTCCTACAAAAGAAGAACAGGTGCAGGAAGCCCTCACTCGATCCCCATCGAAATCACTACGACAAACGGCTCGAGAGACACACATCTCAAAAGATAGCGTCCATTGCATCGTGAAGCGTCTGCGCTGGAAATCCTACATTCCAACATGAAATTGGAAATAGACGATGTCACGAAATTCCAAATGAACTTTGTCGAATTGTTTGCGAATCCATTGCTTCGAGTTATCCGCTTTGTCTGGACACTGATGGTCATCAATTTGAACATTTGCGAACATGAGTCTTTAATTACATGTCTCCTCTATAATTGAAGCCCTTACACTTTTCTCTATGTTCCAAAATAATCATTTTATAGTCATTCAAAGTGTTAGTACATTTTTGAGACACCCTGTAGACACCACAATGCCATAAAGGGTTAATTAACGTGCCAGTAAATCTACTGACATGGTTCCCTCGCAAATACCAACTGGCTGCACCAGGGGAAAAACAAGAAGAACGTCAATATAATGAACAGGGAACGGATTTCTACGTAAATACATCTCTAGTTACGAAACTAAACATTATTATATTTTGTATTATCTTTACGAATCACGGCATGAGGAGTTGAAAATTGGAGTATTTATTTTCCATATTTGGAACTTTATCAAGCCTCCGTCTCGCTCAGGCGGCAGCATCGCTGCACAGTGGGTCAAAATTGAAATCTAGGACAAAATTATTTATTTTCATAATTAAAAAATCAAAATGTATTACTTCTACAGCATTCTCATATAATTGCCGCTCACTATTCTGGGATATAAACGCATCTTAGTGTAAATCTGTCACCACTGTTCGAGCAGTCTGAATTGGAGGGTGAATGTAAGTGGCTGTGGTTTGGTTGTCTTTGTGGTTAGTGTGATGCTTTAAGATGGAACATGCAGCTGAAGGTATGATCTTTGTAACGTGTTTCAGTTATTAATGGGCGTAATTGTTACGTAATTTTAGCTATATTTGCATTATATAATATTTAACTATTGTTTTTAAAATTATATTTTCACTTAGATTTTTAGTATGTCGTGTCACTCTGCGTCACTTTCTACTTAATGTTAAAATGTAGATAAAGTCTTGTTTTTTACGCCTGTTATAAGATTTTTTGCATCTTTTTGCAACTTACTTAGTTATTTTACGTTTTAGAAGATGCCGCGCAACCAGTTCTCACACATTTACAACTGTTTGAAGCACTGGGTTCGACGATTATATCAAAAGTGGAACTTTGTGACTATGTTAAAAGTAAATTAGGGGTATAAAATTGTTCTGGAGAGATAACTGAATGCTCTATCCAACTCCTAGTCATAGACAATTTGTTGCATGTGTAGACGTAGCTTAAAAATGGTCTCAACTGATGTTTATTATGAAGTAAACAAATTATATACGTTGCTTTCACTCTAAATTCATGATTATAACGTAAAAATAATTTTGTCCCCCTAGATTTCGATTTTGACCCACTGTGCGCTGGGTCCCTGGTTCAAATCCTGGTCACTCCATGTGAGATTTCTGCTGGACAAAGCGGAGGCAGGCAGGTTTTTCTCCGGGTACTCCTGTTTTCCCTGTCACAAATTTCATTCAAGCAACACTCTCCACTGGCGTTTTCATTTCAACTGTAATTCATTTAATAATTGCCCCAGGGGAGTGCAACAGGCTTCGGCAGCCGGCACAGTTCATATCCTCGCCGCTAGATGGGGGCTTCATGCATTCCATTCCCTGACCCGGTTGGTCGACTGGAAGAAGGCTGTGGATTTTCATTTCCATTAGTATAAGGTGCGTTCAAAAAGTAACGAGCTGGAGGCTGGAATGCGCAAACCGGTAACGACATCGACTAATCGTGGCGTGTGTGATGAGGTGTGGTTCCGACCAGAGCGTGGAAGGTCACAGCCGTCGCTAGAGGGCACGCGTGCACGTCACGTGACTATACAAAGCGATCAGCAGCATGCATCAATCGTCCAACCAAGACCAAGACAGTGGGTCATTCGACATGATTCCTGGTGTGGTTGAAGACTGTGGGGCACCCATTGTGCACACACTTTCCGCAAGTACAGTCGTTCCTTCATGATGGTGTGCTCACTTCCGACGCTCAATCCGACCACGGCGGCTATGGCGTTCACTGTCACTCGAAGGTCCTGGGTTATGAGTGCAACAACCAGCTGGACGTTGTCATCGGTAATGCAGGGGGGTGCCCCAGACCGGGCATCATCGGCTTACGACACCCGTCCTTCCCTGAAGCGCTTGTGCCATGCCTTGATCCTTGCAAGAGACATGCAGTGTTCGCCGTATACTTGTGACATTCGGCGATGACTCCTTCCGCTGTCAGAAACCGAACAACACCTCTTTGCTCTTCGTTTGACAACTCCGTGTCACTGTTTGCAATGCGACTGGCAGCGTTGGACGATTGATGCATCTTGCTGCTCGCTTTGTATCGTCACGTGACGTGCATGAATGCCCTCCAGCGACGGACTGTGACCTTCCATGCTCTGGTCGGACCCACACCTCGTTACACACGCCATGATTAGCCGATGTCGTCACCGGTTTGCGCATTTCAGCCTCCGGCTAGTTGCTTTTTGAACGCACCTTATACATATAAATCCGTTTCCTGATAGTGAATATTTCCACCCTGTATGTACAGGACTTAAATTTTGCTCTCCACTAATAATTAATCGTTCGTTTTATTTATAAGCTTGGAATTCAACACTATATTGTTACATCTCCTCGAACATTTATTAATATTAAAGGAAAGGATTTTCTATACATACTGTATATTACATAAGCTCCATGGGGCGTTCAGTATATCCTCGCTGCGTTCTCTTTCCAGAGATTTTAATTAAAATACTTTTTTAGAAAAATGGATGGAATTAAAAGGGCGACATCTATTCAATTTTCACAAAAAAAGATGTGTAAAAGTGTCGGGATGATAAATTCCATAATTTATAGGATATGAAAAGGACCGACAGCGGTAGCTACGCTCGCTAAGCCATGGAGTGAAGCTATCTGCTGACTCGGTAGACGTGGCTTCGAGCCCCACCGTCAGGCATCCTTGAAGTGGTTTCCGCATTTTCAACTCCAGGCAAATGCTGGGACGGTACCTTCCACGAAACCAGGGTCTCTTTCATTCATTCATTCATTCATTTGCAATTGAGGGTGTGTCCCCCGGTGACAAATGGATATACATAACAAATGCATAATTATACATGTAACAATTCAATAACAATTGAACTGGAGTATTTACACAAATCGTCAGTCTTTTCTTAAACACACCTATGTGTTTGGGAAAAGACTCTTAAGATTGCGGCAGGTAGAGAGTTCCAGTTGTCAATGGCACGGTTAACGAAAGAATATTTACCATAATTTGTTCGCTGTGGTCGGCCCTTAACTTTGAAAGGATGATCACTCCTACCCATGTAAGTGGGCCTTCCCATACGTTTACTAAGCTCACCCCATGCTGGTTGATTTGTAGACCTGTTGTACATAGCGCAGAGTCTAATTTCATCCTCCTAGCCTCAAATGATTCCCATTCAAGTTTCTTTAACATACAGCTCACACCGCTCCTTGGATTACAGTCACTGAGCACAAATTTAGCGGCCTTTCTTTGTACCATTTCCAACTCATTGATGAGCCCTACTTGGTATGGATCCCAAACCGCCGAGGCGTATTCCAGAATAGGTCTTACAAGTGACAAACCTTGCCTAGTTGCATTCACCTTCCTACATTTCATCCCCCATTAACTCTCATATCACACCTTACTACGTGCAGCTGAAATGGCTGAAACTCCACGAGCGCAGGCAACTATCAGTTGCCATTCTGTCACATAAAATATGCTGCCCAAAAAATTAAAGCACCACTTTTTTCAAAGGCCACCAAATTTTGAAAAGTTGACCGCACAAGCTCGAAATCTCCGTATGACGTTTGTCCTGACGCCTACCAAGCATATGCTTTAGCACAACTCCCCAACTTAAGTAGTTTCGGGGTGGCGCCCCGAAAACCAGCCCATTTTCGAAAACCGCAAATTGAAGTTTGCGAAAAACGCTGTAGGACTTGTCGCAGGTTGCCAAAGCAGTCGAAAATGAATCAGTCTTGCTCTTAAAAGTTCCACAAACACGTTGAAATCGTTACATTTAACGTTTGAGTATTTTCAACCTCCTTCATCATCCCCTAAACATGGACTACCATTGGGGGCTTTAGGGGAAGACCCCCCCCCCCCCCATTCACAGCACTGATAAACATCTCGATTAAAACCTTCCTTAGGGGTGAATCGAGAGGGGGTGGTTTGGTACCATGCCAGTTGAGGATGTTAGGCGGGGTGTTCAACAACTGAGGACGGTGTGCATGTTTTCAGGCGCCTCATCACGTAATTGTTCTCCCATTTCCACCCTTTGTAACCTATTGCCGATCATAGGCAACCCGCACGCATGGACGTGATGTGGGTTGCCTATGCATGGGCGTACTTACTAGAGGCTGTTAACTTTCTTGAAAACTTTCTGGTCCCGTTTCCCACCCAACCGATGAATTTCCATCCAACCTGCTGTTTTGGGCTTGATTGCAGGCCATAAGCTTCATTTTCATCCAACTCTGAAAACTCTGCCAGGACGCATTACGCGTCCAGACAGGGAGGGTTGAGGGTGCAACAATTTCAAGTTTTGGGGATGAAATGCCAATCAACGATCGGAAGGGGTTGATTTCGTCTCACCACTACCTCTAAGGACCTTTACAGCCCTTTCAGCTATTAAGACCTCGTTTCAGCTCTTAAAAAGGGCCTGTTTCGGAAAACCATACAAACGGGGGTAGCAGGGGAAGGGGTGGTGACACAGGCACAGCTCCTTTTTTGAAACGTTAGGAGAAGACCCCCCCATTCACAGCACTGATAAACATCTCGATTAAATCTTCCTTAAGGGTGAATCGAGAGGAGGTGGTTTGTTTCCATGCCAGTTGAGGGTGTTAGAGGGGGGGGGGGGGTGAACCTTGCCGGAGGCCTTAAGAACATACTGCAATCAACAAGTGAGGACGGTGTGCAGGTTTTCAGGTGGTTAAACATACCCGGTACCTTCTCAGACGCCCCCAATGGTAGTCCATGTTTAGGGGATGATGAAGGAGGTTACTCAAACGTTAAATGTAACGATTTCAAAGTGTTTGTGGAACCTTTAAGAGCAAGACTGATACATTTTCGACTGCTTTGGCGACCTGCGACAAGTCCTACAGCGTTTTTCGCAAACTTCAATTTGTGGTTTTCGAAAATGGGCTGGTTTTCGGGGCGCCACCCCGAAACTACTTAAGTTGGGGAGTTGTGCTAAAGCATATGCTTGGTAGGCGTCAGGGCAAACGTCATACTGAGATTTCGAGCTTGTGCGGTCAACTTTTCAAAATTTGGTGGCCTTTGAAAAAAGTGGTGCTTTAATTTTTTTGAGCAGTTTATTACATACCAAGACCCCGTTATATCTATACAATGCCTTTACACCAATGCATTCTGTTCATAATCGAGAAAACAGATGCAAAAAATTAACACTCCAGATACCTTTACACCGAGCCATGAAGTTCAATAAATATTTTGTATGCACCGCCTCACGCCTCTTCAACACCTTCGATTTATATAAGTTCGTCAACATTGCAAGCACTGCACCTCTCAAAAGACGTCTTTCATCCTGCTTCTTGGAGCAGTATACCTCTCACATCTGATTATTGCATTATGTAAAAAGCGGCTTCGGTGGCGTAGTCGGTAGCATGCTGAATTGCTGTGCCCAAGATAGCGGGTTCAAACCCGGCCGAAGTCGTCGGATTTTTAAGAGCGTTACAAATCCCATAGTATGCCTTCCTTCGGAGGGGAAGTAAAGCCGGCGGTCCCCTGTCATAGATTTATGGCATGTAAAAGATCCTTCCACAGACTAAAATTGTGTGCAGCTAAATGGTTAGGTTAGATTTCGTTGGAACGCTCAAAGTTCCAACGTTCACCATTAGGTATCATCTGGTGGCGAAAGTTGGAACTACTTGAAATTGAACGGAACTTGTAGCCTACCCTATGGGTGTCCACTGGAAGCAGCTACAGACTCAGGCGAACCTAACACGTCCTCGGACACACCCGGTACTAAAAGCCATATAAATAAATAAATAAATAAATAAATAAATTATGTTAAAATACTATTTTTAGTTCAATTATAACATGGTTGGTTGGTTGGTTGGTGGGATGGTTCCTCAGTTTAGGGGCTGCGACAAGGCGGTCATGTAGCCCCTTGTACTTTGGGTGTGTGTAGAATCTGTCTGATAACCGGTGTTAATTGTGATTACTGTATCAGTGTGTGTTATCTGTTTTTTAATTCAAGTAAGGACTGCAGGCTTCGAAATTTTCAAGTAGTTCCCACTTTTGCCACCAAACGCCACTGTCAACGACTACTAGTTCAGAACTTAGCTACTAGACAACACCGCAGTCGGCTCCTGCCAACGAACGTAGGAACCCAAGAGCGTTGTTTACATTCTTAACCTATATATAATTCAGCTTCACACAGGTGTAATTAGTGGAAGGTTCTTTAACATGCCATAAATCTATGACATGGGACCGCCGGCTTTACTTCCCCTCCGAAGGAAGGCATACTGAGGGATTTTAACGCTCTTAAAGAATCCGACGACTTCAGCCGGGTTTGAACCCGCGATCTTGGGCATAGAAGGTCAGCATGCTACCAACTACGCCACATCAGGACAATAGCTGACAACCTACCTACGTTAATATCTTTTCTTGTATATGGTGTTTGTTTTTCTGGCTGATACTGTGTCTGTGTGTGCTCTGTGGACATCAAATTGGCAGGTGAAAAGCTGAAGCAACTAGGAGACTTCTGTTACTTAGGAAGCAGAATAACCAGTGATGGACGAAGCAAAGAGGATATAAAAAGTAAGTTGGCTCAGGCAAGGAAAGTATTTCTACAAAAAAGGAATCTGTTGACATCGAATATAAATTTAGGTATTAGGAAGTCATTTTTGAAAGCCTTTGTCTGGAGCGTGGCGCTCTATGGAAGTGAAACTTGGACCATTGGTGTAGCAGAAAAGAGGAGAATTGAAGCGTTTGAAATGTGGTGTTACAGGAGAATGATGAAGATCAGATGGGTAGATAGGGTAACAAATGAAGGGGTATTAAGACGAGTGGGAGAGGAGAGATGTTTCTGGCGACTGCTAATGAAGAGAAGAGATAGGTTGGTAGGGCACATACTAAGACACCCAGGAATAGCAAGTTTAGTCATGGAAGGAAGGGTCGAGGACAAGATGATGACGATGATAATTGTTGTTTTAAGGGGCCTAACATCAAGGTTATCGGCCCCTCCGAGGACAAGAACTGTAGGGGTAGACCAAGGTTAGAATATGTTAAACAGATTGCCTCGGATGTAGGGTGTGGTAGCTATGTAGAGATAAAACGATTAGCTCAGGACAGGGAAGCATGGAGAGCCGCATCAAACGAGTCAAAAGACTGAAGACTCAAACAACAACAACAACAACAACAACAACAACAACAACAACAACAACATGTGCTCTTTTGTATATATTTTTCCATTATTATTATTATTATTATTATTATTATTATTATTATTACCATCTTTTTTACTATCATTGTTCGACTATTTTTATTTGTATTGCGAATGTAAGTGAAATGTTTTATTTTCATAAGCCCTAATCGTATTTTATGTAGGGCACCACCGTAAAGGAGCTCTTAAGCTCTAAGTGTAGCCGTAGAAATAAATAAATTAATTAAATCAAATCAAATTAAGGTTGGAGTCAGGAAGGGCATCGGGCAGTAAAACCACCCACCACATAATTTATTTATGTTTTAGTCTTTCTCTTACCTCATACCCGACCCCGTGTGGGTGTCCACACGCATTATTATTATTAGTAGTAGTAGTAGTAGTATTTTTGCTAAGCAACATTTCATCTAATTTACAGTGATGACGCATTTTAGCAGTATTGTTGCCATGGTAACCATATATTACTAGATCACTTTTAGGGACATTTTGTTGACACCAAAATTTAACGTTGGTAGCACTTATTATCTAAAATTTATAATTAACCCTCGGAGACACTGAAAGTAAGAGAATCGAAATTTTGAACGACTTTTAGGAACGATATGAAAAGGATATCACAGCCGAATAATAACGTTCTGCAACAATTTGAATGCCGCCGCCGCTGCTGCTGCTGTTGTTGTTGTTGTTGATTTAGGGCCTTTGCGACATCGTGGCCATGTAGCTCCGTGTACTTGGGTGTGTGTGGAATTTATCTGATAACCTGATTTAATGAGATGGCTGTATTAGTGTGTGCATTTGTAAGTCAAGTGTGGATTGGGAAGGAGATGGCCGTGGCCTTAAGTTAGGAACAATCCCGGCATTTGCCAGGATTCACCAGAAGGTATTGACTCCGACTTGAGGAAAGAATTCATAATGAAAATCAATAAATGTAGAACAAAAATAAAGGAATGCAGCCGGGAAAAAATTCCTCTTGACGTCAAATTGGTAGATGAAAGGATAAAGGAAGTAGGAGATTTCTGCTACATAGGAAGCAAAATAACCAGTGATGGACAAAGAAAAGAGGATATAAAAAGTAGGTGGGCACAGGCAAGGAAAGCATTTTTACAGACACGGAATCTGTTAACATCTAATATTAATTTAGGTATTAGGAAGTCTTTCTTTTTTCAAGCCTTTGTCTGGAGTGTGGTGCTTTATGGAAGTGAAACTTTCGACCATTGACGCAGCAGAAAAAAGGAGAATTGAAATGTGGTGTTGCAAGAAAATGGTGAGGATGAGATGGGTAGATAGAGTAACAAATTAAGACGAGTGGGAGAGGAGAGATGCTTCTGGCGACTGCTAATAAAGAGAAGAGATAGGTTGGTAGGACACATACTAAGACACCCAGGAATAGCAAGCTTAGTTATGGAAGGAAGGATCGAGAACAAGAAGTATAGGGGTAGATTAAGATTAGAATATGTCAAACAGATTACCTGGGATGTAATGTGTGGTAGCTATGTAGAGATGAAACGATTAGCTCAGGGCAGAGTCATCAGACCTGTCACAAGACTCAAACAACGACAACTCTGTTAGTCTATAAGCCGCACCCATATTTCCGTCTGAGATTTTACGTCAAAAAAGTGAGACTAGTACACAATACTAATACCGGGATGACATGAAAACCAGAAACTTGAAGTGATTAGTACTCAACCTCGGAACATTGGTATTTCTTGGTTGGTTGGTTGGTTGGTTGGTTGGTGGGTTGGTTGGTGGGTGGGTTGGTTGGTTGGTTGGTTGGTTGGTTGGTTGGTTGGTTGGTTGGTTGGTTGGTTGGTTGGTTGGTTGGTTGGTTGGTTGGTTGGTTGGTTGGTTGGTTGGTTGGTTGGTTGCTTGCTTGGTTGGTTGGTTGGTTGGTTGGTTGGTTGGTTGGTTGGTTGCTTGCTTGGTTGGTTGATTGGTTGGTTGGTGGGTTGGTTGGTGGGTGGGTGGGTGGGCGGGCGGGCGGGCGGGCGGGCGGGCGGGTTGGTTGGTTGGTTGGTTGGTTGGTTGGTTGGTTGGTTGCTTGCTTGGTTGGTTGGTTGGTTGGTTGGTTGGTGGGTGGGTTGGTTGGTGGGTGGGTGGGTTGGTTGGTTGGTTGGTTGGTTGGTTGGTTGGTTGGTTGGTTGGTTGGTTGGTGGGTGGGTTGGTTGGTTGGTTGGTTGGTGGGTGGGTTGGTTGGTGGGTTGGTGGGTGGGTGGGTTGGTTGGTGGGTTGGTTGGTGGGTTGGTTGGTGGGTTGGTTGGTTGGTTGGTTGGTTGGTTGGTTGGTTGGTTGGTTGGTTGGTTGGTTGGTTCCTTAGTTTAGGGGCTGCGACGACGCGGTCATGTAGCCCCGTGTACTTTGGGTGTGTGTAGAAACTGTCTGATAACCGGTGTTCATTGTGATGGCTGAATTAGTGTGTGTTATCTGTTTTAATTCAAGTAAGGACTGCAGACAGTAATTTCAAGTAGTTCGTACTTTTGCTACCAAATGCTACCGTCCACGACACCTAGATTGTGGACATGGCTACTAGATGGCATCGCAGTTTGCACCTGGCGGCGAACGTTGGAACTAGAAGAGCGTTATCAATTCTAACCCACAAATTTTGGCTTCACACATGGGACATGGGATCGATGGCTTTACTTCCCCTCGGAAGGAAGGCATACTGAGGGATTTTAACGCTCTTAAAAATCCGACGACTTCGGCTGGATTTGAACCCGCGACCTTGGGTATAGAAGCTCAGAATGCTACCAACAATGCCACCGAATCCGCTTGGTATTTCTGGTCTCCTGCTCTGTCCTACTAGTTGTTTGTCTCAGCAGGGGCTGGAAAGAGACCACCTAACCACTCATCCTTGAGGCCGGAGGAGACTCGCCCATCCCATCAGCTGTGACCAGATTAAATACCTAAAAGCTTTGGTGAAAGAAAGAAAGAAAACAGCCAGTCTGCTGGAGACCGGTCTGATTAGTCCCTTCCTCACCGCATGAGGTCTTCTGATTGGTCCGCCCCGCAATTCAATTGATGAAGAGCTTCACTATTAGGCTACACTCAAGGAAATCTCCAATCGGCGTCGTTGATTCCAGCAATACTCAAAGTTTTAGAGAACCACAGGAGAAACAAGAAGTTCCGTGAAGAACTATACAGCCTACTTTTCATGCCAATGATTATTCTACAGAATATGAATCTAACTAGAATAATGACGAAATTAAGTTGGTAATATCGAAATATCTAATTAGCCCTTGCAGAAGATGTTTGGGAATCGCACCGGTGCTTGAGATGACTATTGGCATAATTCAGGGCTCGCTTTGTATCGTCACGTGACGTGCACGCGTGCCCTCTAGCGACGGGCTGTGACCTTCCACGCTCTGGTCGGAACCACACCTCGTTACACACGCCACGATTAGCCGATGTCGTCACTGATTTGCGCATTCCAGCCTCCAGCTCGTTACTTTGTGAACGCACCTTATATATCAATGGGAGGTACCGAGTACCGTATATGTTGGAATGGACAGCCCTGACCGCCCAAGCACTCAAGGCCGGTGGGAAGCAGCCACACGCTGCAGTCAGCATATACGCCCCGCCTCGATACTACTCCGAGTGCCACAGGGATGTCAAGCTACGTCAGCCGTCATGTCTGTGTACCAGGAGGTCAGGTACGATTTCGGAGCCTTGCAGTTCAATATGGCGACTGATATTCCGCACATTGTCCTCTTATAGTACAACGATTGCGTTTACAAAGTTTCAAGATAGGTTTTGACCTGTCTTACCGGATACTTCATTTTTGAATGCCTTTGTCTGGAGCGTGGTGCTCTATGGAAGTGAAACTTGGACTATTGGTGCAGAAGAAAAGAGGAGAATTGAAGCATTTGAAATGTGGTGTTACAGGAGAATGATGAAGATCAGATGGGTAGATAGGGTTACAAACGAAGAGGTATTAAGACGAGTGGGAGAGGAGAGATGTTTCTGGCGACTGCTAATGAAGAGAAGAAATTGGTTGGTAGGACACCCAGGAATAGCAAGCTTAGTTATTGAAGAAAGGGTCGAGGGCAAGAACTGTAGGGGTAGACCAAGGTTAGAATATGTTAAACAGATTGTAAGGTGTGGTAGCTATGTAGAGATGGAACGATTAGCTCAGGACAGGGAGGCATGGAGGGCTGCATCAAACCCGTCAAAAGACTGAAGGCTCAAACAACAACCCTTGTCAGAAATGAGCTGAGTAGGGCTGTGCTGTGCCATAATTAGTAATTTTCTTGCCGCCATTGCTTTGCCTTACGCATTGCAAGACCCTCCTGTCCACTTTATGTATTTATCACGACTCAAATCTTTAAAAGTTAATTTAGAGGAGTTAGTAATTATTGAAACGCAATACAGCATTTCCCCTTGAATAACTGACATTGATCAACAACCGCAGGTTGTCGATTCTCATCTCATCTCATCTCTCTCTATACATATAACCCTCTCATTACTTTCATCTTTGTTTGAATAATTCCCTCCGCAATAGAACAGGAAGTTGGACGACAGACAGACACAGCCTGTGTAATGTGGTCTGGTCGCTTCAAACTTTGAGAAGCGCCTGCAGGCTTTCTGTTTAGTCAACTTACTACAAAGCACTGTATGAAGTGTTGCCTAACTCCAAGGCATCCCTTTCAGTCTTTCGTCTTTTTATTTTCTTTTTCTCTGTTTAGTCAGTCGTATGTTTTTCAATAATTCCCCTTCACTTTTATTTTTTTTTATTTTGAAAAGACTACTCCAGTATTTCAAAGCAGTTCATTAGCTTTTGATCAACTACTACCAGGACTTTCAAAATGTTCTCCCCCAAAATCCTCTGTGAATGCATTACAAACTCTAATCTGAATGATAGGAACTTTCAAAAAGAAAGACAAATGCGAGATGTAACATTAAAACTCTGTTTAAATAACTCCAACTAACTTCGAGGCACGTAGTGATTAAAGACACAAACATTTTATTATTAGTAATAGTAGTTAACTGTTCGTTTATTTAAGGAAATGTTACACTTGTTGTTGGTCCTGCCAAGCTTACGCTTGTCGATAGGTGCCAATTATTATTAAAATTTGTATTTTGAAAAACAATTAAATCACCAACTATACCGTCCATTCTCTCACCTTGCCATTTTTTTTACATTGGCTCTAAATATTTAGTCACAAAAATTCAATCGTCTCATTACAATTTTAACAAGAAGTTCCGTGACGAACTAAAGAGCCTACATTTTCTTAAAATTTACGAATCATGCCAATGATTCATCTATATGGACCTAACTAGAATAATGACGAAATTAAGTTGGTAATATCGACATTTCTAAATAATTCGAAATATACTTGCCATAATGTAGCCTAATAGAGCTCTACAGTTGGCAGCCCTGGTGACTGCATATATATTCTTAGTTCCATCTCTTAAGGTACAGAATACAAAATTTTGTCGAAGTTCAATGGATAGTATGGACGCTACATGCAGCGAGACATTGGATCAATGAGCGCGCGTAAAATCATGCTGGCAACAATGTCATGCATGTGTGGTCAGAAATAATCTGAAATATTATGATCTATTGTTGTGACAAGTTTGGATGAAATCCATTTGTTAGTATAGAAGTTACATGTATTTTAAAATCTGACCTATCAGCAGGCTTAGAATCATGTTGGCAGCACTGACGTATATTAGTTACTCCAAATTAATCCAAAATGTTAGGTACTATGCGTGTGCATAGTTTAAAGCTTTCGCCTTGGATACTTTCTTATATATTGCTATTGGGATGAAAAAATAGGGAGGGCATGTATTAACAGTTGGCAGCCCTGGTGGATTTTATGAATATGCTCAGTCATATCTGTTTATATACATATAGTGCATGCGAAATTTGGTTATAATCCAATTGATAGAGTAGAAGTTATATGCATTTAAAAATTGGACCTATCATCAGGCTTAGAATCATTTTGGCATCACTGTCATGTATGGCCTCCTGCAAATTAAACTGAAATTATACTATCTATATGTGTACTAATTTTGGAATAGCTCCCATGCATACCTTCCAAGATATCCAACATGGAGCTCAAATTTCAATTGTGTTTTTTCAGCAGTTGATAGCACTGACATCATTACCAAATACGGCGTTGAGAAATACACATACCAAATTTGGGTTTGGTTGCTGCAGCCGTTTAGGATTTGATAGGGGGGGGGCAGACAGACAGACAGACAGACAGAAGGACAGACAGACACACATTTGTCCGGATCGATTTCATAAGTCTACTTTTTCCTCATTTTTAGCCTATTTTCAATTTTGAAAAAATAGGCTTATGAGATCACCTTTTGTCCGTGTGTGTGTGTGTGTGTGCGTGTGTGTGTGTGTGTGTGTGTGTGTGTGTGTGTGTGTGTGTGTGTGTGTGTGTGTGTGAGGTGTGTGTGTGTGTGTGTCGCTAATAAATTCTAAACGGCTGGAGCGATTTCAATGAAACTCGGTAAGTACATAGCACTACTCCGGGCGACCCCGACCGTGCCCTTCAAATTTTGTTACGTTTCACCAATCCGATATGGCGGCTGTGCGAAATATTTCACCAGCATTCAATATCTCCGAAACTATTCTCGATATCACCCTGAAATATTTTACGGTGATAAAGGGAACTACTAGAAGTTCACCTATGTGACTTTTGAAAAACTGGTAACTACAGAACCAACATGGCGGCCACGCGAATTTGTGACTTTTAAATAGACTTTCCCGCGATTTAACCAACCAAACGCAATAAAACTTGGTAGAGTATATTTTTATACACATTGTAATGCACTGACATCTAACTTCGTTCAATTGATTACATAACCACAAGATGGCGGATGTGCGAAATATTTCACCGGCATTCTATATCTCTGAAACTATTAGCGGTATCACCCTGAAATTTTGTACGGAGATAAAGGGCACTACTGGAAGTTCATCTATGAGACTTTCAAAAACCGGTTAACTACAAAACGAACATGGCGGTCAAGCGAATTTGAAAATTTTAAATAGACCTTTCTCGAGATTTAATGTTCCAAACGCAATGACATCTGGTACAGGAAATGTTAATACACATTGTAATGCACTGGTATCTATTTTAGTTCAATTGTTTACATAACCTCAAGATGGCGGCTTTGCGAATTTTAAAATTAAGTTTTTATTTCTTCGTCGTAATCATGCGATCGAATTGAAAGTTTGAATAATGAATCTACGCAATAATTTTCCTTTAATGGTACATGACTCTATGGCCTATACATTTAACAATCCAACATGGCGACCATCCGAAATATTTAGATGGCTCTGAATATCTACGAATCTATTATAGCAATCAAACTGATTTTTGTTATGTCCATAGGGGCTATGAACTTAAGTTCACCTATAGGACTTTAAATAACCTGGTGATCACAAATCCAACATGGCGGCGACGTGAAGTATAAATATTCACATGGACGTTATTCGCAATTTAACCATCCGAGTGCAGTGAAACTTGGTACAGTAAATCCGTATACGAATGTTAATCCACTGACATCTAATTTATTTCAATTGTTTCCATAACCACAAGATGGCAGCTGTGCGAAATTTTAAAATCTCCTTGTTACTTCTTGTGTCCTAATCATGCGATTGAAGTTTGAATGCTACACGTACATAATAATCTTCATCTTACAGTACATAACTCTATGACCTACATATATAAAATCCAACATGGCGACCATTCGAAATATTTAGTCGGTTCTCAATATCTACGAATCTATTACAGCAATAAAACTGAAATTGTGTATGTTGATAGTGGTAATTAACATATGTAGGCAATATGAAAATAGGCTGTATAGTTCTTCACGGAACTACTTGTTGCAAAATGTGAAAAGTAGGCTAAAAATTTATTATTAATATGTTAATAATATTAATATCATAAAGCAATTGTAAAAGGTTATGTCATTACTATTTTAAAAACATAAGTTAAAATACAAATTGTAATATCATGCTCAATGAGGTTCTCCGTTCATATTGTCAAAGTCTATGAATAGGGGTATATTACATATAGGCTACAAGCAGTTGTCAACTTAGTGTAAGGAGTCTATCTCTACTTAGTTTAAAACAAAGTCCCCGATTCCTGGATGTCACGGGTAATCTGGAGAACCACTGGATGGACTTTGATGCGGTTTTCCCCATTCTGTTAAAGATATCTCGAAGAAGGTTTCTGTAGAAAATAATTTATTTATGATCAAAGGAAGCCAAGCGGTAACGATTTCAGTGAAAAAGTCGAAAAATTCTGGCGTCCGTGTGCTTTTTAATCTTACGCTGGCCAAACCGTTAAAAATATCTAGTGTAAGAATTGTTCAGCATGAAAAGTTCTACAAAAGAGTCTGCGAGAGCATATCTCTATCTTCAATACATCGCCCACTGTAAGTGTTTTTACGTTTTCATTTCTTCCAAGAATTTCCATTCAATTACTGAGGCGACACTAACAGCGGTGGCTACGCTGGCTGAAGCGCAGCGTTAGGTCTTGGGGCCAAGCTCTCAGCTGACTCGGTAGACGCGTGGGTTGGAGCCCCACCGTCAGCAGTCCTTTAAATGGTTTTCCGTGGTTTCCCATTTTCAACACCAGGCAAATGCTAGGACGGTACCTTCTTACAGGCCACGGCCGCTTCCTTCCACATCCTGCCCAGTTTCATTCATCTTCACCCATTCCATCTCTCATTCCGACGCGCAGGTCACCCGCGGGCGTCGACTAGAAAGACCTGCACTCGGACTCGGCCTCTCAGGAGGCCAAACGACCAAAAAAAACTTTACGAGCCTTACAGTAGTCGCATATGATGTGTAACATCTGACATAGAAGAAATCTCACGTGAAATTGTATTTTATAATATTATTGGCACAATTATTAATCTATTGTAAAAGGGAGTGTTTTACAAATATTGTAGTTTATTTCACGGAACTCATTTTATTAGATGATTTGTAGCTTCCACCAGCACTAGCCTAAATAAAGAATACGATATGGATCAACTAGATTAATAGACGCGACACAGGCGCGGATTCAAGGGGGGGGGGGGGTCATGACCCCCCCCCCCCCCAAACGGAGACCAAATTTTTTTTCAAACTCAAAAAACGAAAACACAATTACCAGACAAATAAAACTTAACGAATTTTAACTGAAAAACAGTTTTTTTTTTTCATTTTATTCAATACTGAATTATCTTTATTGGAATTATTATGTTCTGTTACAACTGTACATATTTACAACTTCAAACCTCTTGTATAAAAACTATTAGTTATACAACAAAATCAACTCGTCTATTTTGTTTAGCAAACCTTGTGATTACCGAATCGATGTTTATAGTGATGTCACGATGAATGTGCAGCAATGCACGGATAGGAAACTGGGGCTTTTTTAGCACCAAAAATTTTTGCCGACCTCCAAACCGCAAGCTTGATTGGCAATATAAGCTGTGACTTTCTCCCTTTGTCGGTACCAACTCGACTTGCCGAAACTGTAACGTACCTTGATCCTTTTCTCGAAGCTCGATGTAAAAGTCGCAAAACACGCCGTTGCAATTTGTACGAATATTTTTGGTGCGCTAAACGCATCAAATTTCTATCCATGTAGCTTGCAAAAAAATTGGTCTGGTTTTGTACGTCTGGTTATTTTGTGATTGCGTTTTTAGTGATACCATTTTTCTTAACAATTTCGATTCTCTGACCCCCCCCCCCGCAAGGCCAAACTCGAGATCGATTCTCTGACCCCCCCCCCAAAACCAAACTCTAGATCCGCGCCTGACGCGACACTGCTCATAACCTTAAATTCCTTATAAACAGGACCTCTTGATTCACAGACCAACACGTAATTTCATATGGATTCTGTTAAAATGAGTCATATTGATATGATTAGCAGCAGAGTATCAAGAAGGCAGTGCGACAACAATCAGGAAGGCAGTGCGAGAATAGAAATATCAAGTAGACAGTGAAGAAGAAAAGAGTCTTGGAATTGTTATGTTGTGTAAATAAAAAAGATTTGTGTGTGTTGATGAATGTCCAGGAGGGATACGATCCAGCTGGCAGTGCGTCTTACAAACTTCCGTCCGATCCACTCCCGTCCCATTTTTCAAAATCGCTCCCACAAAAATAGCCAACAACCGAGTAGAAAGATGGTACACATCAAAAACTGAGGCGACAGTTTACGAACAAGCTTTCATCTTCACTGCTAGAGGGAAGACGACGATCTTATAAGACCTCGGTTAAAAGTAGCCGATCACCTTGCATTCATAACAGTTACTGTTCCCGAACGAACCCGAGGCGGATTGCTGGTTACTGCTCGTGTCCAAACTCTGTGAACTTGCGGGGTGAAGGGAAAGAGCAGAGAAGAGTCAGAAGAGAAGAGAAGGAACTGTCAACAGCCCGCCGTGATATCTGGTATTCCTTTCTATTCCAATACTGCTAACATAGGGCCGTTGCTCAAACCACTGTGGTGTTACGAATGAGTGAGTCACCGACCAATGTACAGGGTGTTTCATATAAAGTAAGAACGGCAAGCGGCAGATTTGTTATTCGCTGCTGCGGTGGCCTTGGCCGAGCTTGTGGCGCGCCACGGCCCCCTGCTGTAGTATTGAAAGCGCGCTCATAGTACATACGAGGACTGTTTTCTTTTTTCAAGTTCCGATGGACTGTATAAAAATAACGGATTGACATACCAAACTGATTTTACTACTAAATGTTTGCTTGTTTTATTCTTATGTCTCAACATAATCGCCAAAACGATTGAAACATTTGTCGTATCGTTACGCCAGATTTCCAATGCCCTGGGCAAAATATTTTACCGCCACTGAGGTTGGTACGTTTGGAGAGTCCCCTGAAGTTTTTCCTTTTTCCTTCAGGAGACCGTCCAGACGTACCAACCTCAGTGGCGGTAAAATATTTTGCCCAGGGCATTGGAAATCTGGCGTAACGATACGACAAATGTTTCAATCGTTTTGGCGATTATGTTGAGACATAAGAATAAAACAAGCAAACATTTAGTAGGAAAATCAGTTTGGTTTGTCAATCTGTTATTTTTATACAGTCCATCGGAACTTGAAAACAAGAAAACAGCGCGCGCTTTCAATAGTACAGAAGGGGGCCATGGCGCGCCACAAGCTCGGCCAAGGCCACTGCAGCAGTGGATAACAAAACTGCCGCTTGCCGTTCTTACTTTATATGAAAGACCCTGTATCTGGTTCTGCGCTATGCACAGACCAAGAAACCTCATCACTCGTCAACACCACTTCTGATAGTCCGAGATGCACAGGTTCACGTAGCTTATACCCGAGCAGTACATATAGAAGCAGTTGTCAACTTAGTATAATGAGTCTATTACATATAGTGCAGCAGTAGTATTACGACACTTTAATAATATTATTGTTAATCAAATAATTCATGGTTTTTTGGGCTAATGCCATGTTGAATTAAATTAAATAACACCAGACGTTTCGAAGGAACCTAGCCTCCTTTTTCAATGGAATTAAAATAATGTGTCTAAAGAAAGAATATCAATGAGATTTAAAACAAGTAGCTCCGTGAAGAACTGTATAGCCTATTTTCATGTAATCTACTTATGTTAATTGCTACTATCAGTTTGATTGCTGTAATAGATTCGTAGATATCAAGAAACGACTAAATATTGCGGATGGTTGCCATGTTGGATTCTTACATATGTAGGTCTTACAGTTATGTACTGTAATATGAAAATTATTGTGTAGGTGTAGTATTCAAACTTCAATCGCACGATTAGGACACAAGAAGTAAAAACGAGATTTTAAAATTTCCCACAGCTGCCATCTTGTGGTTATAGAAACAATTGAAAAAGTTAGATGCCAGTGGATTAACACTTGTATAAAGATTTACTGTACCAAGTGTCACTGCACTCGGATGATTAAATTGCGAGAAACGACCATGTGAATATTTATACCTTGCGTCACCGTCATGTTGGATTTGTGATCACCAAGTTATTGAAGTCATATAGGTGAACTTATGTTCACAGCCCCTATGAACTTTTAAAAAATCAGTTTGATTGCTGTAATAGATTCGTAGATATTGAGAACCATCTAAATATTTCGGATGGTCGCCATGTTGGTTTCTTATATGTATAGGCCATAGAGTCATGTACCATTAAAGTAAAATTATTGCGTAGGTTCATTATTCAAACTTTCACTTCGATCGCATGATTACGACACAAGAAATAAAAACTTAATTTTAAAATTCGCACAGTCGCCATCTTGAGGTTATGTAAACAATTGAACTAAATTATATACCAGTGGATTACAATGTGTATAAACATTTCCTGTACCAAGTTTCACTGCGTTTGGATCATTAAATCGCGAGAAAGGTCTATTTGAAGTTTTCAAATTCGCTTGGCCGCAATATTCGTTTTGTAGTTAACCGGTTTTTGAAAGTCTTATAGATAAACTTTCAGTAGTAACCTACAGTATATCTCCGTACAAAATTTCAGGGTGATACCGCTAATAGTTTCAGAGATATTGAATGCCGGTGTAATATTTTGCACAGCCACCATCTTGAGGTTATGAAAAACAATTGAACGAAGTTAGATGTCGATGCATTACAATATGTAAAAACATATACTGTACCAAGTTTTATTGCGTTTGGTTGGTTAAATCGCGAGAAACGTCTATTTAAAAGTCGCAAATTCGCTTGGCCGCCATGTTGGTTTTGTAGTTACCAGGTTTTCAAAAGTCACATAGGTGTGCTTCAAGTAGTTCCCTTTATCACCGTGAAATATTCCAGAGTGATATCGGTAATAGTTTCGGAGATATTGAATGCTGGTGGAATATTTCGCACAGCCGCCATGTTGGATTGGTGAGACGCAACAAAATTTGAAGGGCACGGTCGGGGTCATCCGGAATAGTGCTATGAAATTACCGAGTTTCATTGAAATCGCTCCAGCAGTTTAGATGTTATTAGGGGGAGACACTCACCATCACACACGAACACACAGACACACGGACAAAAGATGATCTCATAAGCCTATTTTTCTTTTCATTTCTTTCTTTTTATAAAGAAAATAGGCTAAAAACTAGATAAATTCCTCTGTTCGTCACCAGAGAGCAGCTGCCAGAAATTACTGTATGGACCTTGGTAGAAAAACGCGCCATATTAATAAGAGCGGGGGACAGAAAATAAGGCATGGTTCACCAGCTAGCCACTCCGGGAAAAGCTGTACAGCGTTGCCGAGATGGAGCACATATCGCGCCATGGCGCACCTCACTCGGAAGTGATGGGCTGACCATGCGTTATTTCACCGAACAAATACACGCCGATATAAAATAATTGAATTAATTTACGTATTTCACAGTCATACAGCATAACTTTTTGATGTAAAAGGATTACAACGCGACCAAGAACTACATTTTCCAACCACCCCGAGCCGAGAAAAAGTTACCTTACAAAAATGATAACAATTCTGTTTCTTGGACACACAATTTTTTGAAATTAATAAACCAGTTATACAACATTCCAATATTAATTGTGTTAAAATTTGGATTCGATCTGATGACGGGTTCTTGAGATAATAATTCTTAAATGTGATGCATGGGTGAAATACGCTTAAAAACGGGCACTGTTTGTGTTCCAAAATATTAAAATATAAATTAAAAATTCCAATTCTACATGAACTAACGTAATAGAACGACGAAAATGATGATGTTATTGGATTTTATGTAAGTCTATTGGTTACTTCACAAACAACCTTCAAATTCGAGTGCATATAATACTTTGGTCGACAGTAGACTAGCGACTTCTGCGTGGCGGGCAGACCGCGTGCTCAGCCAGCCAAGCTCCTCCCACCACTCGGAGCACTGGCTTAGAGCGCGACCGGAGCGCTGTGTGGATGGTCCTGACCTAGAAGTACCAAGGTATGACCCAAAGTACCACAAAACAGGTTTTTCTCCTACAATTTCTGTAAATGCGAAAGAGAAGATGTGAAAAAAAAATATATTATTATATCATTTTTGTCCTTATGGACGGTGTTTGAAGTTAAATATCTCATGATGACACAATTTTCACTTCTCTCCCTCCTTCCTCTTCTCTTCCCAAAATATCTTCATCCTTTGACTGTGCCCCTGTTTCAGTTGTTCTGTCCACAATGTTCTTATTTTCATCTTTTCATTTGCTTTAAATGTTGAATTCTTAATTTTGTTTCTGAATTCTCCTCTGTCTCCAATCATTTGCCTGTATATTCCCACCTGCCTTAAGTCTTCCTCTATTTCGTGATACCGAAATATATGTACTGTATATACAGGGTCTGTCATATATAAACTAAGAACGGCGCGGCAGTTTTGTTATTCGCTGCTGCGGTGGCCTTGGCCGAGCTTGTGGCGCGCCATGGCTCCCTGCCGTACTATTGAAAGCGCGCACATAGTGCATACGAGGGCTGTTTTTCTTTCAAGTTCCGATGGACTGTATAAAAAGAACAGATTGACATACCAAACTGATTTTACTACTAAGTGTTTGCTTGTTTCATTCTTATGTCTCAACATAATCGCCAAAACGATTGAAACATTTGTCGTATCGTTACACCAGCTTTCCAATGCCCTCGGCAAAATATTCTGCCGCCACTGAGGTGGGTAGGCTACGTCTGGAGAGTCTCTTGAAATATTTCCTTTTTGACGAGGCGTTGCCGCCCAACCATACCTTCAATTCTCGAAAAAGGTGAAAATCATTCACGACCACACAGTACCAACGTTACGATAGACTTTTACAAAGAATTAAACTGTGAAGTTTTGGACCATCTGCTGTTTAGTCCAAACCAGCACTGAATGATTTTCACCTTTTTCGAGAATTGAAACTATGGTTGGACGGCAACGCCTCGCCAAAAGGAAACTCTTCAGGAGACTCTCCAGACGTAGCCTACCCACCTCAGTGGCGGCAGAATATTTTGCCGAGGGCATTGGAAAGCTGGTGTAACGATACGACAAATGTTTCAATCGCTTTGGCGATTATGTTGAGACAAGTAAGAATAAAACCAGCAAACATTTAGTAGTAAAATCAGTTTGGTATGTCAATCTGTTATTTTTATACAGTCCATCGGAACTTGAAAATAAGAAAACAGCGCGCGCTTTCAATAATACAGCAGGGGGCCATGGCGCGCCACAAGCTCGGTCAAGGCCACCGCAGCAGCGAATAACAAAACTGCCGCTTGCCGCTCTTACTTTATATTAAATACCCTGTGTATATATATATATATTGTTATTTAGTATTATACCTTCAACTTTTTGTTATATTTGTGTATCTTTCCCCCCAATTACCCTCTCAAATTAATTTCTGAGCTTTGGCAATCGATGGTAGGCTGCCACACATAAAAATTATTCATTTCTGTAGTACCGTATCCTTTATTATTTATTTTCATTGTCCTATGGAATGTGATGTCATTTATTGCCGTATTAAGGCAGCACTGTAGCGACGGCTTTCCTCTCCTCTTAGACGTTAAGATGGCGCGCAGCTGGTTCCATCAATCACGGCCTCTTGGATGCAAGGAAGGCAAGCTCAGCTCTTTAGAGAGGAGATGAATGGGTTAGCGAGAGAGAATGTAAATTAAAATTGGATGAGAGGAATAGTGGAAGAGCTTTTTATCGATCCTTTTCCATTTAAGTTAAAATGAGCCGTTACGGGAGGGAAATATTAACTCCAATATTGTATGTAATAAAATATAACGTCACGGGATGCCACCATAATACCAGGGATGATTCATATAGAACATTTAAGAGGAATACTGCCTGTTTATGAATAATATAATGAAATATATAACACTAGATGGTTGGTTGGTTCCTCAGTTAAGGGGCTGAGACAACGCAGCCATGAAGCCCCGTGTATTTTGGGTGTGTGTAGAATCTGTCTAATACCCGGTGTTAATTGTGATGACTGTATTAGTTTGTGTTATCTGTAATTCAGGTAAGGACTGCAGACGATCAATTACAAGTAATTGCTCTTTTTCTACCAAACGCTACCGTCAACGACACCTAGCTGTAAACTTGGCTATTAGATGTCAACGCAACCGGCACCTGGCGACGAACGTTGGAACTTTATAGAGCGTTAATCAAAGCTAACCTACGAATTTAGCCTCACACGATTGTAGTTAGCGGAAGGTTCTTTTGCATGCAATAAATCTATAACATGGGACCGCCGGCTTTACTTCCCCTACGAAGGAAGGCATACTGAGGGATTTCTAACGCTCTTAAAAAATCCGACGATTTTGGCCGGGTTTGAACCCGCGACCTTGGGCATAGAAGCTCAGCATGCTAACAACTACGCCACCGAAGCCGCTTTTTCCCATACTTATCAATAAAATGATCACTGCGAAGGTCCGGGTTCGATTCCCGGGTCTACCAAGAAAATTATGTGTTGTTAGTATTTTTGTTTGTTTCTTTTGAGGGGCTTTGACTTAATGGTCATTTAGCCCCGTGCACTTGGGTATGTATATACAGTGTATATACAGTATATATTTGTTAAACCCTCAAGGGCTCACACTATCTCCTGCCTTCTGCTCAAGGCCCTGAAGAATGCAGGGTGTGTGTAGCCCACCCTGGATAGTGCTACACCCTCAAGGGCTCATGGTATCTCCTGCCTTCTGCTCAAGGCCCTGAAGGAGTCAAGGTGTGTGTAGCCCCACCTGGATAGTGCTACACCCTCAAGGTCTCATGATATCTCCTGCCTTCTGATTAAGGCCCTGAAGGAGACAGGGTTTGTGTAGCCCCACCCTGGATAGTGTTACACCCTCAAGGACTTATGGTTTCTCCTGCCCTGAAGGAGGCAGGGTGTGTGGAGTCCCACCCTGGATAATGCTACACCCTCAAGGACTTTTCTTCTGCCTTCTGCTCAAGGCCCTGAAGGAGGCATGGTGTTGCAGCGTTAAGGGCTCACACCGAAGAATTTCTGAGCTGACTTTGGGGTGGACTCTCTCCTCTTCCCTATTTGCCTTTCATGTTTGTAGTTATCTTATACAGTAGAAGTAGTTTTAGCAGTAGTAGTAGAAGGTCTATTTCGTTATCTATTTTCGCTATCATCATGATATTTGAGGGGCAGATAACCACGATTTTATACCCTTTAAAATAATAACTATCATTATCGTCATCATCATCGTAAATACGGAGGCTACAAAGTATAATTATAGTAAAGTGGGGTACATACCAAACTTGGACAAAATGGATGATTACAGGTTGGCAATCAACATCTCACTTGACACACACTTAAATCACTTATAATATTTCTTTAAAAACACATCTCCACGCCAAGAAAAACATTTCGCTCGCGCACGTTCAACACAAACCGTGTTTCACCGTGACGAGTACAACCGAATGTTACAAGGAACAGGCACAGACTGCTTCATTTGTTTGTCACGGCCTGGTAGACCGCTAACGCTTCGGGGTGTTCCGTGTGCACTCAGGCCATGGAAACGCTTTGGTACCAGACATTATTTAGAAAAGTTAAAAAGAATTTTTCTTTTCTGATTTGACTTATAATAAAAATGTTGGTTGGTTGGTTCCTCAGTTTAGGGACTGCGACAACGCAGTCATGTAGCCCCGTGTACTTTGGGTGTGGGTAGAATCTGTCTGATAACCGGTGTTAATTGTGATGACTGTATTAGTGTGTGTTATCTGTAATTCAGGTAAGGACTGCAGACGATCAATTTCAAGTAGTTCCTACTTTTGCTACCAAATGCTACAGTCCAGGACACCTAGCTGCAGACGTGGCTACTAAATGCCATCGCAGTCATCACCTGACGGCGAACGTTTGAACTAAAATAGCGTTATCAAACTAAGCTACACATTTTAGCTTCCACAAGTTAGTTAGTGGAAGGTTCTTTATCATGCCATAAATCTATGACATGGGCCCGCCGGCTTTACTTCCCCTCCAAAGGCATACTGAGGGATTTTAACGCTCTTAAAAACATCCGACGACTTCGGTCGGATTTGAACCCGCGACCTTGGGCATAAAGGCCCAGCATGCTACCAACTACGCCACCGAAGCCGCCTAATAATGTTGTTGTTGATACATTTAAGGGCTTTGAGGCATTATGGTTATGTAGCCCCGTTTACTTGGGTGTGTGTATAATTTATCTGATAACCTATGTTATTGTGATGCCTGTATTAGTGTGTGTATTTGTAACTAAGATGAGGATTGGGAAGGAGGTGGCCGTGGTCTTAAATTAGGAACCGTTCCAGCATTTTCCTGGAGTAGAAGTGGGGAAACCACGGAAAACTACTTGCAAGATGGCTGAGGTGGGAATAGAACACTCCTTTTATCTGTTTTGCCATTCTGTAAATATGTCTAAAATATATCAATCCCCTTTTTCTTATCGTTTCCGTTATGCTTCCTATAGTCCTGTATATTTCATCATTAGATCTTAATTTCCCTACTTCTTTTGTTTTCACTGGGACTAAGATTTTTCTCATAATTCTCATTTCTGGTACATAAATGAAAATCCACAGCCTGGTTCCAGTCTCCGACCGGGTCAGGAATGGAATGAATGAAGCCCCTATCTAGCGGCGAGGATATGAACTGTGCCGGCTGCCGAGGCCTGACGCACTATTTCTGGTACATACTTTGTCTAATTTATAATTTATTACTAGGCATTTTGGTTTTACCTCTGTAGTTTCGTGCCTTATTTTAAGATTTTTAGATAGGCACTTTCTTTTATAAACATTTTTTATGTTCGACCCTGACTATTATATGTCAGTAAACTGTACTATAATGAGGCTCATTATAACACTATTTTTTCATTATGAAACAATTTCTCCCACCTATCAGAGCCCAAGAAACAGTTGTTTGACCAATTAGATAACGTAAGCATCGCACCTGCGCTGAGTTCCACGGCCTTCTCATTTAAATTTCACTGCGTGGCCTAGTGTCATAGTAGGGTAATCGAGGAGGCCAAGGTCAAATACAAGGCATTCTCTGCGTCCCATGCGCTCTGTTCAGTACCTAAAACTGGCGAAATCTCGACATATATTTATGAATATTTATGTTCGAACATAAAATAGTTATAATAATTATCGTCGAACATAAACAGTCGTATGCAACTCGCCTATAATGGTAATTAAGACACTCGTAGGCTCGTTGCATAATGTACTATAATAATACTATAATATGCTGTCGCATCCAACCGATCGGAGCGGCGCCGCTACGTCCATCAAGGCCAAGAGAGGCTTCAGGCTGAAAAAAGAAATGCCACAGAAGAGCGCATGAATCGCAGAATGATCAACCCCCAAGTTCCATTGGCTGCTCAAGACCTTGTATGCCAATATTGTGGAAGAGTGTGTGGTTCTCGGATTGGACTGTACAGTCTCCAAAGAACTCATGAAATATGACTAGGCCTAATATTGGTTTACAGTGAAGATTTATATAACCGTACCTTGGAAGACAATCATACTTGTATTCTTCTATTGCAAATTTCTCTCAACTATTCTTGAATTATTATTGTTCTTTCCTCGTCATTCCCGACTAAGGAGCGCAATTGCACTTATTTAGCTAATGGCATTGCCTTTCTCTCTCCCAAAATCTCTTCATCTTCTCGCTGTGGGCTCTCTTGCGATCTTGTGACCAGGTGTTGTTGGTGATAGTGCTTGGATGGTCTGCGAAGCGGTGATTATCGACTGATTCTCTGTCGTCTGTGATGCCCATTTCCTGAAGATCTTTTCCAACTTCAAGCAGCGGGGTGGTTTTAACTTTCATTGACAGGGCAAGGTTTAGAATCCGTTTTGTCGATAGCGCCTTCGGTGGCGTAGTTGGTAGCATGCTGAGATTCTGTGCCCAAGATCGCGGGTTCAAAACCAGCCGAAGTCGTCGGGATTTTTAAGAGCGTTAAAAATTCCTCAGTAGGTCTTCCTTCGGAGGGGAAGCAAATCCGGCGGTCCCATGGCATAATAAAGAACCTTCCACTAATTACACTTGTGTGAAGCTAAATTATAGGTTAGATTTGACTAACGCTCTTAGGTTCCAACGTTCGTCACCAGGAGTCAACTGCGGTGGCATCTAGTAACCAAGTTCAGAACTAGCTGGTCGTTGACGGTGGCATTTGGTAGCAAAAGTTGGAACTACTTGAAAATTCAATGTATGCAGTCCTTGCTTGAATTAAAAACAGATATCACACACTAATAAACATATTTATAGAAGCCCGCATGACATTAAAGCCAGGCGGGTTGTTTATACACATTCGAGAGTTCTCGAACGGATCCGCTAATTATTATTACTACACTATAGCGGCTTCGGTGGCATAGTTGGTAGCTTGCTGAACTTCTACGCCCAATATCGCGAGTTCAAACCCGGCCGAAGTCGTCGTATTTTTAAGAGAGTTAAAAATCCCTCAGTATGCCTTCCTTCGGAAGGGAAGTAAAGCCGGCGGGCCCATGTCATAGATTTATGGCATGAAAAAGAACCTTCCACTAACTACAATCGTGTGAAGCCAATTTTGTACGTTACATTTGATTGATGCTCTATTAAGTTCCAACCCACGTCGCCAGGTGCCGGTTTCGGTGGCATCTAGTAGGCAAGTTCACAGCTAGTTGTCCTTGACCATTTGGTAGCAAAAGTAGCAATCACTTGAAGTTAGCGTGCAGTCCTTCTACCTGAATCACAAGTAACACACACTAATAGAGTCATCACAATTAGCACAGGTTATCAGACAGATTCTACACACACCCAAAATACACGGGGCTACATGACCGTGTTGTCGCAGCCTCTAAACTAAGGATCCAACCAACCAAAGTAAAATATATCCCCCTCTATGTAAATAATACGTTATTTTCAGATTTCACACGCGTAAGAGGAATTAAATATCAATGCTTAATTTTAAGACCCAATATCTCAGTTCCATCTTGATGATGGTTGGTTTCTTTATGCATAACATGCAGGGCCGTATTTCAGGGGCGGCAGTTTGGCAATTCATTCAAAAGCTAAAATGAAGTATTTCAGACGTAATAATATTTTCCGTACGAATTTAAGAACACAAGTTACTTAAAAATATGTTTTAGTCCTTCTACAGTTTTTCCTACCTTAGAAGAGTTAAGAACTATCTGCGAACTATTATTTCTGAAATACGGTTAAACTCACTTTCATTACTTTGTATTGAGGCAAATACAACAAAAACACTTTCATAATTATGAGGACATTATTAACGAGTTTGCCATTAAGAATACTCGTAAGAAAGCTATGTAAATTTCAACATCAAGATTACGTGGGGTGAGTTGTTTTAGAGAAGTTTGTATATTCTTTTGACAGTGGTGGGAATAAGGCTAGAGACATGTACGAGTAGTCAAATTACTCCGGCAGACAACCCCTTTCTTCAACAAATAAAACAGTAATTAACTACATATTGTGTAATTTCATTTCACCACGTGGGGCAACTTAATTCAAATTGAACACAGTTCTTCAATTACGCAAAAGATAGTCATTAGCATTAATATATTAAAAATATGTGTAAAATAGTGATCACTGATCTCCAAGAACAAATTAATTAAATTCGAAACCCATTTCATTTTTTAACGATTCTTAAAAGAAGTAAGTAAAAAAAGACAAGCAGATGACTAATTTCAGTATATCATTTATTATGTAAGCCATTAAAATTGTAGTTTTATCTAAACTAAATGAACTTTATGTTTAAAAAAGATGAAAACGCCGATGAAATCTATCCTTTTGTTGTATAAAACAAATGTATTAAGCAAATATCAACTATTGAAGGGGCGGCAAATGGAGTTTAGCCTGTAGGCGCATACTCTTAAATCCGGTCCTGATAACATGGTCTATATTATTCCTCGTACGCTCTTTGGCGTACGCTAGGTCATGTGACCTACTAAGTAGCTGATCACAGGGGCCTGAGGACTATCTAATATCACAAAGCCGTGATATCGCGTGTACTACAGCCTCTAGCGTTACAAAGGGAGCAACGAGGGATTCCATTATGAGCTGTCAGCTGTTCGCTGAATATTTAAATGACTAGAACAGCGCTGATATGTAGATACAAAGCGTCACGAAATGTTGATTAATGCATCAATCCTCTCTTCGTTACAAGTGAATAATTACTTAAAACATCTTTGTAAGTAAGATGAGACTTGATGAAACTTAACTTATCGTCGCCTCGCCTTACCAATGCAGCAGTGAGAACTTAACATGGAAATGACGTATGTTAATGCTTTGTGTTCTTCATTTCTGAGTGCTACGAGGGTTAATAAACACAAAGAGTTCATCATTATTAATTTCCGTTTTCCAAGCGGCTTCGGTGGCGTAGTTGGTAGCATGCTGAGCTGCTCTGCCCAAGATGGCGGGTTCAAACCCGGCCGTAGTCGTCGGATTTTTAAGGGCGTGAAAATCCTTCAGTATGCCTTCCTTCGGAGGGGAAGTAAAGCCAGTGGTCCCATGTTATAGATTTATGGCATGTAAAAGATCCTACCACAGACTAAACTTGTGTGAAGCTAAATTTCTAGGTTAGATTTCGTTGGAACGCTCTATCAAAAGTTCACCACTAGGTATCAGTGACATCTGGTGGCGAAAGTTGGAACTACTTGAAATTGGACGGAACTTGTAGCTCCCCCTATGGGTGTCCGCTTGTAGCAGCTACAGCCTCTGGCGAGCCGAACATGTCCTCGGACACTCCCGGCACTAAAAGCCATACGATAAATAAATCAGTTTTCCAGCCTGGGTCGGGTCGGTGGAAATATGACACCCTTCCACTTTCCTCTGTCTGTCCATCAATTGTTTCGCCATTCTTTCATCATTCATCCTTTTCACATGTCCGTTGTTTGAGTAGTTTGAGTCTTCAGTATTTTGACTGGTTTGATGCAGCTCTCCATGGCTCCCTGTCCTTAGCTAATCGTTTCATCTCTACATAGCCACCACACCCTACATCCGAAGCAATCTATTTAACAAATTCTAACCTTGGTCTACCCCTACAGTTCTTGTCCTCGACCCTTCCTTCCATAACTAAGCTTGCTATTCCTGGGTGTTTTAGTATATGTCCTACCACCCTATCTCTTCTCTTCATCAGCAGTCACCAGAAACATCTCTCCTCTCCTCTCCCACTCGACTTAATACCTCTCCAATTGTTACCCTATCTACCCATCTGATCTTCATCATTCTCCTGTAACACCACATTTCAAACGCTTCAATTCTCTTCTTTTCTGCTGCACTAATAGTCCAAGTTTCACTTCCATAGAGCGCCACGCTCCAGACAAAGGCCTTGAAAAATGACTTCCTAATACCTAAATCTATATTCGATGTCAACAGATGCCTTTTCTGTAGAAATGCTTTCCTTGCCTGTGCCAACCTACTTTTTATATCCTCTTTGCTTCGTCCATACCATACCATCTCAATCTGTTCTGCTACAGCTTATCATTCAGCTTCCTTTTGAATATCTTCATTTCTCACTCTATCTCTCCTAGTCCTCTGTACCAGGACCGATAACCTAGATGTTAGGCCCCTTAAAACAACAATTATCATCGTCATCATCATCAGTCCTCTGTACCATACTCTCAGGAATTTCATTTCGGCTGCCTGTATTCTACTTTCATCTCTTTTCGTCATTGGCCAAGTTTCTGTTCCATACGTCATTGTTGGTAAGTAATAGGTCTTGTACATCACTTCAGTGGTATGTCTTTATCCCAAATTATTAGGTGCGTTCAAAAAGTAACTTGCCGGAGGCTGGAATGCGCAAACCGGTGACGACATCGGCTAATCGTGGCGTGTGTAACGAGGTGTGGTTCCGACCAGAGCGTTTGTCGTTTGGATTCTGGTTCGAAGTGATGACACCATGACTCATCTCCAGCCACCACTCGTGCCAGGAACCCATTCCCTTCCCTCGCATAGCGCTGCAGATGACCAAGACAGTGGGCCATTCGACATGCTTCCAGGTGTAGTTGAAGACTGCGGGGCACCCATTGGGCACACACTTTGCACAAGTGCAGTCGTTCCTTCCTGATGGTGTGCACACATCCGACGCTCAATCCGACCACGGCGGCTATGGCGTTCACTGTCACTTGGCGGTCCTGGGTAATGAGTGCATCAACCAGCTGGACGTTGTCATTGGTAATGCAGGGGGGTGCCCCAGACCGGGCATCATCGGCTAACGACACCCGTCTTTCCCTGAAGGGCTTGTGCCACGCCTTGACCCTTGCAAGGGACTTGCAGTGTTCGCCATACACTTGTGACATTCGGTGATGAATGTCCGTTCCCCTACTCCTTCCGATGTCAGAAACCGAACAACACCTCTTTGCTCTTCGTTTGACACCTCCATGTCACTGTTTGCAATGCGACTGGCAGCGTTCGACGATTGATGCATGCTGCTGCTCGCTTTGTATCGTCTAGCGACGGGCTGTGACCTTCCACGCTCTGGTTGGAACCACACCTCGTTACACACGCCACGATTAGCCGATGTTGTTACCGGTTTGCGCATTCCAGCCTCCGGCTCGTTACTTTTTGAACGCACCTTATACTCTGTACCTGATGTCTTCTCTTGTTGATCTCCATATCCAATCTTGCATTTTCCATCATTTTACTTCCTAAATATTAGAAGTGCTCTACATCTCCAATTTTAACAACCATTTTTTCCTTATCTTTCCTCTTGTCATTAGCATTCTCTCCCCAAATCAGAACATCATAAGCAAATAGGTTGGTTGGTTCCTCAGTTTAGGGGCTGCGACAACGAGGTGATGTAGCGCCGTGTACTTTGGGTGTGTGTAGAATCTGTCTGATAACCGGTGTTAATTGTGATGACTGTATTAGTGAGTGTTATCTGTAATTCAGGTAAGGACTGCAGGCATTTAATTTTTCCAAGTAGTTTCTACTTTTGCCGCCAAACGCCACCGTCAACGACTACTAGTTCAGAACTAGTCGGTTCCTGGCGACGAACGTTGGAATCTAAGAGCGTTATTCAAATGTTTTAACCTATAATTTAGCATCACACAGGTGTAATTAATGGAAGGTTCTTTAACATGCCATAAATCTATGATATGGGACCGTCGGCTTTACTTTCCCTCCGAAGGAAGGCATACTGAGGGATTTTTAACGCTCTTAAAAATCCGACGACTTCAGCCGGGTTTGAACCCGCGATCTTGGGCATAGAAGCTCAGCATGCTACCGACTACGCCACCGAAGCCGCCAGATTGATCCTTGACATTTAAACAGCATGGCATCAAATTATCTAAAAAACTTGGCTAAAGAGTGAATCCATCCGAGAACTCTCGTATGAGTTAGTTAGTTATTGTTGTTTTAAGGGGCGGAACTACGAGGTCATCTGCCCCTCTTAACACAGATTAAAGAACACAAATTTGGAATTGAATTTAAAATTTTGAGGTGGACACCTAAATTCAAAAAGACCAAAAATTAATAAAACAAAAACAAAAGATTAAATAAAAATTAAAATTATACAAATTAACAAAATTTACGGAAAAGCAAAACATTATCATTCAAAAACGAGCAAGTCGTTGAGTCAATGTTCACTGGAAAATTTAGATTGCTGGCCCTAACCCACTCTCACTTATAAAGCGGATAACGCGATCAGCAGCCACCGCGTCATCGGCTAATATAAGTTTGAGTGTCATCTGCAAACCAAGGTTTCTTCGTAAGTCAGCAAGATCCACACACTCGGTTAAAATGTGGGCCACGGTGAAAACGGCTCCACAGGTAAAGAGAGGGGGGTCGTCCCTTCTCATTAGGTACGAGTGGGTGGATCTTGTATGACCTATCCTTAGCCTACACAAAATGACGGACTCTCTGCGTGACCGGAAAGAGCTCCGCCACACGCGAGTAGTTCCCTTGATCGCTCTCAGTTTGCTGGGCAGTGGATCAGCTAGCCACTGACTCTCCCAAAAGCCGGAACTTGTCGGCGTAACTGAGAGGGAATATCTCTAGCGGGTACCTCCATTGGTCGAGGTGGTAGTGATACCGCCTCTTTTGCAGCTTGATCCGCTAACTCATTTCCCGCAATTCCCATGTGGCTTGGAAGCCTCAGAAAGGTGATTCGAGTGTCAGCGTGGCACAGCCCGGCTAGTAGGTCGTGGATACGCTGCACTAGGGGGTGTTGCGGGAAACATGCAGCAATTGACTGCAATGAGTATAAACTAGCCTACTACTTTATTGGTATGTGGGCTATCGTCTTGTTTATTTATTAAATCGCATTGGCTGTGTGGTGCAGCGGAAACATTTTCACCTGTTGGGCCCAAGGTTGCAGTCAGTTGGGATTTGAGGGTATGTAAATGCGCGGGAGCCATGTCAGTAGATTCACTGACGTTGAAGATCCCCTTCAGGGAAAAATTCCGGAACCACGGTGACTCTAAAAGTCTCAGTTGTTAGAAAGGGACGTAAAACCAATAACATTATTGAAGGTTACTTGTGTGCGCTCCCATGTGTATTTAACACCCACCCTACTTTACTGTTATGCAGACTCGACGCGACACAGTTCCGTCAGGGGTTATCGTCTATATTATTTGTTTAAACGCACTTGTTATAATTAGTATTACTTAATTTACTTTTATCGTTGTGGCCACTAGGGACCGTGAGATCTCAACTGATTTTCTTCTTGTTAGCCAACCACGCCTTCATCCTTTTGGAATGGGATTTCTTCAACTCATCCGAGTGAACATATCTCTTGCTAGGTTTTTCTTCCTCCTCTTTTACTTCCTCTGACGGAGGTTTTGTTACAACAAAATGGCGGACAGGCTGTTTCTGAGTACGGCGCATAGATGGCGTTAGCTTCGCAGGAGTAAAAGTAGGCAACACACACGGCTTGTGCAACCCACCCATGGGATTTCTTCCATTCATCCGAGTCAAGATATCTCTTGCTGGGTTTATCTTCCTCCTCTTTTACTTCCTCTGACGGAGTTTTTGTTTCAATGGGGTTCTGAGCAGGATATCTGATTCAAAAATGTCAAACTTTAACAAGTCCTTATCCAATTCCACCTGCCAAAGAGGCATCACCTTTAAACCTCGGAAGTACGATATGATAATAACAGAAGGTTGGAGAATCCGTTTCCCGATTACACTTGAGATCTTATCAGTGTGGGAGTATATTTCTGAAATACTCCAGAGCTTGCAACCTCCATCCTTGAACTTGAACTTAGGACCAAGAATTTTCCTAATGACCTTTCTTTCCTTAACTTCAAGTCTCTCGATCGGGCCAGCTGCGCGGTTTGTTAGGCATTCCGCTGCATACAATGCTTCCGGTCCAATCACAGTTTGATAGTGTCTTAACTTTGCATTCCTAGAGATGGACTTTTATTGTACAGTTGGTGTGTGAGGCGGAGGGCTGTTTCGAATTTATTGACTCATGTTGAGATGGCGAACTTTTCAGAATTATTTGGTTCGATCCTCTCTCCAAGATATTTGAACCTTTGAACTTATAAGATCTGGCCATGGGTGGTGTGAAGATGACCTGGAGCTTCTTTTATATTGGAGATGAATTGAGTTTTATCATTTCAAGTGATCTTGTAGACTTCATCGTTATGCTTGAGTCAAAAGTTATGCGTTACGGAGACGTCATGCAGCCGCGCGAGAAGCCTAAGTTAATGGTCAATGGACGGCGAGTGCGTGACGTCATGCAGCCACGCGGGAAGCCTAAGTTAATGGTCAATGGAGTCAGTTGAAAGAGTCCTGGGGCGTCGAGCGAATTGGGACTTCGAGCGAAGCTAATAGAATACACGGTGACTCCTAAAGAGATATACAAGATGCCAGATAAGAATACAAGGTGACTCTTAAAGAGGTGTACAAGATGGCAGAGAAGAATACAAGGTGACTCCTAAAGAGGTGCACAAGATGTCAGACAAGAATACAGGGTGACTTATAAAGAGGTGTACAAGATGTCACACAAGAATACAGGGTGACTTCTAAATAGATATACAAGATGCCAGAATACAGGGTGCCTCCTAAAGAGGTGTGCAGGACGTCAGAGCAAAATACAGTACAAGATGCCAGATAAGAATACAGGGTGACTCCTAAAGAGGAAAAGGAAGCTTGTAGTTTAACGTGCCCGTTAATCTGTAGATCATGAGCCACGGGACCTCCTTTTTACATGGAATCCGAACCACAGGACATGGCATTTCACTTCGAAAATCTCACATGATTGACCGGGAATCGAACCCGGACCGCCTTAGTGAGAGGCATACAGCTAGACTGCTGAGCCACCACGCCCCGACTCCTAAAGAGATATACAAGAAGCCAGATAAGAATACAAGGTGACTCTTAAAGAGGTGTACAAGATGACCGAGAAGAATACAGGGTGACTCCTAAAGAGGTGCACAAGATATCAGACAAGAATACAGGGTGACTCCTAAAGAGGTGTACAAGATGTCACACAAGAATACAGGGTGACTTGTAAAGAGATATACAACATGCCAGATAAGAATACAGGGTGCCTCCTAAAGAGGTGTGCAGGATGTCAGAGCAAAATACAGGGTGACACTTAACGAGGTGTACAGTATGTTAGATTCAATTCAAATACAGGGTGACCCTTAAAGAGGTTTGCAAGATATCAGATTCAAATAATGGATGACCCTTAAAGAGTTGTAAAAGATGTTAGACTCAAATACAGGGTGACCCTTAAAGAGGTGCCCGCGCGGGAAGCCTAAGTCAATGGGTAATGGAGTCTGTTGAAAGAGTCCTGGGGCTTCGAGCGAAGCAAGAATCCCTCCTGAGCCTTTCTAACATGTGTAGCATTTGTAGCATGCGTCATTTGAAATGATATAACGTCTAGTCTTTCAGACTGACTGTAATTTTTTAGTGTAAGATATCTTGAGTCCTATTTTGGTTGCACAATCATGTAAGTAATTTACTTGTTGAATGGCTATATGAAAAACGCTAATTTGTTTGTTTCACAAAACTCAAGCACCGAAACCAGAGGGAGTTAGAAGGTGTGGTTTGTACCAACTCGTCTCAATAGTACTTTATTTCGTGAAAATTCACTTCTTTATAAAGTGCAAACCATAGCCTATATAACAAGATTCAAACTGCAAATCGTAATAAAAACAACAACTAAACGCACTTATTTCTAGTTAGATAACTTTCGTAAAGCAGTTTCGGTGGCGTAGTAGGTAGCACTGCTGTGCCCAAGATCGCGGTTTCAAACCCAGCCGAAGATGTCGGACTTTTTAAGAGCGTTAAAAGTCCCTCAGTATGTCTTCCTTCGGAGGGGAAGTAAAGCCGGCGGGCCCATGTCATAGATTTATGGCATGTTAAAGAACCTTCCACTAACTACAGTTGTGTGAAGCTAAATTTGTAGGTTAGATTTGATTAAGTGCCAACGTTCGCCGCCAGATGCTGGTTGCGGTAGAATCAAGTAGAAAGGTTAACAGCTAGGTGTCGTTGACGGTAGCATTTGAAGCAAAAGTAGGAACTACTTGAAATTGATAGTCTACAGACCTTATCTGAATTACAGATAACACACACTAATACAGCCATCACAAGTAACGTCGGTTATCAGACGGGTTCTACACACATCCAAAATACACGGGGCTACATGACCGCGTTGTCACAGCCCCTAAACTGAGGAACCAACTAACACAACATGCGTAATATAAATTTAAACCTCAACTCAGTGTTCAAGATCTGATGATTACCGCTTGAAGGACGAAACCTGTAATCCTAAAATTGCCCCATTATAGTTTAATAGCGATCATAAATAATGCATAAGTGTTATTTACTCATCTCTACTAAGTATAAAACAAAGTCCGCGATTCTTGGATGTCACAGGTTATCTTGAGAACCACTGGATGGATTTTGGTGCAGTTTTCACCATTCTGTAAAGAATATCTCGAGGAAGGTTTCTGTAGAAAATAATTTATTTATGATCAAAGGAATCCAAGCAGTAAAGATTTCAGTGAGAAAGCTGAAAAAAACCTGGCGTCCATGCGCTTTTTAAGCTTTAGCTGGGCAAACCGTTAAAAATATCTATTTACTACGAGTGTAAGAATTGTTCAGCATGAAATTGTCTACAAAAGAGTCCGCGACATCATATCTCTATCTTTACTACATCGCCCACTATAAGTATTTTTACGTTTTCATTTCTTCCAACAAACTCCATTCAGTGGAAATTTAAATTACTTGCCTCGGGGCGAGTTTGCTAGCTAGCGAGCGAGCCTATCATCCCAGCTTCGGCCAGTATCAAACAGTCGATTCGTGTCGAGTTAAGATTTCAGAAAAGAGTGTATGTGCTTGGAGTTTCGCTGTTCACCTCGGCTTTTCTGAATTGCGTCTGGAACCTGCCATCCGTACTCCTTTTAAGCTCACGCTGGGTAAACTGTTAAAGATACCAGGCGAAGCCGGGGCGGATTGTTAGTTATTCATATGTTTGATACAAAATATCCCGCCCAGGCATTGAGTAAATTCGTGTTGACCTACTGAAGAGTAATAACTAACAGTTTACAAGTAACACTGATAGAATGGCTTCAAAACTTCATATTTATGGATGACCCCCAAATAACTAAAAATTCTTTTGTTTTTATGCATAATTTGGCAGTTTCATCGGGGGAGGGGGGAGTAATATATCGCTAAATCTAGCGACTTGTCACTTAAGTTGGCAGCAGTGCTCTATATTCTCTTCGTAGCATTATTTCGTGTTAACGTCTATCATTTATGATATATTACTGTTAAGTTGGCAACACTTCGTGTTTAAAATGACTAGCGCTTAGAGACCAGAGACAGACCAAGGAGTAATAAGGAGAGGCCCTAACGGCAAGGAAGTGAAGCCAGAAGTTACTCCTTCACATATGCTCAAAACATTGCGCTAGTCCCATAAGAAAAACATGTAATGGTGTGACGTACGTACTTAAAAGTGGTGATATTTCGTATGTGGGACGAAATGTCGACGTGTGGGACATATATTTGCACAAACTGAACTCCCACCTGCCAAAGTAATGTCATTTCAAAAGTAAATGCACTTTATTTGCCATTTATTGTGTTAAGTTATCATCCTTTGAGTAGCCACCTTATGGTACTGTTCTAGTATAATTCGTTAAATGTTCAATTATTGGCATATGTGTCCAACAATATAAGTATTTTGATTGCCAGGAATTAATTACGGATATTTTCCTTAGTTTCTTACTGGATATAGTTTCTGCTTGTCAATTAATGAACGGTATTACTCTACCGGTAATCAAATTACCCCCAATCTATTTTTAACGTGGCTCGTGGGTGTTAGAAGATTGATATGCCATTATTTGCTTATTTTAGCGTGTTAATCTCAAACCTCAGCCTAGACCTTGTTTAGTTTGTTATCGGAACTGAACTGGCCTATGTCTTTAAAAACATCGTGCACTAAAAAGAATAACGCCACCACCCAATTAGTTCACATGCCTTAATATTTTAAATCAATTTAATTTATTTAATACACATTCGTAAATATAATGGCAGACCTACTGGTATCTCGGTAATTATTCGCCTGGTATTGTGACTGCCGTACACTTCACGCTAGCCAGCAAAGATCAACAAATATTCCTTGATTTCCATCGTCATATAGGCCTATCTTACAACTTCGTACTATACCTGCACACGAATCTTTTACTAGTAATCATACTTAAATCCCATTAATAAATAAGTCTACGGTCGTAGGCTCCATTTACCGCTCGAGCCGGGCAAGTATGGGGGAGTGGTCAGTGCTTCAACTCTCCGCATGCTGTAGCGCTGGCAGGGCGTCCCCTTATTACTCCTTGAGACAGACCAGCGGGGCTAATGAAGTGACCCGAGTGCTCACGAATATAACCGATCAGCCATCCTCTTCCACGCGCTTTGGACAGTCCCAGCGAGGCATGACCTTGGGGCAGCCATTTTTCTTTCGTTTATCGACGGGCTATTTGTTCTGTGAATATTTGCTTGATTTGTTCTGTGCGTTAATTCTTAAGAGTCTCAGGCACTCACTGGACAACTGAAATAAACTAAATTACAGCCGCTCAGTCACCAGCAGGGTGTCCATCCCCTTATCTTCCCTGGCCCTTTCTCAACAGCTTATGAATTTCTTGGAAAATACGTTTCATGTACCTGAGTTTCAAGTGAACAAATATAATTCACTTGCGGAAAAATACGTTTCTTTTACAGTAAGAGACAGAATATGTAATCCCTCCCTATATTATTCTGCTAAGGTCCCATTCCAGTTTTGTACCGAAAATAAGGTCCCATTAACACCAACCTACACATATGGGGTACCTGCAGGTTCAGCATAACCCAATGCGTAAGCGAAACGCACTCACTTACTCTTTAAATGACTCACAATTAAATAAATACCTTAAAACATGTATATTTACAATGAAATAATGCAACACGGTAACCATGGTAACAGAATCTCACAGGCCCATCTATTTCTGTAAGACGCAATGCAATTCCAATTATTACATTACTGTGAAAGTTTCCAGACGGTTATAAGGTTATCACTGAACCAAATTAAGCTGTAAAATTCATCAATACATACAGTATAATGCGCTTAAGGGGGTCAAGGGGCACTCTAGAATTTTTCACGCAATTTTCACGTGTGAGTGTGGTACGAAAGGTCTTTTTCACCCGACTATAAAGGGTCTCCGAAAACCACATTTAAAGGCCCTTAAATTAACAGTGTCTGTGATATTCCCTGAAAACTAACTTCGCTCTGATATACCTATGAAGGAATGACAAACCCCTAACCACTGCACCAGTAGCTGAATTGATAAAGTCTGATTATCCATACCAAGTCTAAATCAGTCATAGCATTCATGATTGAGATTTTGCTAAGTGTACTCTTTACAAGTAGAATATTCGCGGGAGAAGCCGCGACGGGTAATACTAGTTTTAAATAAATCAAGTAAAATTATGTTTAAAAATGTCATTTTGATTAAATATGTAACAGTAAAATGTATATGATAGCTAAGGTTCTAGTTCATGGACATTTATCATTTTTAGTTATGTACACGCTAAAGCAAAGAATATTTACATAAAAATCCTAGCCCTAATGATCGATCTAGGTTGTGAAATTTCTGGTCGCTTCGTTAGCCCCGCTGGTCTGTCTCTAAGCCCAAGTTTAAAATGTCCATGTTGGCTAACCTTCACTTTAGTATCATACAATTCGTTGAATCGTATTTAAACCGCCAGATGGTGCGACAAGTAACATTGTTTGATTTAGCAGAAGAATGTGACCTTGAAACAATCATATTTATCTTCTTTTATTACTCTATTGCCATCAGTTTGTTGATGTTTTATTGAATGGCATCAATAAAGTTCCTTGCTGTCGTGCTGGAATTCTTTCTGATATCCGCATCTTAGTTGTCACCCAAATCACTGACAACCCAACTAACACGTTTCATCAAGTATTGCTGAGTCCCCTCCTCTGGCCCAAGAGATGGTGCGGCCATCTATAGGGGCCCGCCCACCCTTTCCTGGGTGGGAATGAAATGACCCGATATATATATTGTACCAATTTTGCAAATCGGTACATGTTCATCTTGTCTTCGAGACGCAGCGGGAGCTCCAGATCTGGCCAGGTTATCATGAGAGCATACACCAGGGCTTTTCTGAGAATTCCATTCACCAATAAATGGAAAAGAGGGATAAGTCAAGCTTTGATCCGTGAACTTTTGAAAGGTGAACAGTTCCTGTCAGTTTCATTCGCCAAGCCTTCTGCCAGGATTTGTGCCTTTGTGTGTCCTGTCACTTATAGGCTTATCGTGATAGACACTTGTAAAGGGAGATAAATCGAGCTTTGTGTCTGCAAACATTGGAAAAGCGAACATTTACTGTCAGCTTCATTCGCCAAGCTCTTATTCTGAGAAAAATCTTACAAAGGACATTGTGTAACGCCTCGACTCCTAGAAGGTTTCTAGGCAGTAACCTGTGTGGGGAGATATTCTATAGTACCCCCTCAAGACCTTGAACTCTGGCTTTGTTTTGGCCGGTTGAGCGACTGGTCGCAGTTGGTACTACTGGAGGGTTGTGGTGGGGGATACGCTGATATACAAGGGTGGAATCGGTGACTCGACAGACAGTGTGTGAGGAAGTTTGGTGACAGAAAGACTCTTGAGCACTTGCCTCCGGGGAAAACGTGTATGCAGTTTTCCCCGGAGGGTTGGAAGATACCAGGTGGTACTATCATGATTTAATTACTAAGGGGCATAACCAAGGACGATCAATACAAACTTTGACTGCTAAATTTTGTAACGTCATTTTAAGGCCGCGTGTCGGCGGTCCGTAAGCTTAACTAGATAAAGTCTATTTTAGCACTTTAGTATGTAATCTTTTGGAGGGTCTAGTAATACTTTGGTGGTTCCTTTATATGTAATTACTGCAGGGTGGATCATTATTACCCTATTTCCCGTTAGCTGGATGGGAACCTCGTGGGTTTTAATTCTTGGTCACACAGCCTTGACGGGACGGTCAATGCTGGACTGTGGAGGTTGTCAGACCTTTCCGTTCCATTAAGGGGCGTTTCAGTTGCTTATGTAACATTGTCTTAGAAGTGGCGTAGAGTCTAACTTCATGTTGTTATTCCTTTAGTTTTGTCGTCAGGGGAATCTTTCTAATCAAATTCATTTCTACCACAAATGTAGATGTGTGTAATCTTGCCAAGCGGGCAAGTGTCTGGTTTGTTTAGGTTAAGTGATTCATTGGTGTTTAATTAGATCATATTTGTCAGATGGTTAATTTTAGTGGTGGAAGGTTTATCTTGTAATTTGTTTGATCTTAATGTTCAATACATGTTAGCTTATTTTGATTTGTCATGTTATTTATTGCATGAAGTCACTAGGAAGATTATTCCCCTTTTCTTCTTCATCTTTGGCAGGGTCAATTTAATACGGCCTGCTGAGGTACGCATCCAGCCTTCTACTCAACAAGCTGGTCTTGACATTGGTTTCGTCCCGCCTAATCTCTTTTCCTAAATCAAATGAGGGTGTTCTTGAAAACCAAGCAAATCGGAACATTCGCTCCTAGGTTGTTTTTTTTTTTTTGCTGTGAACTCAGCTGACCTAGCGAGTAATTAAATGATAATTTTGATATGCTAATATTATTATTATTATTATTATTATTATCACATCTTGGGTTATCGAATAGGGAAGGGGGGGGGGATGAGAGCACTGTTACATATATAATATTATGATTTAGAAGGGATAGCTGTTAACTATTCAGTGTTCATCTCAAAAGCATTCATATTAAGGTGTAACGATTTAATGGTAAATTAAAACAGAATGCAAGTAAACTCCATGCTAATCATATATTTAAAACACTAAGGTGATTCTTGTTACTATTATTTTATTAATTACAAACGAGTTCACTGATAGTAGCCTTCATACATTTAGTTATATTTCGACATAGTCTCCATATCGGTTTAGGCACTTGTCGCATGGTGGGATGAGGTCGAATATCCCATCCTGTCCTTGTGTGTTCAGCCAAGTGTTTCACCTCCTCGTCTGAAGGGAATTGTTGACCTCCTAGGTGCTCCTTCAAGTGAGGAAACCGGTGAAAGTCTCTTGGAGCGAAGTCCGGACTGTAGGGACGTCACGCGTTGTCATGAAGGAAGATGATGCCCTCGATTAGAAGTCCTGGCCACGGTCACACGTTTTGCCCTCAGAAATCGAATAACTGAGTGGATCTCTTCGTGAGGCCAGTTTTCCAAACGAGTTGCCATGGTTGTTTACCTACAACTAGCGCTGTAGGTGGCAGGTGGTTGAAACTCTACACAGTTACCAACTGTAAGTTACCCTGTTTGTCCACCCCTGGTGGTAGAGGAAGAGGAAATTCAATATTACAAAGGCTAAAGTAGGCCATTGTTGATACACAGGGCCGGTGAAAGAGATGTTTCTGACTCAGTGGACAATCCCTCGCTTCAGTAAGCTGCAAGGCAAACATGCATATTGCCAAGTTCACCGTCTTGGAAGTTTGATACGGCAGCAGAGATAAAGGTTATTAACCTCTTCTGAACGACGTTGTGAGATAGTCAAACAAGGGGACTCAAAAATACGGCACTGCAGCAATGATGGACAGAATCGATAGCATTTATAGCTTGTCAAAACCATCCATGTAACAGGACATGTTTGCATTTTATTTATTTATTTACTAGCAACCCACCCCGACTTCGCCTGGAAACAGTTATGAATGCATTACGTGATAAGCGTTTTTTTTTTTCGATATCAATGAACTACGACCTATATCCGTTTTACGTCTCGGCATGATGGGTTAAAATCACTGAGTGGACTATTAATTATATTATCATGTAGATGCATGTGCAACGAATTCTTGTCAGACCTAATTTAAGAATGGCGAGGTGCATGAAATACAAATACCCCTTCCGTCCAATATTAACTTGACTGTGTATTTTGTGGAACGAAAAGTTCACAGGCGATATGAAGAAAAGCCGAGATGCACTTCCAGGGAAACTCCAAACACAACCACTCTTCTCTGAAGTCTTAACTCGACACGACTCGACAGTTTGCTGCTGGCTGTATCTGGGTAATAGACTCGCCCCTAGCTAGGTCGTAAACTGTCACCTCAGTAATTGAATGGAGATTATTGGAAGAAATGAAAACGTGAAATCACTTATAGTGGGCGATGTATTGAAGATAGAGATATGCTCTTGCGGACTTTTTGTAGAACTTTTCATGCTGAACAATTCTTACTCTCATAGCTCAAAACTGCCCAAACACGACAATCTCAATAATATGACTAGGTAAAGAATAATGTATGCACCATTATGCACATTGTGCGCTTTTGTTAAATAAAACAGCAGGGCCTATATAGATATAGGCTATTTATCGGTTTGCCAGCGTAAGCTTAAAAAGCGGACGCCAGGTTTTTTCCCGACTTTTTCACTAAAATCAATACTGCTTGGGTTCCTTTGATCATAAATAAATTATTTTCTACAGAAACCTTCCACGAGATATCCTTTACAGAATGGTGAAACCCGCATCAAAATCCATTCAGTGGTTCTCGAGATTACCCGTGACATCCAAGAATCGGAGACTTTGTTTTATACTAAGTAGAGATTAGCCTATTTGTTTTTTTTGTTTTTTTTGTTTTTTTTATATTCGGTCTTTTCAAATTTAGTCATCCACCTATACATTTTAAATTCCATTCCAAATTTTTATACTTTAATCTGTGTTAAGAGGGACAGATGACCTCGTAGTTTCACCACTTAAAACAACAATAACTAACTACTAACAACAGGACAATGTTTGCATTTTATTTATTTATTTATTTATTTAACCGGCCACGGTGGCCGAGGGCGCTAAAGCATTAGCTTGTGCTCGCTGGTATCGGGAGAGCGTGGGCTCGAATAGTCTACCACCCGAAAATGATTTTTTTGGTTTCCCATTTTCATTACCAGGTAAATGCCGCGACAAGCCCACGACCGTATTCCTTCCAAAATCCCTTATCTGAGCCTTCCTTAATAAGACTTTAGGTAGCGGTCGCCTGTCACCATCCCCAGTTGTATCTGCTGACAAAGTGTGTTCAGCTCCCAGACACCGTCCTCGCGATGGTAGAGGAATGATCACTCGCAAGAGTTTTGGGTGAAGCCGACCTGGGAGGAGAAGCCATAAAAGAAATTAAAAACGATTTATTTATTCATTTATTTATTTACCGACAGCGGTTGTTGTTTGAGTCTTCAGTCTTTTGACTGGTTTGATGCAGCCCTCCATGCCTCCCTGTCCTGAGCTAATCGTTTCATCTCTACATAGCAACCACACCCTACATCCGAGGCAATCTGTTTAACATATTCTAACCTTGGTCTACCCCTACAGTTCTTGTCCTCGACCCTTCCTTCCATAACTAAGCTTGCTATACCTGGGTGTCTTAGTATATATCCTACCAACCTATCTCTTCTCTTCATTAGCAGTCGCCAGAAACATCTCTTCTCTCCCACTCGTCTTAATACCCCTTCGTTTCTAACTCTATCTACCCATCTGATCTTAATCATTCTCCTGTAGTACCACATTTCAAATGCTTCAATTCTCCTCTTTTCTGCTGCACCAACAGTCCAAGTTTCACTTCCATAGAGCGCCACGCTCCAGACAAAGGCTTTCAAAAATGACATCCTAATACCTAAATCTATATTCGATGTCAACAGATTCCTTTTTTTTAGAAATGCTTTCCTTGCCTGAGCTAACCTAATAATAATAATAATATCGTATGGCCTCGGGTGCCGGGTGCAAGCTTTGTTAATTGACGCCCAGAGGGCATATCAAATTGTATCGCTCCTTGAAGCGCTATGAAATTCAATGTTGTTAGATATCTAACCTCCTTGACACTATAGCGCTTTCTAGTAGAGAAATGAGGAACATTGTGTTGGCGGAAAATTCCGAGATTAATTTTGCCATTATGAACACAGGCTACTGAATTCAAATGGGTTCTTTAACATGGCATGCGCATCGTGAATTTTGGTGCCTTTGAAAAATTAATTACTTACCACGACCAGGAGCGAACCTGCAAGTTTGGGGTTGATAGTCCGACACGATAACCACTCACCTACCGTAGCAAGCTAGCTACGCTCGCTAAAGCGCAGCTATAGGCCATGGGGCCAAGCTCTCTGCGGACTCAGTAGACGTGGATTCGAGCCCCACCAACGGCCGTCCTGGAAATGGTTTCCCGTCGTTTCCCACTTCTACTCAGGGGCAAATGACCTCGTAGTTCGGCCCCTTAAAACAACAATAATTCATTCTTTCCACTTCTACTCCAGGCAAATACCAGGATGGTTCCTAACTTATAACTACGGGCAACTCCTTCACAATCCTTACCTGAATTACAAATAAACATACACTAATACAGCCATTACAATAACACAGGTTATCAGAATAAATTCCACACTCAACCAAGTACATGGGGCTAAATGACCACGATGTAAATTTTCTCCACGTAGCCCCGTGTTCTTGAATATGTGTGTGGTCTGTTCGATAGCCTGTGTCATTGTGATTAGTGAGTGCACTTGTAAATGGGGCTGTGTTTAGGTAAGAGCCAGCCGTGGCCTTAATTTAGGTACCATCCCGGAATTCGCCTGGAGGAAAGGTGGGAAAGCACGAAAAAGTACGTTTAAGATAGCTAAGATGAGAATTGAACCCTTTCTTCCTCACGAGGTTGAAAGTATCCCGTTTCAACACTCAGACTTTAAATAGTTTTGGCAAAACTGTGAATCGAACCCACGGTGATAGCCAAGAATGCTAGTTACGACGCCACGTAGTAGGTAGGAAAATAGGTGTGTGTGTTATCCATACGTTGAGTTGCGTTCTAATGTGTAAGGTTGTGTTAGTTGCCACTTTGAAGGATGAAGTCAGTTAGCGCGTGTCTCATCGGGGATTCTCCTGGACGTGGGTGTTTGGCAACGATCCGTCCACACCACAAGTGCCAACTTCAGTGACCAAAGCACTTTCCGCCCTGTCAAATTATAAAGCAAGAGGCATTGCCCCCTGTAATATCACTGATATCGCTCCAATTGATGTTTGTTTGAAGAATTAACTCGGTCAAAGGCAGCTGAAATTGTTCCTTAAAGCGTTAGTTATTAGCAGGAATGATTAACTCGGTCAAAGGCAGCTGAAAGTGTTCCTTAAAACGATAGTCATTAGCAGGAATGATTAACTCGGTCAAAGGCAGCTGAAATTGTCCCTTAAAACGATAGTCATTAGCAGAAATGATTAACTCGGTCAAAGGCAGCTGAAATTGTTCCTTAAAATTTAATCATTAGCAGGAAAGATTAACTCGGTCAAAGGCAGCTGAAATTGTCCCTTAAAACGTTAGTTATTAGCAGGAATGATTAACTCGGTCAAAGGCCGCTGAAATGGTTCCTTAAAACGTTAGACATTAGCAGCAATGAGCTATGGTGGAACCCTTTTGAGAAACAGCTCGCCTCGTTGCGTAGTGGCTAGCATTCGTGGTTGTCACCATGGTGGCCCTGGTTCAATTCCCTCCTCTGCCAAAAAAAAAATGGAATCCTGGTCTGAGGCTGGAACGGGAAAGAGGCGGGTTCGGTTCCTACCTCAGACATCCTAGAAGGGGTGGAAGTGGTTTTCTATGGTTTTACCGCTTCTATTCCTGGCAATTGTTGGGATGTTACGTAACTTCAAGCCACGACGACTTCCTACCCAAATTCTATCTCATTTACAAAGACAAACAACAAAAAATACTGAAAGACCTAGATAAAATTTGTAAAATATATGGGATGAAAGTAAATGAGAAAAAAAAAGTATGGTCATAGGTGGAAAAGGTGAAAAAATTACAATAAAACAAGAGGATGAAATTGAACAAGGAGACAGTTTTAAATACCTAGGAAGTTGGGTCACACAAGAAATGATATGCACTAAAGAAATAAGAACAAGGATTGCAATAGCAAAAGAAGCCTTCGGTAAGAAAAGAACATTATATTGTGGAGCCTAAGGAAGAGATTAGTGAAATGTTTTGTTTGGAGTGTAGCAATATATGGAGCGGGAACTTGGACGCTGAGGAAAGAAGACGAGAGAAGAATAGAGGCTTTTGAAATGTAGCTATGGAGCAGAATGGGGAGAATAAGTTGGAAGTGTTAAAGAAAGTAGGAGGAGAAAGAATGATGCTAAAGAAGATAAGGAAAAGAAAAATGAATTGGATTGGACACTGCACAAGAGGAGATGGTTCGGTGAAAAGTGCATTAGAAGGGGCAGTCCAAGGGAAAATCCGAAGAGGAAGAAGAAGGATTCAGATGCTGGATTCCATCAAGATTGAGAAACCTTATGAGCTGATGAAACGTGCTGCTGAAGACCGGATAAGGTGGAGAGACCGAACCTGAGGAAACCTGTCATCAGGCAGATTAACGGATGATGATGAGTACAGACATCACAGGTTATCAGACAAATTCAACACAGGGGCTGATAACCAAGATGTCCGTAGCCCCTAGAATGAATTAACAACAGCACCGTGCTGGTTAGTAACACATATTGTCGTTGTTGGATTATTTTGTGACACCTTGGTCTTGTAAATGGGTGTGTGCGTGGTGGACGATGACGGATATAGACGTCAGTATAAATAGAATGAACGAAACCCAAGATACGTGGGACGAACAACTTATGATTCATACTCAACGTCACAGAACAGACACGATGTCTTGGGGTCGCGCTGTCTCCTGTTGAGGTTCTGCACTGTATCGCGTGATCTCTTCTTGTGAATCAACCTCACAGATGAACAACCACCAAACAAATATTTTGTTGACAACGTCGTTTCATTTGAGAGGTGTGTACATATATAATTTTTCCGGTAACCTGTGTTATTGTGGATGTCTGTGGTTGTTGTTGTTTGAGTCACCAGTCTTTCGACTAGTTTGATGCAGTGCTCCCGTTTCATCTCTACATACCTACCACACCCTGCATCCGAGGCAATCCGTTTAACATATTCTAACCTTGGTCTACCCCTACAGTTCTTGTCCTCGACTCTTCATTCCATAACTAAACTTGCTATTCTTGGGTGTTTTATTAAGTGTCATACCAACCTATATCTTCTCTTCATTAGCAGTCGCCAGAAATATATCTCCTCTCCCACTCGTCCTAATACCTCTTCGTTTGTAACCCTATCTAGCCATCTGATCTTCATCATCCTCCTGTAACACCACATTTCAAACGCTTCAATTCTCCTCTTTTCTACTGCACCAACAGTCCAAATTTCACTTCCATAGAGCGCTACGCTCCAGACAAAAGCTTTCAAAAATGACTTCCTAACACCTAAATCGATATTCGATATCAACAGATTTATTTTCTGTAGAAATGATTTCCTTGTCTGAGCCAACCTGCTTTTTATATCCTCGTTGCTTCGTCCATCACTGGTTATTTTGCTTCCTAAGTAACAGAAGTCTCCTACTTCCTTTAGCTTTTCACCTGACAATTTGATGTCCATAGAGGTTTCTGATTTATTCCGGCTGCATTCCAATACTTTTGTTTTACATTTATTGATTTTCATCATGACTTCTTTCCTCAAGACGGAGTCCATATCATTCAAAAATACATTCAAATCCTGTCTGTAGTAGGTTGTGTATTTGTGATTCAGCTGAGGATTGGGAAGGAGGAAGCCGTGGCTTTAAGTTATGAACAATTTGCCTGGAATAGAACCGCGATAAACAGAAAACTACTTCCAGCATGGCTGAGGTGGGAATCGAAAACACCTCACGAGGCTGAGTGTACTCCGTTCCAACTCTCAGACCAGAATCAAATTTCTTGGCAGAGCCTAGAATCAAACCCGGACCTCTGGGGTGACTACCAAGAATGCTAGCCGCTACATCACGAAGAGTACGAAACAAACAAGTATTTGAATATCTATTGAGATGTCATTCAAGCGTATTTCTTTTCACGCCAAATCAGATTATTACATAACTTGGTTGTTATTGTTGCTAATTCATTTTTGAGGTGGGAGAAAACATGGTCATCATCCCCGTGTGATTATCCTTGGCTGTCTCCGCGGAGGTACTGATTCGTTTCCCGGCTCTGCCAAGAAATTTAATGTTGGTCTGAGGGCTGGAACGGGGTACACTGAGCCAGTCTAGAAGTGATATTTTTTTTCTTTTCTAAGCAAATGCTGGGATAGTAAGTTACCTAAGTTAAGGTCACGGCCGTCTCCTTCCCAATCCTCACCTAAATTACAAATACACACACTAGTACAGCTATCACAATGACACAGGTTATCGGGAACAGGCATATTCGTCTCAAACACAAAAATTACTAAAAAACAACGTGTATGTTGCTGTGGTGGCTGTAAAGGAATTTGTTTCTACAATTTTATTAGAGTCCAGAATTGAGATAGGTTGCCTGGGATAAGAAATAACCACCCGACAATTAACTTGGAGGGGGTGGAGATGGCCACTATCAGGACGCGGATTCGAACCTTTCATCTCCCGTAGTCCAATTGCCCCTTGCCCAACTCTACGTGCAGTCAGCTGGCATTTGAGGGTGCGGGAATGCGAGGGAGCCGTGTCAGTACATTTACTGGCACGTTAAAGATCCCCTTCGGGGCAAAATTCCGGCATCCCGGCGTCTCTAAAAGCCAGTGTAGTTTAAAGGGACGTAAAACCAATAACATTATTATTACAACTCTACGTCACGGTGCTGGCGTATTGGATCCCATATTTACTTGTTGTCAGAGAGAACTGCTCTTTTTTACGATATACTTCATCCGGGATTCCAAAAGTTCCTATTATTATTATTATTATTATTATTATTATTATTATTATTATTATTATTATTATTATTATTATTATTATTATTATCTCTTTATTTACTCAACTTACAGTCGGTACCATGACTCATATCGGTACATTACGTACAAGAAAATGAGTCAAGTAACACTTAAGCCTATTGCATACATTTTCGAATAGCATAGATGTTTGACAGTTAATTTTGTCTTCTCTTCTTATTTTCCACGTCTCTTTTTCACAAGAGGGTCCAAAGAAAAATCCTAATGTGTATTCAAAAACCCTCTAACGATGCTGCAGGTTTTCAGAATTGCAGCCTTTTGTGCAATAGTATGGGTGAATATGGGAAGATTTAGTGTAGCTAGATTTACTGAAAAGGATTTAGGTGTCAGGCCAGTGGGAGAAAGGAGGAAAGGAAGAATCGTCACATTTTTTTGTCTCCAGATTCTAGCAACCTCCATAGCTAGAGGAGTATATTTTTCAATCTTTTCTCTGTATTTATGGTGGATATTATGGTCATTCGGAACAGATATGTCAATCAAGAACGTGTAATGGTTCTTCTTATCAGTTAAAGTTATGTCTGGTCTATTATGAGGAGTTGTTTTGTCTGTTTGAATATTATTATTATTATTATTATTATTATTATTATTATTGTTATTATTATTATTATTATTCTTTTAGAATTTCATTGAGCCACAATGGAGTGTAAAGCTCTTGTCGTCTGTCAGCTAATGTCCTACCAGTTACTCTTGAGTCCATCACTCAGTGCCTTCTTCCGATCTTCAGAAACAGATCACCTCCGCCTTTTTGGGTTCTGCCCTTATCTAAAAAATTACAGTCAGTCTGAAAGACTAGACGTTATATCATTTCAAATGACGCATGCTACAAATGCTACACATGTTAGAAAGGCTCAGGAGGGATTCTCGCTTTGCTCGAAGCCCCAGAACTCTTTCAACGGACTACAATACCCATTAACTTACGTTTCCCGCGCGGTCACCTCTTTAAGGGTCACCCTGTATTTGAGTCTGACATCTTTTACAACTCTTTAAGGGTCACCCATTATTTGAATCTGATATCTTACAAACTTCTTTAAGGGTCACCCTGTATTTGAATTGAATCTAACATACTGTACACCTCGTTAAGTGTCACCCTGTATTTTGCTCTGACATCCTGTATTCTTATCTGGCATCGTGTATATCTCTTTAGAAGTCACCCTCTATTCTTGTGTGACATCTTGTACACCTCTTTAGGAGTCACCCTGTATTCTTGTCTGACATCTTGTGCACCTCTTTAGGAGTCACCCTGTATTCTTCTCTGCCATCTTGTACTCCTCTTTAAGAGTCACTTTGTATTCTTATCTGGCATCTTGTATATCTCTTTAGGAGTCACCCTGTATTCTTATCTGGCACCTTGTATGCCTCTTTAGGAGTCACCCTGTATTCTATTCGCTTCGCTCGAAGCCCCAGGTCACTCGACGCCCCAGGACTCTTTCAACAAACTCCATTAACCATTAACTTATGCTACCCGCGTGGCTGCATGACGTCACGCATCCCCGTCCATTACCCATTAACTTAGGCTTCCCGCACGGCTGCATTACGTCACCGTCTCCGTAACGCAACCGTCTCCGTAATGCATAACTTTTGACTCAAGCATAACGATGAAGTCGACAAGATCATTTGAAATGATAAAAGCCCTGGTAGTTGTTTTTAATAATTTGTCTGAATTCATTCCGGTTCTCCAGAATACTGATTTCTGTAGGATCTTTATCATATTCATAGAACCATCACAATTTATTATTATTATTATTAATAATATTATTGAGCCTCCGTGGCTTAGGCGGCAGCACGCCGGCCTCTCACCGCTGGGTCCGTGGTTCAAATCCCGGTCACTCCATGTGAGTTCTGTGCTGGACAAAACGGAGGCAGACAGGTTTTTCTCCGGGTACTCCGGTTTTCCCTGTCAAAATTTCATTCCAGCAACACTCTCCACTATCATTTCATTTCATCTGACATTCATTTAATCATTGCCCCAGAGGAGTGCGTCAGGCCTCGGCAGCCGGCAAAGTTCATATCCTCGCCGCTAGATGGGGGCTTCATTCATTCCATTCCTGACCCGGTCGGAGACTGGAAGCAGGCTGTGGATTTTCAATATTATTATTATTATTATTAACTCGCTGGTATCGGGAGAGCCTGGGTTGGAATCTCACCTCAGCCGTCCTGAAGATGGTTTTCTGAGGTTTCCCATTTTCAACACCAGGTGAATGCTGGGACGGTACCTTCTGATAGACCACGGCCACTTCCTTCTACATCCTTGCCCAATTTCGTTATCTTCATCCATTCCATCTCTCATCCCGGCCCGCAGGTCGCCCACGGGCATCGACTAGACAGACCTGCACTCGACCTCTCAGGAGGCCACACGACAAAAAAAAACAGACAAATGACTGGCTGCGTGGCTCGGCGGTAACGTTCTCGCCTGCTGTTCCCAAGGTTGCGGGATCGAATCCTGGCGCAGTCAGTTCGCATTTGAGGGTGCGCAAATTCAAGGGAGCCGTGTCAGAAGATTTACTGGCACGTTAAAGATCCCCTTTGGTACAAAATTCCGGCATCCCGGCGTCCCTAAAAGCCACAGTTGTTAAAAGGGACGTAAAACCAATAACATTATTATTATATCAAACAAATTCCACACACACACCCAAGTGCATGGGGCTCCATGACCACGATGTCGCAAAGCCCCTAAATGAATCAACAACAACATTGTCTTGATCCACGTCTGGTGTGCTTGCATAATGACAGTACGACCTTCACTTCCCATTTGTAAGTTGAGAAGAATCAGAGAGTTGGCCTGATACGTGTCAGCCCAATGGGACATGCGCATCAGCAGGTCAATGCTGACAAATGGTCATGTGTCGCTGCAGTCTGGTGGAGGGAGCAGGAACTGTGACACATCTCGTGACGTCACACTACAGTGATGACGTGACCTGAGAGCAGGCGGCGTTATAATACGGGGTCATGACTACCTGTTATATACCATGTTATGTGCCAAGAATGAAAACAAAACGGTGTCTGTGCGTGAGCGAGATAAAATGAATGCATTACTCAGGAACACGTCACTGACGCTAACGAGCCTCTGCATTGAATTGCTTTCGAAACACTGTTGCCAAATTAAAGTTGCTGAAAATGGTAGCGGTAGTACTCAAAAGTCATGTTGTTTCGTTTGAGCTTGGACATCGTGGTCATTAAGCTCCGTGTACTTTTGGGTGCGTGTAGAATTTTTTTGATAACCAATGTTATTGTGGTGTATGTAGTAATAGTGTAGTGGACGCTGGCGTGCCGGAATTTTGGTCCGAAGGGGATCTTTAACGTGCTAGTAAATCTACAGACACGGCCCACTCACATTTAAGCACCCTCAAATGCCAACTGACTGCACTGCTATCCTGGGCTCATCAGGCGAGAAGCATTATTGAAATTCAGGTGAGGATTTGGGAAGAGGCGGCCATGGTCTTAATTTTGTCCCATCCCGGCATTTGCCTGGAGTAGAAGTGGGAAACCACGGAAAACCTCTCTTGGTGATCCTTTTATCAAAAGGGCTTTGCAACATCGTGATCATGCTGCCCCGTGTACTTGGATGTGTGTAGAATTTGTCTGATAACCTGTGTCACTGGCATGTTTGTACTAGCGTGTGTACTTGTAATTGAGGAAGGATATGGGTAGGAAGTGGCCGTGGCCTTAATTTAGTACCATCCCGTAATTTGCCTGGATTAGAAGTTTTAGGGGGGGGAAGGGGGGCACTTTCCAAGGAGCGGCTTCAGTGGCGTAGTTGGTAGCATTCTGAGCTTCTATGCCCAAGGTCTCGGGTTCAAACCCGGCCTAATTCGTCGGACTTTTTAAGAGCATTAAAAATCCCTCTGTTTGCCGTCGGTCCCATGTCATAGATTTATGGCATGTAAAAGAACCTTCCACTAACTACACTTGTGGAAGTTAAAACTTTTAGGATAGTTTGATAACGCTATATTAGTTCCAACGTTCGCCGCCAGCATTTAGTAGCCACGTCCGCAGCTAGGTGTCGTGGACGTTAGCAACTGGTAGCAAAAGTAGGTACTACTTGAAAAAATTAATCGTCTGCAGTCCTTCTACCTTAATCACAGATAACACACACTAATACAGCTATCACATCGATTATCAGACAAATTCTATACACACCCAAAGTACACGGGGCTACATGACCGCGTTGTTGCAGCCCCTAAACTAAGGAACCAACCACTTATTTATTAATCTCATGTAATTTGTTTCCAGGATTAGAGATCCACCCATTACAATCGTACAATCGTGTTAATTTAACCCCATATTCTTGGATGTGGTAATAATGTGTCTGTTAACCTGTGTTATTGTGTGTATTTGTAATTCAGGTCAAGATTGGGATAGAGCGGCCGTACCCTTAAGTTAGGAACCAGCCCGGCATTTGCCTAGAGAAGAGGTGGGAAACCATTTCCAGGATGGCTGAGATGGGAATCAACCCACTTCTTCTCAGTTTTGCTTCCTTGTTCCAGCCCTCAGACCAGAATTAAACTTCTTGGCCGAGCCGGGAATCAGGGGTGACAGTTAAGAATGCTAACCACTGGGCAACGAATCAGACGTTGTTGTTCCTTTGTCTACTTGTTGTTAATCCTTGGGAACTGGCGTGGAAAAATATAACACGAGAACTGGCGCCGGGTCATTTTGACTAGGCGTGCCAGACGTTCTGTTTTATCCGGAACAATTCCGTTTCTTCTTGTTTTGTTCCGCGTTCCGTTCTAATATTCCGTGTTTTGGTGCTACTCATGGACACTACTGAAGACACTTCAATACAAGTTATCTTATTTTCTTGAAATTGATATCACTGATTCCAACAATATAAACTAGTGGATTTATGCCCAAAAAAAAGAAAAATTAAATACGTTTGGGGGGTCTTTTTCAAAGATTAATCACAAAAATAACGTGCATTTTTAGGACGCGATATATTTGCTCTTTTTCAACTTAATCGAGTCATTGTTGTCGCAAATTGAACTGCTGTATGTTCAGAATGTTGTATAGCAGAATCGTTTTTGTATCATTGATTGAGGCAAGTATATTAGCTTTGTTTTACAATTTACTGTACGTTATTTTGATTAAAAAGATACATTAATTGTGGGGGGCCCGACCCCTAATTTCAATTTAACATCTTCATTCTGCTTTACAACAGAGCTGCATTATTAGTCTATATTTTTGTTTTTAAATGAAACTAATATCTGCATTCTAAGTGGACATTTTAACTGCCCAAGTCAAGACAAATATTGAAAAAAAAATTAAGTGAGAGAAATCGTAACTTGAAGTTGAGGTACACATTTAGAGTAAAGAGTCTTACTTTTCAACTCCTAAAAACTGCCTTTTCTTTGGATTTTAGGTCAATCATCCGCATTCTCCGACCCGTGAGTATCTCCTACATTGTTTTAGTTCTGGAGTAGACTGTTTCAAAGCCAGATTAATGTGTGCTTTATCTGCTGCACCTATGCGTCAAAGTGACAGCTGCTGAAAAGCGTGCACACCGATCATTAAAGTGAATATAAATGAGCTAAACAACGATAAAACTAGTATAAACTATATATTTCTGGAAACTAGCGAGGACATATTATCGAATGAGACAATAAAAAAAATCGAACATTTTCTTGAAAATGACTAATGGACTATTTGAAAATATAGTGAATTTCGCACCAATTTTCAAATGTAATATCTAGCTTGTTTTCTGGTGATACAGGTGCAAGTTTGAAGAGAAGATGATTTCTATGTCTGTGTCAGATACAGTAGATGGGTGCATGTTATAGATTTATTAGGGGCAACACAATTAAGGAATATCTTATTCCTTGTGAAGTTAATACTCAGCATTTTCCTCTCCAACGCTTTTACGGAGAGAGTTTTTTCTGTCATAAATATCAAATGGAGAGATGATAGAAACAGAAGCTCCATTAGTTTGATAAAACAAGAATTGTTCACATATTACAATTATGACGAAAATTGTAGTGAATTTTATCAGAAGGTGCTTACAAATAAATAATCCTTGCAAAGGGTCGTTCAAATGAAAAGCATTTGTAAGTTGCTGGTGTCGTAGACCTATATGAATAATTGTCAGCAATATCTAGTTTAATTTTGTGTATTTGATTATGTAACTCTTATTTAATACATATGTGTATTATTTATTAGGTCGTGTATTACGTTTTTCCATTCTTGAAATCTGGCAACCCTAATTTTGACCCATAGCCTGTCACTCCCTTTTTGTCGTAGTCGAACGTATTTGAATGAAGTTATTTTACATCAGGTGTCTTCCTATGAACTATTCCCAATATAAAATAAGGTTTATTTATATTTTTGAAATTTAACATGCAGAAAAATTACAATATTTCTCGTAACAGTATGATTGGCCTTGATAGTGGCGGTAAAGCAGTCATCTCATTTTTTTAACAAAGGAGCTGATGTCCAAGGTGTCCCTAGACCGTAAATATGGATCAACAAGATCGTGAGCTATGTTATTCAGCTGCACCAAAATAGGTGTGGATCTACCTTTTTTTATATTCGACCCTCACTATTATGTGTCAGAAAACTGTATCATAATGATGGTCATTATAACACTGATTTTCATTATAAAACAGTTTCTCCCACCAATCACAGCTCAAGAAACAGTTGTTTGACCAATTAGATGAGGATAGCATCGCACCTGCGCTGAGTTCCAGGGCCTTCTAATTTAAATTTCACTGCGCTGCCTAGTGTCATAGTGGGGTTATCAAGGAGGCCATGGTCAAATACAAGGCATTTTCTGCGTCCCATGCGCTCTGTTCAGTACATAAAACTGGTGAAATCTCGATAGATATTTATGAATATTTATGTTCTAACAAAAAATAGTTATAATTATCGTCGAACATAAACAGTCGTATGCAACTCGCCTATAATGGTAATTAAGACACTCGTATGGAAATTATGAAACTCGCATACGCTCGTTTTATAAACATACTCGTGTCTTAATTATTGCCATTATAGGCTCGTTGCATAATGTACTATTACGACATGATCCTTATTCACAAGTGGATTAAACGAGTTTTGCAAATGGACGACTCAAATATGTCTGTCATAAAGATGAATTATTGCTGTGCCACATGGAGCTTGGTAACGACGATGTGATTAGACTTGTCGTTGCGCAATCAAAGTTACAATAAAGCTCAAGGTTGAAGCAGAACGTTTCCCCCGGTGATATAACTTTCCGCTTCCTGGACCGAATTGATAAACCAACCAACAAAACCTTCATTAGGAAGAAATGTGCTCTTGTTTTTCGAAAGTGCCACCTCCTATTAGTGGCTAGCGTTTCTGGCTGTCAGTCCAGAGATCCGGGATACACTACACCTCATGAGGCAAAACTGAGACGAGATCAGTTCGATTCCCACCTCAACCATCCAGCAAATGTTTTTCCGTGGTCTCCCACTTCTCCTCCAGACGAATACCGGAATGGTTCATAACTTAAGGCCACGGCCGGTTCCCAATCCCCATCTCAATCACAAATAAACACACTAATACAACTATCACGATAACACAGGTTATGAGACAAAATTGAAGGAAGGAAGGAAGGAAGATTGTAGTTTTACGTGACCGTGAATCTTGTGATTATGAGCCACAGGACCTCCTTTTTACGTGGAATCCGAACCACAGGACATGGCATTTCACTTCGAAAATCTCACATGCATTGACCGGGAATCGAACCCGGACCGCCTTGGTGAGAGGCATACAGCTAGACCGCTGAGCCACCACGCCCCCTGAGACAAAATTCTACACTCACCCAAGTACACGGGGCTAAATGAGCACGATATCCAAGATCCTCAACTGAAACAACAACAACAACAACGACAATGTATTAATTCGTTTGTTTGTTTGTTAGTTTGTTTGTTTGATTATTTATTTATCTGTCTGTCTATTTCTTATTTATTTAATTCATTATTCATTTGTTTAGCTGCCGCCCCGGAGGTCCTGGGTTCGATTCCTGGCTCTGCCACGAAATTTGAAAAGTGGTACGAGGACTGGAACGGGGTCTACTCAGCCTCGGGTGGCCCGAATGAGTAGAGGGGGTTCGATTCCCCCTCAGCCATCCTCGAAGTGGTTTTCCGTGGTTTCCCACTTCGTCTTCGGGCAAATGCCGGGATGGTACCTTATTCAAGGCCACGGCCGCCTCCTTCCCTCTTCCTTGCCTATCCATCCTAACCATCCCTTACCTTCCCTCATGAGGCCCCTGTTCGCTTTGCAGGTGAGGCTGCCTGGGCAAGGTGCCAATCACACCTCACCAGTTGTATCCCCTCCGAATAGATGTTCCCAGCTCTAGGACACTGCCCGTAGAGGCGGTAGTGGTGAGTTCCCTCGCTGAGTCCGTGGGTTCCACCAACCTGGAGGGTAAACGACTAAAAAAACATTTGTTTGTTTGATATTTATTTGACTGTCTATTTTTCTTCTTTCTTCGTTAGGGTCTTCTGAGGACCACGAACCAATTTCAATGTTTTGTCCTTTGTTGTTCTTTCTTCTTCTTCATCCAGTACTCCTTCATCTTTTCGCTGTGTGACTTCTTTCTCTCTTCCGACCATTTTGAGCCTGTTTTCTTATATTGCCTTCCTTGGAGTCCTTCCATTCCCAATACCTTTTTTTTATTATTATTTCTCTTTCTTGTGAATCCTCTTCTCTTGCATTGTTTCTTTCTAAATCTTTATTTACTTCTTGAAACCAGGCTGTTGTCGATTTCTTTTTATTGTATTTATTTATTTATTCAATTAATTATGTATTTATTTGTTTGTTTGATTGGTTGGTTGATTATTTATTTATCTGTATATTTTTAGCGGCTTCGGTGGCGTAGTTGGTAGCATGCTGAGCTTCTATGTCCAAGATCGCGGGTTCAAATCCGGCCAAAGTCGTCGGATTTTTAAAAGCGTTAAAAATCCCTCAGTATGCCTTCCTTCGGAGGGGAAGTAAAGCCAGCGGTCCCATGTTAAACAACCTTCCACTAATTACACCTGTGTGAATCTAAATTGTATAGGTTAAGAATGTAAACAACGCTCTTAGGTTCCTACGTTCGTTGCCATGAGCCGACTGCGGTGGCGTCTAGTAGCTAAGTTCTGAACTAGTAGTCGTTGACGGTGGCGTTTGGCTTTTAGCGTTTGGCGGCAAAAGTAGAGACTATTTGAAAAATGTAAAGTCTGCAGTCCTTACTTGAATTTAAAAAACGGATCACACACACACTAATACAGCCATCACAATTAACACCGGTTATCAGACAGATTCTACACACACCCAAAAGTACATGGGGCTACATGACCGCGTTGTCGCAGCCCCTAAACTGAGGAACCAACCAACCATCCTATTTGTTTATTTATTTGTTACTTTGTTTGTTTCATTGGTTGTTATATTTATTTATTTACACTCTAACAAACAGGGCTAATTGATCACGATGTCCAAGTCCCCAAATGAAACAGTAATTTTATATCCCCACAGACGAAAACTTGTAATACAGAACGTACTGTACTCTGCAGTTATTGCTCAGTGTTCATTTATTACAATCCCCTACTACACAGACAGATCATGATGCCAAGGCTGAGTATTTTTGTGCTCACACTTCCCAACTTCAAGGTCGCACAACCTTGGCGGCTCCTAGCTCTCTCTCACTTGCGAGCCGTCAAAAGAAATCCGGCATAGTAGCGTGAAGCTTTTAGAGCGATGACACAATCACAGACGGGCAGTGACCAGTGTAGGGATATACCTTGACACTATTAATAATACCACCGCTATTCTACTCCACCAACGCTGACCACATTCCTACGGTTAAAATGCACATGCATTTGTCTGATCCCTATTAAGTCACGTGCGAATTCAGGTAGGGGCGGGTCAAAAACCCTAGACGGACTTAATCATTTTATTACAAAATGGAATGATCAAATGACAACATATCGGTCCTTCTTAAATACAGTATTTGGATCAAATATTTGCTAATTTATGTAGGCTAGCTCAGAAATATAATGACAGATTTTTACCATCTCTTGATGAATGCAGTACATTTGCATTTGTCTGTTGGCACAGGTTAGAGCAACATGTGGCTTTCCACCGATGTAGAAACGTTCTCGGTTGCTGCGTCCAAGGTTGCAGGTTCGTATCCTGGCCTGTTGGCATTTGAGGATGTGCAAATGCGAGAGAGCCATGTCAGTAGATTTACGTTAAAGATCCCCTTCAGAGCAAAATTCAGGCACCCCGGCGTCTCTAAAAGCCAGAGTAGTTAAAAGGACGTAACACCAATAACAGACACAGGCGCATGTGTCGTCATTAATTCTCCTCAGATAAGGTGATAAGTTGAATATTTATGATGTTAATTACAGAGTAGCTTTCTCAACTACTTGTCTAGGAACTAATGGAATATTCCGCTTCCTTTACACATGATGTTTGGGAAATACTGTATATGTCCAGACAGGGGCGGCTCCTGACTAAAATTTCAGGGTGGACCAGATATAGGCCTACTATTGTTGTCATATTAAATATCGTTTTATATTTGGCATTTATTGTGGCCAATATTGCATTATCATCATTACACACAACACAACGTTTGAAACAAGTTTTAACAAGTAGTTCCGTGAAGAACTATACAGCCTATTTTCATATATCCTTCTTATGTTAACTGCCACTATCAACATACAAAATTTCAGTTTGATTGCTGTAATAGATTCGTAGATATTGAGAACCGACTAAATATTTCGGATGGTCGCCATGTTGGATTTTATATATGTAGGTCCTAGAGTTATGTACTGTGACATGAAGACTATTGTGTTCGTGTAGCATTCAAACTTCAATCGCATGATTAGGACACAAGAAGTAAAAAAGAGATTTTAAAATTTTGCACAGCTGCCATCTTGTGGTTATGGAAACAATTGAAATAAATTAGATGCCAGTGGATTAACATTCGTATAAGGATTTACTGTACCAAGTTTCACTGCACTCGGATGGTTAAATTGTGAGAAACGTTCATGTGAATATTTATACTTCGCGTCGCCGCCATGTTGGATTTTTGATCACCAGGTTATTTAAATTCCTATAGGAGAACTTAAGTTCATAGCCCCTATGAACATTAAAAAAAATCAGTTTGATTGCTATAATAGATTCTTAGATATTCAGAGCCGTCTAAATATTTCGGATAGTCGCCATGTTGGATTGTTAAATGTATAGGCCATAGAGTCATGTATCATTAAAGGAAAATTATTGCGTAGGTTTATTATTCACACTTTCACTTCGATCGCATGATTAAGACACAAGAAATAAAAATTTAATTTTCTAAATTCGCACAGCCGCCATCTTGAGGTTCTGAAAACAATTGAATTAAATTAGATACCAGTGCATTACACTGTGTATAAACAATTCCTGTACCAGATTTCATTGCGTTTGGAACATTAAATCGCGAGAAAGGTCTATTTCAAATTTTCAAATTCGCTTGGCCACCATGTTCGTTTTGTATTTAACCGGTTTTTGAAAGTCTTATAGATGAAATTGCAGTAGTGCCCTTTATCTCCGTACAAAATTTCAGGGTGATACCGCTAATAGTTTCAGAGATATAGAATGCCGGTGAAATATTTCGCACATCCGCCATCTTGTGGTTATGTAAACAATTGAACAAAGTTAGATGTCGGTGCATTACAATGTGTATAAACATATACTGTACCAAGTTTTATTGCGTTTGGTTGGTTAAATCGCGAGAAACGTCTATTTTAAAGTCGCAAATTCGCGTGGTCGCCATGTTAGTTTTGTAGTTACCAGTTTTTCAAAAGTTACATAGGTAAACTTTTAGTAGTTCCCTTTATCACCGTAATAATGTGGAGTAATCACGACAGTCGGAACACTTTCTCAAACATTTAGAAATATTCTAGTATTAAGAAAGATGTTATTCATTACAGACTCCATTTCCTTATCTCTAATTGATTAAGACCCAAGGCGGTGAGATCGCCGCACAGGAAGTAAATATACTTATCTGTCCTTCCAATAATATTGAAACAGGCCATTAGCCGACATATCCTATGTATTGTGAAATAATTACAACATCAATAGTGTTACTCATTTAAACCAATAAACACATTGGTAAAGGGTTTCCTTGAAAGGGAAAGTCATAACATGTTGTCACCCGGTCAAAGTGTAGACCACAGTAAGAGTATAAATAAGACATTGTAATCTGTAATCAGTGTCAGTATACGAGCGTCATTATTGTAGCTTGTATGCTGGAGGACTTGACTTAACTTACCTTCTCTTCATTAAATCTTCATTTCATCTCTACAAAACTCTTCATTATTCAGAAGTTATCAGAGTACCATAACAACTGCGAATACAATAGGTATCACGTACTTGGAACACTGAATAATACTATCTTTCTTCGACTTACCAGTTATTTGACGTCTTCTATTGGACTCGGGCTAAGGCTCAGGTCCGAACCCAAGATACCTTAATTCGGCAACTTCAAGATTCTAAATTGATTATCATCGCAACAAATCGGCTACGCGACATAATCTGGTGGCAGCGGTGGGATCAAAAGAAGATTCTTTTAGGACTTGGTCAAATAACACTAGTCACAACTCTATTTTTCGTCGATCTACATCGAGGTGTCTGATCGTCAACCTCTTCACTGGTCCTTTCCACCTGAGAGACCAGGACATCTTTATTCCTCTAACCGGAGGCCGACGCAGCCCGTCCGCCTTCTGGCGTCGAGAAGACCAAAACTTCCGAACGAGCACCAGTTGGGATCCTCGAGGGGACACTGATCAACCCAGCAAGCCTACAGCTATCCTTCTTCGCGGTGGTGTTCGTCATCGGTGGCAGCTCCGAGGAGTGATCTTCTCCCTTCCATCTTTCAAAGTAAGTCCTCAGCATTGTTGTATCTGGCATTGTTATTAGAGTCTGTTGGAGAGTGCAAGTAAAGTAGAAACATTAATATGCCTGACAATATAGTGGGAAGTTCAGCTCCCAGGGAGGAGGAACAAGCGATTCAGTATAGAATAGTCTCTGTAGACACTGCTGTCAAATTATTGAAAACCACCTTCAGTGGAAATCCTAATGAACTACAGGAGTTCATTGATAATGTTGAGAATGCTTATAGCATTCTAAATCCCAGAGATTACTCAACGTGTAACGTGTTTTTCGAGGGGTTTTATGCAACTGGCATAAGTCAGTAGGAAGCCATTCTATATTTATTTACGCGGCAAATTGTTCAGCCAAGAGAATTTTTCATGTTAATTTATTATTATTATTATTAATTTATTATAATTATTATTTAGGTATTTTCGGAGCATTTTATAAAAATTATTAGCATTCAGATAGGTTTTCTATGTCTTAGAAAACGCTATCCAGCAAATTATTACGAACGACGATATCATAGAAAATTATCTGATTACGGAATTTTACGGAGTTTTCGTCAGTTAGGGTATATCGAGAGACGTGACTCACTGGGATTTCAAGTACACGCTTAATCTTGTCGAGGAGCATGACGCAATCTTGGGTCGCATCGTCAAGAAGAGGCGAATTGTTGAAACGGAACCCTGTCGCCGAGTGTAATGACCCGGAGGAGGAGAAGATCGCGTGGTGGTTCAGCCAATCAGGGGAGACGACGTAAGCTAGTTGAGACTGGAGTGGGGGAACCGACAGGTGAATATATCGTTCGACGCGCCGTGAAACGTGAACAATCTGTATAGTACTTGACGAGTATGGATGCGCGTGCGAGTGGCTCCGATGTTCGGTGGAGTTAAGGACTATCTGTGTAGAACTTGCGGTGTACGGTCGCAAGTGCGTGTCGCTCCGATGTTCAGTGGAGTTAGCGACGAACTTTTGTAAAACGTAACCAGTGCGGTTTTACGCGAGTTTGGGTCCGAGGTACGGACCATAGAATTATATAATCTACCAGGATATCATCAAATTTCGACGGAGATGACGACGTCCAGGAGACTGTGGGAAGCACACAGCATCATCAAGAACAAGGGAGATGCTTTGGCAATTTCCAATGGTAAGCGCACATGACGCAGAAATACGCAATCTCTCATTTTCTTTGTTTTATATTTCATATTTCAGTAACTTCATAGCTTGGAAATAAGAGTAAAATCAATTTATCAGACTCCGTTTTCACGTAATTTTCTATCGGTAATATTCAAATCACAACGCTCCAATTTAAATTTTAAACTTATTATTATTATTAATTTTGCTATACTTGTTTTATATAATAAATTCATTTCTTTTACAATGCAATCTTTGCTTTCAGTAGGTAGCATTAGATATAGACCAATTCCTTCTCCTGATACAATTGTTTGTTGGGTTAATGATCAAATCATACCACGATCTGAGTGAATAGAGTCTTGAAGGTGTTCTGCCAGAGCTAGACGTTGTTAAATACAAATTTAGATTTCAACATTGCATTGAGGTCTTGGCGCCCATTAAAACAACATAGCTTAGGCAAAGGTAAACAGTTACATTTCTCACCCAACAGTGTGGGCTAGCGAAACCATTACATTTGTCGCTACCAACATGGGGCACTAACTAATTAACGTTACATTTGGCGCCCAACGTGGGGAAAAGTAAATACCGTTTCACTTGTCATCCCAGCCTAAGCGAAAACATTACATTTGTCGCTACCAACATGGGGCACTAACTGATAACCATTACATTTGTCGCCGACAACTTGGGGCTGAAAACCTAATAACATTTGTGGAAGGAAAAGGGTATATATTTCTGTGCCTGTATTTTGGGGGTTATTTGTCTTTATCAGTGTATATCATTATGGGGGATGAGAAAGAAAGACAGATGAGGTTACGTAGTGGTCATCAACTGGAGAATGATGATACGAGCAGTATGTCGAGTGATGGTAGTACCGGGGTAGCGGAGGTAAATCCCGATACTGAAACAGGGAGTGTAGGCGGCCAACCAGAATTAAAAACTTTACTTCTCGAGTTCATGTATCAGAACAAAGTTAGTAGTGATGCTTTAAATGCAAAATTAGAACAGAATAATGCAAAATTAGAACAAAACAGAAGGGAAAATAAAGAAAGTACAGATGCTTTAAATGCAAAATTAGAACAGAATAATGCAAAATTAGAACAAAACAGTAGGGAAAATAAAGAAAGTACAGAAGCTTTAAATGCAAAATTAGAACAGAATAATGCAAAATTAGAACAGAATAATGCAAAATTAGAACAAAACAGTAGGGAAAATAGAGAGAGTAATGAAACTTTAAATGCTAAATTAGAACAAAACAGTAGGGAAATGAGTGACAAATTCGAACTGATTAGAGGTGAGATCAGGGGGGTGATGGAAGAAAAGGCTAAAGAGATTATTGCAGATGTAGACAGAAAATTAGGAAAAGTACAGGAGGAGTTGGAAATTAGAATCAGTACACAGGCTGAAAATTTAAAAGAACTAGTGCAACTGGAAACACAGCAGGTCAAAAAGCAATTGGGGGGAGAAATTGACAAAATTCAGGTAGCTACTAAAGAGGTTAAGGAACAGCTGGGGGGTAGAATTGAGAAAGTCCACTCACAAGTAGTTGCAGAAGTAAATGATTTAAGAGAGAGTAATAGGGAAAGCATTAGCAAGATTGAGGAGAAACAAGCAAAGCTATATGATAAAGTAGAAGAATCAGAAGGAAACATTAAATTAACAGTAAACAGTATTGAGAGGAAGGCTGAGGAGAAAATCGCAGAATTAGAATTAAAATTAAAAGCTAGGATCAGGCAAGAAAATAGTCAGAATAGGCCAGTTTTTGTGAATAGCACATACAGGGAGGTAGAACTGGGTAAGTTCAGCAATCGACAGGGGTGCCCAATGGAGTTCATGAACACTATAGAAAATAAATTCGGGGAGAGGTTGGAAAATGGTAGTATTGAGTGGTGCAAGGTAGTTGAAATTTTAGAACAAGTGTTTGTGGGGGAAACGAGGAATTGGTTTCCTGTCTACAGAGACAAGTTTACTGATATCAATGATTTTAAAATGAAATTCTGTGAAAAGTTCTGGAATGAGGTTATTCAGTCGCAGCATCGTGAGGGAGTAGTGTGTGGTAAATATAACCCTAAAGGAAGCTCCACCATGACCGAATACTTTTTAGGGCAGGTATTAGTGTGTAAATATCTGGATGGCTTGAAGGAGGAAAGTGATGTGGTAAGGTTGCTACTTAGGCACTTTCCCTATAGGATCAAGGAGGCTGCTTGTATCCAGAATGTAAAGACTATATCACAAGTAGAAAATTTGTTAAGCACATTTGATGCACTAGGGAGAGGGGGTTATGAGGACAATTTCAATAGGAACCAGGGTAATAATAATAATAGACCTAATGAAGCCAGGCATCAGGAAGTTCAAGGGAACGGTCGCGAAGGGGCCAACGCTCAAAATAGAAATAATAATAATCAGCTAAATCAGAACAGAGGAAATGGCTATGGTAATCAGTATCAAGGGAGGAACAATGATTACAGGGGAAATCAAGGGAGAAACAATGATTTCAGGGGAAATCAAGGGAGAAATTATAATGACAATAATTACAACCAGAATAGGGGTCAAGGAAGAGGACAGCCTAGTGGTAGTAATATACAGCCAAACAATGACAACACAACTCAGAACAACCAGACCAGTGCAGTAGTAACTAGTACTACGGCCAGCTGTAGCGGTTCTTTAAACGCGAACCAGGCTGCGAAGTAAGGTCAGAATCTCAGTCTGTAGCATGCCCTGTCCATACAATTATACAGGAACCCTATGACCTAAATGTAAGAAATGAATTATTACATGAACTAAATGATGAAGGTATTATTCAGGAAGTGGTTAGTAAGAGCCCCATAGTTAAATTTAACGTGTCCGAGGCGTACACAGATGTTTTAATTGATAGTGGTTGTATGAAGAGTTGCATAAGTAGTGCATTTTATGATAAAATGAAAGGAATTGGAGTAAATTTTGAGGAGATGCCAATTAAAAGCACTTTTGTTATCACAGCTGTTGGGAAAAGGTCTAAAGTAATTTCTAAGCAAGTTTTAGTAGACATTAAAATTAATAATCATGTAGAGAAGCAGATTTGTCTTGTAATTCCAAATTTAGTATTCAGTGTTATCTTGGGTTCAGAGTGGCTAAGTAGAGTGTCTGGTAACTTATGTTATGATGTAGGGAGTTTGAAATTTAAATGGGGAGATTCTGAAGTAGAAGTAGCGTTCAATGACCATATTCAGAGGAGTAGTATTGTAGGTGTGATTTGTACTTTAAATGAGATATCGCCAGCCGTAGAGCGGGGTTCTCCATGTTTTGTGGGCAGTGTGATTACGAACGGAAGTCTAGAGGACTCGTTACGTGAGGCTGCATTTCAGGGTAATATAGAGGTGGAACAATGTGTTCGGCTCTATGATGTGTTATGGTGTAATAGGAGAGTTTTTGAGGATCGCATTGGTATGGCCAATTGCTATACACATTCATTGAACGTTATTGATAGGTCAGTATTCACAGGACATAGATATCCTGTACCTTTCGCTTATCAGAGTGCAGTTGAGGCACAAATTAACCAGATGCTTGAAGATGGGATTATTGAGCACTCGAACAGTCCATATGTTAATTCTTTGATCACGGTACCCAAGACCGACGGCACTGTTCGTATTTGTTTAGACGCTCGTTTGGTTAACAGTAGAATTAGTTCAGATCAGCTGAAATCTATGTCAATAGAGGAATTAATGCAAACATTTGAGGGGAAGAAGTATTTCACTTGTGTAGATTTGAGTTCCAGTTTTTGGCAAGTGCCACTTATGTACGAAGATAGACCATTTACAGCTTTTAGTCATAAATATAACCTTTATCAATTTTGTAGAACACCTTATGGGTTAAAGAGTAGTTCAGCTGCTTTAATTAGGGCTTTAAACATCGCATTAGGGGATGACACAGGAGAGTTTGTAACCATTTACATAGATGATATGGTAATTAGTTCACGCAGTTTTGAGGAGCATCTACATCATTTAAATATAGTTTTTCAGAAGTTAGATCAGGCAGGGTTCACTTTGAAGCTGTCTAAGTCGTCATTCTGTCAGTCAGAAGTGACATTTTTAGGTCATAGAGTGTCGAGTAGAGGTGTAACACCAGAAGAAAGTAGGGTTAATAAGATACTTAACGCAGAGGTGCCACAGAATGTTAAAAAATTAAAAACTTACCTGGGAATTTGCAACTTTTTCAGGAGGTTCGTTCTTAAATACTCAGGGTTGGTAGAACCATTCAGGGAATTGCTTAAAAGTGGGACTCGGTGGAGATGGGAGTCCAAGCATGAACAGGCTTTTAGAGCGCTGAAGGAAGGTTTTGAGAAAGCTGTAGTGCTGAAATATCCGTTAAAAGATAAGGAATATGTGGTTATGACAGATGCTTCACATATAGGCATTGCTGGAGTATTATGTCAGAAAGATGATGAGGGTAATCTGTGCATTGTATCTTTAGCCTCGCGAGGACTGACTGCAGCAGAGAAAAGATACACGATTACTGAGTTAGAGCTTTTAGGTATTGTTTTCAGTTTAGGGAAATTTAGAATGTATTTAGTAAGGGGGAAATTTGAGATCCACACAGATCACCATGCATTACTGTATATGAGGACTTGTAAACTCAGTTCTAACAGAGTTAGTAGGTGGATTCTTGCTCTGCAGGAATACGAATTCACAGTAAAATATATTAAAGGTAAAGATAACATTCTTGCAGACATGCTATCGAGGGACACTAATTTATGTAGGGATTATCCTGTGGTTAAAGCAGAGGATGGTATTTTAATATGTGCATGTGTGGACAGTAGCAACAGGGCATCGTTACAGACACTGAGAAATATGCTAGTGGAGCAACGTGATGACGTTAAGTTAAAGGAGCCACTGGCTAGGTTGGAAATAGGTGAAGAAGAGTATGTGAAAGTAGGACGGTTCACGTACAAGATGCAGGATGGGCTTCTTGCAAGGAAATGTAGGAATAATCGGTGGGCAATATGTGTTCCTGCCACTTTGCGGGAGGAGCTAATTTGGTTCATTCATAGGGAATTAGGACACTTTGGTGCTGCCAAGGTCTTCTATGAAATTGGTCGTGACTTCATTTGGAGTAAAATGGGAAGGGACGTTAGGAGGATTTTAGCTAAGTGTGACACCTGTCAAAGGAGTAAATATCCAGTTAAATATTTAGTGGGGGAGAGATCTGCAGTTCTCACCAGTAGTACCGGCGAACTACTGTGTGTGGATTTATTTGGCCCGATCGTTAAAGGACAGTACGGCTACGAGTACATTTTTATAGTTATTGACGCTTTTAGTAAGTATGTCAAGCTATATCCGCTAAGGAAAGCCACGGGACTAGCGTGTAGCCGTCTGATCATTAATAAGTATGTACCTGAGTTTGGCATTCCTCTCAGGATACTATCTGACAGTGGACCACAGTTTACTGCAAAGAAATGGAGAACCAGTATGCAGGAAGCTGGTATAACACACGTTCATTCCTCTGTACGGTACCCTCAGGGTAATTCTGCAGAGCGTCCATTAAGGGAAGTGGCTCGTCTTTTTCGGACTCTAGTGCATGACAAGCATGCGGCCTGGGTTGGACATCTTCCCAAGGTCGAGACTTGGCTGAATTCTGTCCAGCATGAGAGCACGAAATTGACGCCATACGAAGTTCACTTCGGAAAAAGACCACAAAATGAACTAGCGAGGGTGTTGGGATTAAATGAGGGTAAGCAACCGGGGATGGATTACACTGTCCAGTTGGCGAAACAGAATTTATCTAAGTCAGCACAAAAGAGAATTCGCCAACAAAAAGAAACTAAATTTGACCTATTCGAGCCGGGAGACAGAGTCTTACTTAGAGTGCCGAAACAGTCAAATAAGCTAGAGAAAGTCATGTCCAAGTTCTTTTATCTCTACGAGGGCCCATTTATAGTTTCCAAACGTATTGGGAAAACAGCATATGTGCTGGAGAATAGTGAGGGAAACAGATTATACGGAACGTATAATATACATAGTCTACGAAAATATGTGTCATAAAGTGAGTGTGTTTAGCTGGCGAGCCAGCCTATCAAATGAGTAAGTGTGGTGTCTGGTGCGTGGAAGATCTGGTCTTAAGGCAGGCGTATCAGAAGTCACACAGGGGGGTAGTATGTAAGTAAATGAGAGTTTTTAAGGTACAGGGAAATATGACGGGATTGTCGGATGCTGTTGAGCACTAAATTGTCTCGATGCACCAAGGCCATTTTGGCAGCGCTGATGGGTTCCCATTTATCTCCAAGAGATGGGGGAGCGCTTGAATAGGGCTTGTTAGCTTAAGGCGTCCACGAGATAAAAGATGGGCCATCAGAATGCGAGACAGTCCTTCATGAAACTCATACATATCAGCACACGTGATTTCTGTTTACGGCCTCGCCATGTAAGATTTGTAAGTGTGTAATTTAAGATAATCTGTACAATGGTATTATTTGTGTGAGGAGAAATGGTCTGTGTTGAGAGCTAGTATTAAGTAGAATATGGTTAACGGGAACTTAACAAGACAGGGCGCTTACGGCACAGAAATATTTGGTGTTATATGTAATGCGCATTTACTGTTTTTTTTCAGAAGTCAATATTAATTTAATCTACTTCAAAGAGAGATTAAGTATTATGGTCACGAGGCGCTGCCACAATAGTGTGATCGTGTGCTCAGTGATAAGTGGAATTAAATGTCACCATAAGGAGGGGACCTCCAGTGAAATTAGGAAGTTCTATGGTGATATAAATATATCAGAACACCTTAAATGCGTGTGATATGACATCATAAATACATAGTGCTCACACATTAATTATGTCTATTTCTCCAACATAGAGAAATTTGAGAGGCGGAAATATCCGTGGAACAATATTCTATACGTAAAACATTGGACTGGTTGCAAAGTGCAATCCATAGTGACAACAAACTTTGACGCAAAGTGCGTGAAGAAAAATTATGAGTGTATATATCTGTAATTTAGGGTGATTTCATTTATGTAATATGTATTTTGGATGGGGTTTATTAACGTGTCTGGGATAATCGGATAATGGACCGTCGTCACGGTAAATCATCCGATGATCCGAGGCGAATATGTAACGTGTTTTTCGAGGGGTTTTATGCAACTGGCATAAGTCAGTAGGAAGCCATTCTATATTTATTTACGCGGCAAATTGTTCAGCCAAGAGAATTTTTCATGTTAATTTATTATTATTATTATTAATTTATTATAATTATTATTTAGGTATTTTCGGAGCATTTTATAAAAATTATTAGCATTCAGATAGGTTTTCTATGTCTTAGAAAACGCTATCCAGCAAATTATTACGAACGACGATATCATAGAAAATTATCTGATTACGGAATTTTACGGAGTTTTCGTCAGTTAGGGTATATCGAGAGACGTGACTCACTGGGATTTCAAGTACACGCTTAATCTTGTCGAGGAGCATGACGCAATCTTGGGTCGCATCGTCAAGAAGAGGCGAATTGTTGAAACGGAACCCTGTCGCCGAGTGTAATGACCCGGAGGAGGAGAAGATCGCGTGGTGGTTCAGCCAATCAGGGGAGACGACGTAAGCTAGTTGAGACTGGAGTGGGGGAACCGACAGGTGAATATATCGTTCGACGCGCCGTGAAACGTGAACAATCTGTATAGTACTTGACGAGTATGGATGCGCGTGCGAGTGGCTCCGATGTTCGGTGGAGTTAAGGACTATCTGTGTAGAACTTGCGGTGTACGGTCGCAAGTGCGTGTCGCTCCGATGTTCAGTGGAGTTAGCGACGAACTTTTGTAAAACGTAACCAGTGCGGTTTTACGCGAGTTTGGGTCCGAGGTACGGACCATAGAATTATATAATCTACCAGGATATCATCAAATTTCGACGGAGATGACGACGTCCAGGAGACTGTGGGAAGCACACAGCATCATCAAGAACAAGGGAGATGCTTTGGCAATTTCCAATGGTAAGCGCACATGACGCAGAAATACGCAATCTCTCATTTTCTTTGTTTTATATTTCATATTTCAGTTACTTCATAGCTTGGAAATAAGAGTAAAATCAATTTATCAGACTCCGTTTTCACGTAATTTTCTATCGGTAATATTCAAATCACAACGCTCCAATTTAAATTTTAAACTTATTATTATTATTAATTTTGCTATACTTGTTTTATATAATAAATTCATTTCTTTTACAATGCAATCTTTGCTTTCAGTAGGTAGCATTAGATATAGACCAATTCCTTCTCCTGATACAATTGTTTGTTGGGTTAATGATCAAATCATACCACGATCTGAGTGAATAGAGTCTTGAAGGTGTTCTGCCAGAGCTAGACGTTGTTAAATACAAATTTAGATTTCAACATTGCATTGAGGTCTTGGCGCCCATTAAAACAACATAGCTTAGGCAAAGGTAAACAGTTACATTTCTCACCCAACAGTGTGGGCTAGCGAAACCATTACATTTGTCGCTACCAACATGGGGCACTAACTAATTAACGTTACAAACGTTTTTAAAATTCGTACTAGCTCACATTACTGGAGATGCTAAAACTGTTCTCAGTTTTCGCACCATACCAGAAGATTTACAGACATGGGAAACAATTAAAGAGAAACTTGAATTAAATTACTCAGTCCAAAGAACTCTTGATTTCTATGCAAACAAGTTATTTACTAGTAAACAAGAACATCAGGAAAATGTAACTCAGTGGCGAAACCGAATTGAGAAAATGACGACAGAATTAAATAAAGGCCTCACTAGGCAGATGATAACTTGGTTGCATGAAATGCAAGACGGAGGAAATAGGACTATTTCTTTGTTAAGTAAATGTTGTTTTATACAAGGAGTAAATGATGAAACAGTTAAAACCATACTTAAAATAAAATCAGAGGATAAACCTTTAAAACAGTTAATTGAAATCGCAGTAGAAGAAGAGAGCGCTAGAAAATCAGTTCAGGGCATATAATGGAAACTATAGTAGAAATAGTTTTATGGGGCATGGCGGAAGATCCCCGACACAGAATTTGCGAAGTGGAGGTGGCATTAGCACACATTCTGTGAATGCGAAAAAGGAACCAGGAGTGAATGCGTCTTCAATGGTCACCTGTTACCGTTGTCAGAAACCTGGTCACATTTCGAAGGAATGCAGAGGCAAATCTTTTTGTGCGAAATGTAAAAGGAGTGGACATGTAGCTAACGATTGTCGTAGTACTAGCAATCAGGGAAACTAGCAGCTGGACTGTCTAAGCGACCCAGTTACAGTTCAACTTGCAATCCAAACTCGAACCCAGAAGTAGAAGCCCGTAGGGCTAATGATGTTTTGAAGGCCGTCAGTGCCAATGAGAAGGCCGTCAGTGCCAATGAGAAGGCTGTAAACGCCAGTAGTATTGATGAAAATAATAAGGCCATGAGCGCCAACGTAAATAAACAAAGTGTATATAGTATATGGATTAAACGACCATTTCACAAATGGTTATGGAGAAGCATTAATTGATACTGGATCACAGGTATCCTTAGTTAAAAGAGACAGTTTAATGAATATTTAAATAAAGCCTGTAAATATATTTTTTCAAAGTGTAACTGGTGATATATTTCCAGTAAGAGGAGTAGTTAATTTGAGTATTAATAATGTAATGGACGAAAAAGAAATGCCATTCTATGTTGTCAACGACTTACCACATAAAGTCGACATGCTAATTGGACAAGACTGGTTAGATAGTCATAATAGTGAAATTAAAATACCCTGGAAGGATAACTTAATAAAATTAAAACCTTTAAGTGAGACAATTGTGCAGTTTCCAACATCAGAACAAGGAACGCGGCATTGTCAAAAGCAAATGATAGGTGAAAATATAATTTGCGCAGATAGCATAGTTCAGTGCGATAAGAATAAATGTTGTTGTTTAATAATTAATTGTAATGAGGAAGAAACTTTAATTGAAAAAGTACCCGAGCTAACAACCATTAGCCTAAAGGAGAAGACTTGCGTATTAAACACGAAGGACAGAAATAATTTACTATTAAGTAAGTTACGTTTTTCACACATAAACGAGAAAGTAAACGAATTAAAACAGATTTGCTTTGAATACAACGACATTTTTCGATTACCAGGTGATCGATTAACGGAAACAAAATCAGCGGTACATTCAATACCAACCCCTTCAGTAATACTAGGCAGGGCAATAACCCTTAAGAATTATAGAATTCCTGAACAACACCAGAAAGAAGTAGATAAACAAGTAGATGAAATGTTAGAACAAAAAATCATTGAACCTAGTAAATCCCCTTGGAATTTTCCTATTCTAGTAGTACCAAAGAAGCTTGATGCCTCAGGTATTAAGAAATGGAGGATTTGCGTCGATTTTAGAAAATTAAACGAAATAACGATAGGAGACAGCTATCCCTTACCTAACATTCAAGATGTTTTGGATCAATTAGGTAGAGCAAGATATTTTTCAGCATTAGATTGAGCGAGCGGATATTGGCAAGTGCCAATAGCTCCAGAAGATAAAAATAAAACAGCTTTTAGCACCCAGAAAGGACATTTTCAGTTCCGAAGAATGCCCTTTGGTTTGAAAACAGCTCCTGCCACATTTCAGAGATTAATTAATACCATTTTGAATGAATTAATAGTATTACGTTGTATGGTATATTTGGATGACGTGATTATTTTTGCCGAAACCCTCGAAGAACACCATAGTAGACTTCGACAAGTATTCCAGAAGTTGAGAGAGAATAACATTCAGTTAGAACCAGATAAATGTGAATTTCTAAAGATGGAATTACAATACTTAGGTCACATAGTAACTGCGGATGGAGTAGCTCCAGATCCTATGAAAATTGAGTCTATAATGGGATTTCCATCCCCAAAAACACAAAAAGATGTTAAATCATTTTTAGGACTCGTAGGCTATTACAGAAAATTTCTATCTCAGTTTAGCAGAATATCTAAACCCCTTAATGATTTATTAAAGAAAGATCAAATTTGGAAATGGGAAGAAGCACAAGAAGAAAGTTTTCGAAAATTAAAAGAACAGATAACGACACCCCCAGTGTTGAAGTTTCCAGACTTTACGAAACCATTTGTATTAACTACAGATGCTAGCAATTATGCGCTAGGCAGTATATTAAGTCAAGGAGAAATTGGAAAAGATCAACCACTAGCGTTCGCAAGTATAACCTTAAATAATGCAGAAATAAATTATAGTACAATTGAAAAAGAATGTTTAAGCCTAGTATGGAGTTGTAAACATTTTAGACCTTATTTACTTGGAAGAAAATTCACAATCGTGACAGATCATAAACTATTACTTTGGATCTTCAATGTAAAAGACCCGAGTTCACGATTGATAAGATGGAGATTATTATTAGAAGAATATCAGTTTGATATAGTCCATAAAGCAGGCGTTAAGAACGTAAATGCTGACGCACTTAGTAGATACCCTATTGTAAATAGCATTCAACCTGCTATCCAAGAAATATCAGAAGAGCGAAAAACAAAACTATTAAAAGAAATGCATGAATGCCCCATAGGTGGACATCAAGGAGTACAGAGAATATATGAACGGTTAAAATTATATGTCTCTTGGCCCAATATGTTTAAGGACATAGAATCTTATATTCGCAAATGTCCAGTTTGTCAAATAAATAAACAAACACTTCCGAAAGTAAAAGCAGAATTGCAAATAACGGATACACAAAATAGACCATGGAGTAAGATTTATTTGGACATCGTAGGACCATTCCCGATGTCAGAGAAAAATAATAAATATCTTCTAACGTGTCAAGATAATTTAAGCAAATATATAATTGGAATTCCAATTGAAGATATGACAGCAGAAACGATAGCTCACAAATTTGTATTTGAAATAATTTTAAAGTACGGAGTACCAGATCAGTTATTAACTGACTGTGGAACGCAGTTCATGAGTGATTTATTCACAAACTGTTGTAAATTGTTAAAAATTAAGAAACTTAAAACGAGTGTATATCACCCAGAAACTAACGGTAGCTTAGAGAGATCGCATAAAGTTTTAGTAGAATATCTAAGATGTTTTGGTAACAAGTTTCAGAATGATTGGGATCAGTGGACCCCTTTCGCTTGTTTTACTTATAACACATCACCTCATAGTGTTACAAAATTCACACCGTATGAATTATTGTTTGGTAGAAAGGCTAATATACCAGGACAATTACAGCAAAGTCCTCAACCTTTATATAATTATGAGAATTTAGTGTATGACATTAAACAGAAATTCCAAATAGCATGGCAACAGGCAAAAGATAGACTACAAGTAGCTAAGATAAAGCAATGCGATAAAATAAATGAAAATAGAACAGGAAAACAATATGAAGTAGGAGACTTAGTATTGATTTTCAATGAGCAAAGAAGGAAACTAGATCCTTTATGGAAGGGTCCTTATGAAATTAAAGAAGTAAAAGGCACAAATGTAACCTTAATCAGAGTAGGGACAACAGGAAAAAAGATAACACAAACTCACATTAATAGAACAAAACCGTATGTTTCAGATCAAATAGAAACATGACGACGTGGAAGTTACTACTTATTATTTGGTGGTGGACGAGTCAGCTTACAGAAGCAGAGTCCGAATCGATGGATCTTAGTAAAGGCTCACATATTATAGAGATCAAAAGTCAAACAGGTATTTATTTTGATCACATAAGAGATACATATTTTTATCCCGCAGAATGGAATTTTATAACGTATGTAAACTTAAGACCGGTAAGAATGTTATGGAAAGAAACTAAAGCACGAATGATAAATTTAAATAATATATGTAATAGATTGAAAAATGAGACATGGTTTGCATATACAGATTGCCAACCAAGTATCCCTTATTTCCAATCGAAAAAGTGAATTGTCGACAGATTAAGAGACATATTAATAGATTTGATGGGAAAAGAATCAAATTCAGATAGGAGATAGCGAGATGTATTTAATTTTGGAGGTAAAATTCTTATTTGGAACAGCAACGGAAGAAGAAGTAGTTACTAACTTCGAACATATAGAAACTATGGAAAAAAGACCATAAAGAATTTTTAAGAATAGCTTCAGAACAAATGTCAGTTCTGAAATCTACTATAATTACGATGAATACGACGTTAAAAGATGTAGCAATAAACGAAAAGAAAATTATGGATGTTTTACAAACATTAAGTAAGGAAATAAAACAAGAAACTAGGGAGATAAAGAAAGAAATTGATAACAGCCTTGTATTAAATGAATTAATCAAGCAAATTGAACGGGGAATTGAGGAATGTCAACACACATTTGATTTATTAATAAATGTATACTTGCACGCTCAGGATGGTATTTTACAACCACAAATAATTATCATACAGAAAATCAAAGAAACTCTAATGCAACAAACGATGCCAGAGTCGACAATGTTACCACCCTTCTCATCATCCGAACTCCTTTCATTAATCCAACCCACAATTTAAACACAAGGACCATATTTGGTATATTCTGTTAAAATACCTTTGGTATTAGAAAATAAATTTAAATCACATAAAGTAATACCTTTTCCAGTCATCATGAAATCTAACATGACGACAAAAGTGCTAAATGTCAAAAAAGAGTATATTTTTGTGGATGCTCTAAATGAAAAATATGGGTATATGACCCAGTATGAATTGGATAAATGTGTTAAACCCAATCAGAAAAACTATGTATGTAAAGAAAGAAATCCAATTGTTAATTATATTCCCAATATGGAATGTGTACCCACCTTGTTACATCCTAACACTCTTCAAATACCAGAAGTGTGTACTTTCAACTATTTACCCTTAAGACAGGTAATGTGGTTACTACTTCACAATAGCAATTCATGGCTATTTGTAGCACCTAAACTAGAACTTTTTACGACTGTATGTCAAAATGGAGAAAAATACTCTAGCAGATTGCTAGGCAGAGGTATAATTAATCTAAGAAAAGATTGTAAGGGTTTGAGTAGCAAAACTACTTTATTCCCATTTTCACAACATGAAACAAATTTAACGAAAGATGACATCTTTCCATTCATTGATATTGATGTTGATTGTTGTTTAACTCTTCCTGAACAGGAAAATATAAAAGATGCTCCTTTGAACCTCCCATTATCAAATATTGTGTCATCCTTAAGGGATTTAGAAATGGCTAGTTATAAAATAGACGAAGTGAGTAAATTCATAAAAGAACAAGAAATCAGAGAAGAACAAAGAACATATTCTTGGAAAAGAATTGGTACATCATGGTATACTTATGTATTATCATTGTTATTATTTATGTTAATTTGGCTTTGTGGATGTTGCTGCTGTTCTTGCTGTCGCAAGTTAAGCTTTTCGTTGTTTAATCTATGTTCTCCTAAAAATGGTGGAGAGAATCAAAACAATTTTGTACTAGAATTGAGATTAAGAATAGTCCAGTAAACCAAATTAATCTTTCACTAGAAAGCATTCCACAAGTCAAAGTAGAACAACAAAGTCTAATGGGAACACCCCAAATTAAGAAAGAAAGATCGAACTCAGTTCAATCATTGCCTTCAGCGCCAGAGTTAATAGAATTAGTGCCACATGTTAAAACAGAAATGGAATCTGATCAACAGTTAAGAAGATCAAGTAGATTAAAGAAAAGAGAATTATGGTCAATGTACAAAAATTGAAGTTCTTAACAAACTGTAATTTTTGTCTAGAAGAGGGGAAGTGTGGAGTAATCACGACAGTCGGAACACTTTCTCAAACATTTAGAAATATTCTAGTATTAAGAAAGATGTTATTCATTACAGACTCCATTTCCTTATCTCTAATTGATTAAGACCCAAGGCGGTGAGATCGCCGCACAGGAAGTAAATATACTTATCTGTCCTTCCAATAATATTGAAACAGGCCATTAGCCGACATATCCTATGTATTGTGAAATAATTACAACATCAATAGTGTTACTCATTTAAACCAATAAACACATTGGTAAAGGGTTTCCTTGAAAGGGAAAGTCATAACATGTTGTCACCCGGTCAAAGTGTAGACCACAGTAAGAGTATAAATAAGACATTGTAATCTGTAATCAGTGTCAGTATACGAGCGTCATTATTGTAGCTTGTATGCTGGAGGACTTGACTTAACTTACCTTCTCTTCATTAAATCTTCATTTCATCTCTACAAAACTCTTCATTATTCAGAAGTTATCAGAGTACCATAACAACTGCGAATACAATAGGTATCACGTACTTGGAACACTGAATAATACTATCTTTCTTCGACTTACCAGTTATTTGACGTCTTCTATTGGACTCGGGCTAAGGCTCAGGTCCGAACCCAAGATACCTTAATTCGGCAACTTCAAGATTCTAAATTGATTATCATCGCAACAAATCGGCTACGCGACAATAAATTCCAGGGTGATATCGGGAATAGTTTCGGAGATATTGAATGGTGGTGAAATATTTCGCACAGCCGCCATGTTGGATTGGTGAGACTTAACAAAATTTGAAGTGCACGGTCGGGGTCGCCCGGAATAGTGCTATGAACTTACCGAGTTTCATTGAAATCGCTCCAGCCGTTTAGACTTTATTAGGGGGGGGGACGCACACACCTCTCACACACACACACACACGCACACACACACGGACAAAAGGTGATCTCATAAGCCTATTTTTTCAAAATTGATAATAGGCTAATAAATAGTTGATGCATTAAAAACTGTACTCGCATGGCTGCTTATTTGTAAATATTTATATTCTCTCCTGTGCTTGGATTACGCTAATTTATCTATCAGCTTGGTTGATGAGGTCATAATTATTTAATTTCTAACTTTGTGTTCAGAGCTATAGAAGAAAATGGATTTGTTAATAAAAATTCCACTTTCATTCCCTATGTCGCATACAATCGACATATCAAATAACTACGTACCGTGCCACAAAAGTTAAAAACACATTTATACAGTAGAAATTAATTTCAGACAACTAAAAATGTATAGATATAGTTTTGTCTAATGTCAGAAAGCTGCAAACAATGGCTGAATACCTGTTTAAGGACGTGGGGTGGGGTGGACCCTTCTCCCGTAGTCCAGTTTAACAGAGACAAAAGCAGGAAGTGAAATGGAGAGATCTTCTGTTTCGCTTCAAAGCAACGCTATGGGCCCAATCTGCTGGCCCTTGAGGAGAGAGAAAATTCCCTTCATAGCACTGAAGAATTCGCGTGCAAGACAGTGCTATGTCCACTGTTTCCTCACCTGGCCCATCAAGCCATATACTTTACATGGGACTTTCTGTGGACCGGCCCTCGCTATGACGATAAACCGTACGAGACTGTCAGGATCATAACCTAGGGATGAGTTATTTATAATGAATTCTCTTTCGAGATTCTAGCAGGGTAAAACACTTATTTTAAGTTGAGTTCCTGCAATATAAAGTAATTTTAAAAAACATTAATTAAACAAATTCTTTACAATGCTGCCTAATGGCCTTGGGTTGGCAGAGCCCATTTGGCCCTTAATGACACACCGTCCCTGTGTCCAGACAATCCCAGCACTATTATTCTCTATGAGATGGTTCAAGAGCAATTTTAATAAGCAGGGTTCACAGATGCCTTGATTTTACCGGGTCTCTCACTGATATTTAATATTTCAGAGCCATGTACCGGTGCAAGACACAGAACGGATTGGGAGGAGTTAGAAGGATGGTGGTTCAAGTAAATGTGGGAATTGTTAAGTGATAAAAATCCTACGACATAAGTGTATAGTAAAATAATTTGAACGGGCACAAGATTAGTGTCAGACTGAGTGCTACGTGTAGTCTAATATTACAGACGAAAATCACTTTACATGGATAGTAGGTACCGGAGTAAGAGAGACCTGCCTATCTCGCGCATGTTAAATCTTCAAATTTTGGGTACACTTTACTCAAAATACGTTTGGGTTAGCCAATTGAAATTTTCAGGGATTACTGTTTGGTTCATTATCTGCAATAATAAGGAGTATTGACAAAAAGGAAATACTTTTGCCAATATGATTTTTAAGGTACGATGTTTTAATCCAAAATGAAGTCGAAAAATACTTATATATTTCATTTTGTATATTATTTAAATGGATATCCCTTCTTATTGCTGTTCATAAGGATGATGTTGATAAATTTAAAAACATTTGGACCTATCTTTATTAGTTTTCTTACAAATGGTACCAAAGTAGTGAAAAATGTTAAACTGAGAAATATGAAGTTGAGGGTTTTCTTTACATTTTGTTACCTCTGACAGTTCTTAGAAAGTTCCTGCCCCATAACTTGCATCATTTTGTCCATCACTGGTTATTTTGCTTCTCCTACCTCCTTTAGCTTTCAAATAAATAAACAAATAAGCAAATAAAAACACTATAAATAAATAAATGCGTAATTCAACTTATCTGTTTGCAAATAAGCGGACTTATTTCCCTCTTCAAATCAACGATTCAATTATTAATAATTGGGGTAGATTACCTCGCTGTTCCGCCCCTTAAACAATATATCTTCAATAGGTCAGTGCAAAATCACAGTGATTATAATAATATGACGATGTTCAGTAATCACTAGTAACATAAATAATACAGGAAGTTGTCATTGTTACCAACACAAAGTTTGTGCTCAGCAGAGCAGCTTCGGTGGCGTAGACGGTAGCATGCTGATCTTCTATGCCCAAGACAGGGCCGGTCTTAGGGGTGTGCGACATGTGCAGTCGCACAGGGCGCCAACGTTTTGGGGGTCGCTGAAGGCGTCCCTCAAACATAGGCAAATTTCAATTTATTTCCTATTGAACAAATGGCAAGATAGGTAAATGCGAGTTCGTCAAACAAAGAAGGGGATCAGTTTTTAAAAAAAGTTCAACCGGTGTTATCTCTCACGACTGAAAACCCTACGCGCACCTTAGACCGTGACGGACCGAAGTTAAACTCAGTGAAATAGTGATTAGCAAACACTATATCTTTCTCTCCCTTGCCTTGCCTTTCCACTATCGCGGAAACGCAACCCGGCTCGACTCCTGGTCCCGGGACCAACCAAATCGCCCTTCGGCAGCTCTCGGGCAGTTCCGTGATATTTCGGTTCGGTTCGCTGTTGTAGCAGAGCTGTAGTAAGGCGAAGGAGAGAGAAAGAAAGGGTGGAAGGCAGGGAGAGAGGGGAGTGAGGAAGGAGAAAGGGATGGGGGTGTGGCACGAGCTGGAGACAGAGTCAAAGAGAAAGAAATCATAACAAACGGCACGTGTAGCTGGGCGAAGTCGGTGTGGACCCGATCGTACATGGCAGGACGTATTAGCACAATACACGGGAGTGTTATGGCCCTTGATAATAGTCGTTCATTCGAGTGCGTGGTACGGATGGTGTAAAGTCGCGACGAAGAACGAGAAACCCTACAACAATGGCCTCCTCCGGTAAAGCTAGTGGATCTGCAAAAAAAACGAAGGTTGCAGCATGCAGAAGAAGACAAGAAGCCAGCAGAAGCTTTTAAAACATTCGTCCGACCTTCAACATCAATAGGCGGGAGATCTTCTCAAACAAATCCTAAAGATCAGTCCAATAATGTGCCAATCTGATCATTAATACTTTCACAGAAATGGGATTGCAGCTAGAGGACCTTAGAGGACAAGGCTTTGACAACGGCGCGAATATGAAAGGTAAACCTAAAGGAGTTCAAGCTCGCATTGTAAAACAGTTCCTGCGCGCAAAACATGTTCCATGAGGTAGCCATTCCATAAACCTAGTTTTATCTGATTCAGCCGAATGCTGTCCTTACTGGGTACTCTATTTGGCATTATTCAACGCATATATGTTTTATTTTCGTCGTCTCTGGCCGGTGGTCTATTTTTAGTGGCTCACATTTGTAATTTGACTCTAAAATATTTGAGCGACACTCGCAGGGAGTGTCGCATAGATGCAGTGAGGCCTCTTAGATACGATACTAATGGGGTAGTGGCAGCCTTAAAGGCCATTAAGGAGAATCCTGCTTTTGATTCGGGGCTACGCCATGAAGCTGAATACTTGGCGAAAAAAAATTGTGATATTCGAATTTGTCGTTGCTGTTGTAGTATGGTACTGCCCCCGTAAATTGAATTATATTGAGACCACGGTGGTTGTATTGGCATATGTGAATAAAGTTATGGCTGTCATAGTTGTGACGTGTATATTCATGACGTAAGCACGGATGACGCAGACTCCATGCAAGTAGGCTGGTTGAGCTGAGATTCTTGGTGACGTCATGATTTTGTTCGAGAAAGATCTGAGATTTACGACGCAGTCGCAGGGAAACATGGAATTGTGCTAAGGAAGAAGTTACGCTATTGGAGGAGAGGCTCGAACCAATGAATGATAGTTTGGAGGGAGACGGAGATTACTGAAACTACCATATTTAATTACTTTTGGCATGCAGAATTGTGGAAAACTATTTTCAGTTATGGCATTGATTTGGAATTTTGAAGAAATTAATTTTGAGTTTTTAAAATTTGAAAATCCGTCAAGTATAGCCAAAGTTAGAACTTCTAGCAATGACGGAGGAACAAGCTATGGAAGGGATGGATACGCCCCTTAAGAAGTTGATAAAAGGCCTTGCACAGCAGAGAGGAGGTCTCATTTCTCTTGTCTCATAGTCGTTTTTCTGATTCTCATATTGTCAGACTTCGAGTTATTCAGTGAAGCAAGTCGTCATTATCACGTGTGGTAGAGCCCACAGCATCGAACAAGCACGGAGCGTGCAGCAGGACAATTTTACGGTTACTGAAACTAGGCGAAGTTGGAACGCACACATAAACGAGTCTACAAGATTATCTATCAAGAGTTAGCTACTGCCTTTATGCTAATTCAATTGTGCATTACAATATTGAGGTGTGTAGGAAAGTTGAACATTTTCACGATTATACTTTGGAAGATATTCGCATTTTAAGACTGCAGACAAAAGTGATTTTCTCGACACCTGAGAAGCACTTTTATAATACCACATTCTACACTACGGCTGACACGTGTATTGCAACCGTGATACTGAAGATTACGTTTGGTGATACAACGCTACATTCTACAATGGAACAATATAATCTGGCAGTACTTTCGACTATTATTATAACGGAAGTGGAGATGGAAGACTAAAACTTTAATGCAATTGGGACATATATCAATGGAGTGAAATAGTAACATGGAACTTCGTTAATCGTCATTCTACAAAAGCGAGCATGTAGTGAACATCCAACTACACTCATGCATCGTAGTCCATCGCTGAATTATATCAAATGGCAGTGGAAATATCTTCATACTCTACAATTATGAACATTTCTGCGGAAATAATTGCAATAAACTTCATGGCGAATTTCTACCAGAACTTCAGGGAACTATCAAGAGAGGCCAGGGTGGACCCGGCTCACAAAGAAGAGTTTTGCCAGAAGGATGTCTATCGTCTACACGGAGCAGTGCAATTTCCGGAGGAGGAAGCAGTTCTATTCTCCGAGGGCGCAGGTTCCAGGTTCGAGGTCGGAGCTCATCTTTACGGTGGTGAAATGGAACCATCAGCAGTCTTCTTTGGAAATTTTCCTCTAGAACTTCAATCAACAGATAAGGTAGTCGTGAACGTTTCTTGTTTTATTTGAGCCATTTAGCGATATCTGAGCAACCATTTTTCCCATATTTTCTGTCCCATATATTTTGCCCCATATTCTTGCTTGATATTTCTGAACTCAGTACACTTTGATGAGTTATGCCTATTTCTACGATTTATTGAGACATTGTTATGTCATTGGCATATTTAAATAATTTTGGATTAGTTGAGGCTGATAATATATATTCTTTCAGTAATTTGCATATTTTTGTAGTCACGATTTGACTGTAAAGTTAATGAATTTCTATGGCAAATTTGAATTCAGACAGCGTGTCACTTTATTAAAGTAATCCTATTCAGTAAATTACTTTGACCAATTTTCTGTCATCCTCAAGAAAAAGAATAATTAAAAGATTTTAGAGCGTTAAAATCTATTACTGTATCGACGATCTTGGAACTACTAGTCGTTTTATGAACATGATTGCAACATAGACATTTATCGTCAGTTCTGAAATACCATTGCATTATAGACAATTTTATGAAATATGAACTTTGAGTACGATTTATTGAGTACACTATAGTAATGAACATTTGATAGGAGTTTTTCTCAATTCTAGATTGGAACAATAATGTTTGAATTCCAAAGTCTAATTGTATTCTATTCGATTATTTATGCAGTTAGATGAACTTTGATTGAAGATAGTATTTTTATACTGCGATACTTTGATGATATTAATCTCAATTTTGATAGACCAGGGAGGCGTGTCTAATCGTATTTGCCATTAAATTTATTTGTGATTGGTAAATTTTTACTTCATATCGATTCATGAATGAAACCCACGAAGGTTAAATATAATAACAGTTTTGATACAATTAATGAATATAAGAATTTTTAAAGAGGAACTATGGATGTATAATCGTTAGTTCAGTGGACGTGTAAAAGTCGCTGATGAATAATGCCCTTGAATAAGTGAAGGAGGTTCCCACAGTAATATTAATGATGTTGATGAATTTATAAGTGGAGGTTTTTTGTATGTATTGTGGAAGATTTTGATGCCATATATATTGAGATATATGATGAATTCTGGGCCAATTTTGTGCAATTTTGTGCGTTTTGAGCGAGGTATTTTTCCGCTGAGTGTATTGTTCAGGTCCTTTGAAAATTAATCATGTGAAGTTACTGTTAAAATTAACAAGAGTGTTTAAATAATTTGAGATAACGATTTTGAATGGAGGTTACCGTCACAAATAATAATAATTATTAAACCTTATTAAACCTGAATCTATAATTTAAATATAACTAACCTTCATTGGTCGATTATATCAACACGATTTAAGTAATTATCAACCGGATAAACGTGTGGTTTAATGTATTTCTAATATAAATAATATAAATATTGTAAATAATTATGTAAATATCTTTAATAATAATTTGAAACGAACGGGATTAATAGAGGCGTGTATAAATTTTTCAATTGTCGTTTGACAATGTTATAAACAATTTAAAATGTTATAAATAATTAATGAACATTTTGTTATAAAAATTAAACGTTTTTGTTATTATACTCTAAACAACGCTAGTTAAACAATTGGATTAAACAATTAAACAAGATTTGGGATTATTAGAGTAATCCATTGATATTTGAATGGAGCATTTAAAAGATTTGCGTGATAATATTTGAGTTGAGACGTGAACATTTAAAGTGTTTTGAAAAGGAGCTAGGCTCTGAGGTAACTAGCATATGCTAACGTTGGCTGGACAGGTGGGTCCATTTGACGATGCAAGCATGCGACATGGTGTAGGGTGTATCGCAGCTGGCCAGACAACTGTATGATAGAGGCCAAGGTCACCTACATAGCAGCCTTGCGGTTATAAATAAAATGTGATGTTTATGAAAAAGGAAAACAATTGCTATATGTCTCGTCCCAACTCCCTTATCCATTCCAAGTGCATTATTATTATTACGTTCTTTTGAGCTAGAGAAAGCTGAAATGTTGTATGTAAAGTCTACAAGTCCTACAGGAGGACATGGTTATATTGACAATGGCTTCTGATCGCCACGTATATTTTGTTGTTAAATTTTTGTTAAATTATTCTCTTTATGTGAAATAAATTATTGTGCAGTTTAAAGTTTCTTGTTTCCGTTTTGGTTCATTTTAAATATCGTGGTGGAGGTTATTGTGAGGGCATACTTTTAAGTGATCCAGTTGGCAACCCAGATCCGAGATTAATTTGAATAGGTAAGTAAAAGGTATGAACCCCCGTATATTTTGGTGTGTTCCACAATAATTTCTTGTTAACTACTGTGCTCTAATCTCGGTAGTATCTGTCAGTGCCATTTTCATTGATGTAGCTGTGCCGGTGCGGTTGATTATTGGCAATCCGATTGAGGGGGCGGATATCTGACAGCCTACTATCCGGATTATCGGGGACAGTACGACATTTTGTTTCAAGTAAACATAGTTAGCAAAGCCATGCAAGCAGAAGCAATTGATATATTGTAACCAATCGTCATCATATGGAACATGTGTTCGTATCCCAGCTAACTCACGGTCTTTCGAGGTATGGGGCGTTCAACCCACTATACGATCACATATTCAGGATTTGAGTCTGTCAGGTGACTACTCTACTTGAAAGAAGCAACATATTCCTAAGTATAACATTTAATGATAGTAAATCATGGCAACCTAACATACAACACACACAAAAACTTTACATCTATTTCCCACAACAAAAATCAAAATTATCTGTGAGTCTCTTCTCCTCAAAATTAGTGCTTCACCGCACTCAAGTCTATCCAAAACATCCTATTATCGATACTCTTTGACATTTGCGAGTGTTCTTCACGTGGCACAATTAACACAAACTGGAATATCACAACATAATAAACACAAATTATATTTAAATGACATTAAATCTGTAATTATTAAACATTTATCCGATTTACACGGGACATTTAATTTAAATAACATTAATTCATTAGCTTATGCCTTGTTTAATAAGTGTTGTGTCGTGCGAATCGTATTCTTTTTCCCATCAGTTTCAAACGCTGAAGTGGTACACATTCCCCTCCAAAATACACATGGATATAGATATTTTTATAGATTCACCATACAACGACTTTCTAGGTCTTGTCAAAACATTATCGTTACAAGCGTGCCATGTCATTCAAATTACGCTACCCGTATGAATAAATTAGTGTGAACTGGGCAAATACACTTTACAAAAATGCCTTTATTCATTTGGTGCAGTTAATTCCTCCTCAGAGAATAACTGGGCTAAATATTATCCAATTACAACATTCCAACATTGCATGTGTGTGGAAATAATGCATTTAATTCAATTGATATCATCACATCAAGCATATCTTAATTACTTTTCGAAATATCGAGATTCTTCAGTGTCCCACTACACTTCTAAAATACAAGGATGAGGTCTATTGACTTCCTTTCCGTGCGAACAAAGAATTAGTCACGGCTGGCATCGGCAAGATGGCCGCCGGTTTAGTGGGCTACCTGCCTCCCCCCGTCTGGCTTCCCGCAGGGTCAAGTTCATTTACTGGTGCAGCCATACTAGAGGTACCCTGAGTGGGTCGTGTCCTTATGAATTGAGTCAATCTACTTATTTAATACCTACATTTAAAGTATAATGGGCTCATCTCGGCTCCTAATTAATATTCATGGCAAGGGATGGATCACGAAATAGCTTTGCCGTTCTGTGGTCGTCATCAGTGGCTTTTGCGCGCATCTCAAGTGAGTATCAAAGTTCTCTCACTGGTGCAGCATGCATATAACAAGAGGAAATCGACGTCTCCTATACGAAGAACCATTAGTCTTACCTCTAAGGGCAGAACAATTAATATATAGGCTCACCTAGGGTCTGAAACAGTTATCCCTGGTGGCAAAAACTCTGCGAACAGTGGATACAGACAGACTCTGTCCCATCTCTGTTGCGAATAACATGTATGCACTAAAGCAATACTATATCGTAGATTCGAATATTAGCCGACTAGATTCGCCAACGCGCAAACTACTTTCGGATGATCCCCGCAACTTATTGACGTAAATCTCTTGATTCTCGCTGAACGCGGCTCAAACAATATTTCTTACAGATGACTCAATTCTTAAAGCACTCACGTCCTCTATGCAATACTCATAAGCCAAAGTTCTACGTAGCTCCAAAACAAGTATAAATTTACTGGCTTACATTGACTATCTTAATGGCTCTCAAATACAACCCTGTAGAATATACCATAATAAACATTTATTTAACATTTCCATGAGACTGAAAAGCTCTCTTTACCTCGATATTTTACGTTGCTTTCTTACTGTTTACACTAACACAGTATTCTTACGCTAGACATGACACACTTTGCACGTACTATAGGTCTGACATGCCGATTTATTTATTCATTATTGTTACCGACCCCAGATTATTATTATTATTATTATTATTATTATTATTATTATTATTTAACGTTACCGTTACTTTCATCAATGTCTTACGCCTAAATGGCAGTAAACAAATCATCCTCCAAGCCATATTTTACCAAAATACGAGGGATGTGATCTTGTACATAAATGACTGTTAATTCTTAATCTTAGAGTGATGCTTCGTTGTATGGTGAGCTATTAAATCGTATCAACATATTAAATTTGTACTCACTTTCATTTTTGCTGGGTTGGTCCAGCATGCCAGCGTCTTGCCTGCCATGATGCATATTTTAAGCCATCATGGTATTATTCACACGAAACATTGTATAAACTTTACACATGGTAATTATATTTTTCACTATTGGCATTTTCACTTTGACACGATACACACTATTTTACCCTATAAACATAAACACTTTTAAAAATCACTGTAATATAATTTTATACACAATTTCACACATGGATCCTTGATTGGATTCCCACTATCGCCTGACCTCAGAGATGCGATGCAGCTAACTCCTGACAACCGCTGGTCTCCTTGAAAGTCTATCTTGCGTGTGTGAGTTCGACTCCCGTCACCTACAGTTTATGTCTCCTCTACTGCAAATTGTTCAATCCTAGGTCGCGACTACTTGTGACGCCTCCCAGGCTCCCGTAACTGTAGTGATCATTACAATAATATGTTATTTTTCCCATGATAACACTTCCTGGTTATGTACATTGTCTATAAACATCCTAAATTATCTCTACGCTGTACAGATTCTATACTCGCGTATGCTGTTGCTTAAACGTCTGCCGTAAACTAATTCTTATATGATGCATAATTACTGTTATGAAGCCGCATGATATGCCTTTCATTGTTCACAGCTAGTACATATGAGCGTCAGTACTTTACAGATTCCGCGCACTTCCTTGCGTGATCCGGCAGCGTGTTACCTCACGGGTTGAGCCAATACGAACTGACTTCCCTGCTAAGCTTCTCCTATATAAAGCTTAATTATGAAAAGTAGTTCACTGGATTCCCAGGAACGACTCTCTTCTTGATATAATACATTTCCAGACAAAGTGAAGTATGATCTTTGTTTGTCTATGCATGGAGGTCCAAAAATCACTCGAGTGCAGGCAATCGCTTCGGCCAATTAATTATAATTAATTGCTTTCTTCCACGGCGTCATGACGCTACTCCGGTAATTCCCCTCGGTTCCTTCACAAATTCTTACTCTGTAGCGGATGAGGTCTGTGCAGAGGTTCCTTTATAGATGCAGGCTTTAATTTAGACGTGAGAACACTCCTAAATTATCTTTCCTAGAATACATGCATCTGGGTGTAAGTTTCATCTCAATTCATTGCTCCGTTTGGCTGTAATCAATTAATTTCTGTGGGCGACTGCCCCCACTCCCATGTTTCGCCTTGTTAGACTGTGGTTCCCAAAGCCATTAATCTTTGGTCGCTTCTCCAGTGCAGACGAGAATTAGTTCCTTGGCGTCACCTAGTAACGCCCCCTTGCTAACCACGATTTCTCAACTGTCAAGCAGGCTCGCTTTCTTGCATTCTAGCATCTCAAACGTACATAGGCTGGTATTTTCTGCAATGATTCACCTTAAAAGCTATGATATTCCCGTTCTAGCCGTGAAATCCTGCTATTATAATTATATGCAGATATAACTCATTGTTCTTCGGGTTCACTGTGGCTGTTCCCCCTCAGAGATCAATGATTCGATTCTGTTCAGAATCATGGGCCTGGTCTTCTTGTTAAAGACCTCAGTTCGATGCCAGTCAGCCGTGTCCAATTGGGCACATATTTCCCCTGCTACGCTCGGAAAATTCATTTTACAAGTTCATTTTTTCGAACCTCTAGACGGCATCGACTCTGTAGACAGTGTTTACTTTAGGCGGTCAGTGCTCCCGGGCAGTGGGTCGTCTCATTCCCCCACTCCACTATGTCTACCGTCTCGTATTTCCTTATTCTCCGCTCTTAGCCATTCAATCATCGCTTGGAGCTCTACCGCTGCTTCCCGTAACTGGTTGTAAAATTCTTCCAACTGACAGCTGCACTCTCTCCTCGTGCACCTTGGGTCTACGATCTGGCTGCCTTGTTTCCTTTCTCCCTGGTGTAGGCTTTTCTGAGGACTCTCTGCGTGCATATATAATGACTCCTCATCCATTTGGGTGTGCATGGCTTGATCTTCGGTGGTTTCAATTTCCTCCGGTGGACTATACAATTTTAGGTTGGCGGCGTTTACTACTTACTACTTCTCTGCCTGTTTCTTCATCTTTAATTCTGTAGGCATTATTTTGCAAGTCCCTTATAATCAGGTAGGGTTTATGAACCTTACATTGACTTCCGGGTATCTCCTTCTCCCCGAGTCATAATTGGCTGGTTTTTCTTATGGCTCCATTTCTTGTGGAGTTCTGCGGTCTGTCTTCGTGCTGCTGAAGCTCCAGACTCTTGGCTCCGTCATCATTCTTATAGATGTCGGGTGACCTTCTATTTTTAATCGCTTCATCCCAATGCACTTGCGATTTTCTGTTGTCGTCTCCTCGCTCCTCCATATATTTTAATGATGCGTGATAACGTTCTTCTGCTTCTTCGTCGAGCCCGCGACTCTGTTCTTGGGATCTCCAGTCTCGATTATTCCCATTTCGGCCGTAATTTCTCCTGTCATCAGGCTGTTGATTTATAGCATCGCGCTGATTCCAGGTTTTCCTTCCTCGGTGTCCGCGGTTCGAACTCCCTCTGTATGCTGGCCTCCAATTCTGGTCTTCCCTTTCTTCTCGTTGCCAGTCTGACTTCTCAATTTCTGTGCTAGTAGATTTACTTTTGGTCTCCGCCCTAGTCGGTTCGGCTGGTGCACTAGTCATGTGGACTTGTTCCGTGTTCCGACTCTGCCTCGTATGCTGCATTGTGGTGAGATCGAGCTGTCTAAGCACTTCCTCCATTTCAATCGCTGTCTTGGCGTTTGCCGAGATTAATAGTCGTTGCACTTCGTGTGGTAATTGCTTGGCTATCGCTATACAAAGGTCTAGTTCTCTAGGGGCCTCGTCAAGTTCTTTAAAACGGCATAATTGTACTATGAAGAATTCAGCATATTTCGTTGGATTATTTGTACTATAGCGTCTGGAGTACAAGTCCAATCTGAGATTCTGTTGTATATTTGCATCCCAGTATCTGCTTAAAAATGCCTGGCGGAATTCTTCTACGGTGTCGAACGTGTAACGAAAACTTCTGAACCATAAGGCGCATTCTCCTTCAGTCAGTTTTTCGATAGCTCTTAATCTTCGCTCTGGCGGTACTTTTGCGTCATTTAAGTATTCGGAAACCTCTTTGAGCCAGTATTTGGGTGTCATATTTGAATTACTCTCAGAATACTTTCTCGGTTTCTCGTCACTAGCCCTTACAACAGTGACTATCTGATTTTGCACAGCATTTTCATGCGGTGTGGACTTAGCGATAGGTATACCAGGTGTGGTATACGGGCTGTCACTTGGCATGGCTGTATTTTTCGGAATGGGCTGTATCTCTATATCTGCCCATCTATTTCTCCTATTTTCAACTATGCTTCCTTCATTAGATCTAGGATTTCGCAATATGGACTCCTCATGTGCGATCATTCTAGTTTCCATTTGGCTGTGCCTGTTTTCCGCTCTTTCTAAACGAGCTAATACTTCTCGTTCTATTTTTTCCAGGCGATCACGGTTTTTCTCTGCCATAGAAAAGACTTTCTCCTTGTCATCTTTAAGGCTCTCTTTTATATGAGAGATTTCTCCCGCTAAACCTTGCCTTACCTCGGCAAGCGTTTTATCACTGGCTTCATTTTTCAAGCCCTCTCGAAGTTCCAACTCTTCTCGTAAGCCTGTAACCTCTTTCTGGATGTGACCGTGCATATTGGAGATTTCGGTCCTTATTTTGGTAATTTCTCCCTGGTCCTCATCTTGCCTTTTATGAATGACTGCTAGATCGTTTTGAGTTTGTTCTAACTCTTTTTGAACCTTCCCAACCTGCGTCTTCATATTGATGATTATTCCCTTATTTTCTTTAGCGGAAGTTTTTATTTCACTGATCTCCTTGCATTGGTCAAGGATATTCTGATCCTGCTTCCTTATTGCTTCGTCTACAGCTTTTGCGTAGCCCGCCATACGATTACTCCATTTTTCGTCGCTGTCTTCAAGCCTTTAATCAACGGTCTGAGTGAACGTATTAAATTGCTCTTGCTGTCGCTTAGTATTCGCTTCGTTCTGATTCTGAATATATTTAAGCTCTATGGACATATTGTTTAGTCTATCATTGACCTCACGTTGCGATTCTCTGCACGCTTGCAGATTATTCTCGAGCTTTACCTCTATTGACTCAAAGCGTTTGTCATTATTTGCTTGCATCTCTGAAACCACGCTAACAATATTTTTAGTTACCTCTTGTTTAATAGTTTCTTTAACATCATCAATTTTTTATTGACCTCTAATAAATTCGAATCTAATCTTTGACTGACCTCTAACTGGTTATTTTCTAACTGAGTGTTTACCGTAGCCAACATCTGGCTCACCTCGGTTTGATTGGTCTCTAACTGAGTATTTACCGTAGCCAACATCTGGCTCATCTCAGTTTGATTAGCATCTAGCTGATTGTTTACTGTATCCAATCTACCCGCTATTTCATCTTGAAATGCTTTAGCATCTTCCCTACTCTTGGCATGAGTAGCATCGAAATGTTCTTTCAACTCTGCGATACATTTAAGTACCCCCTCATTGCCAGCCATCCTGTGTTTCTTATTTTTGTGATATAGGCAGGCCGTTGCTGTGCATGCTGGTGCGTTATATTGGGAAAAGAATGCCGATGTCGCGAAAACAACAACATTCATTTTAGCCCGGTGCTGTGACCACCTATAGAATGGGTTTAGACCCTCGTACACGTCCGTATATTCACTCGTCTGACAACAATGTCTAATGTCTGAGTATCACCTAGAAAGACTCACAATCGCTCAAACACAGTTTGAAGAAAAATATACTATTATGGTTTTCCCCCATGGAAACCATACTATTATTATGGGGTTTTCTGAATCCCATAAGCCTCACATAACTATGGGCGCCATGATAAATAAAGACAAGAGGTGCTCAATGGCTGCTGCCCCATTGCAAGACATCGGCCATATCCTGATTTATTAGTAAAACCGTCCAGGGAGTAGTTTTTATTGCCGAATGCCCCACGCTGGGCCATGCCATGATAAATAAATAAGAACATGCGCCTATGGTGACCTGTAATTTTAACTGTCCCCACGTATCAGCGACATGATAAATAAATAGGGTCATGCGTTACATTTACATTACATTTAAGCATGTCTTATGAAGGATTATCAACATTTATTTTTAACGTGAAGGCTTATTAACTATGGGACGCGGCCTTTCCCTAATATATCCTAGCTTTGCTGCTATATTTGTATCTACCATTTAATATCTTGGCCCACTTTTAGTAGTACCTGTGACTCAATCCTAGTACAATAACATGTCCTCCTTGTACACAATCGTCATCATATGGAACATGTGTTCGTATCCCAGCTAACTCACGGTCTTTCGAGGTATGGGGCGTTCAACCCACTATACAATCACATATTCAGGATTTGAGTCTGTCAGGTGACTACTCTACTTGAAAGAAACAACATATTCCTAAGTATAACATTTAATGATAGTAAATCATGGCAACACAACATATACCACACAAAAAAAACTTTACATCCATTTCCCACAACAAAAATCAAAATTATCTGTGAGTCTCTTCTCCTTAAAATTAGTGCTTCACCGCACTCAAGTCTATCCAAAACATCCTATTATCGATACTCTTTGACATTTGCGAGTGTTCTTCACGTGGCACAATTTAACACAAACTGGAATATCACAACATAATAAACACAAATTATATTTAAATGACATTAAATCCGTAATTATTAAACATTTATCCGTTTTACACGGGACATTTACTTTAAATAACATTAATTCATTAGCTTATGCCTTGTTTAATAAGTGTTGTGTCGTGCGAATCGTATTCTTTTTCCCATCAGTTTCAAACGCTGATGTGGTACACTTTCCCCTCCAAAATACACATGGATATAGATATTTTTATAGCTTCACCATACAACGACTTTCTGGGTCTGGTCAAAACATTATCGTTACAAGCGTGTCATGTCATTCAAATTACGCTACCCGTATGAATAAATTAGTGTGAACTGGGCAAATACACTTTACAAAAATGCCTTTATTCATTTGGTGCAGTTAATTCCTCCTCAGAGAATAACTGGGCTAAATATTATCCGATTACAACATTCCAACATTGCATGTGTGTGGAAATAATGCATTTAATTCAATTGATATCATCACATCAAGCATATCTTAATTAAAACTCAGCAATTCTTTTAATTACTTTTCGAAATATCGAGATTCTTCAGTGTCCCACTACACTTCTAAAATACAAGGATGAGGTCTATTGACTTCCTTTCCGTGCGAACAAAGAATTAGTCACGGCTGGCATCGGCAAGATGGCCGCCGGTTTAGTGGGCTACCTGCCTCCCCCCGTCTGGCTTCCCGCAGGGTCAAGTTCATTTACTGGTGCAGCCATACTAGAGGTACCCTGAGTGGGTCGTGTCCTTATGAATTGAGTCAATCTACTTATTTAATACCTACATTTAAAGTATAATGGGCTCATCTCGGCTCCTAATTAATATTCATGGCAAGGGATGGATCACGAAATAGCTTTGCCGTTCTGTGGTCGTCATCAGTGGCTTTTGCGCGCATCTCAAGTGAGTATCAAAGTTCTCTCACTGGTGCAGCATGCATATAACAAGAGGAAATCGACGTCTCCTATACGAAGAACCATTAGTCTTACCTCTAAGGGCAGATCAAATAATATATAGGCTCACCTAGGGTCTCAAACAGTTATCCCTGGTGGCAAAAACTCTGCGAACAGTGGATACAGACAGACTCTGTCCCATCTCTGTTGAGAATAACATGTATGCACTAAAGCAATACTATATCGTAGATTCGAATATTAGCCGACTAGATTCGCCAACGCGCAAACTACTTTCGGATGATCCCCGCAACTTATTGACGTAAATCTCTTGATTCTCGCTGAACGCGGCTCAAACAATATTTCTTACAGATGACTCAATTCTTAAAGCACTCACGTCCTTTATACAATACTCATAAGCCAAAGTTATACGTAGCTCCAAAACAAGTATAAATTTACTGGCTTACATTGACTATCTTAATGGCTCTCAAATACAACCCTGTAGAATATACCATAATAAACATTTATTCAACATTTCCATGACACTGAAAAGCTCTCTTTACCTCGATATTTTACGTTGCTTTCTTACTGTTTACACTAACACAGTATTCTTACGCTAGACATGACACACTTTGCACGTACTATAGGCCTGACATGCCAATTTATTTATTCATTATTGTTACCGACCCCAGATTATTATTATTATTATTATTATTATTATTATTATTATTTAACGTTACCGTTACTTTCATCAATGTTTTTCGCCTAAATGGCAGTATACAAATCATCCTCCAAGCCATATTTTACCAAAATACGAGGGATGTGATCTCGTACATAAATGACTGTTAATTCTTAATCTTAGAGTGATGCTTCGTTGTATGGTGAGCTATTAAATCATATCAACATATTAAATTTGTACTCACTTTCATTTTTGCTGGGTTGGTCCAGCATGCCAACGTCTTGCCTGCCATGATGCTTAATTTAAGCCATCATGGTAATATTCACACGACACATTGTACAAACTTTACACATGGTAATTATATTTTTCACTATTGGCATTTTCACTTTGACACGATACACATTATTTTACCCTATAAACTTAAACACTTTTAAAAATCACTGTAATATAATTTTATACACAATTCTCGCACTATTTTCACACATGGATCCTTGATTGGATTCTCACTATCGCCTGACCTCAGAGATGCGATGCAGCTAACTCCTGACAACCGCTCGTCTCTTTGAAAGTCTATCTTGCGTTTGTGCGTTCGACTCCCGTCATCTACAGTTAATGTCTCCTCTACTGCAAATTGTTCAATCCTAGGTCGCGACTACTTGTGACGCCTCCCAGGCTCCCGTAACTGTAGTGATCATTACAATAATATGTTATTTTTCCCATGATAACACTTCCTGGTTATGTTCATTGTCTATAAACATCCTAAATTATCTCTACGCTGTACAGATTCTATACTCGCGTATACTGTTGCTTAAACGTCTGCCATAAACTAATTCTTATATGATGCATAATTACTGTTATGAAGCCGCATGATATGCCTTTCATTGTTCACCGCTAGTATATTTGAGCGTCAGTACTTTACAAATTCCGTGCACTTCCTTGCGTGATCCGGCAGCGTGTTACCTCACGGGTTGAGCCAATACGAACTGATTTCCCTGCTAAGCTTCTCCTATATAAAGCTTCCTTATGAAAAGTAGTTCACTGGATTCCCAGGAACGACTCTCTTCTTGATATAATACATTTCCAGACAAAGTGAAGTATGATCTTTGTTTGTCTATGCATGGAGGTCCAAAAATCACTCGCGTGCAGGCAATCGCTTCGGCCAATTAATTATAATTAATTGCTTTCTTCCACGGCGTCATGACGCTGCTCCGGTAATTCCCCTCGGTTCCTTCACAAATTCTTACTCTGTGTTGCGGATGAGGTCTGTGCAGAGGTTCCTTTATAGATGCAGGCTTTAATTTAGGCGTGAGAACACTCCTAAATTATCTTTCCTAGAATACATGCATCTGGGTGTAAGTTTCATCTCAATTCATTGCTCCGTTTGGCTGTAATCAATTAATTTCTGGGGGCGACTGCCCCCACTCCCATGTTTCGCCTTGTTAGACTGTGGTTCCCAAAGCCATTAATCTTTGGTCGCTTCTCCAGTGCAGACGAGTATTAGTTCCTTGGCTTCACCTAGTAACTCCCCCTTGCTAACCACGATTTCTCAACTGCCAAGCAGGCTCGCTTTCTTGCGTTCTAGCATCTCAAACGTACATAGGCTGGTATTTTCTGCAATGATCCACCTTAAAAGCTATGATATTCCCGTTCTAGCCGTGAAATCCTGCTATTATAATTATATGCAGATATAACTCATTGTTCTTCGGGTTCACTGTGGCTGTTCCCCCTCAGAGATCAATGATTCGATTCGGTGCAGAATCATGGGCCTGGTCTTCTTGTTAAAGACCTCAGTTCGATGCCAGTCAGCCGTGTCCAATTGGGCACAATACAAAAGGCGTCTTCTTTCGCGGAAAGTTGTATCGCGTACCTTGAAAAATATTCCCAAGAAGGCTATAACTTCGGCTAATGAAATCATTGCGTCTGTGTCTCTTGAGGTCGAAGAAAGTAGACGGAGAAGGAGGTCTAGACCCCCTAAACGGTTGAATGAGGAAGATGACTCTGAGAGTGACAGTTCTGAGTCAGGCACTGAGAGTGACAGTTCTGAGTCAGAGTCGGAGCCGGAGCTGACAGAGGCTGAAGCTCAGTCTAAAGTTAAGCGCAAACAAGTGAAGCTACAACGACTATTCCAAAAAAAAGTTTCTTTGACAAACTCCTAACGGCAGCTTTAAAGTCTGTAAGGAAGAGATTCTTTTTCTTTAAAGAGCATACCGATACATGGTGATTTTTGTACGATCTAAAGGCACTGCCTCGGTCTATTAAAGATAGTAGTCCACTCATGGATCATTGCTTGAACTTGCAAAAACAGCTTTCCAGTAGAAATAATGAGTCTGACACAAGTGGGATGGATCTATGTTCTGAGCTGCAACATTTGAGCCCTTGCGTACCACCAAACGTAAAAAGCCCACGCGCTGCGTTGCAGTACATTTACAGCACGAATATTATTGACGTATTTCCAAACGTCGAGGTAGCTTTGCGAATTCTCTTAACCTTGCCGGTAACTGTCGCTTCGGTTGAACGTAGCTTTTCAAATTTGAAGTTGATTAAAACCTACCTGCGTGCTAGAATGGGCCAAGGGAGACTGTCAAAACTTGCTTTAATTTCAAAAGAGAACGATGTTGCGCGTTCACACGATTTAGCCCAGTTAGTAAAAGAGTTTGCTTCAGTCGAAGCACGGAAAGCACCCTTCTCATAAGGTTTTGGGTTTTAGTGTGATTTTTCCTGTGTGTCGTAGTCGTTTGAATTAGTAAAGCTTGATTCCTGTAAGTGTATTTTCCAGTGATTTTGTTATGTTGACATTTTGCATCACAACTGAAAAAATAGTTATTGTAATATGTTACGCATCACCTATTGTGCCCTTTTAGCAAGAAATATGCCAATCACAGTATACCAGCGTAGCTCAATTCGGGATTTTCGGGGTAGCAGTAAGTTCACCCACTCTGTGACCCACATATTTTGGATTTATTAGAGGATACACTTGCAAAAATAACAAAAAAAACTCCTATTTTAACATATTTAATTAATAAAAATTATGGCGCTACAAACAATTAAACAATTAAATTACTGACCCATAATCATCTACTTGTTCCAAATGAACAAGGAATAACACAAGAATAAAACAAATATTGTATTAAAACATATGGTTTCCATATAAACCAACAATTCCTAATTATTTTTTACTTCCATAAAGCATCAACTGTAAGTTTCATATACCTCCGAGCTCTTTTGGCTCAATGCTTTCTATAATAATGGTGTCATTCTTTGTACACCTCAAATACTACTTTTTTATATTTTCTTAATCATCAAAACAAAATGTATAATTACATTTAAAATTACATGTTAATTATCTAACTCAATATTTGGGCATTTCACATGTTTTCAGCTTTTATCATCTCTCTCTAGTTGTACAAATACATCAAGGTAATCAGGAAATTACTTGTGTACTCCAGAGTATGAAGATACTTAACACAGTCAAAAAACTATAGTCACTCCCGGAACCTAGTCGCCTTCAATTAACTCATGGAATCCTACTTCCATACAACATTACAATAGGGATTGTTATTTATCTCATATGTCTTATAAGACCATTATCACATAAAAAACTACGATCTGAACAGGCAAGCGGAAATATCAATCTACAAGGACCTCGGTTCAACGCCCGGGTCGTTAACAACTTTAAACACTCCTGGTGTATTCATTACTCCTTACAAGACGGCCTTCAGACACCCCTCCTGCTCCAATGGTCTGACCGTGATACTCGAGCGTTATTTATGACTATGCGGGAACCCTCCCGTCTAGTCTAAGCTAGAGCCCTCTTTAATGCTTTTACAAACAGCTTTTCGTTCATTCTCAATTCTTGGGGAGACCTGGCATGCTATTCCTCGTTTAAATTCGACAATATTATTGGGCTCATAAACCACATTCGTAATCTTGGCATTTATTAATTATGAAAGGTCCTCATTGATTGGGGAAGAGTAAAACACATTCTACGACGAATTATAAAGGGGCTTTCACAATAAGAGGATTCTGAGTTCGAATCTCTTCACATGCCTCGGGAACCATTCCCATATAGAGGACTATACAAAATGCGATTTAGGGTCAGCCTATAGCTTAAGACCTACGCTCAATACCATACATTTGCTCCCTTTCAGTACAACATACACAATGGCCTCGTGATACCACGTCACAAATAGAGGACTTACACCAATTCTCTATCCACTACAATCAACTACCTCTCATAAGTAATTTACCAAGTACATTAACTTTTACGCGTTCCTAGCGTGACATTTTATTTTAATTGCGCTCTTTTGCGCTATACTTTATTGTAAGCCTAGCGTCATCCAAAGAACTGATAATATCATATTAACAATTGATACAAATCTCAATTTTTATATTATTCTTTCCTTTCGCAATAACTTTCTCTCTTTCAAGAACATGCATTTGAACATCATGTCTATACTTTTTATTAAGGCTCTAACGCTCTTATGTTCACATCAATTAATTTGATCTTTATTTAATATTTCCTTACTTGGTTATTATTATTATTGTTTCATATCTTCATTCTTTACAAAAAGCTCAAAAGCTATTTCTTTCATATAACTCAAATTTATTTTTATTTAAATATCTTTCATGATAATTATTAATATTTCGCTTGCTCTTAGGACATTCGTCAAATACACTGACATTTTATTCATATATTTCCTCTACTGGATTTATTCTTTTACATAATTAGTTATAGTTTCTCAAATTTCTATTATTGTTCAGACCGCGTTTTTGTTTATTCAGTATTTATTTATTTAAACACATCCCTTTTACTCAAAAACTCCGGTGGATTTGTACACAATCATTTACCGACACCAAAATATAATGAAATTCATTACTCACATGTTTTTAAGGTCGTCTCAGGACCTTTTTCCTTGTGCGGTGTTTCATTTTGGCCCACTTTTAACTTCTCCATATTGTTGAAATTCATCTCATGTACAAACACTTCTTGACACATATTCAATACACTTAACATTGACAACATTTTTAATACACTGGTGTATCCATTTAGAACACACAATAAACACTAAAAAATATTATTTTACACACAATCTTGATAGATTTTCACTTCACAACTTTTGATCATTAGGCCGTATTTTCCTAGCCTATCACACGTGACCAATTAATCTCCCGTTTCCAAGGGTGAAATTTATTCAATGTCGGCTTCCTATCCTGCAAAATACGAAAGTCTCGAAACATCTACTTTTCCCTGGAATCCTAATTCTTCGAATCCTATTCTGGATGACCGGCTATTTCTCTAGCTTGAACGGCTTCCTTTTTTAGATCTAGTTTATCGATCCTAGTGAAAGTCTGTTCGGATCGAGGTCCCCTCGATAACCTATCGATGATCGATGGATTTATTTTATAGCAGCTAGTACTTCTCGAGTCTAGTGCTTTAGAATAGTTCGTCTGCTTTCTGGAGATAATGTCTATAATCTCCGTTCTTCTTTGTTTATTCGGTTCTCGCACTCCTACTTTTCTGAAATACGATGCGAACCTTATTCTGTTTTTCCCTATTTGGGTTCTTTAAATTAGATAACTGTTTATCTTTCTATTACGGTACTTCCGTACGTTATGATATTTTCGGTCGTTTATTTAAAGACCTATCGCCTTAAGTCCAACGTTCGCAGCCTGCTCTGACTATATTTTACGAAGTTTTCACTGTAAACTTGTGTACTGTCGGACCTAAAATCCAATAACTAGGATTTTCCTAATTTTTCAACACGGCGATACTTTAATATTTCTTCTTTACAACTCCTTAAAGAGGCACGCAAGTTATTAATACTGCGACGCCTGTGGCTAACTGATATTAATTCTGCGGTGTAATACAGCGTTTCTCCCCTCAAGGAGTACTGGTAAGCTGTCTTCGGTGTGAAGCAGAGTAACGCCCCACACGGCTGTCTGAATACTGATGCGTAGCAACGCCCCCCTCGGGCTGTTTGGAACTGCTTGTACAGATGCTCCAGCGTCACGTCCCCTGGACTGTTTGAAACTGCATCTTTGGCTTGGTGATGCCAGGAGCTTTATACTATTTCACTACAAAAAGATAAGACTCTAGCCCTTTCCGTGCCCAACTTTTAAAATAATGGTTGCACCATTATAAAAATTATACCTTCAAAAAGCTCATCTTCTCAATGTTAAATAATCTCATTGCGCATAAGAATCGATCGTGCAATTCGGAGATATTAATTAATTTCTCGTCCTCAACTGTGTGGGTGTTGCTGTTCATTTGCATTCTCCCCTCTACACATGCCTTGGTAAATCCCCGATGACGTCTACTTGCGTTTGCAGTTTTCTCCTGTGCAATTATTAAAGGGTTTTTCTTTACACAAAAATCTCTAATTCGAAATGATTCACCGTACTGTAATTGTTTACTTATTTTTATACTCGTAAACGGGTTAAATTTAATTATTCCTCTTCTGGCGCATAAGCGGTGTTGTCGTTTTCAAGCAAGCTCAGCTCGATTTCCGAGTCAGGCTTCCTTGTCTAACAGCCGAAATTTTCCACTCGGTTATTAATACTCATGACTAGCTCCTTCTGAATGTCAAGAGGCGTGATCTCATCTCTCGAACACCTGGCCCGCGTTGCTTGCACAATGTTAGGCTAGAATCCTGGCTTGCTCTTTCTCTAAGTTACATTAGAAACTGTACGTTTCTTTCATTTCTTCCCTAAATACATGGATTCGACCTCCTTGGACCCTATGGCACATGTGTTCACTATTAAGTAATAAAGTCCAGTATTTTTGCATCATGCGAGCGTACATCTGTTATTTTGTATGTTACCTTGACTATCCCCTTACTACAACGCAAGTAAGGCATGTTCAAGTAATATAGTAAATGGGTAAATGTACTTTAGGTTCATTTTATTTAATTTCATCAGATAACTCGTTTCCTTGCCTTCGCCTGCATTTTCTTTATATTTTTATGAGACCTCTTTATGATACCGCATAATATTTGCCAGAGTTAAGCAACCCGACTCGCACAGAGGGGCGCAAAATCGAATTTCGCACAGGGCGCTGAAACCCCTAAGACCGGCCCTGGCCCAAGATAGCGGGTTTAAACCCGGCCGAAGCCGTCGGATTTTTTAAGAGCGTTAAAAATCCCTCAGTATGCCTTCCTTCGGAGGGGAAGTAAAGCCGGTGGTCCCATGTCATAGATTTATGGCATGTTAAAGAACCTTCCACTAATTGCACCTGTGTGAAACTAAATTGGATAGGTTAAGAATGTAAACAACGCTCTTAGGTTTCTACGTTCGTTGCCAAGAGCCGACTGCGGTGGCGTCTAGTAGCTAAGTTATGAACTTGGCCTAGTAGTCGTTGACGGTGGCGCTTGGCGGCAAAAGTAGGAACTATTTGAAAAATTCTAAGTTGCAGTACTTAAAATAAAAACCAGATAACACACACTAATACAGTCATCACAATTAACACCGGTTATCAGACAGATTCTACACACACCCCCAAAGTACACGGGGCTACATGACCGCGTAGTCGCAGTCCCTAAACTTAAGAACCAACCAACTATCAGCAGAGCAGAAAAGAAGTGAGTTCAGAAATCTATCTTTAATAGTTCAGAAGTTATACGCACAAACATAAATCTCTGAAAAAGTGGGCGTTGTCGTTCATGGTACAGCATAGTCATTATCTGTACTATTATATAACAAGTAGTTCCGTGAAGAACTATACAGCCTATTTTCATATATCCTACTTATGTTAACTGCCACTATCAACATACAAAATTTCAGTTTGATTGCTGTAATAGATTCGTAGATATTGAGAACCGACTAAATATTTCGGATGGTCGCCATGTTGGATTTTATACACACATCAAAAAAAGTTTTGCATCACCTCGGTTCCCAGATCTCCGGCATATAGACGTTGACTGTGTATATTGTATCAAAGATACAGTCCCTTTGACTGTTCATAGATGTCACTAAAACTGCTCAAAGATGTAAACAACCATGCATGAGCAGGGCCTATTAGACGAAGGGGGTACGACAGCCGATCAGTTCCAGTCATTCCACCAGGACGAAGGTACGCTGCTCATGTTGTCTGTAGTTCTACCATGCCTAGAAGGTCAATACCGCAGGTCGATCGCGTCCGCATTGTTACTTTGTGTCAAGAAGGGCTCTCAACAAGGGAAGTTTCCAGGCGTCTCAGAGTGAACCAAAGCGATGTTGTTCGGACATGGAGGAGGTACAGAGATACAGGAACTGTCGATGACAGGCCTCGCTCAGGCCGCCCAAGGGCTACTACTGTAGTGGATGACCGCTACTTACGGATTGCCGCTCGGAGGAACCCTGACAGCAATGCCACCATGTTGAATAATGCGTTTCGTTCAGCCACAGGACGTCGTGTTTCAACTCAAACTGTGCGCAATAGGCTGCATGATGCGCAACTTCACTCCCGACGTCCATGGCGAGGTCCAGCTTTGCAACCCCGACACCATGCAGCGCGGTACAGATGGGCCCAACAACATGCTGAATGGACCCCACAGAATTGGCATCACGTTCTCTTCACCGATGAGTGTCGCATATGCCTTCAACCAGACAATCGTCGGAGACGTGTTTGGAGGCACCCTGGTCAGGCTGAACGTCTTAGACACACTGTCCAGCGAGTGCAGCAAGGTGGTGGTTCCCTGATGTTTTGGGGTGGCATTATGTGGGGCCGACGTACGCCACTGGTGGTCATGGAAGGCTCCGAAACGGCTTTACGATACCTGAATGACATCCTCCGACCCATAGTGCAACCATATCGGCAGAATATTGGAGAGGCATTTGTCTTCATGGACGACAATTCTCGACCTCATCGTGCACATCTTGTGAATGCGTTCCTTCAAGATAACGACATCGCTCGACTACAGTGGCCAGCATGTTCGCCAGACATGAACCCTATCGAACATGCCTGGGATATGTTGAAAAGGGCTGTTTATGGACGTCTTGACCCACCAACCACTCTGAGAGATTTACGCCGAATTGTCGTTGAGGAGTGGGACAATTTGGACCAACAATGTCTTGATGAACTTGTGGATAGTATGCCACGACGAATACAGGCATGCATCAATGCAAGAGGACGTGCTACTGGGTATTAGAGGTAGTGGTGTGTACTGCAATCTGGACCACAAATGCTGAAAGTCTAGCTGTATGATGGTACAACATGCAATGTGTGGGTCTCATGAGCAATAAAACGAGCTGAAATGTTGTTTGTGTTGATCTCTATTCCCTTTGTATTTAAAGGTTCCGGAACTCTTGGAACCGAGGTGATGCAAAACTTTTTTTGATGTGTGTATATGTAGGTCCTAGAGTTATGTACTGTTACATGAAGATTATTCTGTACGTGTAGCATTCAAATTTTAATCGCATGATTAGGGCACAAGAAGTAACAAGGAGATTTTAACATTTCGCACAGCTGCCATCTTCTGGTTATGGAAACAATTGAAATAAATTAGATGCCAGTGGGTTAGCATATGTATAAGGATTTACTGTGCCAAGTTTCGCTGCACTAGGATGGTTAAATTGCGAGAAACGTCCATGTGAATATTTATACTTCTTGTCGCCGCCATGTTGCATTTGTGATCACCAGGTTATTTAAAGTCCTATAGGTGAACTTCTGTTCATAGCCCCTATGAACATATGGAAATTCAGTTTGATTGCTATAATAGATTCGTAGATATTCAGAGCCGTCTAAATATTTCGGACGGTCGCCATGTAGGATTGTTAAATGTATAGGTCATAGAGTCATGTACCATTAAAGGAAATTTATTGCGTAGGTTCATTATTCAAACTTTCACTTCGATCGCATGATTACGACACAAGAATTAAAAACTTAATTTTAAAATTCGCACAGCCGCCATTTTGAGGTTATGTAAACAATTGAACTAAATTGGATACCAGTGCATTACAATGTGTATAAACATTTCCTGTACCAGATTTCATTGCGTTTGGAACATTAAATCGCGAGAAAGGTCTATTAAAATGTTTAATTCGCTTGACCGCCATGTTCGTTTTGTAGTTAACCGGTTTTTGAAAGTCTTATAGATGAACTTCCAGTAGTGCCCTTTATCTCCGTACAAAATTTCAGGGTGATACCGCTAATAGTTTCGGAGATATAGAATGCCGGTGAAATATTTCGCACATCCGCCATATTGTGATTATGTAAACAATTGAACGAAGTTTGATGTCGGTGCATTACAATTTGTATAAACATATACTGTACCAAGTTTTATTGCGTTTGGTTGGTTAAATCGCGAGAAACGTCTATTTAAAAGTCACATATTCGCTTGGCCGGCATGTTGGTTTTGTAGTTACCAGTTTTTCAATAGTCATATAGGTGAACTTCTAGTAGTTCCCTTTATCACCGTAAAAAATTCCAGGGTGATATCGGGAATAGTTTCGGAGATATTGAATGCTGGTTAAATATTTCGCACAGCCGCCATGTTGGATTGGTGAGACGTAACAAAATTTGAAGGGCACGGTCAGGGTCATCCGGAGTAGTGCTATGAACTTACCGGGTTTCATTGAAATCGCTCCAGCCGTATAGAAGTTATTAGGACACACACACACACACACACACCTCACACACACACGCACACGCACACACAGACACACGGACAAAAGGTGATCTCATAAGCCTTTTTTTTTTTTTTCAAAATTGAAAATAGGCTAAAAATGATATGGTGTGTGTCTGTGTATTGCTCAATCACGCAAGAATCACTTGTCCGATTTATATGCAATTTTACATGGAAGTAGCTGATTTACCTGGTTACAATATAGGCTACTTTTTATTTCGATACTTTGAACTATTTAAAGATGGCGGCCATTTTAGTGACGTCACTACACCCTTTGGTTTCAAACCTTCATATTTCAATTTCAATTAAAAATAGAAAGCTAAGGAATAGCAAACGTTTGATGGCATACACGAGGTTTAATATTTAATTTTCTATCCGGAAGGTCCTTATCACTTTTCGTGTATCTCCAACGGTTAGCGAGTAAAACCTAAATGTGTGCTATAAAACACGGTCAACGCCGAGCGGTGTAGTTGGACAAAATGTTCCATCCTTACCCTCCCTTCGCGCAGCACCTCGCCTATCCCCAGTTTTAACTGTCACCTTCAGATTTTAATCCATTTATGACCCGTAGCGAAGCAAGGGTACATCAGCTAGTATCTCATAAAATGACCATTTTTCATATTTTTTCGACTTTTCTGACAAATTCCTGTTCTCTACATTGTAAATAACTAAAAGCGCCAAAAAAATAGTTTCATTCTTTTCTTACTTTAGTCAGAACATTATGAGTTTTATGACTATCGTAGTGACAAAATTAACCATCTTACGGGACTAGCTCACCACGTGTGATATATAATCAACGAGCTCCCCCTTTCGAGAGAGGCCTTTGCCCTTCTACGGGCTCCATTCATTCATTCATTTTCCGGTGTCGCAACTAGGCCTATCTCCTTGGTTGGTTGGTTGATTGATTTGTTGGTTTAGGGGCTGCGACAACGCGGTCTTGTAGCCCCGTGCACTTAGGGTGTGTGTAGAATCTGTCTGATAACTGGTGTTAATTGTGATGGCTGTATTAGTGTGTGTTATCTGTTTTTAATTCAAGTAACAACTGCAGACATTCGATTTTCAAGTAGTTCCAACTTTTGCTACCAACCGTCACCATCAACGACCAACTAGTTCTGAACTTCGTTACTAGCTGCCACCGCAGTCGGCTCCTGGCGACGAACGTTGGAAACTAAGAGCGTTAGTCAAATATAACCTATAATTTAGCTTCACATAAGTGTAATTAGTGGAAGGTTCTTTATCATGCCATAAATCTATGACATGGGACCGCCGGCTTTACTTTCCCTCCGAAGGAAGGCATACTGAGAGATTTTCAATGCTCTTAATAATACGACGACTTTGGCCGGGTTTGAACCCGCGACCTGGGGCATTGAAGCTGAGCATGCTTCCAACTACGCCAACTAACTCTTTCGGGACGACAAATGTCCCGGTTTTATCCCCTTTTTAATATTTAGTATCTTTTTTTTTTAGAGTATGGCTTTTAGTGCCGGGAGTGTCCGAGGACATGTTCGGCTCGTCAGTTTTGTAGCTGCTTCGAGACGGACACCCAATGGGTGAGCTACAAGTACCGTTGGGGAGGAAAGTTGGAATGGAAGGGCGAGGAGTTGGAAGGTAGCGGCTGTGGCCTATAGTTAGGGACCAACCCCGGCATTTGCCTGGAGGGAAGATGGGAAACCACAGAAGACCATCTTCAAGGTTGCCGGTGGGGGGATTCGAACCTCCTCGCCTCCCGGATGTGAGCGACTGCCTGCAGTCATACCGTAACGACCACGGCTAACTCACCCGGTATTTAGTAACATATTTCATCAAAACATTTAATAACAAAAATGCTGCGTTTATCTCACTCTGCCTGGACTAATATTGGAGTGTGATGGTGCAGTGGACAAGCTGCTTGCTTCTCACCTAGGCAGACCAGGTTCGATTCTCACTCAATGCATGAGAGATTTTCGAAGTGTAATATCACATCCCGTGGTTGGGATTCCACGTTAAATTTGAGGCCCCGTAGCACACGATCGTGAGATTTACAGTCACGTAAAACTACAAGCTTCCTTAGCTTTTGGTACAATACAGTGTCATTATCTATGTGCGCCCCGGTAAACACGGCAAGTTAAGCCGGCTGTGACTGGCGCAGATCGCGGGCGTGCGTACGTGGTTCAGCCGGTGGTTGGCGCGCTCTGCTGACACATATCGTTAGTTCACACGCGTTTTTTTCATTCGTATGGACGTGTATCTGCAAAGCTTAGACGTTAATGTTGCACGTTTAGTGAGTATTGTGATTACTGTGATTGTTGGCCATGCCTAGACACCAATTCAAATTGCATGAACGTGTGTTTATTCATATATGAAAAGCAGAAAATCTTGTTCTGAAACGAGACTAAAATTTCAAATTCAGTTTCCAGGAAGACCTGTGGCTAATGCCAGTACAATTAGGAGGCTCGCTAAACGATTCAAGGAAACAGGTTCCGTAAATAATAAAAGAGTTGACAGACATCAGGTGTGTGTTACAAGAGAGGGAGGACATTTTCAGCATCGCATATGTTCACTCTAAGTACACATTATTGAACATGTTTGGTAAAAGTGTGAAAGTGCGCGCCACCACCGGCTGAACCGATGTACGCGCGCCCGCGATCTGCGCCAGTCAAAGCCGGCTTAGCTTGCCGTGTTTATCGGGGCGCACATAGATAATGACCGTGTACTTGTTGTTGTTTCATTTGAGGGGCTTGGGCATCGTGGAATTTTATCTGATAAACTATGTTATTGTGATGGCTGTATCAATGTGTGTATTTGTGATTCTGGTGAGGATTGGTGAGAAAGCGGCCGTGACATTAAGTTAGGAAACCACGGAAAACCACTTCCAGGATGACTGAGGTAGGAATCGAACCCTCCTCTTCTCAGTTTTGCTTCACGAGGCTGAGAATACCACGTTTCAGCACCCAGACTAGATTTAATTTTCTTGGCAGAGCCGGGACCTTCCCCGGGCCTCCATGGTGACAGCGAAGAATGCTAGCCACTACGCAAAGAGGCGGGCCGTAATACCGTCCGGAGGTAGGCTGCTTATTGTTAAAATATATTGTAATTCTTCTTATTCTTATTATTATCTAATACGCTAAGTTCATCCGACAAAACATTATTGGGTGTGTACAACTACGATGTTCATTAACAGATGTCTGCGTCGCATCATGAATGTGAGGTGGCCGGACATAATCTCAAATGAAGATCTTTGGACCAACACCAATCAACAACCGATTAGCATCCAGATCAAGGAGAGGAAATTGCGCTGGATTGGTCACACACTAAGGAAGCCGGACGGAGCTATTGAGAGGGCGGCGCTAGACTGGAATCCTCAAGGCGCCAGGAAGCGAGGTCGACCTAAGAAGACCTGGAAGAGGACGATCGAAAATGAAATTGCAGAGGTGGACAAGAACTGGAGTCAAGTGAAGAGAATGGCCAGGAACCGTACTGCGTGGAGAAATTTCGCCAAGGCCCTATGCTCCGGAAGGAGCGGCAGGAATTAAGTAAGTAAGTAAGTAAGTACAACTACGATGCGCAACGATATTTGAGCGTGACAACGTATTCTCGGACTGATTCGTTTAAATTGTCACTCTTGCGAAATTTCAGCTTTGTATAAACACAACCACTCTTCTCTGAAGTTTTAACTCAACACGACTCGACAGTTTGCTGCCGGCTGTATCTGTGGTAATATGTTCGCCCGCTAGCTAGGCTGTAACTGGGCTGATAGACTCGCCCCTAGCCAGCTGGTAAACTGTCGCCTCAGTGTTTGAATGGAGATTATTGGAAGAAATGGAAACGTAAAAACACTTATGTATTGAAGATAGGAGTCGTCTAGTATCAAAACCGGCCAAGTCACAAAATTCACGAAAATGAGTTAAGGTTATCAAATTGAAGTACAAGTATAGCACTATCAGGCGAAACAAGAATATGCTTCAAAATCGTCCATGTCTTCATGTTACAGAGCACTGAATTCTTGGTCGTGCAACAAAATGGGCCAAGTCATGCAGCCGGTGTTTTCATAACCGGCCATGTCAAAGAACTAGTAGCAATCTTCATGTCGCAGCATTATTGTTTGGCATCTTGCATTGTTAGATTATGCAAGAATGTGATAATATCAGTAGGCAACATTGTTCCTTATATTGTACACTCTTCGAAGTCATAATAATTTGTATTTTGTTCGTTTGCAACACTGACTTCCGCATTCGCGGGCTTCTTACCGCATTGTGCTCGTATTTTGTCATTATTGTGTAGTGTACCGTGTATATTGTTCCTATTTTAATAAGTGATTCATTTTCTTTTACTGTCTTCAAGATCTAAGTGAACTACTAAATTTTAATGATATAATACCTATTTTGTATTCTCCTCAGCTTTCTGATGTTCATCTTCATATTACTATCCAATTTAAGCAGAATGCTTTCGTTTTTATTGGAATAAAGACAGGAAGTTAACAAGAAGTTAACAATGTCAATTTATTTTAATTTAATTGCCTTTTTTCACTGAGTTTGAAATTTAAAAAGAAAAGTTTTACAAAAAAAAGACTAAAATTATACCAAATTGCAACAAAATTGGCCAAGTCAAAACTAATATTAGCAAAAAAGATGGGTTCATTATGAATCAGATTTCTCAAAATAGCAGAACTTAAATATTAAACCATTACAGATATAACTATGCAATAAAATCTTTTGTGACCACCATTGCTTTGTCTCTAGAGGTTTTTCATCCATACTGAAAAATATGCCTTCAGTGACTTGGCCGGTTTTGATACTAGACGACTCTTAGAGATTATGCTCTCACGAACGTTTTGTGGAACTTTTCATGCTGAACAATTCTTACACTCATAGTATATAACGGTTTGCCCAGCGTAAGCTTAAAAAGCGCACAGACGCCATGTGTTTTCTTCGACTTTTTCACTGAAATCGTTACTGCTCGGCTTACTTTCATCATAAATAAATAATTTTCTACAGAATCTTTCCTCAAGATATCCTTTACAGAATGGTGAAAACCGCATCAAAATCCACCCAGAGGTTCATCCGTGATATCCAAAAACGACAGTAGCGACACTCAAGCGCAGCAACAGAAGAGAGAGAGAGAGCGTTGCACCAGAAGAGAGATAAAACGATATCATCACCTTTCACTGTAACACTTCTTCACGAACGCCTCTGTATCCCACAATGTATTTGACGTCACGTCAAAAATCAAGCTCCTAAACCAGAGGGAGTTAGAAGGTGTGGTTTGTACCAAAATCTTCCAAATCGTCTCAATAGTACAGGAAAAATCTTGCATTTCTTGAAAAGTCAATGGAATAGTACATTATGCAACGAGCCTATAATGGCAATAATTAAGACACGAGTATGTTAATGAAACGAGCGTATGCGAGTTTTATCATTTCCATACGAGTGTCTTAACTACCATTAACTTATAGGCGAGTTGCATACAACTGTTTATGTTCGACGATAATTATTATAACTATTTTATGTTCGAACATAAATATTCATAAATATCTGTCGATATTTCGCCAGTTTTATGTACTGAACAGAGCGCATGAGACGCAGAGAATGCCTTGTATTTGACCATGGCCTCCTCGATTACCCTACTATGACACTAGGCCAGGCAGTGGAATTTAAATTAGAAGGCCGTGGAACTCAGCGCATCTAATTATCTAATTGGTCAAACGACTGTTTCTTGAGCTCTGATTCGTAGGAGAAACTGTTTCATAATGAAAAATAGTGTTATAATGAGCCTCATTATAGTACAGTTTTCGGACATATAATAGTTAGGGTCGAACATAAACATATTTATTTGTTTAAAAAGTGTGTTTAAACAAATAAACAAGACTATATCACCTGCCAGAACAGTGTCGCGTACAGCCCGCATAACACTAGAGCCGGGTGGTGGTACTGAACATGCGAGATTTCTCGCACAGGTCCCCTAGTTATTATTATTACTGCTGTCGTTTCGACCATCTACGGACCTCACTATTTCAAACTTCCATTTCTATTTCTTAGCTCTTGCGCTTTAACGTTCACCCAGTATTCCCGCATTCGTTTCCTATGCTATCCCTTCTTCGCTTCAGTCCATTTGTTGTCAGTTTTTAGTTTTGTCTTTTCTTGGAAACCATGATGTTCTTGAAGTTTCGTCTTGAATGGAACACGTTTCTGGTTATGCTCCTGTTATCCCCCTTCATGCAGGCCTTTCTCTCTACCTTGGTGAATCACAGTCTATATAGAAACACGGGTTATATGACTAAATTTTTTACGCACACCCAAGTACACAGAGCAGATGGCCAATAAAGGCCTATTGCAAATCTTTTAAAGTGAATTAACAACAAGACATAACAACGAAATGAGGACAGGAAAGAAGCAATAAGGAAATATCCAATTGGCACATTGTTCGGAAATGGTTAGCTATTTCTGTACCCACCGTTACTTCCTCATATTATGAAATTCTTCTTCCCCATAAGAAAGTTCGTTGACCTAAGAAGAAACCTACTCCATAACGGCAAAGTACACAGCCTTCTTATCTTTAAAGCCCTGCGCGGATGCGGATAAACCCACGGATATCCGCAGCATTTTTCGCCACGCGGATATATTTTGCATGGCTGTGCGGATAGCGGATACGCTGCGGATAATGTTTGGAGTAAATTTGCGGATAGTTTTTAGAATACGATGTGGAACTTTCGATAATATTACATATTTGATATGGCAATCTACAGCTTCATGCTTAAAAGAGGAATACTCCTACAGCCTATTGCGTACGAAATATTCGGGTACGTTTTGCAGTTATACACGAGAAGATTATTTTACTCATATGGTTTCAACTACATTTTATTAAGTACCGTACCGTATGTTTGTAGTAGAAGGTCTTGACATCTCATCATCATCGTCATCATCATCAATTTCTCACTGCCATTATCCACGAGATATAATGCTGTCAATATGTTTGTTAGTTCATCGTGGTGACATCATTAACACTTTTCTCAAGTCAGCTACTTCGCTGTCGAAGCTATCCTGTAAGATCTGGTTCCAGGTTTATCTGTAGATTTATTTCCATCTTGGCACTGAAACGCGTGGGCTGTGATATTGCAACGGAGACAGTTATGACATCAACTATGCGAACATTGATGGGTCAAGAGGCAGTAGTATGATGACTTGACTTAGTGACTTGGAAGTTCCGGAAAAATATCAATCCCTTTCTCCATGCTTAAAGAGAAGTTCACTTAGTAAATGTTACCGCGACCGGGAGTATGAACATCATTCAACCAACATTGATAAAATATATATTAAAACAAAACAAGGTGTATATTCAATAGTGCTTGAAACAAAGCTCAAGTCAAGGATAAGGCAGATATTTGGTTACGTTTTCAACGGAACCAAAGAGGTGAACGATATAGCAGGATGTTTTAGCTTTAAAAAGTGTATTCATACCCAGGACACAAATCAGGCACATCAAACCTACTGCGGCACAAGTGCGAATGTAGCCAAAGAAGTATAGCCAGTTTTTTGTCTAAAGCGGAGGTCAGGAAACCAGAATTGAAATATCAGCGGATTTTTATACAAGTCTTGCGGATGCGGGGCGGATGCGGATAACAGTCATGCGGATGCGGGGCGGATGCGGATAACAGTCATGTGGATGCGGGGCGGATGCGGGGCGGATGCGGATAACGTTTTGTTTATCCGCGCAGGGCTCTACTTATCTTCCCTGATAGTGAATCACTCAAACAGCTGGCTGACGTGGCTCAGCGGTAATGTTCTCGCTTGCTGTTCCCAAGGTTGCAGAATCGTATCCTGGCGCAGTCAGCTGGTATTTGAGGGTGCGCAAATGCGAGGGAGTCGTGTCAGTAGATTCACCTGCACGTTTAAGATCCCTTTCGGGGCAAAATTCTGGCACCCCGGCATCTCTAAAAGCCGCAGTAGTTAAAAGGGACGAAAAACAAATAGTATCCCTCCCTATATTATTGTGCTAAGGTCCCATTCCTGTTTTGTACCGAAAATAAGGTCCCATTAACACCAACCTACACATATTGGGTACCTACAGGCTCAGCATAACCCAATGCGTAAGGGAAACGCACTCACTTACTCTTTAAATGCCTCACAATTAAATAAATATCTTAAAACATGTATATTGTTACGGCTGTGAGTTTGTGTCATCGCTCGCCGCATGAGTCACAACTGCCCCAGGGCTTGGCTGTGGCCTGCCTCCTGTATTGCGCGCGCCTTATGCAACAGGGCTACTAGGACAAAGGGGTAGTCCAGAATATTCGTGACTGGACCAGCGATGGAAACCTCGAGAAGCCGTGAACCCTGGATGGATCTAGAAGCATTTATTGAGTCACCGGCCTGCTATATAAGTGCGACCTGTCTAGCAGTTGTTTTTGTTGTGTTTTACGAGCTAGTGTGAGCGATTATCCTGTGCGACAGAAGTGTGGTGACGAAGTGCTGTTACGAAATCCAGTGACATTGTTTCTCCAGCTTGTGGACAGCGAAATAGCCTGCAGCAAGTGATCTTAAGTAATTGTGGTCGGTGAACGTAACGGAGAGGAGCAGGTAGTTTCTGTCAAGGCCACTGTACTCATTAGGACGGATTAACTTCTGTGGTCTGTTGACAAGTGGAAGGACCAAGAGCGCTCAAGGAAGAGACTTGAGGAAACTGGAGTAAGGCTCCTAATTGCTTGTATTTGCTGATTAGTGTAATTTTCTGGCCACAATAAAGTTAATTATTTCTTTAAGCAGTAATTGGTGTTGTGCTTTGTACCCCCACCGTAATCCAGTTAACAAAAGTGCCACTAGGGGGTGGCACGTAACAACTGGTGTCAGAAGCCGGATTACGAACTCAAGCACAACACCTGACGGTCCTGGTTTCAAAACCCAAGCAGGTCATTTTCTCTAATTTTCCTGTGAGTGCATGCCCTTTACAAGGCAAACAACTAAAATGGAGGCGCAATTGGCAGCATTGCTAGAAAAGTTAAATGGCATAGAAGACGGCCAGAAGAATTTAACCAAGGACCTAACTGCCAAATTAGAAGACGGCCAGAAGAAGATGGAAGACGGTCAAAATAAGTTAGCGGAGGACCTGAAGAAGATGGAGGACGGCCAGAAGAAGTTAGCCGAGGACCTAACTGCCAAACTAGAAGACGGCCAGAAGAAGCTAGCGGAGGACCTGAAGAGGATAGAGGACGGCCAGAAGAAGATGGAAGACGGTCAGAATAAGTTGACACAGGACCTGAAGAAATTAGAACTGGGTCTGCGTGAGGAAGTCACGGAAGTGGAAAAGAAGTTCGACGCCTTACAAGTGGAAGTTACCGAGCTGCGCCAACGCCCGCTGATGGGGGTGGAGGAGAAATTCAACGCCTTACAAAAGGAAGTTGCCGAGCTGCGCCAACGCCCACTGACGGGGGTGGAGGAGAAATGCAACGCTCTACGAGAGGAAGTTGCCGAGCTGCGCCAACGCCCGCCCACCGTTACACCGGGAATATCAGGAACGGGACATAGCAAAGTGACGCCCCCTACCTTCGACGGAAAGGTCCCGTGGAGCACCTACTTACGTCAGTTCGAGGCGGTCTGTTCCATAAATAACTGGAACAACACAGAAAAGGCTACAGCTCTCATTGTAGCGCTGAGAGGTGACGCCCTTAACGTCCTTCAGGCCATCCCGACTGGATCCCAGGACTACGCTTTCCTGATCGCCCATATGGAGTCCCGATATGGAGATAGCCATCTTCAGCAGGCCTATCAGATGCAGCTCCGGACCCGGGTACAGAAGAACGCGGAAACCCTACAGGAGTTCGTGATGGACATCGCACGCCTCGTAAGGCTCGCCTACCCAAGAGCGCCGGCCGGCTTTCTGGAGCAGATAGCGACGCAGACTTTCACCGACGGGCTACGGGACTCGGACACTCAACAGGCGCTGCGTCTCCCGCGCAATAAGACCCTGGCAGATGCGCTGAGCCACGCACTTGAGTTCGAGACGGCAAAACAGGCATCCAGAATGCACGCGCGGGTGCGTCAAGTGGACGTCGACGAACCAGTAAAAACCAACGAGACCAAACCCCTGGCCGACGAATTAATGGAGGCGCTAAGCCGCTTCTTCGATAGTCGCGGTACCACCAGCAACGACACAGCCGGAAGACAACCGGAGAGGCGGCCCGGAAGAGGACTACCGACCTGCTGGATCTGCCGTAAGAGAGGCCACCTGAGCAAGGACTGCGGTGATCGCCGCCGCCAAGGGTTTCCGTCGGGACAGTCGTAGGGAAACCGCGCGGCCCAGGAAAGCAAGTATTAGCCAGCCTTGGGGGGCAAATGTTGGCTTGTGACAGTCGTCAAGCCCCAGCAGTCCAAGTGCGTGTGACGAAGTTACGGAGGGACAATAGCAGCCTGATGGTCGACGGAGTCGTCAACGGAGTGAGCTGGCCCATGCTGATCGACACGGGAGCGTCGGGGACCATCGTCAATCCCACCGTGATCCCGAAGTGGAGAGTGCAACCCACACAAAGGAACCTCCAGCTAATAACCGCGACCGGAGAGACCGCACCGGTACATGGCGAAGCATCACTGGAGCTCGTCATTGGTCGACGGGTGGTGAAGCATCCAGTGCTTGTGGCTGACGTATCAAACGAAGTGATCATCGGACTGGACTTCCTGGACCAGAACAACATCATCTTGGACTTGAGTACCAACACTCTGCACTTCGGAGGTGAGGAACTTGCTTTGCAACCAGCACACGAGGCCGTCACCGCACGACGAGTAAGGCTGAGAGAGGACGTTATCGTTCCTGCCAGGACGGAGGTCAGCGCCGCCGTAATTGTCGACGGAACTGCTGAGGGAGTGGCGGCTGTCATCGAGCCAAAATATGAGGACATCCAGACAAAAGGATTGCTAGTTGCCAAGACCCTCATCAACACGACGCCTCGGCCGTACGTCCGCCTGTCCAACCTGAACGACTACGGTATTACGGTTCACCGGGACACCAACCTAGGAGTCTGCGAGCCCGTTACCTGGATTGCCCGCATCACAGAAACGACGGACGGACACCTGCAGACGGACAACCGAAGAAGACGCGCCCTGCCAGAAGAACTACAGAAGCTGTACCAAGGATCCCAGGACCATTTGGACGAAGAGCAATCACGCCAACTTCAGGACCTGCTACGCGAATTCCAGCATGTCTTCTCCGTGGGGAGCAAAGACTTCGGCAGGACAAGCTTGGTCCAGCACAGAATCGACGTTGGGGACAGCGCACCGATTAGGGCCCCATTCCGACGTTTCCCGCTCGCCAAGCAAGCCGAAGTCGACCGGATGGTAGAAGAGATGAAGGAGCAAGGGGTGATCGAGCCTTCACATAGTCCTTGGAGTTCTCCGGTCGTGCTAGTGAAGAAGAAGGACGGTTCCACCAGGTTCTGCGTGGATTACAGGCGGGTGAATGACGTCACGAAGAAGGACAGCTACCCTCTACCCCGGATCGACGACACGCTGGACACCATATCAGGGTTGAGATGGTTCTCCACCTTGGATTTGAAGAGTGGCTACTGGCAGGTGGAGGTCCACCCTAAGGACCGCGAGAAAACTGCGTTCTCTGTGGGCAGCGGGTTCTGGCAGTTCACCGTCATGCCATTCGGTCTGTGCAACGCCCCTGCGACCTTCGAAAGGCTAATGGAGTCCATTCTGAGGGGACTACACTGGAAGACCTGCCTGGTCTACCTAGACGACGTCATCGTTCTGGGGAGAAGCTTCGAGGAGCACTACAGCAACCTGAAGGAGATCTTGTTGAAGCTACGGGCTGCCCAGCTGAAGTTGAGCCCCAAGAAGTGTCAGCTCTTCCAGAAGCGGGTCCAGTACCTTGGGCATATCGTCTCCGAGGAAGGGGTGCGCACCGACCCAGAGAAGACCGCAGCTGTGAGGGAGTGGCCAGTTCCGAAGGACAAGTCCCAACTACGGAGCTTCCTGGGACTCTGCACTTATTACCGTCGCTTCGTGAAAGGATTCGCCGACATCGCCAAACCTTTACATCGACTGACTGAGAAGGACCAACTCTTCACGTGGACAGCAGAATGCCACAGTGCCTTCGAACAACTCAAGCAGGCTCTGTGCACCGCGCCTATCTGGCCTACCCCAGAACTGGAACAAGGTTCATCGTCGATACCGATGCCAGCGACTTTGGCATAGGGGGAATCCTGTCGCAAGTAGTGGACGGCGAGGAGAGAGTAGTGGCCTACTTCAGCAAGGCCTTGTCAAAGCCAGAAAGGAACTACTGCGTCACCAGGAAGAAGCTGCTCGCCATCGTAAAGACCATTGAACACTTCCACAAGTATCTGTATGGGCAAGAATTTCTCATCAGGACCGACCATGCATCCCTGCGGTGGCTCCTGAACTTCAAGCAGCCCGAGGGTCAACTCGCGCGGTGGTTAGAGAGGCTTCAACAGTACAACTTTGAGATTCAGCACAGGAAAGGCCAACTGCATTCTAACGCCGACGCCCTGTCACGAAGACCGTGCCCCGAAGACTGCACCTTCTGTGCCCGAAGGGAGGAGAACACCGGGATACTGTGCCGACGGACTACTGTGGAACTTCAAGGGAACTGGAGCCGCGAATCTTTCACGCGGGCACAAGCAGAAGATGATGACCTGGGACTGATAGCCGAATGGAAGAGGGCCTGTGTCCCCAGACCCGGGTGGAACATTGTGAGTGACTGCAGCCCAAAGTTTAAGTCCTACTGGGCACAGTGGGACTCGCTGATTGTAGGGGATGGCCTCATCTGCCGTACCTGGGAGAGCACCGACGGGAAGACATCTCGGGAACAAGTCGTCGTTCCAAAGGCTATGACGGAGGAAGTCCTAAAGAAAGTTCATGGAAGATCATCTGGTGGACACCTAGGGATAAAGAAGACCCTGGAGAAGCTGAGAGAGCGGTTCTACTGGATCGGATGCCGAACAGACGTGGAGAACCACTGCGCGAGGTGCCACGATTGCGCAGCCAGCAAGGGCCCAGGACGAAGACGACGGGGTCCACTGAAGATCTACAACGTGGGCGGCCCCATGGAGAGAGTGGCCATCGATGTTGCTGGGCCATTCCCGTTAAGCGAGGCAGGGAACCGCTACATATTAGTCGTCAGCGACTACTTTACCAAATGGCCGGAGGCGTATGCGCTCCCTAACCAAGAAGCCGCGACGATTGCAGAGACCCTGGTGAAGGAATTCGTCAGCCGGTACGGAGTACCCCTGGAGCTGCACTCCGACCAAGGGAGGAACTTCGAGTCGCAGGTGTTCCAGAACCTATGCCAGCTGCTGGGAATCCGGAAGACAAGGACAACGCCGCTACGCCCTCAGTCCGACGGGATGGTAGAGCGATTCAATCGCACCATCGAGAACCATCTCCGAATAGTCGTCAGCGAGCACCAGAGGGATTGGGACAAGCATCTTCCACTATTTCTCCTGGCCTACCGCGCCGCCGTGCATGAAGCCACCGGGTGCACACCAGCCCGGGCCATGTTTGGGAGGAAGCTCCGTCTACCTGTCGATCTTGCCTTCGGCCGACCTGGGAATGATCCGATCCCGGAAGGCCAGTATTGTCAAGAACTGGTCGACCAACTGGAGGACGTACACGCGTTCACGAGGAGGAAACTACGGATCGAGACCGACCGAATGAAGACCCGATACGACCAGCAGACGGATGCCAGCGGATTCCACGAGGACGACCTGGTCTGGCTCTTCAACCCATTACAGAAGAAAGGCCTGTCACCCAAACTGCAGAAGTCCTGGGAGGGCCCGTACCGAGTCGTGAAACGGATCAACGATGTCGTCTACAGGATCCAGCGGATCCCGAGGGCAAAGATGAAGATCGTGCACCGAGATCGCCTGGCAGCCTACGGAGGGACACAGACGGACCAATGATTGATCGGGACGATCAGCCTTTTTAGGAAGGGGGTGGTGTTACGGCTGTGAGTTTGTGTCATCGCTCGCCGCATGAGTCACAACTGCCCCAGGGCTGGGCTGTGGCCTGCCTCCTGTATTGCGCGCGCCTTATGCAACAGGGCTACTAGGACAAAGGGGTAGTCCAGAATATTCGTGACTGGACCAGCGATGGAAACCTCGAGAAGCCGTGAACCCTGGATGGATCTAGAAGCATTTATTGAGTCACCGGCCTGCTATATAAGTGCGACCTGTCTAGCAGTTGTTGTTGTTGTTGTGTTTTACGAGCTAGTGTGAGCGATTATCCTGTGCGACAGAAGTGTGGTGACGAAGTGCTGTGCGAGTTACGAAATCCAGTGACATTGTTTCTCCAGCTTGTGGGCAGCGAAATAGCCTGCAGCAAGTGATCGTAAGTAATTGTGGTCGGTGAACGTAAGGGAGAGGAGCAGGTAGTTTCTGTCAAGGCCACTGTACTCATTAGGACGGATTAACTTCTGTGGTCTGTTGACAAGTGGAAGGGCCAAGAGCGCTCAAGGAAGAGACTTGAGGAAACTGGAGTAAGGCTCCTAATTGCTTGTATTTGCTGATTAGTGTAATTTTCTGGCCACAATAAAGTTAATTATTTCTTTAAGCAGTAATTGGTGTTGTGCTTTGTACCCCCACCGTAATCCAGTTAACAAAAGTGCCACTAGGGGGTGGCACGTAACAATATTTACAATGAAATAATGAAAGAATGCAACATGGTAACCATGGTAACAGAATCTCACAGGTTCTGTAAGACACAATGCAATTCCAATTATTACATTACTGTGAAAGTTTCCGGACGGTTATATGGTTATCACTGAACCAAATTAAGCGGTAAAATTCTTCAATACATACAGTATAATACGCTTAAGGGGGTCAAGGGGCACTCTATAAATTTTTCACGCAATTTTCACGTGTGAGTGTGGTAGGAAAAGTCTTTTTCACCCGACTATAAAGGGTCTCCGAAAACCACATTAAAAGGCCCTTAAATTAACAGTGTCTGTGATATTCCCAGAAAACTAACTTCGCTCTGATATACCTATGAAGGAATGACAAATCCCTAACCACTGCACCAGTAGCTGAATTGATAACGTCTGATTATTCATACCAAGGATAAATCAGTCATAGCATTCATGTTTGAGATTTTGCTAAGTGTACTCTTTACAAGTAGAATATTCGCGGGCGAAGCCGCGACGGGTAATGCCAGTTATTATTATTTATTTAAGCGTAAATTCCCCTACAGGAGAGCGATTAAACTTGATAACATGATGTCATTTGGAGGCGTGTCTCCTCCGCTCCTCCCAGAATCTCTTCATTCTCTCGGAATGCTCCCGCTTCCTCTCATCCGTCCAATTATTCCCAGGTTGCCGTAATGATCTTGGTTCGAACTTAACATTCGCGATTTTCGTCTGGCACTCAGTTCGGTCTATACTTATTGCTTGTAAGTCTCTCTGTACCTCATTAAGCCATTCTGTGCCGCATTTACTCTGTGTTATGATACCAAGTAGTTTCTTTGGCAATCTGGAGGTGGCCATCCTGTGGATGTGAGTTTAAAATTTCGCTCTGCGTTTTCTAATTTCGTCTGTTATCGAATTGGTATTTTGATAGAGTTATGTACTAGGTCTCTTCATCCAAATGCCGTTTCTGTTGATTGCTCCGTAGATCTTCCGGAGAATTTTTCGCTCCTGCTTTTCCAGTTCCCTAATCTTGGAATGACCAACGATTACTATTGTTTCAGCGGCATATGTTGCTTCTGGAAGAATAACTGTTATTATTATTATTATTATTATTATTATTATTATTATTATTATTATTATTATTATTATTGGCTTGCCACTGTGGGTGAGTGGTTATTCGGATTACTAACCCCAAGCATGCAGGTTCGCTCCTGGCCGTGATAACTGATTTTTTTTGAAAGGCGGCAAAAATCGCAATTCGCATGGCATACGATGTTGGCATGTTAAAGAACCCATTTGAATTCAGTAGGCCGTGTTCATAATGGCAAAATTAATCTCGGGATTTTCCGCCAACACAAAGTTCGCCATTTCTCTACTAGAAAGCGCTAAAGTGTCACGGAGCTTAGATATCTAACCTCCTTGACTTCCATAGTGCTTCAAGGAACAACAAAATTCGACATGCAAGCTGGATGTCAAATAACAACGCTTGCACCCGGCACCCGAGGCCATACGATATTATTGTTATTATTAGTTTTTTTTATTTTTTATTTAGTCATTTTACCCTCTAGGTTGGTGGTTCCCACGGACTCAGCGAGGGAACTCACCACTACCGTCTCTATGGGCAGTGTCCTGGAGCTTGGAACATCTGGTCGGGATGGATACAACTGGGGAGGTGTGATCAGCACTTCGCCCAGGCGGCCTCACCTGCAAAGCGAACAGGGGCCTCATGAGGGAGGCGAAGGGATGGAACATAGGGATGGATAGGTTAGGAAGAGGGAAGGAGGCGTGGCCTTACAGTAGGTACTGTCCCCGTTTACCTGGATAGTAGGCTGTCAGATATCCGCCCCCTCAATCGGATTGCCAACAATCAATCGCACCGGCTCAGTTACATCACTGAAAATGGCACTGACAGATACTATCGAGATAAGAGCACAGAAGTTCACAGGAAATCATTGTGGAACACACCAAAATAGACGGGGGTTCATACTTACCGTTACTTACCTCTTAATTATCTCGGGGATTGAGTTGACAACAGGATCACTAAAGTCTGTTCACACAATAACCTCCACCATGACATTTAAAAATGAACCAGAACGAAGACGAGAACTTTGAACTGTACAAAAGCTTTATTTCAAATAAAGGGTATGATTTTAATAACACAACAAAATAAACGTGGCTATCAGTAGCCCATGTCGATCTGACAACGTCCTCCTGTAGGACTTGCAAAATTACCATACAACATGATATAGAACAAATTAGCTCTCACGAGCTCCAAATAACGTAATATTCATAACATAATTGGATTGGAAAAGGACGTCAGGGTGTGACATATATAGAGCACTTGGTTTCCTTTTAATAAACATGGCAATGGTATTTATAGTCGCAAGGCCGTAGTGTGGACGACCTAGCCCGCTGATAACCAGATGTTGGCACAGCTGTGAGCTACCCTCCAACCTGTTGCATACTGGTCAAATAGACTCCCTTCTCACGTGCTACGTTATGTAAGAATACAGCTTGCTCTCTCAAGCTTTTAAATGTCTACAAGACAACTCACATTATTTACGCAAATCTTTCAAGTACTTTACTCACATCCTATTGGATCATTATGTTAATTCCTTAAACTTGTTAAGTTCAATCCAAATGTTTAATTAGCTCTTGAATGTTTATAACAAAATCACATAAATTATTTATAACAATTAGAAATTGTTCATAATATTTGTCAAAGACAATAAAAATATTATAAGCACGCCTTTAACATCACTCTCGTTCCACATTATTTTCAAAAATATTTACAGCATTTATTTACAATATTAACATTTAAATTGTTTAAATTATTAATTTAAGAAATACATTAACCACATGTTCATCCGGTTGGTAATTTTATAATCGTGTTTAATATAATCGACCAATGAAGGTTAGTTATACATATTAATGTCACAATCTGGTTTAATAAAGGTTTTAATAATGATTTGTGACGGTAATCTTCATTCAAAATCTTATCTCAAATTCTTTCAAAACTCGTGTTAATTATAACAGTTAATTCACTTGATTAATTTTCAACGAACTATGACAATCTTACTCCAGCGGAAAATCCTTCGCTAACAAGTTAATGCACAAACTGCATTAAAATTAGGCCCAAAATCATCATATATTAATCTATATGGCATTAAAAACTTCCACATAACTTACAAAACTTCCACAAATAATTCTTTAACATTAATTCCTGTGGGAACCTCCTTCATATTCAAGGGCATTATACATCAGCGACTTTCAACACGCGCTGCACTAGCGATTATACATTTATAGTTCCACTTAAAAAAATTTATAATCATTAATTGTTTCAAAACTGTTTTTATTTAACCTTCGTGGATTTCATTCATGAACCGAAATGAAGTCAAAACTTGCCAATCACAAACAAATTTAATAGTGAATACGCTTATATACGCCTGTCTGGTCTATCAAAATTTAAGATTAACATCTTTAAAAAATTGCAGTATAAAAATACTATCATCCAATAAAGTGCGACTAAAATGCAAAGTAGTCGAATAGAATCCAATTAGACTGGGGAATGCAAACATCGTTATATAAATCTCTAATTGAGAAAAACTCCTAACAAAAGTTCTTGACTTTAATGCATTCAATAATTCATTATTAAAGTTAATCTTTCACAAAAGTGTCTATGATGCAATGATTATTCATAACTGACGATAAATGTCTGTGTTGCAATCAATTCAAATAACGACTAGTATTTCCAAGATCGTCGACAACGTAAGAGATTTTAACGCTCTAAAATCAATTAAATGTTCTTCCTTCTTGATGATGACAGAAAATTGGTCAAAGTAATTAAACTGGGGTAGAATTACTTTAATAAAATGACACGCTGTCTGAATTTAAATCTGCCATAAAAATCATTAACTTACAGTCAAATCGTGACTACAAAAATATTAATTACTGAAAAATCTAAATATCAGTCTCAACTGATTCAAAATCATTTAACTATGCCCATGACATAACAATGTCTTAATAAATCGTCGAAAAAGGCATAACTCAACAAGGTGTACTGAGAATAAGAATCTCAACAAGAAGATAGGGCAAATACATGAGGACAAAAAATATGGGAAAAATAGTTGCTCAAACATTATTAATAAACTCAAATACAATAAACGTTCACGACTACCTTATCTGCCGATTGACGTTCCAGAGGAAAATTCCCCAAAGAAGACTGCTGATGGATCCATTTCACCAAGTTACAGCTGAGCTCCATCCTCGAAACGGGAAATAGCACCCTCGGAGAATCGAACTGCTTCCTTCTCCGGAAATCGCTCTGCTCCTCGAAGACGAATAGACATCCTTCCGGCAATAATCTTCTTTGTGAGTCGGGATATCCCTGACCTCTCTTGAAAAATTCCCTGAAGTTCCAGTAGACAATCGCCCTGAAGTTTTGTAGAAATTTCCGAAGAAATTATCATGTTCAAAGAGTATGAAATCATTTTCATGGCTGTTCGATGGTATTCAGCCTTTAATCACGAAACATGGGTGTAGATGGTATTCACCACATGTTCGCTTGTGTGGAATAGCAATTAGCGAAGTTCCATGTTGCTATCTTACTCCGTTGAAATATGTCCCAATTGCATTAAGTCCTTTAGCCTTCCATCTGCTCTTCGGTTGTAGTCATAGAAGAACAAACTGCCGTATTAAATTGCTCCATTATACTGTAGCGTTGTGTAACAAAGCAATCTGAAGTCTTTCTATTCCACTCGCAGCGTTAGCCGTGGCGTTGATTCTGGCTATACAATAGTGCTTCTCTTGTGGCGAGATAATCACTTTTGCCAGTCGTATAAAACTGCTAATATCCTTCAAACTAATCGGTCGAAATTGTTCAGCTTTTCTCTATTACTTTATGTAGCACTGCACAATACAATTAGCTTATCGGCGACCGCTAACTGTTCAAAACTAAACTTGTAGAAGCGTTCTAAGGTCCGTCTCAACTTCACCTAGTTTGACATGGATCTCGTTAATATAGTGGCTTCGCCACGCGTTATAAAGACGATTCTTTTCACTACTGTTCACTTCGACGTCTCACTATAATGAATGTATAAGAAAAGAACTTGCACAATTATACTTCGATGATCTGAGAATGAGATCTGAGAATGATCGGAGAATGAAAGAGGCTCCTCTCTTCTGCGCAAGCCCTTTTATTAACTTCACGAGGGGCGTTTTCATCCCTTCCAGAGCGTGATACTACGTCATCGCTAAAAGTTCCAACTTCGTTAATACATAACGGATTTTCAAAATTCAAAAACTGAAAATAAATTTCACCAAAATTCCAAATCAATGCCTCTACTGCAAATGGATTTCCACAATTCTGCATTCCAAAAGTAATAAAAATACCATAGTTTCAGCAATCTCCGTCTTCCTTTAAACTATCGTTGATTGGTTCAAGCCTCCCCTCCAATAGCATAGTTTCTTCCTCAGCAGAATTCCTCGTTTCCTGCGACTGCGTCGTAAATCTTGGAATATTCTCGACTAAATGCTGACGTCACTGAGAATCTCAGCTCAAGTAGCCTGCTGGCATAACATTTGCGTCATCCGTGCTTACGTCATGACTACCCACGTCATAACTATGACAACCATAACTCTCCTTATAAATTTCAATATAGCCACCGTGGTCTCTATATAATTCAATTACGGGGGCATTCTCCTCTCACCACGTTTTAAAAACAGTTGCAAATTGTTTTTAAACACAGTGTTACAAGTACCTCAACTCTCTTGAACACGAAATTGAATTATTACTGGCTTACTCTAGGATGATATTTCCTCTATGTTCCTTAATCATATATTTCTTCTACTCTGGGTTGTGTGTGGTTAATGTATTCTTTCCTCTCTACTTTCTCTTCTGACCAGTATTTCTATTTTCTAAGTTCTGCTGGCTCGTAGAAGGCCCAGGATCGATTACAACATCCTGCCTTTTCCTTTGATTGTCGGCTTCTTTATCCCTTAATTCTTTTAAGTATTGCTGGCTTTCTTTCTCTCTTTGCTGATACTGATCGGGTGTCATAACCTGACCTTGAGTATTCTGGTTTCTATTTTGGTTTAGGTTATTCCTATTATAGTTTCGGTTATACCCATTATTGTTGTAATATCTGCCTCTTCCATTGTAGTTTCCTCGGTTGTAGTTCCAACCTCTTCTCTGTTGATACGGTCGGTAACCTTGTGATCTGTTATTTCTAAACTGATTATTCCTGTGAGGACCTACATTGTCAGTTTTCTCCTCCTCTGGCTTGTCAGTTTGTTGGACTTGGTCCATGTATACCGTATTGATTTCTTTAAACTCCTGCCTTTGACCTTTCTGTACTACGTTAGGCATTGGACTTGTGTAGTCTAACCTTCTCAGTAATTCATCCATGCTGGATAAATCCCTGATGTTTGACGAAATTATTAGTCTCCTCACCTCAACTGGCAGCATACGAGAAATCGCATCAATTAGTTGCTCCGTGGACAATGGGGGTTGTAAGAATCTCAAGCGGGACAATTGACTCGTAAAGAAATCAGCGTACCGCGTTGGAAGAGTACCTGAGTATTTTCTTGAATACACCTCCGCTCTTAACGAATTCTGCGCTTCTATGGACCAAAATCGTTTGATTAATGCCTCTGCAAACTCGTCAAAGTTACTGAATGTGTATCTAAATGCGCAAAACCATTCGAGGGGTCCTCCAATCAGATATCTCTCTACTATCTTCATCTCTCTCTCTCTGGGAATGTGAGCTTCGATGAAATAATCTTTGAGATTCCTTACATACTCTATAGGTGTCAAACTATCAGTGTTACTGAATTTTTGCGGTTTATCTTCGAAATTCCTGATGACCGTCACGTTCCTCGGATATGAATCCGGATAGTTTTTCCCACTATCTCGGTAGTTCCACTCAGGTTCCATATTCCTCTCGTCATCCTCCTCTCTGAATCTGGATACACGTTCTTCAGGAGTCACGTCTCTCTCTTCTGGATATAGGTTACATCTTCTGGTATAATTCCTATTCAATTCGCAAACTAAGCCTTCTGTATCCTTGTCAGTGATTTCTGTTAAGACTTTCTTGATTATCTCTTCTTTGTAGTTCTCCATTAAACTAGACTCTCCTAACTTCAAATTTTGCAGTTTACTCGTCGTTTCATTTACATCCGAGACAACTGTATGCATCTGTTCCTTTAATGTTTGCACATCCTGATCTAGTTGTGTTCTATCGTCAACTTGTTTTTCGGATAGCGAATTTATCCTGACGCTTAAATCTTTCCTAATCTGTACTACTTCATTGTTAATTTCTATCTGCGTACTGGCAAGTTTTCTTTCAATCCTTTCCTGAATTTGGGTTACATGTTCCCCACTTGACTTATTCCACTCGTCTTTCCATACCGCTACGTTTGCTGTTAACATATCTGCTATGTCTACTTCGATATCCTCTTTTAATAATCTATTATGGTCTAATACCTGGGTTCTCATGACCTCTACATCATACTTCAACTCTGCTAAAGACGTTGTTGTTCTAACTGATTCATCAACTAGTCTAGTCGCTAATGCAGTTATATTACGCGTACAAAGAGTTTTTGAGTTTTCGATTTCTTCCCTGACTTTATTTACATCAGTTTGGACTTTAGTAATATCTACGAAAACTGTGTTGACCTCTACCTGAATCTTAGTTATGTCACTTTGCACCTCAGTTATATCCGAATGAATGTTATTAATGTCTACCTGAACATTGGATACATCAGTTCTAGCATTTTGAATTTCTTTTTGGACTTCCTCGACCTTGTCTTGGACAGTCGCAACATCATTTTTGACAACAACTACTTCGGCTCTAGCACAAGAAATATCCCCTCGGACATTAGCTACATCTAGATTTAACATTGTAAGGTCTTTCTGTACCTTAGACACATCAAATTTAACATCATCAACACTTTTATGCACAATAGACACATCTTTGCGGATGTCAGTTACAGTATTTTCAATTCCTAGGGAATTAATCTGTAAACGCGACATATTATCCTCCAAATTAGCAGCACTAGTTTGGATACCATTCAAACTTTCATCCATGCTAGCTTTCAAATTACTAGCATTCTCCTCCATTCTTGCATTCAAATTAGCAGACAAATTACTAACATTCTCCTCCATTCGACTATTATTCTCCTTCATGCTTTCATTCAGCATCTGCTTCATACTACTATTCATGCTAGCTTTCAAGTTAGCAGACATCTCCTCTAACATCATCTTCAAACTTTCATCTGCCATTACAATATTATTCAAAAATAGACTGCTGTAGGGACATACATCAATAGAGCAAAATAACAACATTTGAGCAACACTTTTCACCATATATAAATTTGATAAATTTTCTGTCTTAAATCTAACTTATAACTACCTTATAGTTAACCTTCGAAGATACTTCATGTTGAAACAAACTCGAGCACATGTTCAAATTTCTTTGGCTCATTTTAAAATATCCTATCACAAATAATTTACATTTACAATCCAAATAATTTAATTTTATCTTTAACATGACTAAAATGTCATAAGCCGGTCAAATAAAATAAGATTCCAGATCATAGGCGATTTTTCTAAGTTTCCAGCCTATTTAACCTCTCTCAAGTTGTATAAGATCTGATCTTTTCTGAGTGTAATTTTCCTAATACAATACAACATTTAATTCCTATATAATCACACTCTTAAATACTACAATTGGCCTAGACATCTAACAAAGAATCAACCTCTTTATTTGAGTATAATCGAACCTCACGTTTCAGGTTTGCCACTCTTTCTGGCGTTCAACCTGGTAATCCAGTTATGTTGAATCGAGCCCCAACGTTTTAGGTGCGCCAATCTTACTGGCGTTCAACCTGGTGATCCAGTTTTGTCGAACAGGCCCCACGTTTTAGGGTCGCCAATCTTTCTGTCCCCGTTTACCTGGATAGTAGGCTGTCAGATATCCGCCCCCTCAATCGGATTGCCAACAATCAATCGCACCGGCTCAGTTACATCACTGAAAATGGCACTGACAGATACTATCGAGATAAGAGCACAGAAGTTCACAGGAAATCATTGTGGAACACACCAAAATAGACGGGGGTTCATACTTACCGTTACTTACCTCTTAATTATCTCGGGGATTGAGTTGACAACAGGATCACTAAAGTCTGTTCACACAATAACCTCCACCATGACATTTAAAAATGAACCAGAACGAAGACGAGAACTTTGAACTGTACAAAAGCTTTATTTCAAATAAAGGGTATGATTTTAATAACACAACAAAATAAACGTGGCTATCAGTAGCCCATGTCGATCTGACAACGTCCTCCTGTAGGACTTGCAAAATTATCATACAACATGATATAGAACAAATTAGCTCTCACGAGCTCCAAATAACGTAATATTCATAACATAATTGGATTGGAAAAGGACGTCAGGGTGTGACATATATAGAGCACTTGGTTTCCTTTTAATAAACATGGCAATGGTATTTATAGTCGCAAGGCCGTAGTGTGGACGACCTAGCCCGCTGATAACCAGATGTTGGCACAGCTGTGAGCTACCCTCCAACCTGTTGCATACTGGTCAAATAGACTCCCTTCTCACGTGCTACGTTATGTAAGAATACAGCTTGCTCTCTCAAGCTTTTAAATGTCTACAAGACAACTCACATTATTTACGCAAATCTTTCAAGTACTTTACTCACATCCTATTGGATCATTATGTTAATTCCTTAAACTTGTTAAGTTCAATCCAAATGTTTAATTAGCTCTTGAATGTTTATAACAAAATCACATAAATTATTTATAACAATTAGAAATTGTTCATAATATTTGTCAAAGACAATAAAAATATTATAAGCACGCCTTTAACATCACTCTCGTTCCACATTATTTTCAAAAATATTTACAGCATTTATTTACAATATTAACATTTAAATTGTTTAAATTATTAATTTAAGAAATACATTAACCACATGTTCATCCGGTTGGTAATTTTATAATCGTGTTTAATATAATCGACCAATGAAGGTTAGTTATACATATTAATGTCACAATCTGGTTTAATAAAGGTTTTAATAATGATTTGTGACGGTAATCTTCATTCAAAATCTTATCTCAAATTCTTTCAAAACTCGTGTTAATTATAACAGTTAATTCACTTGATTAATTTTCAACGAACTATGACAATCTTACTCCAGCGGAAAATCCTTCGCTAACAAGTTAATGCACAAACTGCATTAAAATTAGGCCCAAAATCATCATATATTAATCTATATGGCATTAAAAACTTCCACATAACTTACAAAACTTCCACAAATAATTCTTTAACATTAATTCCTGTGGGAACCTCCTTCATATTCAAGGGCATTATACATCAGCGACTTTCAACACGCGCTGCACTAGCGATTATACATTTATAGTTCCACTTAAAAAAATTTATAATCATTAATTGTTTCAAAACTGTTTTTATTTAACCTTCGTGGATTTCATTCATGAACCGAAATGAAGTCAAAACTTGCCAATCACAAACAAATTTAATAGTGAATACGCTTATATACGCCTGTCTGGTCTATCAAAATTTAAGATTAACATCTTTAAAAAATTGCAGTATAAAAATACTATCATCCAATAAAGTGCGACTAAAATGCAAAGTAGTCGAATAGAATCCAATTAGACTGGGGAATGCAAACATCGTTATATAAATCTCTAATTGAGAAAAACTCCTAACAAAAGTTCTTGACTTTAATGCATTCAATAATTCATTATTAAAGTTAATCTTTCACAAAAGTGTCTATGATGCAATGATTATTCATAACTGACGATAAATGTCTGTGTTGCAATCAATTCAAATAACGACTAGTATTTCCAAGATCGTCGACAACGTAAGAGATTTTAACGCTCTAAAATCAATTAAATGTTCTTCCTTCTTGATGATGACAGAAAATTGGTCAAAGTAATTAAACTGGGGTAGAATTACTTTAATAAAATGACACGCTGTCTGAATTTAAATCTGCCATAAAAATCATTAACTTACAGTCAAATCGTGACTACAAAAATATTAATTACTGAAAAATCTAAATATCAGTCTCAACTGATTCAAAATCATTTAACTATGCCCATGACATAACAATGTCTTAATAAATCGTCGAAAAAGGCATAACTCAACAAGGTGTACTGAGAATAAGAATCTCAACAAGAAAATAGGGCAAATACATGAGGACAAAAAATATGGGAAAAATAGTTGCTCAAACATTATTAATAAACTCAAATACAATAAACGTTCACGACTACCTTATCTGCCGATTGACGTTCCAGAGGAAAATTCCCCAAAGAAGACTGCTGATGGATCCATTTCACCAAGTTACAGCTGAGCTCCATCCTCGAAACGGGAAATAGCACCCTCGGAGAATCGAACTGCTTCCTTCTCCGGAAATCGCTCTGCTCCTCGAAGACGAATAGACATCCTTCCGGCAATAATCTTCTTTGTGAGTCGGGATATCCCTGACCTCTCTTGAAAAATTCCCTGAAGTTCCAGTAGACAATCGCCCTGAAGTTTTGTAGAAATTTCCGAAGAAATTATCATGTTCAAAGAGTATGAAATCATTTTCATGGCTGTTCGATGGTATTCAGCCTTTAATCACGAAACATGGGTGTAGATGGTATTCACCACATGTTCGCTTGTGTGGAATAGCAATTAGCGAAGTTCCATGTTGCTATCTTACTCCGTTGAAATATGTCCCAATTGCATTAAGTCCTTTAGCCTTCCATCTGCTCTTCGGTTGTAGTCATAGAAGAACAAACTGCCGTATTAAATTGCTCCATTATACTGTAGCGTTGTGTAACAAAGCAATCTGAAGTCTTTCTATTCCACTCGCAGCGTTAGCCGTGGCGTTGATTCTGGCTATACAATAGTGCTTCTCTTGTGGCGAGATAATCACTTTTGCCAGTCGTATAAAACTGCTAATATCCTTCAAACTAATCGGTCGAAATTGTTCAGCTTTTCTCTATTACTTTATGTAGCACTGCACAATACAATTAGCTTATCGGCGACCGCTAACTGTTCAAAACTAAACTTGTAGAAGCGTTCTAAGGTCCGTCTCAACTTCACCTAGTTTGACATGGATCTCGTTAATATAGTGGCTTCGCCACGCGTTATAAAGACGATTCTTTTCACTACTGTTCACTTCGACGTCTCACTATAATGAATGTATAAGAAAAGAACTTGCACAATTATACTTCGATGATCTGAGAATGAGATCTGAGAATGATCGGAGAATGAAAGAGGCTCCTCTCTTCTGCGCAAGCCCTTTTATTAACTTCACGAGGGGCGTTTTCATCCCTTCCAGAGCGTGATACTACGTCATCGCTAAAAGTTCCAACTTCGTTAATACATAACGGATTTTCAAAATTCAAAAACTGAAAATAAATTTCACCAAAATTCCAAATCAATGCCTCTACTGCAAATGGATTTCCACAATTCTGCATTCCAAAAGTAATAAAAATACCATAGTTTCAGCAATCTCCGTCTTCCTTTAAACTATCGTTGATTGGTTCAAGCCTCCCCTCCAATAGCATAGTTTCTTCCTCAGCAGAATTCCTCGTTTCCTGCGACTGCGTCGTAAATCTTGGAATATTCTCGACTAAATGCTGACGTCACTGAGAATCTCAGCTCAAGTAGCCTGCTGGCATAACATTTGCGTCATCCGTGCTTACGTCATGACTACCCACGTCATAACTATGACAACCATAACTCTCCTTATAAATTTCAATATAGCCACCGTGGTCTCTATATAATTCAATTACGGGGGCAGTACCATCCCGGCATTTGCCCGAAGACGAAGTGGGAAACCACGGAAAACCACTTCGAGGATGGCTGAGGTGGGAATCGAACCCCTTCTACTCATTTGGACCACCCGAGGCTGAGTAGACCCCGTTCCAGTCCTCATACCACTTTTCAAATTTCGTGGCAGAGCCGGGAATCGAACCCAGGACCTCCGGGGCGGCAGCTAACCATGCTGACCGCTTCGCTACGGAGGCGACATTATTATTATTTTATTATTATTATTATTATTATTAAACAGCTAGGGTTCACTCAACACTACTCAAATCATCAGTTTTCTATTATTCGTTGTCTAGGAAGAATCTTGTCCCAGAAGAGGAGCTGCAGGGTCTGGTATCGTAGAAGAATCTGTGAGCTAGCTGAGGGCATGCTAACGTGCAGTCATCGGGAGAGCGTGGGTTCGAATCCCACTTGAAGATGGTTTTCGTGGTTTCACATTTTTACCACCAGGCAAATGCTAGGATGGTTCCTTCCCACAGGGCCACAACCGATTTCCATTCAAAATCCCTTCCCTGACCCTTCCTTAATTAGAATCTGGGCGATCGGTCTGTCACCACCCCAGTTGTATCTGCTGACAAAGTGTGTCCAGCTCCCCCCCCTTATAGTAAAGTTGAGTGATTTAACGCGTACGGCTACGCTGCGAGATTTTTGTACAGGTTTCAGACTTTGTTTCTTATTTTTATTTTAGGGGCTGTGATCTTCTTCTTCTTTTCCTTCGTCTTTTCCCACTCAAGTGGGGTCGACGTTCCTGGCAAGTCTTCTCCATTTCCCTCGGTTCCATACGTCCTCTTCCCTTAGATGTTTCTCCCTCAAGTCATCTCGTATACAGTCCCTCCATCTTCTCCATCCTCTGTCACCTTCTCTTGCCAACGTAAGTGTCGTCCCTTCTCATGACATGTCCATACCACTGCAGTCTTCTCTCTTGATATCTCCGTCACTTTAACACTGCCTCTTAGTCTCTCATTTCTAATCCTATCGGCTCTGTTGACGCCACAAATTCTTCTTAACATTTTCATTTCAGCCACATCCATTGCCTTACAATGTGCTTTAGTTGGTGCCCATGTCTCTGCTCCATAGATCATTGCAGACTTATACACCATTCCTTTAGTCCTCAGGTTTATCCTACTATCACACAATACACCTGGCGTCTGTTTCCAGTTCATCCATCCTACCTGCATCCTGCAGGCTATTGCCGTGTCTGAATTGCCATCACTGGACACTGTTGAACCTAAGTAGTTAAGTTAAAACTATCTACTTTCTTCAAGTCTTTCCCAACCAATTGGATTGTTTCTTCTCCTTGTCCTCCTAGGCTGCGATATCGTGGCCATATAGCCCCGTGTATTTTTGTGTGTGCGTGTGTGTGTGTGTAGAATTCGTGTGATAATGTGTGTTTTTTGTTGTCGTGTGGCCTCATGAGAGGTCGAGTGCAGGTCTTTCTAGTCGACGCCTGGGGGCCAACTGCGCGTCGGGATGAGAGATGGAATGGATGAAAATGAATGAAATTGGGCAGGATGTGGAAGGAAGCGGTCAGAAGGGACCGTCCCAGCATTTGCCTGGTGTTGAAAATGGGGAAACCACGGAAATATAATTTCAAGGACGGCCGACGGTGGGGCTCGAACCCATGCGTCTACTGAGTCAGCAGAGAACTTGGCCCCAAGACCTAACGCTGCGCTTTAGCCAGCGTAGCAACTGCTGTCGGTAGTATTATAATGATGGTTGTACTAGTGAGTGTACCGTGGCCTTAAGTTAGGAGCCATCCCAGCATTTTCCTGGATTAGAAGTGCGGAAAACTACTTCCAGGATGGCTGAATTGGGAATCGAACCCTCCTCTTCTCAGTTGCCTCGTGAGGCTGATTGTACCCCGTTCCAGCCCCTCAGATTTATTTTTCTTTTGGCAGAGGGGGAATGGAACCCGGACCTTCAGTGTGACGGCCAACAACGCTAGTCACTACACCGCGAGGAGGTACTGGGTTTAGAGTAGTCTTTTTAAAAAGCAAAGGAAAAGTGGAAAAGGCGGCTTCGTTGAAGTAGTTGGTAGCATGCTGAGCTTCTATGCCCAAGGTCGTGGGTTCGAAACCGGCCTAAGTCGTTGGATTTTCTAATAGCGTTAAAAATCCCTCAGTGTGCCTTCCTTCGGTGGGGAAGTAAAGCCGGCGGTCATAGATTTATGGCATGTAAAAGAACCTTCGACTAATTACATTTGTGTGAAGCTAAATTATAGATTAAATTTGACTAACGCTCTTAGGTTCCAACGTTCGTGGCCAGGAGCCGACTGCGGTGGCATCTAATAACCAAGTTCATAACTAGTTGGTCGTTGACGGTGGCGTTTTGTAGCAAAAGTAGGAACTGCTTGAAAATTGAATGTCTGCAGTCCTTACTTGAATTAAAAACAGATAACACACACTAATAAAGTCATCACAATTAACACCGGTTATCAGACAGATTCTACATCTACACACACCCAAATTACACGGGGCTATATGACCGCGTTGTCGCAGCCCCTAAACTGAGGATCCAACCAACCAAAGTGGGAAAGGTGATTTAGAGTGACCAGTGATACGGACATTTAATTAATTAGATGGCAGACAGATAAATGTAATCAATTTAATAATCTAAATGGAACTTGCCGGAGATAAAACTCGCACGAGGTGTAGTGCGTCTGTTTAATGAAGACCCTCGTAAAATGTCACGTTTAATTAATAAGCTAATCCTCGGGTAGTGCTGTGACGCCTCTGTCTACTCCGCAACCAGGGAAGGCTGGAAGTCCACACACACTGGGCCGGTCCAACCAATGGGGTTTCATTACTATAGAAGGGGAATTGTGTAGTCCTACACTATTAAAGGGGCAGATGACCTTGTTGTTCCACCCCTTAAAACGACAGTCATCACCATATTTCGATTAATATACATAAAAGACAATAATTAAATAAGCATTATCTTTGCATGAAAACGATTTTAGGCCTCATTATTTTTTCAGCACAATAAAAAATGAAAAAAATACATTTCTTAAACTTGGAAAACAGTACAGTAACTAAATATTAAAACTGAAATTGTGCAGTAGTAGACTTATTTTTTTAGGCCGATCCACAATGCGCAGTCAGAAAGAGTATTGGTAGTTGACAACAATGTACTAAAAAGTGTTCAGATAGTGCAGAATCTCATATTGCGAATAATGTTGAAGAAAGATAGATTATATCGGACTATGAGACTGTTTGCTGAGACAAGGGTCTTCAACATTAAACAATTGTATGCTTTTGAAATATATATAAATATATTTTTAGCCTACTTTTCACATTTTGCAAAAATAAGGAAAAAGTAGACTTATGAGATCGGGCAAATGTGTGTCTATCTGTCTGTCCTTCGGTCTGTCTGGCTGGCTGTGCGTGCCCCCCCCCCCCTATCAACTCCTAAACGGCTGCAGCAAACGAAACAAAATTTTGTAGGAGTAAAGATATATAGGCCTACCTGAATATCTCACGGCCATATTTGAAAATGATGTCAGTGCTACCAACTGCTGAAAAATCGAAACTGAAATTTGAGCTCCATGTTGGATATCTTGGAAGGTATGAATGGGAGCTATTTCAAAATTGGCACACGTATAGATAATAATATTGTAGATTAATTTCCAGGAGGCCATACATGGCAGTGTTGCCAAAATGATTATAAACCTGCTGATAGGTCCAAATTTTAAATGCATATAACTTCTACACTGTCAATTGGATTTCAACCAAATTTCGTATGTGCTATTTGTACATAAACATATGTCACCGAGCGTATTCTTAAGAGCCACCAGGGCTGCCAACTGTTAATAAATGCTCTCATTTTTTTTACCAAATACCCATATATCAGAAAGTATGCAAGCAGACAGCTTTAAACTATGCACACGCATATTACCTGACATTCTATATTAATTTGGAGTAACTTATATACGTCAGTGCTACCAACACGATTCTAAGCCTGCTGAGAGGTCCAACTTTAAATACATGTAACTTCTATACTATCATTTGGATTTCAACCAAATTTCATGTGTGCTATGTGTACCATAACAGATATGACTATGCCGATTCTTAAGAGTAACCAGGGCTGCCAATTGTTAATAAATACTGTCTCTATTTTTGTTACCCTAATATCAATATATCAGAAAGTATGCAAGCCAATAGCTCTAAACTTTGCACATGTATAGTACCTGGCATTCTATATTAATTTGGAGTAACTAATATAGGCCTACGCCAGTGCTGCCAACATGATTCTAAGCCTGCTGATAGGTCCGATTTTAAAATGCATGTAACTTCTATACTAACTAATGGATTTCATTCAAAATTGACACAACAATAGATCATATTATTTCAGATTATTTCTGACCAATACATGTATGTCATTGTTGCCAACATGATTTTATGCGCGGTGTTAGATCCAATGTTTAACTGCATATAACGTCCATTGGACTTCAACCAAATTTTGTATTCTGTACCTTAAGAGATGGAACTAAGAATATATTCAGTCACCAGGGCTGCCAACTGTAGTTCTCTATTAGGCTACATTATGCCAGGTATACAATATTTCGAACTAATTAGAAATTTCGATATTACCAACTTAATTTCGTCGTTATTATAGATAGATCCATATAGATTAATCATTGGCATGAATCTTAAATTTTAAGAAAATTAGGCTCTTTAGTTCGTCACGGAACTTCTTGTTTAAGATAGAAATAGAATTCAATTTGTTAGTCACGGGTATGAAATCAGAGGTATTACAGAGAATCACTCTAGTTTATATCAACCTAAGTTAAGTATAGCCTAACGTAACTTTCTGTATTTCTCACAAAAATAATATAACATTCTCCCAATTAAATTAAAAGAATTTAAAGGAAATCATGCAAACCCGAAGATGCATATAAAACATTTTCTCAGAGAAAACAAAATTAAAATTGAAAATATAATTAGTTGAGCCTACAAGTTTATACAAACACAAATTTAATTTTCCTTCTTATTCATTATTTTTCAGTGTATACATCATTTACATAGAACGTGTTATTCGACTAAGTCATTATACAATATTTTGAAATAGTAATCAATAATATGCAGGCCACACACAAGGTGCACCTTTTAGTGGCATATGCGATATCTATTCCTGCTCTGTATGAATTAGATATCCTATTTCGACCTGTCTTTATCATATTGTAACAATATAATTTAATAATTGTAAATTCACAGGTTAAACAATGAGTAGGAAGTGTAAGGAAATTCATAAAATGTGTACAGTTATTTTGAATTTTGTAAAATGTGTGTATTTGTAACGATTTAATAAAAAAAAATATTTAGTCAATTTACCCTCTAGGTTGGTGGTTCCCACGGACTCAGTGAGGGAACTCACCACTACCGCCTCTATGGGCAGTGTCCTGGAGCTTGGAACATCTGGTCGGGATGGATACAACTGGGAAGGTGTGATCAGCACTTCGCCCAGGCGGCCTCACCTGCAAAGCGAACAGTGGCCTCATGACGGAGGCGAAGGGATGGAACATAGGGATGGATAGGCTAGGAAGAGGGAAGGAGGCGGCCGTGGCCTTACAGTAGGTACTGCCCCCGTAAATTGAATTATATTGAGACCACGATGGCTGTATTGGCATATGTGAGTAAAGGTATGGCTGTCATAGTTGTGACGTGTATATTCATGACGTAGGCACGGATGACGTAGACTTCATGCAAGTAGGCTGGTTGAGCTGAGATTCTTGGTGACGTCATGATTTTGTTCGAGAAAGATCTGAGATTTACGACGCAGTCGCAGGAAACAAGGTATTGTGCTAAGGAAGAAGTTACGCTATTGGAGGAAAGGCTCGAACCAATGAACGATAGTTTGGAAGGAAGACGGAGATTGCTGAAACTACGATATTTAATTACTTTTGGCATGCAGAATTGTGGAAATCTATTTTCAGTTATGGCATTGATTTGGAATTTTGAAGAAATTAATTTTGAGTTTTTGAAATTTGAAAATCCGTCAAGTATAGCCAAAGTTAAAACTTCTAGCAATGACGGAGCAACAGGCTATGGAAGGGATGGATACGCCCCTTAAGAAGTTGATAAAAGGTCGTGCACAGGAGAGAGGAGCTCTCATACCGCATATATATTTCTGATGTCATATAGTCATTTTCGAGTGAATAAGTGAAGCAAGTCGTCTTTAGCGTGTGGTTAAAGCCCGGCGCATCGAACGAACACGGAGCAGTTCCATTTTACGGTGTTTGAAACTAGGCGAAGTTGAAACGCACACATTAACGTTTCTACCAGAGAATATATCAAGAGTTGGCTTCTGCCTTTATTATAATTCAATTGGGCAGTACAACATTGAGGTGTGTAGAAGATTTGAACAATTTCATGAATATAATTTGGAAGATATTGGCATTTTAAGACTGCAGACAAAAGTGATTTTCTCGCCACCTGAGAAGCACTTTTAAAATACCACATTACACTACGGCTGACACGTGTATTGCAACCGTGATATTGAAGAATACGTTTGGTGATACAACGATACATTCTACTATGGAACATTATAATCTGGCAGTGCTTTCAATGATTATAACAGAAGTTGAGATGGAAGGCTAAGGCTTTAATGCAATTGGGACATATATCGATGGAGTGAAATAGCAGCATGGAACTTCGTTAATCGTCTTTCTACAAAAGCGAGTATGTAGTGAACATCCAACTACACTCATGCATCGTGAATCCATCGCTGAATTATATCAAATGACAGTGGAAATACCTTCATACTCCACAATTATGAATATTTCTGCGGAAATAACTGCAATGAACTTCATGGCGAATTGCGACCAGAACTTCAGGGAACTTTCAAGAGAGGCCAGGGTGGACCCGGCTCACAAAGAAGAGTTTTGCCAGAAGGATGTCTTTCGTATACACGGAGCAGTGCAATTTCCGGAGGAGGAAGCAGTTTGATTCTCCGAGGGCGCTGATTCCAGGTTCGAGGTCGGAGCACATCTTCACGCTGGTGAAATGGAACCAACAGCAGTTTTCTTTGAAAACTTTCCTCTAGAACTTCAATCAACAGATAAGGTAGTCGTGAACGTTTCTTGTATTATTTGAGTCATGTAGCGATATCTGAGCAACCATTTTCCCCATATTTTCTGTCCCATTTATGTTGCCCCATTTTCTTGCTTGATATTTCTGTACTCAGTACACTTCGTTGATTTATGCCTTTTTCTACGATTTATTGAGACATTGTTATGTCATTGGCATACTTAAATAATTTTGGATCAGTTGAGACTGATAATTAATATTCTTTCAGTAATTTGCATATTTTTGTAGTCACGATTTGACTGTAAAGTTAACGATTTTCTATGGCAGATTTGAATTCAGACAGCGTGTCATTTTATTAAAGTAATTCTATTCAGTAAATTACTTTGACCAATTTTCTGTCATCCTCAAAAAAGAAGAATAATTAAAAGATTTTAGAGCGTTAAAATCTATTACGTTATCGACGATCTTTGAAATACTAGTCGTATTATGAACATGATTGCAACATAGACAATTTTATGAAATATGAACTTTGAATACGATTTATTGAATACACTATAGTAATGAACATATGATAGGAATTTTTCTCAATTCTAGATTGGAACAATAATGTTTGCATTCCACAGTCTAATTGTATTCTATTCGACTATTTATGCAGTTTAGATGAACTTTGATTGAAGATAGTATTTTTATACTGCGATACTTTGAAGATATTAATCTCAATTTTGATAGACCAGGGAGGAGTGTCTAATCGTATTTGCTATTAAATTTATTTGTGATTGGCAAATTTTTACTTCATATCGATTCATGAATGGAACCCACGAAGGTTAAATAATAACAGTCATTAATACAATTGATGAATATAAGAATTTTTAAAGAGGAACAATGGATGTATAATCGTAAGTTCAGTGGACGTGTAAAAGTCGCTGATGAATAATGCCCTTGAATAATAAAGGAGGTTCCCACAGTAAGATGGATGATGTTGTTGAATTTATAAGTGGAGGTTTTTGTATGTAGTGTGGAAGATTTTGATGCCATATATATGAAGATATATGATGAATTCTGGGCCTATTTTTGTGCAATTTTGTGCGTTTTGAGCGAAGTATTTTTCCGCTGAATGTATTGTCCTGGTTTTTTGAAAGTTATTCATATGAAGATACTGTTAAAATTAACAAGAGTGTTAAATAATTTGAGATGAAGATTTTGAATGAAGGTTACCGTCACAAATAATAATTATTATTAAACCTTATTAAACCTGAATTTGACATTTAAATATAACTAACCTTCATTGGTCGATTATATCACCACGATTTGAGTAATTATCAACCGGATAAACGTGTGGTTTAATGTATTTCTTATATAAATAATATAAACAATATAAATATTGTAAATAATTATGTAAATATCTTTAATAATAATTTGAAATGAAAGGGATTAATAGAGGCGTGTAAAAAAATTTTTAATTGTCGTTTGACATTGTTATAAACAATTTAAATTGTTATAAATAATTAATGAACTTTTGTTATTAACATTAAGAGTTTTGTTATTATACTCTAAACAACGCTAATTAAACAATTGGGTTGAACAATTAAACATGATTTGGGATTATTAGAGTATTCCATTGGTGTTTGAATGAAGCATTTAAAAGATTTGCGTGATAATATTTCAGTTGAGAAGTGGACATTTAACGTGTTTTGAAAGGGAGCCAGGCTCTGATGTAACTCGCATATGCTAAGGTCCACTTGACGGTGCAGGTGTATCGCAGCTGGCCAGGAAACTGTATGATAGAGGCCAAGGACGTCTCCATAATAGCCTTGTGGCTATAAATAAAATGTGATGTGTATAAACACGCAAAACAATTGATATATGTCTCGTCCCAAATCCCGTTTCCATTCCAAGTGCATTATTATTTTTACGCTATTTTGAGCTTGAGAAAGCTGAAACATTGTATGTAGAGTATACAAGTCCTACAGGAGGGCATGGTTAAGTGGACAATGGCTTCTGATTGCCACGTTTATTTTGTTATTTTATTTTGTTAAATCATTCTTTACGTGAAATAAATTATTGTGCAGTTTAAAGTTTCTCGTCTTCGTTCTGGTTCATTTTAAATATCACGGTGGAGGTTATTGTGTGGGCATACTTTTAAGTGATCCAGTTGACAACCCATCCCCGAGATAAATTTAAAAGGTAAGTAAAAGGTAAGTATGAACCCCCGTATATTTTGGTGTGTTCCACAATAATGTCTTGTTAACTATTGTGCTCTAATCTCGATAGTATCTGTCAGTGCCATTTTCATTGATGTAGCTGTGCCGGTGCGTTTGATTATTGGCAATCCGATTGAGGGGGCGGATATCTGACAGCCTACTATCCGGATATCGGGGACAGTAGGATTGGCGCAATCAACGTATGGGGCTCGATTGACAACACTGGATTACCAGGTTGAACTCCAGTAGAATTGGCACAATCGAAGTTCGGAGTGCTTGAATAACACTGGATTACCAAGTTATTGCAGTAGAATTGACACCGCAATTTGTGGAGTGTTCGAATAACATTGGATTACCAAGTTATCGATGTCAAAGGGATTGTGAAGACTCAAATAAAGAGGTTGATTCTTTGTTAGATGTCTTGGCGAATTGTAGAATTTGAGAGTGTGATTATATAGGGATAAAATGTTGTGTTGTATTAGGAAAATTACACTCAGAAAAGATCAGATCTTATACAACTTGAGAGAGTTTAAATAGGCTGGAAACTTAGAAAAATCGCCTATGATCTGGAGTCTTATTTAATTGACCGGCTTATGACATGTTTAGTCATATTAAAGATAAAATTAATCTATTTGGATTATAAATGTAAATTATTTGTGTTAGGATATTTTAAAATGAACCAAAGAAATTTGAACATGTGCTTGAGTTTATTTCAACATGGGATGTCTACGAAAGTTAATTATAAGGTAATTATAAGTTAGATTTAAGACAGGAAATTGCTCAGATTTATATATGGTGAAAGATGTTGCTCAGATGTTGTTATTTTGCTCTGTTTGATGTATGTCCCTAAAGCAGTTTATTATTGAAATATTATTGAAATGGCAGATGAGAGTCTGAGGAAGATGTTGGAGGAGATGTCCAACAGTTTGTCTGCTAACTTGCAAACTAGCGTGGATGAAAGTGTGAGGGAGATGGAAGCTAGGAATACTAGTCGAATGGAGGAGATGGAAGCTAGGAATGCTAGTAATTTGTCTATTAGGCTTGGTGAAAGTTTGAAAGTTATTCAGACCAGTTCTGCAAACTTAGAAAATGATATGTCGCGTTTACAGACCAGTACCCAGGGAATCGAGAATACTGTAACTGACATGCGCACAGACGTGTCCAATGTCCATAAAGATTTATCCAATGTGCATAAAGATGTGTCTGATGTTAAAATAGATGTTTCTAAGGTACAGAAAGATCTTACTATGTTGAATCTTGATGATGCCAATGTCCGGGGTGATATTTCATGTGCTAGAGCTGAAGTAATTGTTGTTAGGAATGATGTTGCTACTGTACAAGACAAAGTAGAGGAAGTTCAAAGAGAGGTTAGAAATGTTCGAACTGATGGGTCAAATTTTCAAGTTGACATCAATAATATTCATTCAGATGTAAATGATATGCAAAGCGATATCAATAAGATACAAGTAGAAGTGAATACAGTTTTTGTAGACATTGCTAAAGTTCAAACTGATGTTAACAAAGTTAGAGAAGAAATTGAAACTTCAAAAACACTTTGTACTCGTAACATTAGTGCATTAACAACTCGATTAGTTGACGAGTCTGTTAGGACAACAGCTTCTTTAGCTGGTTTAAAATACGATGTAGAGGTCATGAGAACCCAAGTCTTAGATCATAATCGTTTACTTAAGGAAGACATTGAAGTAGATATCGCGGAAATGTTAACTGCAAATGTAACGGTGTGGAAAGATGAATGGAATAGGTCAAGTGGGGAACATGTCGATCAGATTCAGGAGCGAATTGAAAGAAAACTTGCCAGTACACAAGTAGACATAAATAATGAGGTAGTTCAGATTAGAAAGGATTTGAGTATAAGGATGGATTCGCTATCCGAAAAGCAGGTAGAGGATAGAACTCAAATGGGTCAGGACGTGCAAGCATTAAAAACCGCGTTAGAGGAACAAATTCATAAGGTTGTCTCTGATGTTAATGAAACTACGAGCAAACTGCAGAATTTGAAACTAGGAGAAGCTAGCATGATGGAAACCTATAAAGAAGAGTTGATTAGGAAAGTCATCACGGAAATCACAGACAAGGATACTGAAGGATTGACTGGAGAAGAGGATAGAAATTACGTGAGAAGATGTAACCTCGCTACAGAAGAGAGAGATATTAGTCCTGAGGAACGTATATCCAGATTCCGGGAAGAAGAAGAGGATAGGAATATTGAACCTGAATGGAAATATCGTGATAGTGGGAAAAATTATATGGATTCATATCCGAGAAATGTGACAGTCATCCGAAACTTTGAAGACAAACCTCAAACATTTAGCAATACTGATAGTCTCACACCGATCGAATGTATCAGGAACCTTAAAGACTATTTCATAGAAGCCCACATTCCTAGAGAGAGAGAGATGAGAATCGTAGAAAGAATTCTAGCTGGAGGACCCCTCGAATGGTTTAGAGCATTTCGGTACACTTTCAGTAATTTTGACGAATTTGCAGAGGCACTGATAAAACGATTCTGGTCAATAGAAGCTCAGAATTCATTAAGAGCTGAGGTATACTCGAGGAAGTATTCAGGTACTCTTCCAACACGGTACGCTGATTTCTTCACGAGCCAGTTATCACGCTTGAGATTTTTGCAACCCCCATTGTCAACAGAGCAGTTGATAGATGCGATTTCACGTATGCTGCCTGTGGAGGTAAGAAGACTCATCATATCGTCAAATATCAGAGATTTGACCAGTATGGACGAACTATTGAGAAGGCTTGACTACACGAGTCCAATGCCAAATTTGGTACAAAAAGGTCAGAGGCACGAATTCAAAGACGTTAATACAGTCTACATCGATCAAGTGCAGCAAACTGATAAGCCTGATGAAGAAAAAACTGAAAATGTAGGTCCTCACACGAATAATTATTTCCGCAACAACAGATCACAAGGTTACCGTCCATATCAGCAAAGACGAGGCTGGAATAATAATAGAGGGAATTATAACAACGGAAGAGGTAGATACTATAATAATGGGTACAATAGAAACTACAACAGAAATAACCAGTACCAGAATCAGAATTCTCAAGGTCAGGTTATGACACCCGACAAGTATCAAGAAAGAGAGAAAGAAAGTCAGCAGTATCTGAAGGAATTACGAGAAAAGGAAGCTGAAAACCAAAAGAAAAGACAGGATGTAGTGATCGATCCTGGTCCTTCTACAAGTCAGCAGGGGAACTTTGAGATTGGTAACATAAAAAAACGCCGATTTCTCAACGACAGTGAGAAACTATGAATACATTGCCACACCACACCTAATTACCATTAATGAAATTTACGAAGTAACTGATGAGGATTTATTAGAAGAGAGGGGAATCGTCAAAGAGGAAAGACCATGTGCCTTACCTATTATTTCTGTACTGATAGATGGCCAACAGTATAAAGCTCTTATGGATACTGGCGCAATTATTTCCATCATTTCTGATGAATGCTATCAAAGTCTATTAAAAGGAGAAAACATGACAGTTTTACCTGTTTCTACGGTCAAAGTGAGAGGAATTTTCCAAGACAAGGCAGTGAAATGCAAGATCCAAGTGCTGTTGAACTTTGAAATTAATGGAAGAAATTATGAACAGATCTTTATTGTGGTGAACAAGATCCATTTCGATATTGTGCTAGGAATCGATTTTATATCGAAGGTTGGAGCCATTATTGATATGAAGAATAGGAGTATTAGCTTTAATGATGGGTACATGATCACAGAAGAGATCGAAGAACAGGACGTGAAAAACAGTCTGGAGATAGACCTTAGGGAAGAGATTTTAAATACCATTATCAATGAAGTGGAGAATCTAACAGAAATACCCAGTAGAAAAACTGAAGGATTTGAAGAAATTCAGGGGGAATTTGAGGATTTGATAAAGGAATTCCAAGATATTTTTGATGAAAAGCCTGGATTGATTAAAGACTATAAGTATAAGATAAGGCTGACCGATGAAACCCCTTACCAAAAGAGAATATACCCCATACCTGAGAAATACTACCAAGAAGTACGAGGGTTGATCAGAAAAATGGAGGTAGACGGGATTATTAAAAAACAGGCGTCGTCTTACATAAACCCCATCACTGTAGTGAAGAAAGGTAATGGTCAGATACGTCTTTGTCTCGATGCTCGGACCATCAACTTGACGATTCTTCCAGAAAATGACCGACCACCTAAGATTAGAGATCTTCGTTTTACCAAGTTCAACTGGAGGAAGAAAGTATGCAGTACACTGGATTCTTATTTGACCAGACGTCATGGGTCTTTGTGAGAATGCCTTTTGGAATGGTCAACAGTGGACCAGCACTTATTCGAGCACTTGATAGCAAGCTCACTGACGAGGTAAAGGAAAATGTAATTTGCTACATTGACGATTTAATTGTATCTTCACCCAACGCCGCAGAACATTTAGTGCATTTGAGAAAGTTGTTTGAAAATTTAAGGAAGGCCAATATCAAGGTCAATTTTGGAAAATGTCAATTCTTGAAGAAGGAGATCAATTACTTGGGGCATACTATTGATAAGGATGGATATCATCCAAACATGCAGAAAGTTGATGCAATCACAAGATTCCCAAAGCCAACTAAGGTTAAACAAGTCAGAGAATTTGTAGGCGCATGCCAATTCATTAGCAGCCACTGTCCGAGATACTCTGAAATTATGGCTCCTCTGTATGACTTACTCAAGAAGAATAATAGATGGAAATGGAGTACCGCAGCAGACGAGGCTTTTGAGAAAGCAAAGGAGATGCTCAGAAACAACGTTAAACTGGAGTACCCAGACTTTGAGAAGGTGTTCTATATAGAGTCTGATGCATCAAGAATAGGCATTAGTGCAGTCTTATACCAAAAAGACGAGGCAGGCAACAAGCACTACATTGCGTTCACTAGTCGAAAGTTAAAGAAACACGAGGAAAACTACTTTACGACAGAACTAGAAGCATTAGCTTTTGTAACAGCTTTGCAAGCTTGGAAGAAAATGTTGCTGGGACACAAGGTTATCATTATTACAGATCACAAAGCACTTCAGTTTATGCTGCAAACTGACATGTCTAGTGATAGATTGACACGCTGCGCTTTGTTCACCCAACAGTTTAATGCCACTATCGTCCATCAGCCTGGGAAAGATAACTTACTGGCTGATGCTTTATCACGTAACCCTATCAAAAATGTGCAGATACACCATGTACAATTGGAGCAGAAAAATCAAGAGACCGTTAGGAGGTTAGCCCGAATCGGTGTGTCACAGAAGAGACACGCTCCAATCAGGAAAATGTACAGGTTCCTTAAGGGTTACATGGACAATACTGATGTTGACTATGCAGCTACACAGAGAGATTCACGACACTTTGTCTTGAGTGGAGACATCGTATGTAAGTATGCTGACTCTGCGCATACAAAGCTCCGAATAGTCGTGCCACCTAAACTTGTTGTCAATTTAGTGTGGGTAGCTCATCACGCAACTGGACATGCGGGTTTAGATAAAACTCTTGATACTCTTAAAGAGAGGTTTATTTGGACTAACAAGCGTTCCAGCATTGCTAATGTCATTCGTTCATGTGATAAATGTCAAAGAGCAAAGTATGCTTCCGCTCTATTAAAAGAAAAACCTAAGGCTATGTTTCCCTCTAAACCAAATGAACTCATGGCGACAGACATATTTGGTCCTTGTCCGAAGGGATACCAGGGTAATCAGTTCCTGTTGGTTACCGTGGATGTCTTCTCAAAATTTGTTACAATGAGTCCCATGCAAAAAGCTAACACGAGGAACGTTGTAAGCAGACTGGAACATGCTGTATTTCCAAAAGCTGGTAAACCAGAGTATCTACTTTCGGATCATGGAGCTCAGTTTACATCCTTAGAATTTGCTGCAGATATGGAAAGGCTTGGTATTAAGCACATATTTTCAAGCGTGCGCTATCCGGAATCGAATTCTTCAGAAAGATATATGGCTGAATTTTCGAAATTTTGTCGAATATTCTGTCCGAATGATCATTCTGGTTGGGTGAGATTTGTACCCCTTATTGAGGAATGTTTAAATTCTACAGTGCAGGAGAGCACAGAAGAGGTGCCAATGAGACTTCATCTAGGAAGAAACCCAGAAAGTCCGTGGGACAATCTTTTCAACCACGTTCCTAGAGATCCCGACCTAGGAAGGCAGCAGAGAATAGACAGAGCGAAAGAACAACTCCAGAAAGCAGCACAAAAACGACTGAAAAGAGTAGCTGGAAAACGTTTTGGTGCTCCCTTAGAAATTGGAAATCTGGTATTATTACGCAGACCTGTCAAGGCTGATGTGAGTAAGAAAATCTATCCCAAGTTTGGAATAGTGTTCATGGGTCCGTTCAGAATTACGAATGCCTATGGAAACAACTGTTATGAACTCTACGATGATGAGAATAATGTCGTTTATGGCAATTTCATTGCTGGGAACTTGAAGAAATATTATCCAAGAGTAAGCCAATAATAATTCAATTTCGTGTTCAAGTGAATTGAAATATTTATAACACAGAGTTTAAAAACAATTTGCAACTGTTTTTAAAACGTGGTGAAGGGAGAATGCCCCCGTAAATCGAATTATATTGAGACCACGATGGCTGTATTGGCATATGTGAGTAAAGGTATGGCTGTCATAGTTGTGACGTGTATATTCATGACGTAGGCACGGATGACGTAGACTTCATGCAAGTAGGCTGGTTGAGCTGAGATTCTTGGTGACGTCATGATTTTGTTCGAGAAAGATCTGAGATTTACGACGCAGTCGCAGGAAACAAGGTATTGTGCTAAGGAAGAAGTTACGCTATTGGAGGAAAGGCTCGAATCAATGAACGATAGTTTGGAAGGAAGACGGAGATTGCTGAAACTACGATATTTAATTACTTTTGGCATGCAGAATTGTGGAAATCTATTTTCAGTTATGGCATTGATTTGGAATTTTGAAGAAATTAATTTTGAGTTTTTGAAATTTGAAAATCCGTCAAGTATAGCCAAAGTTAAAACTTCTAGCAATGACGGAGCAACAGGCTATGGAAGGGATGGATACGCCCCTTAAGAAGTTGATAAAAGGTCGTGCACAGGAGAGAGGAGCTCTCATACCGCATATATATTTCTGATGTCATATAGTCATTTTCGAGTGAATAAGTGAAGCAAGTCGTCTTTAGCGTGTGGTTAAAGCCCGGTGCATCGAACGAACACGGAGCAGTTCCATTTTACGGTGTTTGAAACTAGGCGAAGTTGAAACGCACACATTAACGTTTCTACCAGAGAATATATCAAGAGTTGGCGTCTGCCTTTATTATAATTCAATTGGGCAGTACAACATTGAGGTGTGTAGAAGATTTGAACAATTTCATGAATATAATTTGGAAGATATTGGCATTTTAAGACTGCAGACAAAAGTGATTTTCTCGCCACCTGAGAAGCACATTTAAAATACCACATTACACTACGGCTGACACGTGTATTGCAACCGTGATATTGAAGAATACGTTTGGTGATACAACGATACATTCTACTATGGAACATTATAATCTGGCAGTGCTTTCAATGATTATAACAGAAGTTGAGATGGAAGGCTAAGGCTTTAATGCAATTGGGACATATATCGATGGAGTGAAATAGCAGCATGGAACTTCGTTAATCGTCTTTCTACAAAAGCGAGCATGTAGTGAACATCCAACTACACTCATGCATCGTGAATCCATCGCTGAATTATATCAAATGACAGTGGAAATACCTTCATACTCCACAATTATGAATATTTCTGCGGAAATAACTGCAATAAACTTCATGGCGAATTGCGACCAGAACTTCAGGGAACTTTCAAGAGAGGCCAGGGTGGACCCGGCTCACAAAGAAGAGTTTTGCCAGAAGGATGTCTTTCGTATACACGGAGCAGTGCAATTTCCGGAGGAGGAAGCAGTTCGATTCTCCGAGGGCGCTGATTCCAGGTTCGAGGTCGGAGCACATCTTCACGCTGGTGAAATGGAACCAACAGCAGTTTTCTTTGAAAACTTTCCTCTAGAACTTCAATCAACAGATAAGGTAGTCGTGAACGTTTCTTGTATTATTTGAGTCATGTAGCGATATCTGAGCAACCATTTTTCCCATATTTTCTGTCCCATTTATGTTGCCCCATTTTCTTGCTTGATATTTCTGTACTCGGTACACTTCGTTGATTTATGCCTTTTTCTACGATTTATTGAGACATTGTTATGTCATTGGCATACTTAAATAATTTTGGATCAGTTGAGACTGATAATTAATATTCTTTCAGTAATTTGCATATTTTTGTAGTCACGATTTGACTGTAAAGTTAACGATTTTCTATGGCAGATTTGAATTCAGACAGCGTGTCATTTTATTAAAGTAATTCTATTCAGTAAATTACTTTGACCAATTTTCTGTCATCCTCAAAAAAGAAGAATAATTAAAAGATTTTAGAGCGTTAAAATCTATTACGTTATCGACGATCTTTGAAATACGAGTCGTATTATGAACATGATTGCAACATAGACAATTTTATGAAATATGAACTTTGAATACGATTTATTGAATACACTATAGTAATGAACATTTGATAGGAATTTTTCTCAATTCTAGATTGGAACAATAATGTTTGCATTCCACAGTCTAATTGTATTCTATTCGACTATTTATGCAGTTTAGATGAACTTTGATTGAAGATAGTATTTTTATACTGCGATACTTTGAAGATATTAATCTCAATTTTGATAGACCAGGGAGGAGTGTCTAATCGTATTTGCTATTACATTTATTTGTGATTGGCAAATTTTTACTTCATATCGATTCATGAATGGAACCCACGAAGGTTAAATAATAACAGTCATTAATACAATTGATGAATATAAGATTTTTTAAAGAGGAACAATGGATGTATAATCGTTAGTTCAGTGGACGTGTAAAAGTCGCTGATGAATAATGCCTTTGAATAATAAAGGAGGTTCCCACAGTAAGATGGATGATGTTGTTGAATTTATAAGTGGAGGTTTTTGTATGTAGTGTGGAAGATTTTGATGCCATATATATGAAGATATATGATGAATTCTGGGCCTATTTTTGTGCAATTTTGTGCGTTTTGAGCGAAGTATTTTTCCGCTGAATGTATTGTCCTGGTTCTTTGAAAGTTATTCATATGAAGATACTGTTAAAATTAACAAGAGTGTTAAATAATTTGAGATGAAGATTTTGAATGAAGGTTACCGTCACAAATAATAATTATTATTAAACCTTATTAAACCTGAATTTGACATTTAAATATAACTAACCTTCATTGGTCGATTATATCACCACGATTTGAGTAATTATCAACCGGATAAACGTGTGGTTTAATGTATTTCTTATATAAATAATATAAACAATATAAATATTGTAAATAATTATGTAAATATCTTTAATAATAATTTGAAATGAAAGGGATTAATAGAGGCATGTAAAATTTTTTTAATTGTCGTTTGACATTGTTATAAACAATTTAAATTGTTATAAATAATTAATGAACTTTTGTTATTAATATTAAGAGTTTTGTTATTATACTCTAAACAACGCTAATTAAACAATTGGGTTGAACAATTAAACATGATTTGGGATTATTAGAGTATTCCATTGGTGTTTGAATGAAGCATTTAAAAGATTTGCGTGATAATATTTCAGTTGAGAAGTGGACATTTAACGTGTTTTGAAAGGGAGCCAGGCTCTGATGTAACTCGCATATGCTAAGGACCACTTGACAGTGCAGGTGTATCGCAGCTGGCCAGGAAACTGTATGATAGAGGCCAAGGACGTCTCCATAATAGCCTTGTGGCTATAAATGAAATGTGATGTGTATAAACACGCAAAACAATTGATATATGTCTCGTCCCAAATCCCGTTTCCATTCCAAGTGCATTATTATTTTTACGTTATTAGAGCTTGAGAAAGCTGAAACATTGTATGTAGAGTATACAAGTCCTACAGGAGGACATGGTTATGTGGTCGATGGCTTCTGATTGCCACGTTTATTTTGTTATTTTATTTTGTTAAATCATTCTTTACGTGAAATAAATTATTGTGCAGTTTAAAGTTTCTCGTCTTCGTTCTGGTTCATTTTAAATATCACGGTGGAGGTTATTGTGTGGGCATACTTTTAAGTGATCCAGTTGACAACCCATCCCCGAGATAAATTTAAAAGGTAAGTAAAAGGTAAGTATGAACCCCCGTATATTTTGGTGTGTTCCACAATAATTTCTTGTTAACTATTGTGCTCTAATCTCGATAGTATCTGTCAGTGCCATTTTCATTGATGTAGCTGTGCCGGTGCGTTTGATTATTGGCAATCCGATTGAGGGGGCGGATATCTGACAGCCTACTATCCGGATATCGGGGACAGTAGGATTGGCGCAATCAACGTATGGGGCTCGATTGACAACACTGGATTACCAGGTTGAACTCCAGTAGAATTGGCACAATCGAAGTTCGGAGTGCTTGAATAACACTGGATTACCAAGTTATTGCAGTAGAATTGACACCGCAATTTGTGGAGTGTTCGAATAACATTGGATTACCAAGTTATCGATGTCAAAGGGATTGTGAAGACTCAAATAAAGAGGTTGATTCTTTGTTAGATGTCTTGGCGAATTGTAGAATTTGAGAGTGTGATTATATAGGGATAAAATGTTGTGTTGTATTAGGAAAATTACACTCAGAAAAGATCAGATCTTATACAACTTGAGAGAGTTTAAATAGGCTGGAAACTTAGAAAAATCGCCTATGATCTGGAGTCTTATTTAATTGACCGGCTTATGACATGTTTAGTCATATTAAAGATAAAATTAATCTATTTGGATTATAAATGTAAATTATTTGTGTTAGGATATTTTAAAATGAACCAAAGAAATTTGAACATGTGCTTGAGTTTATTTCAACATGGGATGTCTACGAAAGTTAATTATAAGGTAATTATAAGTTAGATTTAAGACAGAAAATTGCTCAGATTTATATATGGTGAAAGATGTTGCTCAGATGTTGTTATTTTGCTCTGTTTGATGTATGTCCCTAAAGCAGTTTATTATTGAAATATTATTGAAATGGCAGATGAGAGTCTGAGGAAGATGTTGGAGGAGATGTCCAACAGTTTGTCTGCTAACTTGAAAACTAGCGTGGATGAAAGTGTGAGGGAGATGGAAGCTAGGAATACTAGTCGTATGGAGGAGATGGAAGCTAGGAATGCTAGTAATTTGTCTATTAGGCTTGGTGAAAGTTTGAAAGTTATTCAGACCAGTTCTGCAAACTTAGAAAATGATATGTCGCGTTTACAGACCAGTACCCAGGGAATCGAGAATGCTGTAACTGACATGCGCACAGACGTGTCCAATGTCCATAAAGATTTATCCAATGTGCATAAAGATGTGTCTGATGTTAAAATAGATGTTTCTAAGGTACAGAAAGATCTTACTATGTTGAATCTTGATGATGCCAATGTCCGGGGTGATATTTCATGTGCTAGAGCTGAAGTAATTGTTGTTAGGAATGATGTTGCTACTGTACAAGACAAAGTAGAGGAAGTTCAAAGAGAGGTTAGAAATGTTCGAACTGATGGGTCAAATTTTCAAGTAGACATCAATAATATTCATTCAGATGTAAATGATATGCAAAGCGATATCAATAAGATACAAGTAGAAGTGAATACAGTTTTTGTAGACATTGCTAAAGTTCAAACTGATGTTAACAAAGTTAGAGAAGAAATTGAAACTTCAAAAACACTTTGTACTCGTAACATTAGTGCATTAACAACTCGATTAGTTGACGAGTCTGTTAGGACAACAGCTTCTTTAGCTGGTTTAAAATACGATGTAGAGGTCATGAGAACCCAAGTCTTAGATCATAATCGTTTACTTAAGGAAGACATTGAAGTAGATATCGCGGAAATGTTAACTGCAAATGTAACGGTGTGGAAAGATGAATGGAATAGGTCAAGTGGGGAACATGTCGATCAGATTCAGGAGCGAATTGAAAGAAAACTTGCCAGTACACAAGTAGACATAAATAATGAGGTAGTTCAGATTAGAAAGGATTTGAGTATAAGGATGGATTCGCTATCCGAAAAGCAGGTAGAGGATAGAACTCAAATGGGTCAGGACGTGCAAGCATTAAAAACCGCGTTAGAGGAACAAATTCATAAGGTTGTCTCTGATGTTAATGAAACTACGAGCAAACTGCAGAATTTGAAACTAGGAGAAGCTAGCATGATGGAAACCTATAAAGAAGAGTTGATTAGGAAAGTCATCACGGAAATCACAGACAAGGATACTGAAGGATTGACTGGAGAAGAGGATAGAAATTACGTGAGAAGATGTAACCTCGCTACAGAAGAGAGAGATATTAGTCCTGAGGAACGTATATCCAGATTCCGGGAAGAAGAAGAGGATAGGAATATTGAACCTGAATGGAAATATCGTGATAGTGGGAAAAATTATATGGATTCATATCCGAGAAATGTGACAGTCATCCGAAACTTTGAAGACAAACCTCAAACATTTAGCAATACTGATAGTCTCACACCGATCGAATGTATCAGGAACCTTAAAGACTATTTCATTGAAGCCCACATTCCTAGAGAGAGAGAGATGAGAATCGTAGAAAGATTTCTAGCTGGAGGACCCCTCGAATGGTTTAGAGCATTTCGGTACACTTTCAGTAATTTTGACGAATTTGCAGAGGCACTGATAAAACGATTCTGGTCAATAGAAGCTCAGAATTCATTAAGAGCTGAGGTATACTCGAGGAAGTATTCAGGTACTCTTCCAACACGGTACGCTGATTTCTTCACGAGCCAGTTATCACGCTTGAGATTTTTGCAACCCCCATTGTCAACAGAGCAGTTGATAGATGCGATTTCACGTATGCTGCCTGTGGAGGTAAGAAGACTCATCATATCGTCAAATATCAGAGATTTGACCAGTATGGACGAACTATTGAGAAGGCTTGACTACACGAGTCCAATGCCAAATTTGGTACAAAAAGGTCAGAGGCACGAATTCAAAGACGTTAATACAGTCTACATCGATCAAGTGCAGCAAACTGATAAGCCTGATGAAGAAAAAACTGAAAATGTAGGTCCTCACACGAATAATTATTTCCGCAACAACAGATCACAAGGTTACCGTCCATATCAGCAAAGACGAGGCTGGAATAATAATAGAGGGAATTATAACAACGGAAGAGGTAGATACTATAATAATGGGTACAATAGAAACTACAACAGAAATAACCAGTACCAGAATCAGAATTCTCAAGGTCAGGTTATGACACCCGACAAGTATCAAGAAAGAGAGAAAGAAAGTCAGCAGTATCTGAAGGAATTACGAGAAAAGGAAGCTGAAAACCAAAAGAAAAGACAGGATGTAGTGATCGATCCTGGTCCTTCTACAAGTCAGCAGGGGAACTTTGAGATTGGTAACATAAAAAAACGCCGATTTCTCAACGACAGTGAGAAACTATGAATACATTGCCACACCACACCTAATTACCATTAATGAAATTTACGAAGTAACTGATGAGGATTTATTAGAAGAGAGGGGAATCGTCAAAGAGGAAAGACCATGTGCCTTACCTATTATTTCTGTACTGATAGATGGCCAACAGTATAAAGCTCTTATGGATACTGGCGCAATTATTTCCATCATTTCTGATGAATGCTATCAAAGTCTATTAAAAGGAGAAAACATGACAGTTTTACCTGTTTCTACCGTCAAAGTGAGAGGAATTTTCCAAGACAAGGCAGTGAAATGCAAGATCCAAGTGCTGTTGAACTTTGAAATTAATGGAAGAAATTATGAACAGATCTTTATTGTGGTGAACAAGATCCATTTCGATATTGTGCTAGGAATCGATTTTATATCGAAGGTTGGAGCCATTATTGATATGAAGAATAGGAGTATTAGCTTTAATGATGGGTACATGATCACAGAAGAGATCGAAGAACAGGACGTGAAAAACAGTCTGGAGATAGACCTTAGGGAAGAGATTTTAAATACCATTATCAATGAAGTGGAGAATCTAACAGAAATACCCAGTAGAAAAACTGAAGGATTTGAAGAAATTCAGGGGGAATTTGAGGATTTGATAAAGGAATTCCAAGATATTTTTGATGAAAAGCCTGGATTGATTAAAGACTATAAGTATAAGATAAGGCTGACCGATGAAACCCCTTACCAAAAGAGAATATACCCCATACCTGAGAAATACTACCAAGAAGTACGAGGGTTGATCAGAAAAATGGAGGTAGACGGGATTATTAAAAAACAGGCGTCGTCTTACATAAACCCCATCACTGTAGTGAAGAAAGGTAATGGTCAGATACGTCTTTGTCTCGATGCTCGGACCATCAACTTGACGATTCTTCCAGAAAATGACCGACCACCTAAGATTAGAGATCTTCGTTTTACCAAGTTCAACTGGAGGAAGAAAGTATGCAGTACACTGGATTCTTATTTGACCAGACGTCATGGGTCTTTGTGAGAATGCCTTTTGGAATGGTCAACAGTGGACCAGCACTTATTCGAGCACTTGATAGCAAGCTCACTGACGAGGTAAAGGAAAATGTAATTTGCTACATTGACGATTTAATTGTATCTTCACCCAACGCCGCAGAACATTTAGTGCATTTGAGAAAGTTGTTTGAAAATTTAAGGAAGGCCAATATCAAGGTCAATTTTGGAAAATGTCAATTCTTGAAGAAGGAGATCAATTACTTGGGGCATACTATTGATAAGGATGGATATCATCCAAACATGCAGAAAGTTGATGCAATCACAAGATTCCCAAAGCCAACTAAGGTTAAACAAGTCAGAGAATTTGTAGGCGCATGCCAATTCATTAGCAGCCACTGTCCGAGATACTCTGAAATTATGGCTCCTCTGTATGACTTACTCAAGAAGAATAATAGATGGAAATGGAGTACCGCAGCAGACGAGGCTTTTGAGAAAGCAAAGGAGATGCTCAGAAACAACGTTAAACTGGAGTACCCAGACTTTGAGAAGGTGTTCTATATAGAGTCTGATGCATCAAGAATAGGCATTAGTGCAGTCTTATACCAAAAAGACGAGGCAGGCAACAAGCACTACATTGCGTTCACTAGTCGAAAGTTAAAGAAACACGAGGAAAACTACTTTACGACAGAACTAGAAGCATTAGCTTTTGTAACAGCTTTGCAAGCTTGGAAGAAAATGTTGCTGGGACACAAGGTTATCATTATTACAGATCACAAAGCACTTCAGTTTATGCTGCAAACTGACATGTCTAGTGATAGATTGACACGCTGCGCTTTGTTCACCCAACAGTTTAATGCCACTATCGTCCATCAGCCTGGGAAAGATAACTTACTGGCTGATGCTTTATCACGTAACCCTATCAAAAATGTGCAGATACACCATGTACAATTGGAGCAGCAAAATCAAGAGACCGTTAGGAGGTTAGCCCGAATCGGTGTGTCACAGAAGAGACACGCTCCAATCAGGAAAATGTACAGGTTCCTTAAGGGTTACATGGACAATACTGATGTTGACTATGCAGCTACACAGAGAGATTCACGACACTTTGTCTTGAGTGGAGACATCGTATGTAAGTATGCTGACTCTGCGCATACAAAGCTCCGAATAGTCGTGCCACCTAAACTTGTTGTCAATTTAGTGTGGGTAGCTCATCACGCAACTGGACATGCGGGTTTAGATAAAACTCTTGATACTCTTAAAGAGAGGTTTATTTGGACTAACATGCGTTCCAGCATTGCTAATGTCATTCGTTCATGTGATAAATGTCAAAGAGCAAAGTATGCTTCCGCTCTATTAAAAGGAAAACCTAAGGCTATGTTTCCCTCTAAACCAAATGAACTCATGGCGACAGACATATTTGGTCCTTGTCCGAAGGGATACCAGAGTAATCAGTTCCTGTTGGTTACCGTGGATGTCTTCTCAAAATTTGTTACAATGAGTCCCATGCAAAAAGCTAACACGAGGAACGTTGTAAGCAGACTGGAACATGCTGTATTTCCAAAAGCTGGTAAACCAGAGTATCTACTTTCGGATCATGGAGCTCAGTTTACATCCTTAGAATTTGCTGCAGATATGGAAAGGCTTGGTATTAAGCACATATTTTCAAGCGTGCGCTATCCGGAATCGAATTCTTCAGAAAGATATATGGCTGAATTTTCGAAATTTTGTCGAATATTCTGTCCGAATGATCATTCTGGTTGGGTGAGATTTGTACCCCTTATTGAGGAATGTTTAAATTCTACAGTGCAGGAGAGCACAGGAGAGGTGCCAATGAGACTTCATCTAGGAAGAAACCCAGAAAGGCCGTGGGACAATCTTTTCAACCACGTTCCTAGAGATCCCGACCTAGGAAGGCAGCAGAGAATAGACAGAGCGAAAGAACAACTCCAGAAAGCAGCACAAAAACGACTGAAAAGAGTAGCTGGAAAACGTTTTGGTGCTCCCTTAGAAATTGGAAATCTGGTATTATTACGCAGACCTGTCAAGGCTGATGTGAGTAAGAAAATCTATCCCAAGTTTGGAATAGTGTTCATGGGTCCGTTCAGAATTACGAATGCCTATGGAAACAACTGTTATGAACTCTACGATGATGAGAATAATGTCGTTTATGGCAAGTTCAATGCTGGAAACTTGAAGAAATATTATCCAAGAGTAAGCCAATAATAATTCAATTTCGTGTTCAAGTGAATTGAAATATTTATAACACAGAGTTTAAAAACAATTTGCAACTGTTTTTAAAACGTGGTGAAGGGAGAATGCCCCCGTAAATCGAATTATATTGAGACCACGATGGCTGTATTGGCATATGTGAGTAAAGGTATGGCTGTCATAGTTGTGACGTGTATATTCATGACGTAGGCACGGATGACGTAGACTTCATGCAAGTAGGCTGGTTGAGCTGAGATTCTTGGTGACGTCATGATTTTGTTCGAGAAAGATCTGAGATTTACGACGCAGTCGCAGGAAACAAGGTATTGTGCTAAGGAAGAAGTTACGCTATTGGAGGAAAGGCTCGAACCAATGAACGATAGTTTGGAAGGAAGACGGAGATTGCTGAAACTACGATATTTAATTACTTTTGGCATGCAGAATTGTGGAAATCTATTTTCAGTTATGGCATTGATTTGGAATTTTGAAGAAATTAATTTTGAGTTTTTGAAATTTGAAAATCCGTCAAGTATAGCCAAAGTTAAAACTTCTAGCAATGACGGAGCAACAGGCTATGGAAGGGATGGATACGCCCCTTAAGAAGTTGATAAAAGGTCGTGCACAGGAGAGAGGAGCTCTCATACCGCATATATATTTCTGATGTCATATAGTCATTTTCGAGTGAATAAGTGAAGCAAGTCGTCTTTAGCGTGTGGTTAAAGCCCGGTGCATCGAACGAACACGGAGCAGTTCCATTTTACGGTGTTTGAAACTAGGCGAAGTTGAAACGCACACATTAACGTTTCTACCAGAGAATATATCAAGAGTTGGCGTCTGCCTTTATTATAATTCAATTGGGCAGTACAACATTGAGGTGGGTAGAAGATTTGAACAATTTCATGAATATAATTTGGAAGATATTGGCATTTTAAGACTGCAGACAAAAGTGATTTTCTCGCCACCTGAGAAGCACTTTTAAAATACCACATTACACTACGGCTGACACGTGTATTGCAACCGTGATATTGAAGAATACGTTTGGTGATACAACGATACATTCTACTATGGAACATTATAATCTGGCAGTGCTTTCAATGATTATAACAGAAGTTGAGATGGAAGGCTAAGGCTTTAATGCAATTGGGACATATATCGATGGAGTGAAATAGCAGCATGGAACTTCGTTAATCGTCTTTCTACAAAAGCGAGCATGTAGTGAACATCCAACTACACTCATGCATCGTGAATCCATCGCTGAATTATATCAAATGACAGTGGAAATACCTTCATACTCCACAATTATGAATATTTCTGCGGAAATAACTGCAATAAACTTCATGGCGAATTGCGACCAGAACTTCAGGGAACTTTCAAGAGAGGCCAGGGTGGACCCGGCTCACAAAGAAGAGTTTTGCCAGAAGGATGTCTTTCGTATACACGGAGCAGTGCAATTTCCGGAGGAGGAAGCAGTTCGATTCTCCGAGGGCGCTGATTCCAGGTTCGAGGTCGGAGCACATCTTCACGCTGGTGAAATGGAACCAACAGCAGTTTTCTTTGAAAACTTTCCTCTAGAACTTCAATCAACAGATAAGGTAGTCGTGAACGTTTCTTGTATTATTTGAGTCATGTAGCGATATCTGAGCAACCATTCTTCCCATATTTTCTGTCCCATTTATGTTGCCCCATTTTCTTGCTTGATATTTCTGTACTCGGTACACTTCGTTGATTTATGCCTTTTTCTACGATTTATTGAGACATTGTTATGTCATTGGCATACTTAAATAATTTTGGATCAGTTGAGACTGATAATTAATATTCTTTCAGTAATTTGCATATTTTTGTAGTCACGATTTGACTGTAAAGTTAACGATTTTCTATGGCAGATTTGAATTCAGACAGCGTGTCATTTTATTAAAGTAATTCTATTCAGTAAATTACTTTGACCAATTTTCTGTCATCCTCAAAAAAGAAGAATAATTAAAAGATTTTAGAGCGTTAAAATCTATTACGTTATCGACGATCTTTGAAATACGAGTCGTATTATGAACATGATTGCAACATAGACAATTTTATGAAATATGAACTTTGAATACGATTTATTGAATACACTATAGTAATGAACATTTGATAGGAATTTTTCTCAATTCTAGATTGGAACAATAATGTTTGCATTCCACAGTCTAATTGTATTCTATTCGACTATTTATGCAGTTTAGATGAACTTTGATTGAAGATAGTATTTTTATACTGCGATACTTTGAAGATATTAATCTCAATTTTGATAGACCAGGGAGGAGTGTCTAATCGTATTTGCTATTACATTTATTTGTGATTGGCAAATTTTTACTTCATATCGATTCATGAATGGAACCCACGAAGGTTAAATAATAACAGTCATTAATACAATTGATGAATATAAGATTTTTTAAAGAGGAACAATGGATGTATAATCGTTAGTTCAGTGGACGTGTAAAAGTCGCTGATGAATAATGCCTTTGAATAATAAAGGAGGTTCCCACAGTAAGATGGATGATGTTGTTGAATTTATAAGTGGAGGTTTTTGTATGTAGTGTGGAAGATTTTGATGCCATATATATGAAGATATATGATGAATTCTGGGCCTATTTTTGTGCAATTTTGTGCGTTTTGAGCGAAGTATTTTTCCGCTGAATGTATTGTCCTGGTTCTTTGAAAGTTATTCATATGAAGATACTGTTAAAATTAACAAGAGTGTTAAATAATTTGAGATGAAGATTTTGAATGAAGGTTACCGTCACAAATAATAATTATTATTAAACCTTATTAAACCTGAATTTGACATTTAAATATAACTGACCTTCATTGGTCGATTATATCACCACGATTTGAGTAATTATCAACCGGATAAACGTGTGGTTTAATGTATTTCTTATATAAATAATATAAACAATATAAATATTGTAAATAATTATGTAAATATCTTTAATAATAATTTGAAATGAAAGGGATTAATAGAGGCGTGTAAAAAATTTTTTAATTGTCGTTTGACATTGTTATAAACAATTTAAATTGTTATAAATAATTAATGATCTTTTGTTATTAATATTAAGAGTTTTGTTATTATACTCTAAACAACGCTAATTAAACAATTGGGTTGAACAATTAAACATGATTTGGGATTATTAGAGTATTCCATTGGTGTTTGAATGAAGCATTTAAAAGATTTGCGTGATAATATTTCAGTTGAGAAGTGGACATTTAACGTGTTTTGAAAGGGAGCCAGGCTCTGATGTAACTCGCATATGCTAAGGTCCACTTGACGGTGCAGGTGTATCGCAGCTGGCCAGGCGACTGTATGATAGAGGCCAAGGACGTCTCCATAATAGCCTTGTGGCTATAAATAAAATGTGATGTGTATAAACACGCAAAACAATTGATATATGTCTCGTCCCAAATCCCGTTTCCATTCCAAGTGCATTATTATTTTTACGTTGCTATGAGCTTGAGAAAGCTGAAACATTGTATGTAGAGTATACAAGTCCTACAGGAGGACGTGGTTAAGTGGACAATGGCTTCTGATTGCCACGTTTATTTTGTTGTTTTATTTTGTTAAATCATTCTTTATGTGAAATAAATTATTGTGCAGTTTAAAGTTTCTCGTCTTCGTTCTGGTTCATTTTAAATATCACGGTGGAGGTTATTGTGTGGGCATACTTTTAAGTGATCCAGTTGACAACCCATCCCCGAGATAAATTTAAAAGGTAAGTAAAAGGTAAGTATGAACCCCCGTATATTTTGGTGTGTTCCACAATAATTTCTTGTTAACTATTGTGCTCTAATCTCGATAGTATCTGTCAGTGCCATTTTCATTGATGTAGCTGTGCCGGTGCGTTTGATTATTGGCAATCCGATTGAGGGGGCGGATATCTGACAGCCTACTATCCGGATATCGGGGACAGTACCATCCCCTCATTTTCCCGAAGACGAAGTGGGAAACCACGGAAAACCACTTCGAGGATGGCTGAGGTGGGAATCGAACCCCCTCTACTCATTTGGGCCACCCGAGGCTGAGTAGACCCCGTTCCAGTCCTCATACCACTTTTCAAATTTCGTGGCAGAGCCGGGAATCGAACCCAGGACCTCCCGGACGGCAGCTAACTATGCTGACCGCTACGCTACGGAGTCGACTTAAATAATAATAATAATAATAATAATAATAATAATAATAATAATAATAATTTACAATGCGCAGTCTTAACGACTGGCTGGCTGCGTGGCTCAGGGGTAACGTTCTCGCTTGCTGGGCCCGAGGTTGCAGGTTCGTATCCTGGCGCAGTCAGCTGGCATTTGAGGGTGCACAAATGCGAGGGAACCGTGTCCGTAGATTTACTGGCACGTTAAAAATTCCCTTCGGGGCAAAATTCCGGCACCCCAGCGTCTCTAAAAGCCAGTGTAGTTAAAAGGGACGTAAAACCAATAACATTAATTGTTATTAATCTTAACGACTGCTAGGAGTAAATAATACAGTGGCATTCTTTTATTCTTTGTGCTCAGAGGCGTTGTCAATAGCCTCAAAACTTACAATATGGAAGATTTGGAGCTGTACGGATTATTTTGTTATACCGTGTAAGAAAAAGGTAGGCTACGGGTTGGGAAGGTATTCACTCATAACCTCTTTGTACACGACACAGAAGAATAACGTGACGTCAGTTTCTGATCTGCTCTCATTGGCTATTGCATTGCTGCAGTCGGTAGTTGGCAGTCAAAGATGAAATTATCGAGTGCCGACTGCCAATTAGCAGCTGGCGACTGCAACTGCATGTTGTGTATGGTGACTAGAGTATACACGTGCTGACTGCCAACTACCGACTGCCGACTGCTTATAATATTGATATTAAGTGAGAGAGAAATGATGTTTTGGTCTCCATGTTCTTACTGCCATTAGGCTACTAGCCTATTAACTCTTAAAATCTGCCTTTCTTGATGGCTTTATCTGCATCATTGATAGGAATAAATTGCAGAAACTCCTCATGTACACCGGTGCCGAACTATCTTTAACGAAACGGACACACACAAGCAACCGAAGCGACGTGAAAGAAGTTACTGATCGCACACTTCAACAGTAAAGACTCGGTCAAACAGGACGCCGGCTGCCCGCACTAACGAAACGATCGCAGCCCGTCGTGGACTGGGGTGGTCAAACACAGGCAAGTCAAGGTGAACCAGTGTGAAAGCAATCGCGATCAAGTGAATATCAGGTTTTCTGTTCGTGGTGTTAATTTTACAGTTCCTCGGACGAAGAAGAATTGCTTCTTCTGTTCTCTTTGAGTCAAGCGAGACGAAAGAGGAAATGGGTGCACGATACTAATGAAAAAAGACAGGAGTTGGGCGAGTATCACAAACTACCGGTATGATGCGAGTTGAGGTCATTTCCAGACAATTTTGTTGTATATTTTCGAATGACTGTAGAACGCACTCGCACTTCTCCGTTTCGTCGGCCATGCTTCCAGCCCGCGCGGCGCGGTCTTTGTGGAAAATCACAACTGCTCACTTGCCCGCCGCGAACTAGATTGGTCCGCCGCGGTAGACCGCCTTCTGTTTAACCAGGATAATGTAATATTACACTATACTGTTACGTGCCACCCCCCTAGTGACACTTTTGTTAACTGGATTACGGTGGGTTGAAGCACAACACAGATTGTTCCTTAAAATAAATAATTAACTTTATTGCGGCCAGAAAGATACACTACTCATCAGCAAATACAAGCAATTAGAACCTTACTCCAGTTTCCTCAAGTCTCTTCCTTATGGAGAGCTCTTCCCCCCTTTCACTTGTCAACAAACCACAGAAGTTAATCCGTCCTAATGAGTCCGGTGGCCTTGACAGAAACTACCTGCACCTCTTCCTTATGTACACAAACTACAGTTACTTAAGATAACCTGCTACACGCTGCTTCGCTGTCCATGAGCTGGGGAACAATGTCACTGGATTTCGTAACTCGCACGGCACTTCGCCACAATACCTCTGTCGCTCAGTGAAATCACACTCGCTCAAAACACAGGCAGTCCCCTGTATGCTTCTCACTCCCTCGCTGTCAAGAGAATGGGCTTCACTAGGGGTTTCGCAAGTCACCACACTTCTGTCGCTCAGGATAAACGCTCGCACTAGCTCGTAAAACACACACTCACTGCTTGACAGGTCGCTCTTATATAGCAGGCCGGTGACTCAATAAATGCTTCTAGACCCATCTAGGGTTCACGGCTTCTCGAGGTTTCCATCGCTGGCTGGGTCACGAATATTCTGGACCATCCCTTTGTCCTCGTAGTCCTGTTGCATAAGGCGCACGCAATACACTGAGGCAGAGCACAGCCCGGCCCTGGGGCAGTTGTGACTCATGCGGCGAGCGATGAAACAAACGCACAGCCGTAACAATACAGAATTCGCAGCGGTCGGGCGGCCTGGTTCGCGCGGGCAGCCCGCTTCCCGTTAGACCGAGCCTTTAAACCGATCCATGGCTAGCTCCAACACAGAAGGAGGAGTCTCGCTGCGAGTAGAGTGAAGTGTATTTACCAAGTGAGGAACGTAATCACATTTAAAATATATACAGGAGTGTGAAGCCTCACTAGTGGTAGCGTAAAACAGATGATAGATGGGACAATATATAAAGATTCAAGTAAAGAAATGTATCTCGGGGGAGGTTAAACCCTACCCCCCTCCCGTCGGTACGACACTGAATTTGTTCTCATGCATCTAGAATCAAAACCCGCCAAGTCCACAAAACAAATTTGTGGGTAAATGAGGAAAACTGTTAACATATGAAAAAACATCCTTGGAATATGAACATTTCGTTTATTAATTACTTTGTCATCAATCGATGCATTCAAACAAATTACAGGATTGTCCCTTTATGGAAAGTAACACAATTCTTAAGATTAATTAGGAGCTAACTGGTTTTGAGAGTGAAATGTACATATCGACGTTTTTGAAAGTAAGAAAAGCAGTTCTAAGAATAAAAACAAGGGAAGAAGGAAAGCATGTGAACGTGAACCATCCAATCGTGCATGAAATGAAAATAGGCTTTAACAGGAGCCACCGTGTTAATCTCGATCTTCTATTCGATAACGTCACTGGCAGAAGACATGATCGGAGATCGATTTGGATCGGTCTCATGGCTCCATCGATTTATTTCTTTTTTTCTTTCTTCGGCTTTTCCCAATTAATTAATTGGAGTCACCGGAACCAACCAGGCTCATTTTGGTTTTGGCCGGGGATTTAAGGCCAGATGCCCTTCCTGACGCCACGTGATTTTTCAGGTGAAAATTCCACCACGAACCACGGCCGTCCGGGTGAAAGACAAACAGCTAAGCCACTGCGTTATCACGCTCCCCTCTCATGGCTCCATCGATGACACACACTAAACTGACAAGTCATGGACACCAAGCGTTAGACCACATCCTTTGTCGTATGTAGTTCACTAAATCGAGCGCTAATGTTGACCCATACTGGTCAAATCAAAATCGTAATATCTACTTCTGTTTTGACTGACAAGTCATGCACACCAACAGTTAGACCACAGTCTTTGTAATCTAAATCTATCACTACGAGTGCTAGTGTCGACCCATACAGGGCCAAATCAAAATATCTGCTTCCTTTTTGAGAAATTCAAAAATCTGCTCCCCACAAATTCAAGATAAAGAATCGAAGAATCGATTTTAAAAATCAAACTTTAATTTAATTTAAATCTGTAGAACAAGCTCCATTTTAAAAACATGCCCCATGTGTGTAGACCACCCACCTGGCTTTTCTGTTATGCGGGCTCGACAGCGACACAACTCTGGCAGGGGCTATGGTTTTGTTTATTTGTTTAAAAACACTTAATAAACAAATAAATATATTTCCGTTGACTTTTCAAAATATGCAAGATTTTTCCTGTACTATTGAGACGAGTTGTAAGATTTTGGTATAAACCACACCTTCTAACAACCTCTGGTTTAGGAGCTTGAGTTTTGTGAAACATACCCCTTAGCGTATTATAGAATAAGATTATGATGTTACAAAGTTGTTGTACTCTTGCTTGTTAATCGAATGTTAAACAACTCATCTGCTACCGCTATTCCCCCAGGAGCTCACATCTGGTGGGACGTGGATTGTCGATCACGGGACTCCAGCTGAGTCCGGCATTGCTTCCACTTACTTGTGCCGGGCATCTCTCCATTTTCTTTCCTGTCGACCGCTCTTGGTCCACTCTTGTTCTCTTCCGACCCCGATGGCATTAGGCGACGGTATCCGAGGCCTAGGGAGTCTTTTCCTTTCCCGCCTTAAGTGGCCCTTCTCTCTCATCTTTCCTGATTCCTCAGTTTTCGAGGAGTCAGACCTGTTGTTTTTCTTTCCGGTATCTCCTGCCTTCTGTTCAAGGCCTTTAAGGAGGCAGGGTGTTTGTAGCCCCACCACTTCTCGTGCACCCTGGATAGTGCTACACCCTCAAGGGCTCACGACTGGTGAGTTCGGGAGGTAGTGACCCCGAGGAGTCCTGAGCTGGGTCCAGTTTTTTTTTTTCATTTTTCCACTGACTTTGGAGCGGGCCCTCTCCTCTTTCCCTTTTTTATCTGCCTTTCCTGGCTCTACTTCTTTCTAAGTCTCTCAATCTTCATTCTTCGAGGGTTGGGGGCATTTCCTTCACCTTTCTTTTATTACCCTTACTCTCCTTTTTTTCTTTTCTTCTTCTTCTAGTGTGTAAGCTGTAGTTAGTTTTAGTTGTAATTTTGTAGTTAGATTTGCGTAAAGGTTCATTTTCAGTTTCATGATCACCCAAACCATTAGGGGCTGATAACCTAGATGTGAGGCCGATTAAAACAATTATCATCATCATATTATCATCTGCTATTTCCTGCTAACATTTGATAGAATAAAAGGCAGCAACACAGAGTCATGCTTATGCAAAAGAAGATTTCTTTTACAGCAACGTTTATGGTCCCCGTCAACAAATCATGGATCATCCACAAAAAATACGTTTGCTGGAGGAATGTGACAAAAGTGTACGAAAATAACTATGTACGTTGTCAGGTTTCTTTTCGTTATTAAAGTATTTCCAAATTCCGAATTAACTTTTCTTTTGGTACTTCCCATAAATGTTTTTAATTAGCAACTTCTCTTGTAGATTGTTTCGCGAAAGGAAAACATCGATCTGAGTAATGTTCTTGCGATTTCAGAAATATATTTGCTACTTCTAGTGTTGTAACGCTGACCTGTACTTTTCCAATGCGCTGAGTTGCGCAATTAATTTTATATCTGGCGCTGGTTTGACAGATTTACCTGAACCCCGTCAAGGTCAGGGGTGTACAAGGACTTACTAGCAGGACATTGTGGTGTTTGAAGCCATATTTTCAGTGTTGCCTTAGTAAACAAGAGTTTAGTGCTTTTCAGTCGGTCAACACGAATGTACCCAAAAGTGTATTGGATCTGATGATGATCGCTTGACGATCGAAACTGGTCATCCTAGTGTTTTATTAATCTCATGTAATTTATTTCAGGATTAGGGCATAACCCATCTCTTTTGGGTACATTCGTGTTGACCGACTGAAAAGCACTAAACTCTTGTTTACTAGCAGGAGTTTAAATTATCATCAATCATATAATACGCTAAGGTGTATGTTTCACAAAACTCAAGCTCCTAAACCAGAGGGAGTTAGAAGGTGTGGTTTGTACCAAAATCTTACAAACCGTCTCATAGTACAGGAAAATCTTGCCTTTCTTCAAAAGTCAACGGAGATATATTTATTTGTTTATAAACTGCGTTTAACCAAATAAACAAGTCAGCCCCTGCCAGAACTGTGTTGACTCGAGCTAGCATAACAGTAAAGCCGAGGGTGGTATATACACATGGGACTCAAAAGAAATATAATTAACCGCAGCAATGACGAATTGATCCCCCTATTGAAGCCTCCTGTTTACGCCACTGCTCTCAGTCAATTGTTTTTAGACCAAATATACATTTTATCAACCAGTTTAAACTTGTGGACGTTAAATATATATTAAATACTTAATATTAAAACAAAGTTGTGAAACTGTGAAGAACGTCTCAAGGTTGCGTAAAATCAGTGCTTTCTTTTTAAGGGGGCACGCGGGGGTACGCGTACCCCTTAAACATTTGAAAACTGTTAAAGCAAAAATATTGGTACATTTGTATCTTGTCCGGCAAATATAACTTCCAACTTGAAAGTTCATCGATCAGCTGGCGTCAACGCGCTGTTCTTGTTCACAACAGCTGGAGGAGATTCCGACTAATCCTCGATTTAAATCGATCTATCGAATCAGTTTATTTTGGTCGGAAACTCGGCACTCCGTTCTTACAAGACCAACTACAATCAAGACCAACTACAATACTCAGACCTTATTGTAGAAAAAACATGGCGGCGACGGTTGCCCTACCAATAGCTAAGATCATGTCATCGGGCTTGTCACAGTTCGTGTGAATTATTATTTTTACTCACCTAATATCATAAAAGATATCACAAGACGAGACTAGGTTCCGAAGAAATATGCATCAATAATTTAGACTTACCTGAATTACTTTATCTATATAGTGCTGGCCTCGAATTATAGGTTTCTTCGTCTTCACCCAAGGGGCAGCTACAATAGTCTCACTGTTTCTGTGCTTGAATAAGAAGCTTTTTGGCGAGTTATCACGATTTGTATTTGTTGTTGTTGTTTGAGTCTTCTGTCTTTTGACTGGTTTGATGCAGCTCATGCCTCCCTGTCCTGAGCTATTCGTTTCATATCTACATAGCTCCGACACCCTACATCCGAGGCAATCTGTTTAACATATTCTAACCTTGGTCTACCCCTACAGTTTTTGTCCTCGACCCTTCCTTCCATAACTAAGCTTGCTATTCCTGGGTGTCTTAGTATGTGTCCTACCAACCTATCTCTTCTCTTCATTAGCAGTCGCCAGAAACATCTCTCCTCTCCCACTCGTCTTAATACCTCTTCGTTTGTAACCCTATCTACCCATCTGATCTCCATCATTCTCCTGTAACACCACATTGCAAATGCTTCAATTCTCCTCTTTTCTGCTGCACCAATAGTCCAAGTTTCACTTCCATAGAGCGCCACGCTCCAGACAAAGGCTTTCAAAAATGACTTCCTAATACCTAAATCTATATTCGATGTCAGCAGATTCCTTTTTTGTAGAAATGCTTTCTTTGCCTGAGCCAACCTACTTTTAATATCCTCTTTGCTTCGTCCATCACGGGTTATTCTGCTTCCTAAGTAACAGAAGTCTCCTACTTCCTTCAGCTTTTCACCTGCCAATTTGATCTCCATACAGGTTTCTGATTTATTTAGGCTACATTCCAGTATTTTTGTTTTACATTTATTTATTTTCATCATGAATTCTTTCCGTAAGACGGAGTCCATACCATTCAAAAACTCATTCAAATCCTCAGGCTTGTCGGCCAAGATGACGATGTCATCAGCAAATCTCAGAGTTGAAATTATTTCTCCTTGAATCTTCACTCCCACTTTAAATTTTTCTCTAATTTCCTTCATTGCTTGTTCAATGTAAAGATTGAAAAGTATGGGTGATAAGTTGCAGCCTTGCCTTACACCTTTCTGAATACCAGCTTCTCTCTCATGTCCTTCAACTCGAATGACTGCTGTCTGGTTTCTGTACAGATTGTATATCACCCTCCTATCCCTGTACTTTATTCCAATCGATTTCAAAATGTCAAACAATTTAGTCCAATCAACGTTATCAAAAGCCTTTTCTAAGTCTACAAAAGCCATGAACGTTCTCTTATCTTTCCTAATTCTACCTTCCAAAATCAGCCTAAGACTTAGTACAGCTTCCCTTGTTCCTACATTTCTCCTGAAACCAAACTGGTCTTCACCCAACTCCGTTTCTATCTGGCTTTCAATCCTCTTGTAAATTATTCTAGACAGGATCTTTGAAGCATGAGTAATCAAGCTGATTGTACGGTAATCTTCACATCTGTCAGCTCCCACTTTCTTTGGTATAGGGATGATTACATTCTTCTTGAAATCAAGGGGTACCTCACCTGTCTCATAAATCCTACACACCAAGTGAAATAACCTGATCAGACCTTCATCTCCTATGCAGCGTAGCAACTCAATCGGTATATCATCTATGCCTGGTGCTTTGTTCCTGCTTAAGTCTTCCAAAGCTCTATCAAATTCTGATCTCAATATTAAATCTCCTTTCGCATCCTCATCAATTTCCTCCTCCCTTTCCATTACATGATTCTCAATCTCCTTTCCCTTATACAAACTCTCTATGTAAGCTTTCCATCTCTCAACCTTTTCTTCCCTATCTGTTAGAGGCTTTCCATTTGTGTCCTTAATATTACAGCACTTAGTCTTCTTTTCCCCAAAAGTATTCTTAATCCTTCGATAAGCTGTGTCTACTTTTCCTAATTTCAGACAATTTTCTATACCTGCACATTTCTCTTTCAACCATTCTTCTTTCGCTTCCTTGCACTTCTTGTTAACCTCATTTCTCAGACGTCTGTCTTCTGCTTTCCCTTTTTCATCTCTTAGATTCTTGTGTTTCCACCTTTCATCCATCAATTCTAGTATATCCTGAGTGATCCACGGTTTTCTACCTATTCTTTCTTTCCTACCAATGTTTTCTTCTGCGGATTTTGTTATTTCATTCTTCAAAAGTACCCATTCGTCTGTAATTGAAGTTTGTTTAGGGTTTTTCATTAGTCCTTCCTTTATACTCTTCTTGAATCTTTCGTTTACATCCTTCTCTTTCAGTCTGTCTATTGCACACCTTTTTGGCTTTTGACTTTTCTTCAGTTTCTTCAACTTTAATCTGCATTTCATTACAACCAGATTGTGATCAGAGTTTATGTCAGCACCAGGATATGTTTTACAATCCAAAATCTGGTTTCGAAACCTCTGCTTGACCATAATGAAGTCGATTTGGTAACGCCCTGTATCTCCTGGTCTCATCCATGTGTATATTCTTCTATTGTGGTTATTGAATAAGGTGTTAGCTATGACCAATTCATGCTCGGTGCAGAATTCTACCAGCCTGCTTCCTCGATCATTCCTTTCACCTAATCCGAAATCTCCTACTATCTTCCCTTCTCTCCCTTTTCCTACCACAGCATTCCAATCTCCCATTACTATAACATTTTCATCACCCTTGATATACCTCAGAATTTCGTATATTTCTTCGTAGACCTTTTCAACATCCTCATCATCAGCTTGACTGGTTGGCATATAGACTTGTACCACTGTGGTGCACGTAGGTTTAGTATTGATTTTTGCTACAATAATCCGTTCACTATATTGCTCATAATATTCCACCCGCTGTCCAAGTTTCCTACTCAATATGAGGCCAACCCCTGATTGGCCATTGTTTGATTTAGTGCTAATGACCCTATAGTCTCCTGACCAAAAGTCCTGTTCTTCCTGCCAGCGCATTTCACTAATCCCAACCAAATCCAACCTCAACCTATCCATTTCCCTTTCTAAGATTTTTAACCTTCCACTTCCTAGCAGACTTCTAACATTCCACGCTCCGATCCGTAGAATGTCAGATTTCCTCTTTGTCACTTCTGTGATGTTAACCCCCTCTCGAGTAGTCCCCACCCGGAGATCCGAACGGGGGACTAGTTTACCTCCGGATTGAAATTTTACAAGGGAGGAGGCCATCATCACATGTAATTATGCATAGAGAGGTGCATATCCTCGGGAATAGCATACGGCTGTAGTTTCCCGTTGCTTTCAGCCGTGCAGCAGGACGCAGTGTAGCCATTATTTGGCTTATATTATCAATATCTTAACCGTCTATAAGACTAGTAAAGAATTGATTTATTCTGAAAGGCTGCTACTCCCTTTCAGAATAAGTAAAGAGCAATTCTACTAACAAAAATACTAACCTTCTACCGTACTAACAATTAAATACTGAACCCTTATTAATCTGCGATAAATAAGTATTCATGATTTATTATTATTATTACTGCGGCCCAGGCAGTACTTGTGGAAGTTGACAAAGAGGAAGGCAAGTTAGTGTGTTGCAATGATTGCCACAGAAACAGAGCTTGGCAGCTATTCTTGAAGATGGCCGGGTAAGCTGAGTTCAAGGCCAAATTGTGTAACAACATGCACCAGAATTGGAGTCATAAAGGGATGGTCACGAGTTAGTTGCAACCTACCTACGATTGAATCACCCAATCAGGAGAGACCAAGCCAGAACCACGCGATGGGTAGCGTCACTGGTAAAAAGCGCGCGGAATTGATTATCTAAAGAACCGCCGATCCGAAATATCTCCGCATGAGTGCGCTGAGACGTTTGAATTAAATGATGAAGATTGACACTAGTCCCATGTGTGTGAGATGAAAACTCTAGAAAAAAATTCTTAATTCACCCCACTCCTCCTCACTCTGTCAGTTTCCAATAAATTGATCGACGAGACGCTGTTTCGAAGTCATTCGTTTTGAGCTCTGGTGAGCTAACTTCACGCCAGTTTGTATAGTGATTTTAATGCTCTAATATATTTGAAGACTTACGTTTTGAGCTCTGGTGAGCTAACTTCACGCCAGTTTGTATAGTGATTTTAAAGCTCTAATATTATTTGAAGTCAATCGTTTGAGCTCTGGTGAGCTAACTTCACGCCAGTTTGTGTGGTGATCTTAAGTACTTAATATTATTTTGAAGACAACTATTTTCAGCTCTTAGGGGCAAGACTTGAGTAACATTCCAATTAGCGCTCAACGCGAGCGAAGGTTTACAAGAGCAGTGGAGATTACCGAGCGAGATAACGACTGCGAGACAGTCAGATTTTAAACTTGTATTGTCAAGCCAGTGACGATGGGTTTGAAGTGTATATTTCATGTAAATTTTATTGTATTTTTCAAGTGTTGTATTGTGCGTGTGTAAGCGAGAGCTAGGGAAAGTCTTCGTTGATTAATCGCATAGGACAATCGTGGGCGAAATTAGTAACTCACAAGCGATTATAGCCAGGCAATTTATAATAACATTGAACTTTTCTGTCGAAGAGACTACACCAAGATGTCCGACGTGTGGTCAGGAGCCGGAGTGATGTCCAACGCTTCTACGAAGACAACGATGGAGGGCTAATTTCCCGTAGGGAAATGGGCCGAGATGGAAGTTATATGTTCTACAAGCTGATACGGTGATGTACAAAAATTGAGTATTCAATATGTAGTTAGATATGGCGGGGGAACTTTGTAAATAGTTAATTTTCTTCTTTTTCTTGTTTTTAGATTGTTTTTCTTGCAGCGACACTAAATGTTTTCAATGTACGTTGGCGCGTGGCCAAAGTTGTTTGTTGTGTATTATTTTTCTTTGGAGTCATATTTAGTGTACACGGCGCGTGTACGTGATTTTTATCCATGCGAATGCGAAACCCGTTACATTCGATAAGTGGTGCTTTATTAAAGTTCAGATTTTTGATAGGAAAGGGAGGTAATTACTGTAAGATGTTTGTTGAACAGGTTATTATTCATATTAGGGTTGCCGTGTGCAACAAAGTAAGATGTAATTGTAGAACACCTTAGTTCTAATTTTTTTTTTTTTTAGATTTTTTTGAGTCTTTTTAAGGTTCGATAGTCACAGGCATAGAACGGAGGCGCCAGCAGGTGGAAAATATTTATGTCATTTTATTTCAGGGTCTGTCAAACCCATACGTGTGATTCTGTGTGTGTTATCGTGTCAGGTGTGTGTTTTGATTCTACCTGAAGAGGGGTAGAGGTCCTACCGCCCTCATATTTTGTTGTTGTTGTATTTTGATGGAAAGGCAGGGTGCTCCGAGGAGACCACTGTACCTTGTCCATATGCGGATTCTTGGATTTCCTAGGGGAAATGCTGAGATATATTTTGTTCTGACACACACACACGTATTATTGTGCTTTGGGGCACGCTTCTTAGAGACTGGATCCCATGCCTTGGGAGGTCGAGGTTATTTTGACACGTGGGTTGACAGATATGCAGATTTCCACGAACCGCCCGTCTAGCCTGGTGACTTATTTTGTTAGGCAGTCCTGTTGTCCGACTGGCCCCTTTAAGCTTTCATTTAGCAAACCTATTCTTTTGTGATGGTTATTTTGAACCATAGTTAATTGGGGAGTTCGCCATGTTTGTGGCGGATTATTGCATGCCGTATGGATGGAATCTTGTGTTAATGATGTAAATGTTGGCTTTGAGCCTAGTGATTTGTTCTATGACTCAGTTCATGTAAGTTAGTATGTGACGCCCGTGTGGTGTAGTGGTATTTTACTTGTAAAAATGACGGCGGTCATATGTGTATTTGTTTTGTTGGTCACGTGTTAACTTATTTGTGTTGATTTGTGAGAAGTCCTAATTTTAGGCAGTAATGTTTTGCTACGGCAGTCTTTGATTCCAATTTCATGCGGAAATTATTGTGTTGTTTATTTTAAGTATAGGAAGTGTCGGTTTAGTTTTAAGTTGTGTATAGTTGTTCCCCGCGTCTGTCTAGCTCTAAGTAATGCGGATTCGTCTTCTGAAAGTTTATTCCGGATGATGACGAATCATGCATTCAATTGTACCCATCGTGAAGCATGTAGAACAGCACTCGCGCATACATTGTCATTATTGTTGATTTTTTTTTGGGGGGGACACTTGGTCCGAGTAATAATCTCTCCTGAAATTTTGGTCTAGTTTGGCAATTTGATTTATTCAGTGGGAGTCATTATGGGAGTTTTGTTTGTTAATTCATTTTTGTAAATAGCTGATCTGTCATTAAATTCATTTGTTTTAACCCTGGCTTCACTTTTCCCTGCATGTTATTTTGTTATATGTTACCCTGCATGTTAATGAAGCGCTTTAACAACAACTTACGATATGGACTGTTACACCCCCCGAAACTGAGTCTCATAAGCTTCTTTGCAAGGGTTCGATACCAAAATGCTACTAACAAAAAACTTAAGTTCCACCAACAACAAATACTACCACTAAAACAGTCTGTCACCAGGCACACTCACACGCACCCTCACACATCACAATCTACTGAAACAATGAAATATTGTGCCCGTTTAGACCGGAGTCTGCACGACCACATATGCATTTTACCAATAATCAGTCAGCACGAGAATCAAAATATCCCGGAGCGCCAGATGGGTTAAAGCAAATCGCAAAAACGACATCAAATTTATAAAAATGCTTTGCTGATTTTTGGCTCAATGCAACAATAAGGATAGAAGGAGATTTAATTGGGTGAAACACATCTGGTAAAATTATCTCAGTTTATTTAAAGTTAAAATCAGACTGCAAGAATAATGCTCAAAGCAGCATCATCCACGTGTGGCGATCCACACTCTTATTTACACACAATATACAGAAATCTTCCAAACACATTTGACAATCTTTTGAAAACACAAGTCCGATTGTTAGTCCTGTGGACTGTGTTCCAAAATTATTAACATTTTATTCCAGTGCAAAATGAATTGTCCATACTGGAAATAACGTCGATCACTGTTTGACTATTTACATGATATTAACACTCGTAGAATAAATGTTTATAGAATTTCTTAAACTTTCACTTGTTTACCAGTTTTCCAAAACATATCGTTGAAACTATTATTATCATCGTAGCAACACAAATTATTAACACATATTAACAACATCTGAAAAGTATTTGACCATTGAGCATAGCATCGAAGAACTGTGCGAAGCACAACAACAATTAATTGTTCTTCTGACATTAAACATTTCGAGAAGTGACTCGATTATGAACTTCAAGTTCCAAACAAAATATATGATTTCTGAATCATTAACTTGATCAATAAATGGTTGAACCATTCAACTATTAGATTTTCCACTTGGGAACAATATTATAAAAATATTTATATTTATGGCCATTTCTAGCAACTTTCACAACTTGCAATTCTTCGACAGAATGCGGAAATTAGAATTGTAGTCTTATAATGAATTCATTTAGTTCATGGCACTAGGATTGAAAATATCTTTCAAATTATTCGTGGTTAAAGAATTATTTTAAATTGGCAGTGGCCCATTCTACTATTTGTGTAAGAACACAATATTATAACAACCACAACAACGGCAAAGGTCTTCCTCTGAAGAAGAATAAACTACTATCATGACAAATCCGGGTTCTAGCAAAATCAAAGTCTAAATGGAATTCGTAAACAAGGTTGAAATAAGAACTGATGGTTTCAAAGGAATAACCTTCGGGTTATTCATACGACGAAATGTGTGGCTCCAATACTCCTACTATAAACCTGAGCCATCGAACCTGCTATTTGATTGATGCTCGAAAAAACCTTCATTCCTGCGACTTAAACCTGCGCACCTGGGAATGGCATTCAACTAATCCACACACATAAATTATCTTCCCAAAATTTATACAATAAATCAAGCCTCTGGTTGTTATCAACACTGGAAGATTAATAAACTTACAAGTTTATTTTATTTTACCATTCAGTTCAACCAGTGAATTTACCATACTCATGAAAAGCTTCATTTCACTTTCGAAGTGTATTTACGTCATGATTTTATATAAATACAACAATATCCTATTTGATACAAATATCAATTGCTTCCCGTTTCATGCCTCTCCGTGTTATATGAAACATATACTTTGCTCATAGCAAATATCAACTGTTCAACCAGAACTGAAATGTAGGTTGAATGCGGGCTTGCGCTAACCACTCTCCTTCGTAAAATCTCCTGTTCCAAACTAGAAATGTTTCAACTACTTCCTAGGCTCTTTCTCAATACATATGATTATTATAAAATATAATATCCAAGAATTATTTAGAAAAATTATAAAAATTATTATTATTATTATTAGTGGTTTATTATTATTATTATTATTATTTCAAATATGTTTAATTATCATCTCATTATGTGAGAATCCACATGTTCGAACCTTCGAATATGGAAAAAATATCCATTCCTCAACAAAAATAAATTTAACTTTTACAGTTACATCGGCTGATTACCGTGATTTCCCAAAAATATGAAAAATTTAAATAAATGCTCAAAATACTCGGTCATCGATCCTAAACTGTTCTGAGTGCTGAAAATGCTCAGAATAAATCTAACAAGTCTTGCGTAAATCATTACAAGCTTTAAATACGACGAAAAAAATGTGTTGGTCATCTGCAGAAAAATAGTTTGTCCCAATTAGCTAAGCATAATATAATTCAAATGTGGCTTACATTTCTTGATGTTCTTGAAGTGTAGTAAACCTGGTCTGTACCAGATTTATCCGTAGATATGCCCTATCGGACAAGCACGTATAATCCTTGTATCGGCCGCCATTGTAGACCCACAAATCGTCTAGTCAGACATAGTGGTAGTATTCTTCGACGTTTTAAATGACTGTGGTTCCATTTTAATATGGGCTTCTAACCAAGCCATAACAGTTTGTTTGAAAAGGGTCAGATCTAAGCGATCTCTTCTTAAATGTGTCAGTTGTAACATAACTCACTGTAATCTCATCAGTACAAGAAAAACGTTGACAGTCTAAGCAGTTAACGGCTGTTCTGAAGATCGTTCCCTGGGCATGGTTTATCAAAATCACCATCTGCCATGCGCTAGACAACCTGCAGTTTCCCTTGCGTAGACTAATGAACACCACCGTTATAGACTAGTCTTCACTGTACTGACGGATCGAAGTGGTTAAATAGTTACAAAATATGAAAACTGACTTTAAATGGATTTAAACATCCAAGTATTAATTTACTATTGGACTGTGACAATATACTATTTTCTAGACAGAGTCTAGCATATGTCCTTTAGAAATATAAATATTTCCACCAATGTCTGTCGAAAAACAATCACCTCAGTGATTCTCCTCACCAGAAACTTACTAAGTTCCAACTCGTTTGCGCAGCACTTCTCGTGACTATCACGATTTGAAAAGTACTTCTTCGTAGAGGCGGCAACCATGTGCCTTGGCTCAGCGTAGACGCAACTTGCTTGCCAAGTGCTTGTGATGAATTGAGCTAACTATCCCTGCTCCAGCTTGCTTTTATACAAAAACGGTCAGGGTCACGCGTCATCGCCTGATATCTAGAAATCCTCATATCTCTTGAATCCCTGGTCCGATTTACTTGATATTAATTGCATTCTCTTTCATTTGGCCGTGCCAGTAATCTGATCCCAGTCTCAAGTCTCTGCTCCGTAGTTAACTATTTAATCAATAAATAGTCTCCACCTCTGCTATGACTCGCTACGTCATTTACCATCCAACTATCGGCAAAATCCTTCGAAAAGCTTCGAGAAGCAATGTAGCGCGATATTCAAATATCTGAACTTTCAAAAGCGGCTACAGCCTTTCCCTTGATATCTAGGTGTCTGAAACTTGGAATACCCATTCCTAGAGTTGGGCACATCCACCCCACACCTAGCAAAAAATAAAAATTGAAAAATTTTTATTTTTCCTATCTACACATTAAATTATCTGGTTCTTGAATAATAGATCTTCAAATTCGATGCATTATAAGTTCCCACGATGTTACCAGTTCGTGTATTGGCTACTTCATAGCTTCCATTATTGTTTACTTCCACAATACGATAGGGTCCAGCGTAAAGGCTTGCAAATTTCGAGTACACTCGATTTTGCACGTCAGAGGGTGTAGGTCTTCTCACTAAAACAAGAGTTCCTACGCGCAAGGGTCTGCGAAAACGCTTTCCTCTCACTCTGCGCTCTCTCTTCTCAGCTTGACTCCTTAACTTGTCTAAAGCTAGAGTTTCCCTCATCTGACGACTTGGTTCAATCTCAGGTGGAATAGAGATGATTCGATCCCATAATCGTGTTGGTTTAATCCCATGATGTAGCAACATAGGAATCTGTCCAGTACTCTCATGAATAGTAGAGTTGATGGATTCGGATGCTAAAGAAAGAACATCCATCCATTTCCAATGCTCATTTGGACAATAGAGGCGGCAAAATTTTGCTATCTCAGCCATCACGCGTTCCGCTGGATTGCTCTCTGGATGTCTAATAGAACAAAACAATTGTCTAATCCCAAGATTATTCATGCTGGTTCGAAAATCTAATGATGTGAATTGAGGTCCACGATCTGATAAAAGGAATTCCGGTTTGCCTGCTTCCGGAATCACGCTGTCTCTAATTCTCTTCGCACAATACTTTGCGTTTGCCTTCTGAATTGGATGTAACATGGTGTATTTGCTGAAAACATCCATAGTCACCAAAATATATCGGTTACCTCTTTTAGACTTTGGGAGAGGACCATATAAATCAGTCGCGAAGATTTCGCAAGGCTTAGAAGGAATAATAGGCCTTGGTAATTCTCTCAATAATCTAGAATTATGTTTACTCCTTTGGCATAAGTCGCATTCTCGAATAGTGTTTCTGACAGTTTGTCGCATTCGCTCCCACGAAAATTTCTCTTGAATCATGTTGACTGTCTTATCTACTCCAGCATGACCTGCGATTCGATGTGCCATCCAAATAATGGGTTTTTGCAATCGTGGAGGTATCACTACTCTCAACTTCGTATGGTCGGGATCTGCAAACTTGTAGATTAAACCATCTAACATCATAAAATCTCTGGAAATTCTTTCAGTTTCCACAAAATCATCATCATTGGGATCCATGTTTCCTTGTAGAAAACGAAAAATGTTCCTAAGACGTCGGTCTCTCCTCTGGGATAAATGCAATAACCTTAACCTTCTCAAGGTATCTTCATCCTCTTGCGTCAGGTTAACTTGAAAAACCTTAGATGTAGACTCCACTGCTCTACTCAACAAATCAGCTCCCACATTCAACTTTCCAGGAGTGTGTTCAATAACTAGGTTGAATTGCTGAATAAAAAGTGACCATCTAGTTAATCTATCGCTGGCAAAGTTTGTTCTCAAAATGAACTCCAATGCGTGGTGATCAGTCCTCACAATTACTGAATGTCCAATTAACATTTTCTTCCACGACTCCAAAGCGAATATTACAGCAAGTGCTTCTAACTCTGTGGTGTAATAATTCCTCTCTGATGGACGAAGTTTCCTGCTAATGAACGCCAGGTAATGTCTCTTGTGGTCTTCATCTTCTTGAAGTAGAATAGCTCCAATCCCTACGGTGGATGCATCAGATTCTATGATGAAATTCTTGGTAAAGTCAGGATACTCCAATTTCACACTGTTTACTAATAAACTCTTGGCATCTTGAAATGATTGTTCACAATCTTTATCCCATTTCCATTTATTTCCTTTCTTTAACAACTCCTGCAATGGCGCAACTGTCTTTGTGAAGTTCGGACAATGCCCTGCAAAGAATTGGCATGTCCCGAGAAAACTGCGGACATTCTTCACTCTAGTAGGTCTAGGGAAATTTGCAATAGCTTGTATCTTCGTCTCATTGGGACGGTATCCTTCTCCATCCAAAATGTGACCCAAAAATTTTATTTCCTTTCGAAAGAACTGACATTTTCGAAGGTTTACTTTGAAGTTCGCTTTTCTCAAATCTGCGAATAACATTTGAAGATGTAGCAAATGTTCCTCCTTAGTCTCAGATGCAATTAAGATATCATCAATATAACGAATTGCTATCTCTTTTACTTCATGACTCAAATTTTGTTCTAGGGCTCTGATCAAAACGGATCCAGATGTTTTAACTCCAAATGGTAAACGGCGGAATACATATGTCTGCTGGTCAAACATAAATCCTGTAAACTTCTTAGAATCTTCACTAAGCCTAATATGATGGTAGGACGAAGTGAGATCAATATTAGAGAACCAGACCTTGCCTTGGAATTTCCTCAACAGTTCCATAATGATTGGTGGTCTGTCATACTCTGGCAGTAATCTTGAATTCAAATTTCGCGCGTCTAAACATAGCCTCAGACTTCCATCTTGCTTAGACACTACTGCTAATGGATTGACATAAGATGTAGTGTACTTTTCAATCACATTGTTGCTTTCCATGTCCTTGATAAGCACTTTTACTCTTTCCCGATGCTTTTCTGCTACTGGATATAATTTAGCATGAAAAGGTGCATCATCATTTACACGAATATGATATTCAAAATCCTTAATTTCACCAGGTTTAATGTCAAAAATATCTTGATACTCTTCCAAAATCTTCCCTAGCTCTGGGGACTCCTTTTCAGTGTAGACTTCTCTTCCTTCGGCTTCATGAAAAATCAGAGACCATTGAGCATCTCCCTCGATGTCTTCTTCTTCTTTTCCCTCGAAGTTTATCTCTTCGGTATTCTTAAATCTGATCGTCTCTGTCTTCATATCTATCACTGCTTGATATTTCTGAATGAAATCTGCTCCCAATATCATGTCAAAAGCCATGTCCTTCATTACAACAAATACATGTCGGAAATCATGTCCTCCAATCGTAATACATAAGTATAATTGTGTTTTACACAGAGATATTTTATTGGGTATTATTCCTTGGATCTTAATTCCTGATACTGGAATTTCCTCTAAGTTCTCTTTGAGCTTCCACAGAATATAAAGCTTCTCACTCACCAGACAAAGCATAGCCCCAGTATCGATCAAAGTATCGACAGGCATACCAAATACTTCGCATGAAATGATTGGCATTCTAATTCTGGTACCCATTTCTTTTCGTTCGTCATTCTGTTGAATTAAGTCATCATCCTCTGCTTGCCATTTAATTATTCTGGAAGTGAAAGTATTCAAAATTCTATCTTCTACTGTGAATTCGAAGTTTTTTTTTTTTTCATTACCATTCCCCCGGGATTGTTGTGTTCCCGATGGACCTGGATCATTGGGCCTCTGCTCCACAAATTGCAAGTTATCTTGGTGTCTTGCTTCCAAATTTTTCCTCGTGTCCTTGTTAAATTCTTCGTTGGACTGACGAGTATCTACATTCCCTCTGTTATTATAGTTATTACCATAGGATCTTCTTTCCTGGTACCTTCCTTGAGTATCACGTGGTCTTCTCCATCGAGTGTTGTATCGATTACCACCATCTGGTCTTGCATATGGTTTGTAACTGTATCTGTTACGGTATTGGTTCCATCCTCTCGTATTGGAATCTTCCCTCGGCGATTTCTCTTCTCGCTCCTCTCGAATCTCTCGAGGTGTCTGAGAATAACTGTCAGCCATAACAGCATACACAGCGTTATTACTCTTTACTCCCTTCTGATGAAAGAATTGAGCGTTTGTATGATCCAGCTTTTGCAATACTTCATCAAACTGTTCCATATTGTAGATATCAGCAGCGATCAAAGTCCTCTGGACGTCTGCTGGAAATTGTCGTATCAAAGCAGTAATCAACTCGTTATCTGGCATTGGCGGATCTAAATGTTGGAGTTTAGACAGCTGTCCAGAAAAGTATGTAGAGTATCGAGTAGGTTGTGACGTCGAGAATCTCTTCGAATACAACTCTGCTCTCACTTGCTGTTGGGTTTCAGGGGACCAAAACTTCTTCAATATCCCACGAGAAAACTCCTCAAACGTGGTTAGAGTGGATCTAAATGCTCTAAACCACAAAAGTGCAGGACCTTCCAAGAACTTCCCTATTACTCGGATCTGTCTTTCTTTAGGGATCTTAGAATCTTTCCGATAATCACCTGCTTCTCTCAAAAATTCCACGGGTGTTACAGAATCTCGCCCTGAAAATTTAGAAGGCTTGTCTTCTATATTCTTAAATACAGTTATGGGGTTGGATTGAAATACTGTCCTGACCTCATCCTGTCTATCAGTCTCTCTAGCTCCTCCTAGATTTATCTGTATCTGTTCCTTTCCTTTTACATTCGGCATTTTCAACAGATGATCAGACTGTTTCTCATCCTTTATTTGAGTTTTCATAGCCTCAAGTTCTTTCTGGTTTTCTTCTGCCATCTTCTTGATTGCTTCAGTCTCTTTACAATTGTCTTTAACATCAATGGATATCTGGTTCATAACAGCCTCATGACTTTTCAATGACCCTGTCATATCAGATATGTCCTTCTGAGTTGCTTGAATATCCTTGGCAATTACTTCAATGTGGGATGACAAAGATTCCCTAATCTCCTTGATTCCCTCTTGATTCTCCAGCTTGAGTGTGTCTTTAATTTCATTGACAACTGTGGTTTTAATCTCAGTTTGCAATTCATGAATCACTCCTTCTCTTATTTCTCCCATGACAAGTTCCTTGAATTGTTCCGTTAAACGTTGAACAACTAGAATTCCCATCTCGTTACTCTCCTTCTTCACTCTGACTTCCAGGTTGACCATGTCTTCACCAACTTTCCTAAGACCATGTTCTATCCTATCAGCTAAGCTTTGGGATCGAAGATCGGCATCGCGAAATTTATCGTCCATTAAACTAGCGTTAGTAGCTAATGAAGTTTCGAGCTCATGTGTTTTTTCGCATAATTTATTCATTTTACTTTCAAGTGTCATTTTCAAAATTTCAGAATTCTCTTTAAATTTACTTTCCATTGAATTAAATTTACTGTTTAAATTTTCTTTCAAGTTCCCTTTTAACCTGTTTTCTAAAGAATCAGAATTTTCTTTAAGTTTACTTTCCAAAGAATCAGAATTTTCTTTAAGTTTATCCTCCAAACTTTCTTTAAGTTTATTTTCTAAAGACTCAGAATTTTCTTTAAGTTTATTTTCTAAAGAATCAGAATTTTCTTTAAGTTTATTTTCTAAAGAATCAGAATTTTCTTTAAGTTTATTTTCTAAAGAATCAGAATTTTCTTTAAGTTTATCATTCAAATTTTCTTTAAGTTTATTCTCTAAAGAATCAGAATTTTCTTTAAGTTTCTTTTCTAAAGCCTCAGTATTCTCTTTCATAATGGCTGCTACACGAAGTCCAGCCTGTTTTGAACTCTCCTCCAAACTCCTCATCATTCTCATCATTTCTTCCATAATTTCAATTATTCAAAACTTAGGGGTATACAACAGTGGCAAACACAAGCTTATAACTAGAACAAGAAATATGAATAGCTAATTGGAACACTATAATAAAATGAGATTTGTCCTAATATCGACGTGATGGAAAAACAAAAGTCTCTACTTTTACGAATTACATTTACCATAATATCACAAGAAAAATATGCTAGTTCTCAAATATCCTCCACCTGGATTCTAATAATGTGTATCTCCAGTCATCGAACGTTTACTACTGAATTTACTTGACGCCCTAATGGTTAAGCCATTATCAAAAATAATCAAACCCATTCTAATTATTAACCAGTTAAATTTTTAATTTTCCCCACTAATTGGGTTTCCTACTAATTTATTCATCCAAACCAGACATCTCTCAACTCCCAAAATTTTCTATAAAAGTTATCACAATTTCAAATCGGCATGCGATTGACCATGTCTAAATCGGGACCCACGTTCGAAGCCATTTCTCTGTCTATCTTATTTTATGTGCCCGTTTAGACCGGAGTCCGCACGACCACATATGCATTTTACCAATAATCAGTCAGCACGAGAATCAAAATATCCCGGAGCGCCAGATGGGTTAAAGCAAATCGCAAAAACGACATCAAATTTATAAAAATGCTTTGCTGATTTTTGGCTCAATGCAACAATAAGGATAGAAGGAGATTTAATTGGGTGAAACACATCTGGTAAAATTATCTCAGTTTATTTAAAGTTAAAATCAGACTGCAAGAATAATGCTCAAAGCAGCATCATCCACGTGTGGCGATCCACACTCTTATTTACACACAATATACAGAAATCTTCCAAACACATTTGACAATCTTTTGAAAACACAAGTCCGATTGTTAGTCCTGTGGACTGTGTTCCAAAATTATTAACATTTTATTCCAGTGCAAAATGAATTGTCCATACTGGAAATAACGTCGATCACTGTTTGACTATTTACATGATATTAACACTCGTAGAATAAATGTTTATAGAATTTCTTAAACTTTCACTTGTTTACCAGTTTTCCAAAACATATCGTTGAAACTATTATTATCATCGTAGCAACACAAATTATTAACACATATTAACAACATCTGAAAAGTATTTGACCATTGAGCATAGCATCGAAGAACTGTGCGAAGCACAACAACAATTAATTGTTCTTCTGACATTAAACATTTCGAGAAGTGACTCGATTATGAACTTCAAGTTCCAAACAAAATATATGATTTCTGAATCATTAACTTGATCAATAAATGGTTGAACCATTCAACTATTAGATTTTCCACTTGGGAACAATATTATAAAAATATTTATATTTATGGCCATTTCTAGCAACTTTCACAACTTGCAATTCTTCGACAGAATGCGGAAATTAGAATTGTAGTCTTATAATGAATTCATTTAGTTCATGGCACTAGGATTGAAAATATCTTTCAAATTATTCGTGGTTAAAGAATTATTTTAAATTGGCAGTGGCCCATTCTACTATTTGTGTAAGAACACAATATTATAACAACCACAACAACGGCAAAGGTCTTCCTCTGAAGAAGAATAAACTACTATCATGACAAATCCGGGTTCTAGCAAAATCAAAGTCTAAATGGAATTCGTAAACAAGGTTGAAATAAGAACTGATGGTTTCAAAGGAATAACCTTCGGGTTATTCATACGACGAAATGTGTGGCTCCAATACTCCTACTATAAACCTGAGCCATCGAACCTGCTATTTGATTGATGCTCGAAAAAACCTTCATTCCTGCGACTTAAACCTGCGCACCTGGGAATGGCATTCAACTAATCCACACACATAAATTATCTTCCCAAAATTTATACAATAAATCAAGCCTCTGCTTGTTATCAACACTGGAAGATTAATAAACTTACAAGTTTATTTTATTTTACCATTCAGTTCAACCAGTGAATTTACCATACTCATGAAAAGCTTCATTTCACTTTCGAAGTGTATTTACGTCATGATTTTATATAAATACAACAATATCCTATTTGATACAAATATCAATTGCTTCCCGTTTCATGCCTCTCCGTGTTATATGAAACATATACTTTGCTCATAGCAAATATCAACTGTTCAACCAGAACTGAAATGTAGGTTGAATGCGGGCTTGCGCTAACCACTCTCCTTCGTAAAATCTCCTGTTCCAAACTAGAAATGTTTCAACTACTTCCTAGGCTCTTTCTCAATACATATGATTATTATAAAATATAATATCCAAGAATTATTTAGAAAAATTATAAAAATTATTATTATTATTATTAGTGGATTATTATTATTATTATTATTATTATTTCAAATATGTTTAATTATCATCTCATTATGTGAGAATCCACATGTTCGAACCTTCGAATATGGAAAAAATATCCATTCCTCAACAAAAATAAATTTAACTTTTACAGTTACATCGGCTGATTACCGTGATTTCCCAAAAATATGAAAAATTTAAATAAATGCTCAAAATACTCGGTCATCGATCCTAAACTGTTCTGAGTGCTGAAAATGCTCAGAATAAATCTAACAAGTCTTGCGTAAATCATTACAAGCTTTAAATACGACGAAAAAAATACCTTAATGTAGAAAAAACATGGCGGCGATGGTTGCCCTACCAATAGCTAAGATCATGTCATCGGGCTTGTCACAGTTCGTGTAAATTATTATTTTTACTCACCTAAGAGCATAAAAGATATCACAAGAGGAGACTAGATTCCGAAGAAATATGCATCAATAATTTAGACTTACCTGAATTAATTTATCTATATAGTGCTGGCCTCGAATTGTTGGTTTCTTCGTCTTCACCCAAGGGGCAGCTACAATAGTCTCACTGTTTCTGTGCTTGAATAAGAAGCTTTTTGGCGAGTTATCACGATTTGTATTTAAGTTCAGTAATTATAGATTAATATTATTAGCATAAAATCAAACAGATTCTGACGTAAGAGAGAAGAAAGTACCCGGTTACTGAAGTGCTGTCCCAGCACATGCAGAGTATTGGTGTACACAATCGGAATGAGAATAGTTTCCAGAAATAATCGAACCAACGCTACAGAGATACAATTCAATAAAGACCTCTCGTGGAATTGTCTAAAATCTAGGATAAAACATCACACCGAATTAGTTGAAGAAGTCGTCGTGTGGATATCTGAACATAATTATGGAGATTACCACACACAAAGGACGGTACCATCTAACCTATTAAACATTCGCTGTTACCGTTTGGAATAGTTGTACGCTGGAAATAGTTGATTTAGTAAAGTAATGTAGGTAGGAAAACACCATCTCCCTCTTACGGAATTATCGCGGCACACCATCTCGCAATATAAGTACATAATTGGCAAGTTACTCACAACACTTTATTACACACACCATAATAAAAAAATAACTTGCAAGCTGTAAGAATCACTAAAGTATGAATAATGACGGAACACAATGAGTTCACTGTTTGGCCCAGGGAAAACACCTTCATTAACCAATAAAACAATTCACTGTATTATTTGGCGTGTATACAAGGCAGTGTAGATCTGCCAGACTGGTAAGGTTTTACGGAGACACATGTTGTATGGTCATTGGCTGCATTAAATATTTAATTAAATGTTGCTATGCGTTCAACGTCAACGGTTTTGTCTAGCCGTAGATGCTCATTGCGTTCTCCCTTTACGTACTTAAGTTCGACACTTCTGAACTGTACTAAGCTATTATTATATTGTCACTAACTAGCAAATCATTGCGGTGAATATTCTTGAGACACGTCTATTAATGCTTTAGTCTTAGGTACTTCAACAACTGCAGTAAGTGACACAATGCCATCGGTCGACTGAACAATCATCACAGAAACAAACTAGTCCATAATAAGCGTATTATCACATATTTACACCCGATTGCAGTACATTAACGCTAACTGAACTTTACAGACATACTAAAGACACTAAAAATTACAGATGAGCGATAGTTTATCCCAACCTTCATCAAACGAAGCTAATCAAAGCTAATATTGTATACCAGCAACGAATGTAAACAAACAATATGTCGGGCTTCAACAAACGCCATTTTCACCCTTTCGATACCTGCATTAAGGTCTGAGTATTGGCAACTCAAACTAACACTTGGGGCGCTGCGGTCGTCTGGATAAGTAGGGTAAAAATACTCAATAACACGCGTTTGATATGGAACACTTTTATATTTTTCGGTTATAATCAGTAAATGTGGTCCCTAAAATAATGACAGTGTTATTTTTGATTGTATATATGTATAACTGTGCGATACACGTGATCTAATTTGTGTGTTCCACGGGATTTTATGTGTCAATTGCATATTATCAAGCATCGGTTGTCTGCTGGTATTTGTTTTTGAGCAGTTCGAGTCATGGCGCTGTTACGTTTAAAAGCTATATTTCAGTTTGCTCACTGTACCATAGACTGTAGAAATTATTTGCTGCTTGGTAGGGCGAGGGATGAGTTTAACTTGTATTAAAACTCGGGGGACACAGGAATTGCTTGATTTGGATGGTTAGCTGGTGGGTTTGGTGTTGAATATCGGACTGGTAGCAGGGTCTCGCAGAGTAGATATTTACCCTGCGAAGTCAAATTAGGCCTATATGACTCGTAGTGCAATGGCTCGGATATCGCAGAGCGAGGTGATGGCGGTTGGTAGGATAATTGGAAATGAACTAGGGAGGGGGAAGGATACCTGACTGATGAAGCTTGGCTGTACTTGGCTGTCTTGGAGCGGCTTGGCTCGGCGTAACAGTGAACAACCCGTCCTGTCGTTAGTGAGTGTAGTGGTGAGTGGTTCAACCCGCTCCTGTTGCCCGTATTTATTTGGTATCGTCACCTTTCGGCTATTGTTATTTACATCTTTTGGAAAGTGATGAAAACTTATATCCGCAGCCTTCTTATGCATCGACTTACAGCCGTAAACTGAGCAATATTCTTTGCTTTTACTAATTGTACACTCAATCAACGAGTAAAACTTATTACTTATGTATAAAGACACGAAGAATTTACCTCGATCTGCTTACGAATACAAGAAACCATATACAAACAGTCACCACGTGACAAATGTACCCTACTTGGTAAGTTTCTCATTTTTACCGCTAGATGTCATATCAGATAGCTGGAGTTGCCATGGCAACTCAAACTAACACTTGGGGCGCTGCGGTCGTCTGGATAAGTAGGGTAAAATTACTCAATAACACGCGTTTGATATGGAACACTTTTTATTTTTCGTTTATAATCAGTGAATGTGGTCCCTAAAATAATGACAGTGTTATTTTCAATTGTATATATGTATAACTGTGCGATACACGTGATCTAATTTGTGTGTTCCACTGGATTTTATGTGTCAATTGCATATTATCAAGCATCGGTTGTCTGCTGGTATTTGTTTTTGTGCAGTTCGAGTCATGGCGCTGTTACGTTTAAAAGCTATATTTGAGTTTGTTCACTGTACCATAGACTCTAGAAATTATTTGCTGCTTGGTAGGACGAAGGGATGAGTTTAACTTGTATTAAAACTCGGGGTAGACAGGAATTGCTTGATTTGGATGGTATTTACCCTGCGAAGTCAAATTAGGCCTATATGACTCGTAGTGGAATGGCTCGGATATCGCAGAGCGAAGTGATGACGGTTGGTAGGGTTATTGGAAATAAACTAGGGAGCGGGAAAGGATACCTGACTGATGAAGCTTGGCTGTCCTCGGCTGGTGTAGGCCTAGGCTTGGCTGTCTTGGTACGGCTTGGCTCGGCGAAACTGTGCTTGGCTGTCTAGGTGCGGCTTGGCTCGGCGTAAGTGAACAACCCGTCCTGTCGTCAGTGAGTGTAGTGGTGAGTGGTCCAACCCGCTCTTGTTGCCCGTATTTATTTGGTATCGTCACCTTTCGGCTATTACTATTTGCATCTTTTGGAAAGCGATGAAAACGTATATCCGCAGCCCTCTTCTATATCGACTTACAGCCGTAAACTGAGCAATATACTTTGCTTTTACACATTTTGCACTCTTATCAACGAGTAAAACTTATTACTTATGTATAAACACGAAGAATTTACCACGATCTGCTTACAAATACAAGAAACCATATACAAACAGTCACCACGTGACAAATGTACCCTACTTCGTAAGTTTCTCATTTTTATCGCTAGATGTCATATCAGATAGCTGGAGTTGCCAGGCTATTGTTTGGAGGCGGGGTATGTTGTTATTTTGTGCGTGTGGTTAGTTTTGAAGGATGAAGAAAATAACGAACTATGCAACATCCACCCAGGCATCGAATAAGCTGAAACAATGATCGGACTTTGAAAATTGCCGAAAATTGCTAGATCGTGATGTTTTGTCGACTACAACTGAGAGTAGGCCTACCCCTTAAATTGTTTTTAGAAAAAAAAAGCACTGCTTAAAATTGAAGTATTTAATTACGTAATCTTTGTCGCTTGCATTTTCCAAAATGGGGGGAGGGGGAGTTAATTTATTTTGAAGCCTCACAAGAATTATTACGGGGCGTGATGGCGCAGCGGTCAAGCTGTTGGTCTCTTACCAATGTGGACCGGGTTCGATTCCCGGTCAATGCATGTGAGATTTTTGAAGTGAAATGCCATGTCCTGTAGTTCGGATTCCACGTAAAAAGGAGGTCCCGTGGCTCATGATCGCATGATTAACGGTCACGTAAACCTGAAAGCTTCCTTCCTTAGAATTGTTACGTGTTACATTGGGGGGAGGGGGGTTACATTTTATGAGTACGTATTTTAAGACTGTCCCTTACATTATGGTCACTCTGGTTAAGCGTTTCTTTGAAATATTTTGAACGTTTTATAGGGATGCACCAACGAGTGAGGACGGCAGCGATTACCCCAACCCCCTCGCTACCTCCCTGTCCTGCTGTCCAAGTCCTATAATTGATTATTATAACAATTTTGATTAATCAGCTGCACCGGAAGTCCAAGGTTTTGAGGAGATTATATCGGTGCGTTCTGATTCCGCGAAGCATTGTGCAATGGAATGATTCGTATTTGCAGAAATTACTCATGATCTGTACGGAGAAGCTGACCAATCGAACAGAATCCATGACGTCAAAGTCACGTGCGTGTGTATACAATGACGTCGTACTGACGCAGACTTGTTTTCCTTGTCCACGTACATATTTGAGGGCGTGGGCAATTTTCGCTCAGTTTAGTAGCTTCATACGAGAGTTAGAAGTGTTCCTTCTGTAACCGTTAAAGAATAAGGTACGCAGACTTGTTTGTGACCATTGGTTTGTTTTTGTTTCGCCTAGCTATGAGTGATATTTCTTACGATCATGTTAATGATAGCGTATTTTTGGCGAGTGTTCAATGCAATTTTCACTGCCATGCAGAATTCTGTGCCATTTCAAAGTGAGTGAATGAAGATGGGTGCTTAGTCTATGTATTGTTCAAGTGATTTGTTCTGCTCTATGAAGATTTTTGTGACGTATGTAGTTAAACATATGTTAGAAATATAATGTGCCTTATCACCGAAGCTACAGGTGTGAATTTTTCTCTTCCGTAGAATAACTTACACGGCCAATCTTTCAGTTGATCGCAATGGTGCGTTGGTATTCTTCCAAATACCGTAATTATTTAAATTGAAGCTACTAGAGTTTGGGGAATATGGTGCCGGTATCATAACAATAGACTGTGTCAGTAGCCTATTTCAGATAGCCTAGATCTCAGGGGTCCCTAACTCCGGCTTTGAAGCAAGCAAGCAAGCACGACACGACACGAAGACCCCTTGCGATCGCTCTTCGAGACCTTATTCCAAAATCATTAAAGTTCAGATTTTAATTTAGAATTTTAGATATCCTTTGGGTTTTGGAGGCCAACTCACAGCTTGTCGAGCTGAGTGACACATATAACACAAATGGTTTCATGCATATCAGAATTATATATCTGGAATTTAATTACAGTGTATAAATTATAAATGACAGCTCGAATTACAATGGTGAAATTGTTGTGGTTTTAGCATCTTATCTGCATCTCGGGTCCCAAACTCTGGCCTTGAAGCAAGCACGACATCAAGATCTCTTGTCAATTGCTCTCGGAGATCTTATTCCAGAATCATTTTAAGTCCAGATCTTAATTTGGTATTTTTAGATATAGTTCCATATTTGTAGAACAAATACTAACAGTATCAATGGTAGCGACCAATGGTTTTGCCTCGCCATGGCTTTCGAAGATGCAGTGCAACCTTCAGAGATGTGGCTGAACCTACTGACATGGGGTTATTACATTTGACATCCTTAAATGCCATCAAACTGAGGCCATGAACCCACTATTTTGGGTTTTGTAGGCCAACTCGCAGTTTGTCGAGCTGAGTGACTCGTATACCACAATCTGTTGGTTAAGATTTGACCTTCAAAACTTCATATAGTGGGTTCATCGACTTTGTTTGATGGCATTTAAGGATGTTTATTGTAACAAGAATTGACGACTGGTGTTAGATATTATAGGCAAACAATTGCAGAACTAGAAGTATAATATGTGTAATAACTAGGCTTGCCATATTTTTGGTGAGTGAAACCGGGACACATTAATATGGGATGGCCTTACCGGGAGGTCTGGGGGGGGAGAAGGTATGGAATTTTTTTAAAATTAGAAGCAAAATGGTGAGTTTTAAGCCTTTTTACAGTAAGCCTCACAAGTGACGGGAGCGGGGAATCTGGCGTCCTAAATTGTTAGTTCCACACACCTTTTAAAAATAAAATAAAAGGAATATACAATATACAATTTTTCCTTTTTAATAAAATACAATTTAAAATACTTCATAAAATTGTTTAGTTGAACAATTAACTTACTAAGTCTTATTTTTTGAATAACAACTTTTTGTCTAACTACAAAAGCCATTAAAACACTTTTTTTTTTCAAACTAAAAAGACAATTAATTAATGAACTAACAATAATCATTGTTTTCAAACCCCTTATATTTTTGACTTGAATGTACTTTTTTCATCTTACAGCCGTTTTCCGGGACATTGATGAAACCGGGCGGGACACCGGGACAAGAGCAAAATACCGGGACGTATGGCAAGCCTAGTAATAACGTATACGTTATCAGGTCATATATTGTACAGAAAGTACCCTACTTCAAGCCATTTAGGTGGAGGGTAGAGTTTTAAAATGTCTGGCTCATGCAGTACTTAAATCCATGACCTCTGGCTTCAAACACCATTCCTCTGACCACTCAGATTATTGGGGGAGACATTTCAATCTTCACTGGCAAAGGGTACAAATCCTAAATCCATTTTTTTTTTTTTAATTATTTTTATTTTTCATTTTATGCCCACATTGGAGCACTAGGCTGTAATCAATCTATATACAGTCAAGTCTTAGGAATATTGGTTAAAAATTTGGCTTCTTCTCGCAGAACTGTTTCAGTCTGTCCTGGTGGCCCGTCCTTCGTCCGTTATGGTGTATTGCTTGCGTGTAGAAGTTCTAAGACCAAGTCTCACGTGTTTGTTAACTTAAATGGCTTTTACTTTCCGTACAATACATGTGAGTAGTGTAGATCGTGATTTCTTACACACAAATATTCCCCTAGACACAAAATGGCGGCATCTATGATGTCATGGACAACAATAAAGGTTTAAATGATGCATACATGTTAAATTCTTTGTATTAATTAGGTTTTACATACAAACACAAACCTAACCTGGGGCTTATGCCCCAGACTCCCTTCCTTGTGGTACACGCAGTAATTTTCGCCTAACCTAGTAACACCCAATGGTTTTGCCCAGACCTTCGTCTAACCTAGTAGTGACCAATGGTTTTGCCCAGACCTTTGTCTAACCTAGTAGTGACCAATGGTTTTGCCCAGACCATCGTCTAACCTAGTAGTGACCAATGGTTTTGCCCAGACCATCGTCTAACCTAGCAGTGACCAATGGTTTTGCCCAGACCATCGTCTAACCTAGCAGTGACCAATGATTTTGCCCAGACCATCGTCTAACCTAGTAGTGACCAATGGTTTTGCCCAGACCATCATCTAACCTAGTAGTGACCAATGGTTTTGCCCAGACCATCGTCTAACCTAGTAGCGACCAATGGTTTTGCCCAGACCATCGTCTAACCTAGTAGCGACCAATGGTTTTGCCCAGACCATCGTCTAACCTAGTAGCGACCAATGGTTTTGCCCAGACCATCGTCTAACTTAGTAGCGACCAATGGTTTTGCCCAGAGCGTCGTCTAACCTAGTAGCGACCAATGGTTTTGCCCAGACCGTCGTCTAACCTAGTAGCGACCAATGGTTTTGCCCAGACCGTCGTCTAACCTAGTAGCGACCAATGGTTTTGCCCAAACCGTCGTCTAACCTAGTAGCGACCAATGGTTTTGCCCGGACCGTCGTCTAACCTAGTAACGACCAATGGTTTTGCCCGGACCATCGTCTAACCTAGTAGCGTACAATGGTTTTGCCCGGACCATCGTCTAACCTAGTAGCGTACAATGGTTTTGCCCGGACCATCGTCTAACCTAGTAGTGACCAATGGTTTTGCCCGGACCATCGTCTAACCTAGTAGTGACCAATGGTTTTGCCCGGACCATCGTCTAACCTAGTAGTGACCAATGGTTTTGCCCGGACCATCGTCTAACCTAGTAGTGACCAATGGTTTTGCTCGGACCATCGTCCAACCTAGTAGTGACCAATGGTTTTGCCCAGACCATCGTCTAACCTAGTAGTGACCAATGGTTTTGCCCAGACCATTGTCTAACCTAGTAGTGACCAATGGTTTTGCCCAGACCATCGTCTAACCTAGTAGTGACCAATGGTTTTGCCCAGACCATCGTCTAACCTAGTAGTGACCAATGGTTTTGCCCAGACCATCGTCTAACCTAGTAGTGACCAATGGTTTTGCCCAGACCATCGTCTAACCTAGTAGTGACCAATGGTTTTGCCCAGACCATCGTCTAACCTAGTAGCGACCAATGGTTTTGCCCAGACCATCTTCTAACCTAGTAGCATCCAATGGTTTTGTCTCACCCTGGCTTTAGGAGAGCGCAGTACAACCTTTCAATAGAGAACAACTTTAAAAAATGTATGAACATTTATTACTCACGACATAACCTTGCACTTGAAAATAATGTGACTGCATCCGCATCGGCACTTATGTAGTTTAGCTGGTGCGGATTTTTTTTTTTTTTTTCGAATACGGTTTTTTGGAATCAATTTAGGGTAAATTGAGGGTGCTGATCACGAATATATTATTAGTTTTGCACCCATATTAATATTTCTTACTTCCAAGTGCAAAAATCGAAGAAAGTGGAAATGGTCATACACACTTGTTTTTGGATCAATTACGGATAAATAGGGGGTGCTGATCGTGAATATACTATTAGTTTTATTAGAAATACACAGCTTTTCTAAGTAGAAATTGTCAATAATATACACAATGCACAGCTTTTTAAAGTAGACGTTGTCAAAAATACACACAATACACAGCTTATCACACTCCACAATGCTAATCGTCAATAGCAGCTTCAAGGTACACTAAACGAACATGCTCGATGAAATGGTGAAAGGCACTTACACCAAAACACTGTCGCCGGAGAAATTCGGCCAAATAAATCGTATATTCGTGATCAGCACCCTCGATTTACCCTAAATTGATTCCAAAAAATCAATTCTCAAAGAAGATAAAAAAATCCGCACCAGCTTAAGTACACAAGTGTCTCCGCATCTGACTACGCACTGTTGAAACCTCATACAGCAGAGTTACATATCAGTGATTCAAGGCACTAAATCGAACAAAGTAACATCAACGTCTGTATGCATGGTGGCCACTACTCCTGGAAATCCTGGAAAACTCCTGTTTTTTTATTAGGCCTGGGAAACCCCTGGAAAATGACTAAAAATTTGAAAACTCCTGGAAAATAGCCAAGCTGTTAATTAAGTTAATTATAAAAGTCTTTCCATGTTAAATTATACTCCCGCTGCGTTTTTGGGTGAGCACTCTATCGTTAACGAAAGAAATTTCCTCAGTCTGTTTCTGTGTGGGAGAACACGCGATAGTATTTTCGTAAAACATATTGAGTGAGTTATAGACAACTTCACCGCAATAAAATTGCAGGCGGCATTCTTTTCTCTTCTTTTTTTTTTTAAGCGGATATTTGAGTCACAAAGGCTTTTTTAAACAACAAATAAATAATTTGTGTGTAGGCTTGCATATCAATAACACAATCACCACTAATTTTGGTCAACATCTGTATAAATAAACCAAACACAACTGCTTTATTTTGGTCTTGAAGTAGGCAATCGATAAAGTCCCCCCAGGGACTCGCGCTTATGTTTAAGTCTGGAAAAATGAGAATGACTCCTGGAAAACTCCTGGAAAATCGTTGACCGATTTGAGTGGCCACCATGTGTATGTCATCGTCTACACTAAGAAGTTCCCTAGAATCACGGTATATAGGCCTACTTGAACCAAATCGTTAATTTTTCGGTGCTGTTATTTTTCAAATCCAATGAGTTATGAGCCAGGTTCTTTCCTTGAGTGAATGGATGTCCATCATCATAATCATCATCATCATTTCCAGTTGACACTGGGTGGGGGCAAATACGGTTCCTCTCCACTTTGCTCTGTCGTTCCACCATTCCTCCTCCGACACAGTGTTCCAATCCAGGTTCCATTTTCTAATACTATTCTCCACCGAGTCCATCCAACGCATTCTTGGTCTTCCTCGTCCTCTCTTCCCAGTCATCCGTCGTTCCAGTGCTCGTCTTGGTAGCCTTACTTCATTCATCCGTTTGACATGTCCAAACCATCTCAATCTGTTTTGCTCCAGTTTGTCATTTAGTATCTGTACTCCCAGTTCTTTCCGTATATCTTCATTTCTCACTCTGTCCCTCCTCGCCTTCATTTTTTTTTTTTTCAGGAATCTCGTCTCAGCTGCTTGTACTGCTCATCCCTCTTAGTCATTGTCCAAGTTTCCGCTGCATATGTCATTATAGGAACATAATATGCTTTGTACATAACTTCTTTAGCCTTAATTGGTATATCCTTGTTCCATACTAGTCCCCGTACCTGTTTGGTAGAAAGCACTCCCGAATTGTATTCTTCTGCTAATTTCCAAATCTAGTCTTCCATCTTCAGTCAGTGCACTTCCCAAGTAAGTTATTTGAGGTGTTTCACTACTTCCAATTCCTTATCTCCTACTTTGATTACTCCTTTTACTTCTTTCTTATCTCTACTCATCACCACTGTTTTACTCTTCTCCACATTTATCAATCCCCATTGCTCAATCTTTTCATTTATTACGTCTAACTGTTCTTGTACCTCCATCTCATCCTCGCCCCAGATCACAACGTGTTGCTTCGGCAGCCGGTAACACTGCACTTGAGTCAATAATTTTTTTAAATTAGAAATTTAATCTTAAAATGGAATGCTTTTCTGATGTAGAAATCCTTGATGATATTGGCAACAACTGAAGAAGGGTCTCTGATTTAGGCCAAAACATGTAGGCCTACGGTACTGTTAAAGGTTAAAATTTTAGTTCGTATTGACAAAAGTAGACAAGCAGTGAATATTCATGTGAATAAACTTCCTTATATTTAGTCAATACAGACCAAAAGTGATAGCTGTCTCTAATGGCAAGTCTGGAAGATATTTAATGCCGCTGATCTCACAGCTGCTACGATCCTCTTTCTCAGAGAATTGGTAAAATTGGAGGTGTGCAAATCCTACGGGGAAAAAAATCCATTAATTGTCGAGAGTAGGTGCAGTATTGCCAACCCCGCACTTACAGTACTACTTTGTATATGCACAGTACCGTGGAACAAAATTACGCCTAGTTCACTTGACAGTGCACAGAGTTTGAACCAGTTTGCAATGAGTTGTGCAAGCTATCTCATTATTGTAAGTAATTTCAATCGGCATTGAATGTTGGAGTGTTTCTTGTTTTGTTTCGGACTCCACATTGAATGTGTGTTATTTTGTTGTTGTTTTCCCACTGTAATAATTCGTGTTCTTTCAATAATAATTTTCATCCAAACCAATATTGTTCTACATACAAAACAAACCTAACGGGGGCATACGCCACAGACCGTTTTGCTTGTAGTGCAATCAGTAATTTTCGTCCAGACAGTCATCAAACCAATTAACGACCAATGATTTCGTCCACACCTTGGTTTCGTCAGACAGTCATCTAACCAAGTAGCGACCAATAGTTTAGTCCTGACACCCATTTTAGTTCATCAGTATTTTTCGTCTAGACAGTCGGCAAACCTCGCTACAGGGGATTGCGATAAAGTGATGTTGGCACCATTACCGCATACAAGCATTAAGTTATTTACAAATACAAATAATAAGCAAAATCCCAATTTATTTATTTTTTTCCACATAATTACAACGTTTCGTGTCGTCTGGTGTATTTTGTATCGGGCATGTTGGCAACTACTGACGTCAATGTGTGCGCCTAGTTATGAGCGTTCGTTGCGGCAGTTTCACATACTAAATACGCTGACGTGGATGACTGCGGTTGTTAAATAAACAATAGATAAAAACGCATATTTACGTGATTTAGCACATATATCCGATGCGATGCAGTCGGTGCAGAAGTGATCAAGGTTAGTAGTTACAATTGATACTGTTCCCATAAAAGATGAAATAAGGTATGAAAATGATATATTGTCGAAATGAAAGCGAAAAGGAGAAGAGTGATGCGTCGTGCAGAAATAATAAAGAATCTGTAAATGATTAATAATAGATGTTTAGCCTACCTCCCGCCCGTCATCGCCTGTTTAGATCATGACATATATTGAGCTGTCTGTGCATCATTTTTATGTTTTGTAAATTTCCTCCATATTAATCAATTTTCTGTATTTTTTCAGAGAATAAACCATGAGTTATCCAGGATATCCAGGCTACCCTCAGGTAAGGAAGAGAGAATACTTTTTATTCCACTGATAAATGTTCTAATTCATAGTTCAGTAGATTTAACAGGTGTAAGTACACCAATATCCTATACCTTGTGACCTGAAAGTTTAATATTCATACGTTCCTTGTGTTCTAAAACTTCATATTAGGTGTGTAGCAATCAATTAATAAGTCAATAATTTACAATTTAGGATGTAATTAAGCTTAACTCAAATCAACCACAAAATAATAATTATTGTAAACCTGTATTTCTTTTTTCTCTCTGTGTATTCAAGATGTGTGGTTAAGCTAGTGGAAATCCATTTTGCTGTATCATATCAGGAGCCTTGAAAATAAAATGTACGGTAATATATAACTTTTTGCACGATGCTATAACTTGAAATTGTGCCGTACACGTGATCTCTATGACCAACATACCGTAATTGTTTTTTGTGAAGGCACCAGAAGGGCTAAATTAAAAATTAGTTATATCAATATTTAAAGATAAAAATTAGCGGCTTCGGTGGCGTAGTTGGTAACATGCTGAGTTTCTATGCTCAAGATCGCGGGTTCAAACCCGGCCGAAGTCGTCAGATTTTTTAAGAGCGCTAAAAATCCCTCAGTATGCCTTCCTTCGGAGGGGAAGTAAAGCCGGCGGTTCCATGTTATAGATTTATGGCATGTTAAAGAACCTTCCACTAATTACACCTGTGTGAAGCTAAATTAGGTTAAAAATTTAAACAATGCTCAGGTTCCTACGTTCGTCATCACGAGCTGACTGCGGTGGCATCTAGTAGCCAAGTTCTGAACTAGTTGACGGTGGCGTTTGGCGGCAAAAGTAGGAATTAGGCCTACTTAAAAATTCAAAGTCTGTAGTCCTTACATGAATTAAGAAACAGATAAATCACACTAATAGTCATCACAATTAACACCGGTTATCAGACAGATTCTACACATACCCAAAGTACACGGGGCTACATGACCGTGTTGTTGCAGCCCCTAAACTGAGGAACCAACCAACCAAAGATAAAAATTCTAGACATTTCTAAGGATTTCCTTCTTAAAAAAAGGTTTGAAACCAACTTTGATACCCATACATCTAAAATCATTGCAGAAAAAAAGGGAAACTTGAAATTAGAACACAACACTTAAAAAATTCCTGCATGTAAAAAAAAAGCATGAAAAAGAGATGAATATACGACAGGTAGGAATGCGCCAAGGTGGGGAAAGAGATAATGAGGTAACAGCGTTCACAAGGAAATTCCAGTATAATTGGATGACATATTTAGTACATCATGTGAACATCATCAGTTTCTGTTCACTTAAGGTTTCTAAGACTTATATATATAAAACCTACTGTATGTACAACTTCTTCTTCTTCTGCTTTTACGGCCTCATTGGACCACTTCAGTCAATCATTCCGTGATCCTCTTCTTCAGTAAGTTTTCTTTCCAAGTATGTACAACTATAATATGATTTTTATTAAATTTAAAAAAATGCAACTAAATTTTAAATTCTATTAAAAATTTTGAAAGTTAAATTGAATCTATATTTTCAATTTTATTTAAAATTTTAAAGTTAAATTAAAACTGGATTTTCAGTTTTATTAAAAGTTTAGATATTAAAATTAAGTTAGAACTGAATTTTCAATTTTATCACAAACAAGCTGTACCCGGCATGCGTTGCAATGCCAATCAAAGAAAGTGTTGGCATTGTAACTTTGTATTTTGAAGTGCTTTTGGATTCCCAATATTGTTTTTCTTTTTCCGTTAACCACCTTTAAACTATTGTAAAATTGATTTACTATCTCAAAAAAATCATGGGAGCATGCTCAACAACTCGCCAAATTTTCATCGCAAAGAAATGAATGGTATATGAACGCATACGGGACTTTGTTGAAGCGATACGCACGCCGTTACTGATTTGTTGAATCTACTTGTGCGATACCTATTGTAAAGTGGACGTACTAAGCCTGAAACCTTCCCTGAATTGTACACAACATCTCACCCAAGTTTCATCGCTTTCGGATAAATGGTATACGAACTCATACGGGACTTTGTTGAAACGCTTCGCGCGCCTTCACACATATGTTGAATCTACTCGAGTGCTACCTATTGTAAAATGGATTAAATAAGCCTGAAACTTTCCCTAGAGTGTACACAACAACTCACCCAAGTTTAGTCGCTATCGGACGAATGGTATGTGAACGCATACAGGACTTGGTTGAAACGCTTCGCCCGTCGTCGCTGATTTGTTGAATCTAATCGTGCGCTACCTATTGTTAAGTCGATTTACTAACCAGAAACCTTCCCTGAGGTGTACACAACATCTCAGCCCAGTTTCATCACTATCAGACGAATAGTATATGAAGGCATACGGGACTTTGTTGAAACGCTTTGCTCGTCGTCGCTCATTTGTTGAATCTACTCGTGCGCTACCTATTATAACAGGGATTTACTAAGCCAGAAACCTTGCCTGTAGTGTACACAACCTCTCACCCAAGTTTCATCGCTATCGGACGAATGGTATGTGAACGCATACAGGACTTAGTTGAAACGCTTCGCCCGTCGTCGCACATGTGTTGAATCTACTCGTGCGCTACCTATTGTTAAGTGAATTTACAAAGCCACCTATTGTAAAAAGGATTTACTGAGTCAGAAACCTTTCCTGGAGTGTGCACAACAATACAACCAAAGTTTCATAGCAATCGGATGAATGGTATATGAACGCATAAGGGACTTTGTTTAAGCGATTCGCGTGCCGTCACTCATTTGTTGAATCTACTCGTGCGCTACAACTTTCATATTTATTCACCTCTTAAACTTTCTCTGGACTTCCACAAATAATTCAAGACAAAAATAGCCAAATCGGTCCAGCCGTTATCGAGTTTTGGGGAGACTAACGAACAGCAATTCATTTTTATATATAGATTTAAAAGTTATAATTTAAAATGTTGAAAGTTAAATTGAATCTATATTTTCACTTTTATAAAAAATGTAAAAGTTAGATGAATACTATGTATATTTTCAATTTTATTAATGTTCATAATAATTAAGTTACAACTATATTGGCAATTATATTAATTTAAAAAAATTAAACTATATAGCCTATTCAAATTTGTTAAATTAACAAAAAACATTACTTGTGTTTTCATTTTTATTGGGGGCAGGGGAGATTACCAAATGAGGTTAATGAGTTCGGCTTTAGAAGGTAAGAGAAGCAGACATACGAGTACAGGCCGGATGTTTGTTTTAGACGAGTGAAAAATCTTAATAGAAGCCTGGAGGCGAGTTACTGCAGTACCTGTGTTGTTATCAGCTGCCCCAAGCGGTCCGATGATTGACAAAGCTGTTTCACACTACTGCTGAAGTACAGTCATTGGCAAATATAATGACGTTCTGTTCGTAAATACGGAACGTGTACTTCCGCGTCACACAATACTTCGACGTGGACTGTACTGTCTGCTCAAGTCTGGAATTCCATTTCATCAGATCGGTGGTGACAAGTGTGAAGTGAGAGAGTGAGTGTGTATAGGCTCACCCACAGGCTTCAAGGTCAAGGGCAATCGTCTAAAACAAACATCCGGCCTGTAGACCTGGGAGGCAGTGGTTAGATGCAGTGTTGAACGATTTCAAGAGCTGTAGGAGCAGAGGAGGTCACAGAGCTATAGGCTAGCTTACCAATCTGTAGTGAAGTTCATTATCCTCCTAGGTAATCTCTCCTCCTCCATTCTCAATACACGACACCACCATCTGAGTCGGCTCATACGGACAGCATGTTCCTTAATAGCCTTTATGCCTTTATTACGAATATCCTCCTGTCATTGCTCCCATCCTCATCCAATATGAAGTTTTTGACCACAAAAATTATATGAATACTAAATTTTCCAGATGCAAGGTAAGAATTTTTTCTTGTGGTATATGTATAGTTACCCTGAATGTAGGCTTGTAATTGGTTGTAGTTGGGTAGATTTTGTGTTTGTATGGGACTACCAGATTAATCCAAGGATATCTGCAAGCATGTGTCATATAGCAGCAAAGTGGGAAACATTCTTAGCTGTAGAAAATTAGCTGTCCACATTTCATATAATATGCACAACTGTTGTAAATCAGAATAAAATGTAATTTTTAAATAGCTTAATTCAGTACTTAAAAGAAAACCATAACTTACTTGGCAATTTCTGGTTGCCTAATATATACTTGGTGAATTTGGCTCAGTCATAAATAATATGTTAGCTGATAATGATTTACAATGATTTTGCTTTTTACTTTTAAGTTCAGTACAAACGACCAGTGCACATGGTGAAACTAGGTTGCACATCTGAGCCATGAATATGAGTTTTTAAAATATATTTTTAAAATTATCAGTATATGATCTGCCTTGTCAATATTCAATTTATATGATTGGGTTGTTAGGTTCCTGTATCTTTCAGGATTATGGTATTCCCCTTCATCAGATAGTAAAATAAAGAAAAAAACATTAAATAATTAGCACTTAATGCAAAATGAAATTTGCAGATTAACTAAAACTGATCAGTAGAGTCACTTTGAAAACCGTCAATGTCTCGGAGTACTCTTCGGAACCCATTGAAATTATTTGTAAATTAATTGCTGCGAGTGTTCCCAAGATTATTTATGAGTTTCAATTTGTGTACAAATAATTGAAGGGCTTACTGGAATAACGGGGAATCCCTCAGTTTGATGAATTGAACTATGGTCGTAATACTTAGAGTTGACGTCTGACAGCTAGTGCTGGAGGGAGGAGCATTGCACGTGCCATTTCACGCGGTTGCTACATTCCTGCATTCCATACCCTACCCTTCTCATTTCCGGCTGGCTTGTTCGTTCGTTCATTCTGACCGCTGTGTTTTCTTGTAGACTACCTGGCCAGACCATGACTGACTTGGTCTTATGTTCGGTTTTCTTTAACAGAGGTCGGGCTGAAAAGCTCAGACAGTAGATCGCTGGCTTTCTGAGCTCAACTTGGCAGGTTCGATCCTGGCTCAGTCCGTCACCTCTCTCCAACAGCAGCTTCCTACTGTTGATAGCTTTATATTCAAAACCAAGGTTATGAACCACTTTCAGTAAGGAAGAGTAACTGCCTTTAAATAAGTCGTTCGGAAGTGTAAATAACAGTTTTTGAATTGTTGGATGTTCCCTCCTGGTGTAGTAAGAATATATGAGCCGGCGAATAGCATCGTCTTTAAACGGATCCAGATTTGTAATTCTGGAGGTTCTAGGCCGCTTCTTTCCAGGCGTGGACAGTTTAGATGAACCCTCTTTTGAGTTGTTATATTTCTCCATCGTAACTCTTGTCACAGTACTTTTACTAACTCTAAGAGCTTTCGCAGTGCGTTCTTGAACTCTCTGGAATGGAATTAAAGGAACATTCCTTTCCGAAAAACTCTTAGCCTCCACTTCAAAGAATTCCCTTGCGGCACATATCATTTCTCTTCCTTGGTGATGAATTGTCACGGCGGTATTTTTTTCATGAGGTGGACGAGTTCTGGGCCTCCCTCTCTCTCGAGGAGTATTCATAATGCTCGAATTATATATTGAAATACAATAATTGTAGGTCTACGTAATTAATATTTAAAATACCGTTAGATACTTAATGACGGCCTCCAAACAGAAACACTAATAGAATAACACTCACACTGAACTGCTTGTGACAAGATCTAACTCAGAAGTGCGAGGTTTGGCAACTCCTACAAACTCCTCCTCAACACGAACTGGCCAGAGAGCTTATATCCATGGCAACCGATGTTGCCCCACCCCGTTTCCATGACAACCTTACCCCCACCTCTCTTCATCCCACCCCGGTAGGCAGTAAAAGGACCTCCCTCTAAGAACTGTCAGACATCAACTTTGAGTATTACAACTGTAGGTGCATATCATATGACCTGGGCCCATCTGGCATCAGTTTGGTTTTCTTTTTACTACCAATAGTGTAGGATAGCTCCAACCCAATGCTAAATAAAAAGGATAAGATTATAGGCATTACAAAGCTGTCTCAACTTCCGAGTGGAATAAGGGGGTATCCCTCATTTCTCTGATACCTGGGTGTTTGTACCTCCCATTTGCCATGGCTTTTATCAAAATTTGAAATTTAGGACATAGGAATGAAATAGAAGAAAATGATGAGCATAATGTTATTTGAAGTGTTTAATGTAAATTATGTTATTTAGAGTTATTATTTAGTTGTAATATTTGAAAATGTGTGTTTTGTCTGCAATTATGTCATTAGTCTAGTGAAAGTTTTATACAATAATAATAAACGTATTCTGACCCACATTTGCAGGCAGTTAATACAGTACCTACATAATCCAATCCATGAAACATTCTCTGATTCTTATTGTTTTGAGAAAGTTACAGACAAATGAAATGCTACATATCTCATAAGTACACTTTTGAGGGATACCCCCTTAATTCCACTAAGCCCTTCAATTGTTTAAGTGCTAATTATTTTATATTTTAATCTTTGTTGATGGCCTGTCGAAGGTGTGTACCACAACCCCAACATATGTTCTAATAAGGGCCTAAAAATCCAAAAGTGTACATAAAATATTGACAAGGCAAATAATGTATTATTAATTTTGAAAAATGAACATTGTTAATATGGAAAGAAATACTGTAACTTGATTATTTACTGAATTTTATTTTGATTGATGCACATGTGCAGAAAATAGTTTTTGCCAGGTGTACTAGGCTTAACTCCAAAACGTTATTGTCTCGCCCAAAGCTTTCCTGCATCTAGAAAGTATCCCTAAAGGTTTCTGTGTAACTGTAGATTTAATTTATAAATGTGTGGTGAAGGTAGATCTTAAATAGTAATTAAAAATCTTTCTCGAGTCCAGTCCGTATAGATCATTTCATCCACTGAGTAAAACTTTGACCATATATCTTGCTTCTTCACATTGAGTTCTTGCAGAAGTTCCATGTAGGCGTCGGTTTATGGTAGCAATATGCCAAGGCGGAGTTCTATGGTGAAAAATTGCTCTCTTGCTAGCGCATTGTTGAGGTGAGACGGCGTGTATTTCGATAGGCACAGTGTTCTTTTGAGGAAAGTAGCTTTGACTTTTTCTATGTGTTCGTCAAATGTATCCAAATCGTCTCTAGTCCATAAGTTATGATTGGAGCAATTTTATGGTGAAATCAGTATTAAAGAACTAAAAGAATTGAAATTCAAAAGTGTGAAGTATTGAATTGTGTGCTGTAGATTTATGACTCAATGGATTCCATAATTAAACTTCCTCTATGCTAGTGAATAACATGTTTGGTCATGTAGCCCCGTGTACTTAGGGTGTGTGTAGAATCAGTCTGATAAGCGGTGTTAATTGTGATGGCTGTATCAGTGTGTGTTATCTGTAATTCAGGTAAGGACTACAGACAATTTCAAGTAGTTCCTACTTTTGCTACCAAATGCTACCGCTAACAACACCTAGCTGCGAACTTGGTTAGTACAGTACTGTTTGTAGAAAGTGAAACGCCAAGAACAAGAGATGTGACCACATTGCACTTTATACCACAGATTAGGGACATGACAATACATTATTGATTAGAAGGACAGTCTGGTACATGCACGTTGACAGTTGATCTTCATTATGGCGTTGCACCACAACGTGCTGCACTCAGAGCCGCTAGACGTCGTGGCATGGAATCGTATAGCTCTTGAATACGCTGCTGCCCGTCCCACGCGGTTTCCTCGACACATGCGGGCGAGCATTGTGCCTGTGGAACGGCCTGCAAGATCGCCTGTTATAGGCAATTGCGCCCCAAACCATTACACCTGGTGTTTGTCCACTATGCCGCTCAACAATACAGTCTGCCTGATTGCGTTGTCCATGGTGGCGGCAAACTCGTATGCGGCCTTCAATGTAGGGCTGGTTGAAGCGGGAATCGTCCGAAAACCTACATTTCGCCACTCAGCTTGCCAGTGTCGGCATGCACTTTCCTATTGTAGTCGGAGGTGTCGGTGGTTCCCAGTCAATGGAAGCCGACGCAGTGGCATGCGTGCTACCAGTCCAGCCCTCAAAAGACGGTGCTGCACCTTCGACGCAGACATGTCCATCCCCGTTGCAGTGCTCCAATGTCGAGCCAACACAAAGGACGACACTGTTCTGTCCGATAAGGCCATGCGGTGAAGATGGCGGTCGTCTCGCTCTGTGGTCACATTGTGTCGTCCCGTACCCTGTCGTCGCTATGTACGGCCCTCCTCTCTCCACTGGATCCACATAAGCCTTACTGTTGACGCAGCGTGCCCTTTACGAGCCGCAATGTCCTCCCGGAGTCTAAGCATTCTGCCCCGTTCAACCGCACTCACATGCTGATAATCCACCCTGTGATCTTTTCGACTCTGAGAGTCGCACATTTTTTTCTTCCGTATTGACTGAATTATATTAAGATAGTATTGACGAGGCGGAACCATTTGGAACTTTGTTCTTAATACCACCCTGTGATGTCGGCGAGACATCGTTGCACTCGCTTACACGTTTCAACTTGGTATGATAGCTCCACGCCGACAGAGCTGTGCGGAACACTGACCTGTCCGGTCCCACGACAGAGGGCACTGGTGAGCCAATGTGCACGCCATCCCTCTGCAATTTCAATCACTTAGTATGGTACCGCAGTCCTTAACGACCCCTTTTCTGGGAGTGTCTCCGACCACTTCTTCTGGGTGTTTCACTTTCTACAAACAGTAGTTTTAGATGCCACCGCAACTGGCACCTGGCGACGAATAGAGCATTAATCAAATATAACCTACAATTTTGTTTCACACAATTCTAGTTGGTGGAAGGTTCTTTTACATGCAATAAATCTCTGAAATGGGCCCGCCGGCTTTACTTCCCCTCCAAAGGAAGCCTTACTGAGGGATTTTTAACGCTCTTAAAAAATCATAAAGACTTCGGCCGGGTTTGAACCCGCGATCTTGGACATAGAAGCTCAGCATGTTACCAAGTATGCCACCAATGCCGCCGAATAACATGTTATTGAACTATAAAGTTGGGCGTAAAGTTCTTCATATTACCTAATGAAAACTTTTCAGTTGTAATGCTACTGTAATTTGCCACTCAAGTCATTGTTCTTGGTATCTGTTTGTGTGAGTAGGCTATATGGGTTGGCTTATCTTATCTCTAACATCTTGGGATTAATCAGCATGTGTGTAGTCTCTGATTGTGTCTTGGCGTTATGATATACCCTACTCATTTGTTAATGTTGACCTTGTGAAGTACTGTCTTTATCTCCTTATGTGCATGAATACTACTGAACCAGGAGAGGTCTAAATGGCCCTAACTTCCTGTGGTGACTTCGAGGTTTCATCCTTGGTCTATGATTTTGATTAAAGTTAATAAACAGTGATGGACAAAGCAAAGAGGATATAAAATACACACTACAGACACCACAATAACATAGGTTATCAGACAAATTATTGTAATTTTTTAAATATATAGGCCTACCGTATACCAGCTAGTATTCATATATGATACAAATTTACCAATTTCGGGATATATTCAAATCCTATAGTAGTATTCTTTGCTAGTCTACTATAGTGGATTATCAGTGCAAAATTTAATTTTATTTTTAGGGATTTATATTAACATTAACAGACAAATAAAGTTAAAATTAATGAGGATAAGACGGAAATTGTTTTTTTAATTTTTTGATACGGTGATAAACCAGCAGTCTCAGACCAAGTGGTATGCAACAGTAAAAAAAAAATGTAGTCGCCTGCTTTAAATACCCTACAGGTTACAGTAATAATTTTTTTACTACATATATGATCAAAAACAACCACTACAATAAAAGCTACAATTGACATCAGATATATTAATCTAATATCACTTGAAACAGCCATGACACTTTTTTTGGACCAAAGTACTGCCAGCTCTGACATATGGACTTGAGTTAATATGGGAATTTCTTACCTACAGACAGATGAAGTAGAAAAAGTAAAATCTAGATTTCTCAAGAGTCCTTGGAGTATCTAAGACAACCAAATCTAGACTGGTGTATGAGCTTGCAAGAGAAATGTTCTTAATAGAAGATCTCCGAATATCCGTACTACTGCCAGCTACCGATATTTACAGAAAACTGCTTCAAGATCTGCAGAATAAACGACTAAACATACCAATGGATTTCTATGCATCAAATGCGATGATAGACAGGAGATGTACGTACCCATTCTGTGAAATACGGCACGTCCTGACCAGGCTTGCGGTCCATGGATTTCTGTTCCAGGAAGGAGTTTCATGATCCGGATGAGAATCGTGTATGTGAATTATGTAGGAATGTATGCGAAATGTATCACATCATCACATACCCAACCGAATCACATCAGTAGTGGAATACAGCAAGATCAGTAATTAATTAAGGTTTTTGTTCAAATGTTCATATCTTTCAACATGGCCACAGGCTGCAATAAAGATTATTATTATTAACATTAATTTAATCCTAATTATGCTTGCTTGGGGCATTGTGAAGCACAATCATCTGGAGCTTTGTCTATTCTGTTTGGTGGTGATGGTAGGGCTGATGTGTGTCCAACAGACATTCCATGTGGCTTTGGTTGTTTTGAGCATTCCAGCATTAACTTACAGGTTCTACCAAATTAATACGAATTGTATATCATGAAATACTTCCTTTCCATATAATTTTGTTACTGACAATGTGTTGGTTTTCTTGGTTGTTCATATATTCAGAGGTACGTTTTAACAAAATACATGGTGAAATTAAGTTAATTGTAAGCTAATGAAAAATGGAAATTACAATATATGAGGACAAAAACTAATTTAAAATATACAAAACGGCTGAGAGAATACAGTATATCTCTAAAATCAGAATTTGTTTTATGAATTTCTGCAGAGTTTTGTATTATTTACGTGAATCTGAATGTTTAATGACAAATTAACCCAGAAATAAAATTCTCGTCTGTCTGTTTGCACTCTTATAACTTGAGAATGTCCGGATGGATCAATGTAATGTTTGGTATCTATATCAATCACCAATCGTTACTATAACCCAGAGGTGTTCGTACAGCATGCCACTTCTGGCACGGACGGCCTTGCAGCTGGGTAATACGAGCCCTCAAGTTATTTTTTTTTAATGCAATCAGCATGACCAAATAGGTTACTGGTAGAGAGCATTTCTTCACAAGAACTGCCACAATTATATGTTCCTAAAGCACTTTACATGGGAAATAATGTTTACTCGCATAACTGAAGGAAGTTAAATTAGATTTGATTAAAATTCATGATTTCCCTGCTACCAATAAGCAAAACCACATGAAAGCTATATGCATGCAAAACGCCAAAATTTACAATTTTTTTTATCCCTATTTCTTGATTAAAAAGTGTTCTTATTTTTTTTTGTAAAAATCATGACATTTCAAAGATTTTTTTCTTTCAAAATCACAATATACGTGAAAAAAAAAAAAGAATCTTGAAAAAATTTACCTTAATGCTTCCTCTTCTTTCGAATAACCCATTTGGAGGGTACCGGTAGGATGAATCAACTAATGGCTATTTTTCACTGTATTCAATTTCCTTTGCTTCCAAATTTCCTTTATCCTTCTAGAGTGGCGGTCCTTCTCCTCTTGATTCCACTTTTTTCTGGTTGTTAGTTTCCTTCTCTCCTGAAATCCTGCCTTTTGAGTAACTTTTCGGAGGAGAGTTCTGTTTTCTATGGCGTCTGTTGTAATTCCAGCATGTTTTATATATTTTTCAATTTCAACGAACCAAGCAGGTTTAGAGTTGTAGCCATTCAGTAGATTGAAAGTCTGTTTAGTTAGTCTATTATTGCACATTCTGTACATGTGCCCAAAAGACTGTAATCGTCTCTCCTTCATTACATCAGTTAATTTTTCAATTTTTAAATATAACTGTCGATTTAGTCTTAACCTATATTCTGTAGTAGTAATTCTTGTGGCTCCCAGTATTTTTCTCAAAATTCTCTTTTCTGCCTTTTCTAATTTTTCTATATCACCAATTCTTGAGAGTTTAAGTGTGTCTGCCACATACAGAGTTTTGGGCCTGACCACTGTTTATATGGCTTATTATATATTAACGGTAAAATCTTGCATCCCAAGAGGAGGATTTTTATCTTTCTGATTTGTGGTTTTGATATTAAACAAGCATTATTTAAAAAAACTAATCTTTTTATCAGAAAAGATTGTGTTTGACATTAAAAATTGATAACTACAAGTACAAATTGTGGTACTTTCATGATCTGTTAAACTGTACCTGTGAAGAAACAAAAATCACATATTTCAGGATGGGAAGTATTTTGATTTGATATGCAATTAAATGGGTTTTATATAAAAGGAACTAAGTGCCATTTGGTTTTACTACTTCTTTTCTAGTATTTGGTTCCTTTGACATAAAAGCTGTCTGTATCTCTAAACTTTTGGTACAATGTATTAGATATCTCCCTTGTGTAGCGAGCTCACTTACTGTGCAATATTAGGAGCTTCTCTGTTGTCTCCAACGTCGCACTCATGGATTCTGTAGTGGAACAGTTAAGGTGTGCCTGCTGTATGGCACATGGGGAAACATGCAGCTCCTTGGATTAAGCTGAGTGAAGGTGTCTCATGTTTTCCTTAAATGAACAAACCATTTCTCTGTTTATTTTCAAGACTGGCTCTGGGATGCCTCAACCTCAGCAACCCAATAATCCGTATCACGCAACATCTCAGCTCAGCTATCCACTCTATCCCAGTGGTGCTGGAGGTCAACCACAGCCATCTTACCCTCAATATCCCAGTAGTAATCCTTCTTACCCTGGTGGACAGCCTTCTCCGTATCCTAACCAGCCTTATCCAAGTGCAGGAGGAATGGGATTTCCACCAGGACCTCCAACATCCTTCATGCCCGTGCCTCAAACCACTGCTCCATACCCTTCTCATTCGCAGGTCAGCCAACCCTATCCTTCTGCACAGCAGACCTCATACCCTCCGACAAGCCAGCCATACCCTTCCCAGCCTACTAGTGCCCAATATCCTCCTCAGCCACAAGTTAGTCAACCCTATCCGTCACAGTCGTATCCTTCCTTGCAGCCTGCGGCTACCCAATCATCGATTTATCCTACATTTGGCCAACCCAACTCCGCCTCAGTGCCTCATAAACCTCCCTCGCCGAGCCTGTATGCCCAGAAAGTGAGCCACTCGTATTCTGCGGCCCCCAGCCATAGCCCGTCTCATATGATCTCGGCTACTCATCAAAAGGTGAGCTTGCTTTTTCTAGATCACTTCTTCTTTAGCTTACTGACCACAGTGTTCTTGCACTCCATCACGATTCTAGGGGCAGTGCCAGATCAGGCCACATTGCAGAAGTGCTGCAGTTTGTAAATAGTGGCATTAATTGGGGAATTTCACATGTGTGATTCTCCTTGACATTGGACGCGACTGCTTATTGTAAGTACTGTATGTAAATACCTTCTTTTGAAGGTAAAAAAGGCCCATCAAATCAAATACAAAATATTTTTAAAAAAGCATGTGTAACCCGGTGTTAGTCATGCGGGGTATATTTCAACGTGGCATACTGATGAAATAGGTACAACTGGTTTCACACTCATACCATGCACTGACATTGCGTTGTATCAGTAGTTTCAAACAGAACCAGCCGTGAGGGAGCGGTTTGTCACCCAGGTTGCATTCTACTAGTAAGTGGTTGTGGTAAATATAAACCCTGCATGACCAATCGTGTAAACAGTTTGGTGAGATTTTTTATAAAGCTTTCCTTTTTATTCAATACAGTAAAAATTCGATTAACCGTCATCGTCGGGACCGTGGTCGTGACGGTTGAGCGGATAGACAGATAACAGAAACACTGTATTATTCCTCCAAAACATGATCTCATCAATTGTATTATAGGCAGATATCAGTCTCACAGTAATGTAATATATTTTGGAGCGAAAAGAAATTAAACACGATTGTAATAACAAATAAAACTACTTATTACATGATAAAAACATCCATACAGTAGCTACAAATGTGGTAAAATAATGTTCAGTAATACAAACTTAGGCTACACGTGAAGTAGTTCACGTAGCTTGTAAATAGTCAGTCATTTTCTTCTGCCTCTTTGATGCTCTAGCTTTCACCGCGGCAATATTTCGTATTTTTCGGAGCAGTAGTGTCTGCGTTGCATTGGTCTCTTCTTGACTTTCAAACCATTCTATACACTCGGACAGCATTGTTTCAGCCTCTGAGTGGCTAATAGTTCGTTTTTCGTCATGGTTTGAACACTCGTCTTCATCAGGTACACTCACTTCCTACTAAAATAAAGTAAACAAAGCTAACACATCACTGTACCTTAAAACACTTTGTTATTACAGTATTTTTATGCTATTACAGCAATGACGGTTAACAGAAACTGACGGTTTAAAGAGTGATGGTTAAACTAAGTTTTACTGTACTAGCAACCCGTCCCGGCTTCACCCGGTATCTTTAACGTTTCACCCAGCATAAGCTTAAAAGGCGAACGGACGGCAGGTCCCAGACGCAATTCAGAAAAGCCGAGGTGAACAGCAAAACTCCAAACGCATATACTCTCTCTGAAGTCGCACCTCCACACGACTCAACAGTTTAATGCTAGCCGAAGCTGGGGTGATCGGCTCGCTCCGCAGTTAGTAATTTAAATTTCTACTGAATGGAGATTGTTGGAAGGAATGAAAACATCAACACACTTATAGTGGGTGATGTATCAAAGATAGAGCTATGCTATCGTAGACTTTTTTGTAGAACTTTTCATGCTGAATAATTCTTACACTCGTAGTTTATGGATTTTTTTAACGGTTTACCCAGCGTAAGCTTGAAAGGCGCACGGACAGCAGGTTTTTCTTCGGATCGATTCACTGAACTTGTTACTGCTCGGCTTCCTTTGGCCATAAATGAATGTTTTTCTACAGAAACCTTCCTCGAGAAATCCTTTACAGAATGGTTAAAACCGCTTCAAAATCCATCCAGTGGTTCTTGAGATTACCTCATTACATCCAAGACCTGAATTTATAGCCTACTATGTAGAGATTAAACATATGCTTCTAACTATTTTTTATTTCTCGAAGTTCCAAATTTGTAATTCTATTTTCATACAATTACCAAAATTATGAATTTAACTATTTTTGTACATCCAATTTTCAAAATTATGATTCTGATTATTTTTAACCGGCTTTACTTCCCCTACGAAGGAAGACTTACTAAAGGACTTTAATGCTTTCAAAAGATTTGACCGGGATTGAACCCGCGACCTTGGGCACAGCAGTTCAGCATGCTACCGATTATGCCACCAAATCTGCTAATAATTACAAAGTCATATTAACATGAAACATCCTGATATATCAAGGATCCATCAGAAGAGACAGTTTTGGTAGCTGTTACTGTAAAAAATCGCTTCTTTACACTGTCCATCTTCATAGCACACCGATGCACTTTGCTTTATTCAGCTTTGCACTAACTCCCAGGTAATAATACTAACTCATATAGAACTTGCACACATTGATTTTGTGTTTATCCATTCTTTTATTTCTAATTGTAATGTATGCTTGTCTCAAAATGATGCCTATTGTTGATATATATTTGATATACAGAGTGTTTCTATACCCTTTGAGGGCTAGTAGTGGGGAATTTAGGATCACCTTGTGTATTCGAGTCAGAAGAAAACAAATTACATGGTTATACAAACAAAGTTACACATTTACCCACATAATGTCAAAACAATTCACACCTCGGTCGATCAATTACGTGCAACCTCTAGAGCGTTTGATGTCGCAAGAAGGAGATCTACTGTAGAAATTGCAGGGCACTGCAATGCTCCATGGTCTGGGGTATTCCTTAGTCGCAGTTGGTGATGTTGACAGAGACGTGCCATTTCTGCAGATTACTCTTGGTTCATCCAACTCCAGAATGCCTTCCACACAATCCAGTTCTGTTCATGACCAGGTGGGAGTCTTTCCAAATGGCGAGACCAGAGAGAGTTATTCTCAAGTTGAGAAATCCACATTTCTTTTCTTGTTGTCGGTACTGTAGTTTGCAAGACTGCTGTGGTTTTGAGGAAGCTTCTCCTGGAGACCCGCAGCAGTCGTGCTCGTTAAATCGTGCACGGCAGCCGCAAGGCCAGCTGCAGTCAAGTACAAAGATTGGAGATTCGAATCATGGTGTTGACTGCGACTATCCTGAGCATGGTTTTCCCCACACTCCCTACGGGCAAATGCTGGAACAGTACCTTACTTCAAGCTTTGCATGCCTGAGTTCCGCCTCCCAAAACAAATCTTATATTGCCAGCTGAATGTCGGTCAGAGAAAGCAGGGTGGGCAACAAAAATGCTATAAAGATGTTCTGAAGACCATCATGAAGAAATGTCAAATTGATATAGCAAACTGGGAGGTTGTCGCAACTCCTCCACTAAGGGCCAAGGGCCAAACAACATACCAACCTACTGTTAAGTGCAAAGTTTTGTTTCGGGACTGGGTGAGGTATCTATGGTGTATTATTAAAGAAAAATATTTAAAGTCATCTTGGCTGGAAGAGTGTTCCACTCACATAGATAGAACAGATGTGTTCGTGGCTTTCCTTCTTTCTTTTTTGGCGTTAGTGGAAAAACATTCGCCAAAATAAAATACTGTATACGAAAAGCTTTCATAGATCCCAATTAATTAACTGATGAGCATTTGAAGTAGCTGTTGATAATAATTTGCACTAGTAAGCTTGATCCACAACTGCAAACAATTGACAGTGGAAAGTTACAGTTACATAGGATTTTACATTACAGCAATAAATTACTAAATAGGAGATCATTAATCATAATAATAATTTCATTGTGTGTGTCACATATTATTTTTTATATCTTCAATTATAGTTAAAATGTAATGTGACATTCTTAATTAATCGTTAAATAAAACGGTATGTTTATAATTTGTAGGATATACTAACATTGTAAATATTTTATATTGTATTCAAAATATGCTATGCCGGGCTGGATTGGTGGTGCTCGCGGGCCGTAGTTTGAAGACCCCAGCACTAGACCTTCACTTTTATATTTCATATTTGAGTAGCCCAGATGCAAAGGCCGCCAAGTGTACTTTTTGAGTTAGGTACACCTTCACGTTCGTCTTTTAACTGGCTACACGATGGAATAAGTTTCAGGGGGCATAATCCGCTCAAAACCGTTGAATATGGCGAACAAAAGTCTCGTTCGTTTGCATTAACCCTAAATGCATGTTGGCTATGGTTGCGAAACCAGTTTAATGTTTCACGTGTCCAAAGACCATTTAGTTCTATGTGCAAATATCGCTAACTACACAAAACGTGTGCAAAAACCGCTAAGTCAATATTTTAATTTATGTTTTGGAACAAAAGATCCAGCCGTAGATTTCACAGATTTTACCTGAATAATAATTTTTTAATGTTGATTTTCAGGGGTAAAAAATATGGTATTAACTTAAATACTGTAGTTTGGTCGTAGGAGTTTTCGTAATTTACTCGGTTTCGTTTATAATGCACTTAGCGGCCTTTGCAAACGGACTACTCATTTATACTCCATATTCAATAGAAAAGTACAACAATATATGTTGCTTGCTGACACAACCCATCAAATGTGGGGTTAAACAAAAAATCATTTTCTGTATCCTTCAGGAATCGGTAATTCCATTGTTATTGTAAGGTATTCTCTTTTGTAGAATTTGAAGGATGGTTTATCCAGTTTTACCATCCTTTTGTTGTTTTTCATACTGGTCTTATATTCTTATCAAATGTAATTCTGTTCCAGGGTAATCCCACTGTCCGTCCTGACCCAGCCTTTAATGCACGTCAGGATGCAGAAATCCTGCGAAAGGCCATGAAAGGTTTCGGCACTGATGAGAAAGCCATCATCAGTGTTGTGTGCAAGAGAACAAACGCACAGAGACAGGAGATAGCCATGCAGTTCAAGACTCTGTATGGAAAGGTAACTAGCCTTATACTCTCACTCCTATGGTCACACACATCCCAAGTGATTTTTGGCCTCAACCAACGATTTGCCTCCACTTCTCAGGGTGTCGACTACTCTTGGAAAACAGGGAATATTCGGGGAACTTTTAAATCCTGGAAAACTCGGGGAATTATCAGGGTATTAGCTTGCCACGGTGGGCGAGTGGATAGCGTGTCGGTCTACTAACCCCAAGATTGCAGGTTCGCTCCTGGCCGTGGTAAGTGATTTTTTTGAAAGGCGGCAAAAATACGACACGCATGTCATACGATGTTGGCGTGTCAAAGAACCCATTTGAATTCAGTAGGCCGTGTTTATAATAGCAAAATTAATCTCGGGAGTTTTCGCCAACACAAAGTTCCTTATTTCTCTACTAGAAGCACTATAGTGTTCAAGGAACTTAGATATCTAACCTCCTTGACTTTCATAGTGATTCAAGGAACAACGAAATTCGAAATGCAAGCTACCCTCTGTGTGTCAAATTACAAAGCTTGCACCCGGCACCCAAGGCCATACGATATTATTATTATTATCAGGGTATTTTAATGCCACTCAAGGAATTTTAGTTTTACAAGGTCCAACCTTGAATAATTGGAAATTAAGCAGTTAAATGTTGATGGGGGGGGGGAAAAGTATATTGAGGTGATGATTGTTGTAGATGTATGTTCGTACTGACGTTAAATCAGTAAGCTCTCATTTCTTGCTACATAGAGCACACAAGTTACATGTGCAACTATGATTTTTGAGAGCATTACTATTGACGAGCTACTTTCAATACTCGCAAATACAATAGTTTTTCAGGATGAAAGATTAGAATTAGGCAAAATATAGAAAAATATATATTTCTGCTTTTATTATTTTTTTTTGTCTTTTAAATTTGTCATGCTACCCTTTATTGTTTGAGCACTGTTTGAAATGCTCTTTAACCCTCTCAATGCCACGCGCCGATCAGATCGGCTCTCGCTGCTCGCGCCAAAAGTGCCAAAGCCGATTCAATCGGCGCGCTGTTTATCTTGTATTTGTAGATTTCTGTAGGCGTATGTCCTTGATTATTTCATACTGTTGGAAAGGTGAGGTTTCAAGCTTGCCTGTGCGGTGTTTACTTTTTTCCTTCAAAGTCCGTTTGCGCTCTCCCAATCACGCGTGTTCCCGCCAAAATTGCTGTGCAGTTTTTTTCTTCTTGTTGAAGTTTTCTGCCTACAGATGTATCTAAGAACTTTCTACAGCTGGAAACCTACTGTTTCTTCGAATATGACTCTTAGGTGTCCTTAATTTAGGTACAAGACTGATTTTTGAAAAAATTGAACAATTATCAGAATAACCTCAATTAAGAAGGTTTAGATGCCTTATTTACTTTTATGAACACAATGTATGAAAGAATAAAGTATTGGTTATAATGCAAAGCAAAAGTAATGAATCTATCGTTGAAAATATGGTATTTATGATTTTTCTTTTAGTCTGCATGGCCATTGAAAATGGCTTGGCATTCTTGGCAAATATTTCAGGAAATGGCTTGGCACTAACAGGGTTAAGCACAAATTCTGGTTTATATACTTATTATGGTGGCTACTGTTACTCAGGGAATTTTATGATTTATCCTGGAGAATACAGGGAATTGTCAGGGAAATCTTTTAGTTGCTTTTGGTAGACATCCTGACTTCTGCATCTTCCCAGATTCAGTCCAAGCCTTCTCAAGTCCTCCTTCGCTTGAGACCCTGATCAAAGCCTTGGTCTTCACAGAAGACTTGTTCACCATAGTTGTCCCATTCACACTCTTTTAGGTAGATTTCATGAGAAAGCTACCTCTTGCAATTGGTGCCATGTTGCGACCGCCAGTTCAAAAATTTATATCTATATCACTTTCTTGTGGACACTATTACTCCTGTCATTTAGCAGCAATCACTTTCAAACTTAAACATAAAATACTGTCATCCCTCGTTATACGCGTTCTCACTTTACGCGTTTTCGCTATAACGCGATAAATAAATGTACATAATTATATCAAATAAAAATATATATACAAGTTAGGTTGCGGATTCACAATCGCCCTGTGGGACGATTTCGTGATGGAGTGTGCAGCGCTTCAAGGCGGCGTGTGGTCATTATTAAAGAAGGCATTGAATTAACTAGCTGTGTTTTATAATAATATAATTTATTGCAGCCAATGGCCATACAGTAAGTAGGATCATGTTACACAATATAGCAATCGTTCAGTCTTTTGCATAGTGGGACAGAGGTAATGTTCTTTGTGTGCACTCAATCAGGTGATACGGTGGGCAGTGTACACACACACAGTCTATGCATGGTTCATGAAAGCCCTTCCAGTTACATTGCGCCTCTCGTGTAGATGTGGCGTAGCTCTTTCCATTCTTGGTTGATCATGGCCGGGGTTCGATAGAGCAACAAAGAAAAAGTCAACCCCTGGCACTATACAGCCCATGACGGGCTAAGGCTGACCAAGCGACCGCTGCCCAGCCATTTGGCCTGCAGATATTGAGGTTACCCGTGATCAGCGCGTCGGGTCCCCTCGGCCGTTAATCTTGGTATTCGTGATCGGGGCGCTGTCTTGATAGAACTCGGGGTTTAATTCTCCTCTTTTCAGGAGTTGTTTCTCAAAGAATTTTGTGGAGGCTGGGGTTGAAGCCAGGTTGTGGGTAGTCATTACATCTTCAATTAAAGATCTAGTACCTGCTAGCTGGTACGCAAGTCAGGTTGGCGCGAATTGAGAAATGCAGAGAGCTCGCTTTACGTATCTGGCCTTGGCTCTGTCGAGAGAATGTAGGTTTTTGTGGCTTAGGTGTGGCCATATCATCTCCATGGCATATGACACCACTTAGCTGTGTTTTATTGATTCTAAAAACATTATGGAGAAAAGTGAGAGTGATCAAAGCAAAGGAAATCAATAACACTTGAAGAAAAGCTGGAAGTTGTAAAGCGATATGAACTCAATGAGCGCACTGTGGACAGGCTACAGAAATCTCAGAATCAACTTCGAAAACCGTAAGAAGTCAAACAGAAAATATTAAAGAAAGCTGCAAAAGTGCAACCAGAATGACGTCATCCATAGTGGCCTAAGGGTGCCAATGGAGAAAATGGCACGAATGTATTAACCCAATGAATTGAAATTCAAAGTAAACATACTATCCCAATATCCACCATGGTTATTCAGGCTAAAGCAAAATCTCTGTTTAAAGAACTGAAAGCATCCTATCCAGCCTCTGAAGTTGCATTTGTTTAATACTCATAGGCATTTAATTTTTCCTCAAAATAGTCCCTGTATCCTATCTAACCCATTTTGCAGTGAAACCTCTATTAAGAGACCCTTGACGGTTCCATCGAAAACTGGTCTTTTAGAGCGGTGGTCTCTTAATAGGGGTAGGAATTAAAACTAATTTTATAATGCATTATTAATAAAGTACAGTTGGAACACATACTTGATAAAATTTATTTGCATTCGTTACATTTAGTACAAATTAATTACAATTAGTTATTTTCTGAGCTCTGTCATTTAAAAAAGTCACGACTTGATCTCTGTTTCAGATTATCACATCTTTTTTTAACAATTTCACTTTCTAGAATAGCTCTGAGTAGGTTTGAAAGTCCATTAATTTTTTCTGGGTTCGAACAATCTTCTAGGAGAGCCGGGTTTTTTTTTAATTTTTTATAGGTTACATAACACTTTTTCTAATGATATTGTATGCTGATGCACTTCTGTGCCAACAGAACCATTGTTTACATCATCACCCTCGTCACCATCTCCAATGGGAAGGCAGACGAGAAGTGGTCTTTGGTCGGGGAGAGGGGTGGTCCTTAAATAGAGGTAACAAATACTTGACCTTACGAGATTTTAAATTGGTCTTTTAGAGAGGTTTCACTGTATAATAAATTCACTTTACGCATTTTCGTATTACGCGATGATTACTCGGAACAAATTCATGGCGTAAATGGAGGGATACCTGTATACAACAATTGGCCAATTTGGTGAATTTGAAATATTTTCCTTTGCCCGGAGAAATCAACCGGCGTTCCGAGGGGATTTCATCTTCTTTGCACGTGTCCCAACCACCTTAGTCTTCTACTCTTCACCAGCATTTGCCAGTAGACCCACATTTCAAAGGCTTCCAATTTTTTGGACAGGACTGAAGTCCATCCTTCTATACTATACAACAATGTTGGAAACACACATCCTCTAAACATTATCAGCCTAAGATCAAGGTTTAAGTTGCAGTGGGACACCAAGTTCTTCATTTCAACAAAAGTGCTTCTCCCATTATTAGTTTCATCTCTTGATGAATGCAGTACATTTGCATTTGTCTGTTGGCACAGGCTAGAGTAACATGTCACTTTTCACCGATGTCTCAGTCTTACTCGTGGCTGTGATTATATGAAAGCTACTGAGGTATGGGTGGTGGTTAGTAATAACATTCAGGGCACAGTAAGTGCCTGTGGATGCTGTGGAAGGTTCTACTCATAGGGTTAGTACTGCCGTTCTGACTCAGTGAGGAAAGCAATGACAAACTACCTCACGTCTCACCTTGCCTAGCACGCCTCAATATGGCACTGCCTTGGGTTTTTTGTGGGTATCTACCCTCATAACCTAACAGCGGTACTTTTTGAGGATCCAACTAGCCTTGGGGCTGTTGACCTATCATCATCATCAGCAGTTTATCTGCCTGATGGCAGGTTTCCTCATGGTCGGTGTCTCCACCTTATCCAGTCTTCAGCAGCACGTTTAATCAGCTCGTACAATTTATCAGTCTTGATGGAATCCAGCATATGAAACCACCTTCTTCCTCTTTGGATTTTCCCTTGGACTGTCCCTTCTAATGCACTTTTCACCAAACCATCTCCCCTTGTGCAGACAGACAATATAATTATAGAGGTTTTTCGTCAAGGGAGTTTTAAAATAATCCTGTAAAAGAACACTACAATTCTCTTTCTCCTTCTAGGATCTCATCAAGGATCTGAAGAGCGAGATCAGTGGACGATTTGAAGACCTAGTCGTTGCTCTCATGACTCCACTGCCACAGTTCTACGCTCAGGAAGTACACGATGCCCTCAGTGGAATTGGTACGGACGAGGCCTGTCTCATCGAAGTGTTCTGCACTCTCAACAACCATGAAATTCGCACTGTGCGGGCTGCATACGAGAACAGTAAGTTTTCTTTACTAGGAAGAAATTCTTGGGAAAAGTTATGTTTGTGGCTGATGTAGAAGGTTAAGACAATAGTCCACAAAGTCACAAAAATGTTACTAAAATAGTTCCTAATAACTCGGGACCGGACATTCTTGCACTAAAAGCAATAAAAATATGCATGCAATTATGCACGTCAAAATGTAGAAAATATGCATTAAAAGTTGAACAAGAACTTCCGTGACTAACTAAAGAAAAATTTAAGATTCATGCCAATGATAAATCTATATGGACCTATCTAGAATAATGACAAAATTAAGTTGGTAATATCAAAATTTCTAATTAGTTCGAAATATACCTGGCATAATGTAGCCTAATAAAGCACCACAGTTGGCAGCCCTGGTGACTGAATATATTCTTAGTTTCATCTCTTAAGGTCATCCATCATCTTGCACAGTTCCCAGCCACTGGCCAGGTCTGTTTGGAACACAAGCCTCTCCAACATCTTCTGTCTTCCCACCATCTCTCAGCCTCCACCCTTGTCCAGTCTTCTCCTCTCTTCTTCACGCCTCTCACCAAGGCGGTCCGGGTTCGATTCCCGGTCAATGCATGTGAGATTTTCGAAGTGAAATGCCATGTCCTGTGGTTCGGATTCCACGTAAAAAGGAGGTCCCGTGGCTCATAATCACAAGATTCACGGTCACGTAAAACTACAATCTTCCTTCCTTTTTCTTCTTCACGCTTTCTTCCACCCCCTTCAGCCACCTGTCTTTCGGTCTCTTTCCTTCCCACATCGTCTCGTGAATCCTCCTGGGTATCCTCTTCTCCTCCATTCATTTTACATGTCCATACCATCTAAGTCCAGATTTCTCCATACCATCCTGTAATGGTTCCTCCTTCATTAATTCTCTGGTCCTCTCATTTCTTATTCTATCCATCTTTGTAGCTCCAATACTGCTTCTCAAGAACCTCATCTCACTGGCCTGTATTTTGCTCTTCTCCCTTCCTTTCATAACCCAGGTCTCGAGGCATACGTCAGGATAGGGACATAGTACATCCGATATATGATCTTTTTGCTGTTATGAGGGAAATCTTTGCTCCATAACATGGTTCTCACACTTCTCCGGAATGCTTCTGCCTGTCTTCCCTGCTCATTTATTTCTCTATCGTTTCTTCCATTATCTTGTATCAGGCTACCCAGATACTTGAAACTCTCCACTTTCTTCAGCTGTTCCCCACCAATTGTTATTCCCGTTGTGGTTGTTTCCTTCTTCCTTGTTGTGATCACCATCTCCCTCTTATTTATGCTAAATTTCATCCCATATCCTTGTATTATTCCTTCCCACACGTTCAACTGTTCCTGTACCTCCTCCTCCTCGTTTCCCTAAATCATCAAATCGTCTGCAAACACCATTGCTTTCATCTTTCCTTCTCCAATTACTTGTACCACTCGGGTCATTATGTCATCCATCTTAAGGTACAGAATACAAAATTTGGTTGAAGTCCAATGGATAGCATAGATACTATATGCAGTTAAACTGTTTTTAAACTGTTGTCTTCCTGTGTTTACAGTGTATCGTAGTTCACTGGAGTCAGACTTGGCTGGTGACACCTCTGGCCACTTCAAGAGACTAATGCGCTCCCTTTGCACGGTAAGCCTACTACAACTGTGTAGTAATCTTCTGTCTTATTGTCCTGTTGCCCTGCTTGACCTGATTCTTATCGTTCTGTCCTCCAGGGAAACAGAGACGAAAACTATGCCGTGGACCCAGCTTCAGCCCAACAAGATGCTCAGTCTCTCCTGAGAGCTGGTAAGGAGATCCAAAATATAATGCAATTCTCCTCTTTTCTGCTGCTCCAACAGTCCAAGTTTCACCTCCATAATTAATATTAGGCTGTCTTTATTTAGGCACCCACATAAATATAATAACAAGAAGTTCCGTGACAAACTAAAGAGCCTACTTTTCTTAAAATTAGGATTCATGCCAATGATTAATCTACAGTATATGAACCTATCTAGAATAATGACGAAATTAAGCTGGTAATATCGAAATGTCTTATTAGTTCGAAATATACCTGGTATAATGTAGCCTAATAGAGCACTACAGTTGGCAGCCCTGGTGACTGAATATATTCTTAGTTCCATCTCTTAAGGTACAGAACACAAAATTTGGTTGAAGTCCAACGGACGTTACATGCAGTTTGACATTGGATCTATCAGCACGCGTAAAAGCATGTTGGCAACAATGTCATGCGTGTGCTGGTCAGAAATAATCTGAAATATTATGATATCTTGTTGTGCCAATTTTGGATGAAATCCATTTGTTAGTATAGAAGTTACATGTATTTTAAAATTGGACCTATCAGCAGGCTTAGAATCATGTTCGTAAAACTGATGTATATAAGTTACTCCAAATTAATCTAAAATGCCAGATACTATACGTGTGCATAGTTTAAAGCTGTCGGCTTGTATACTTTCTGATATATTGGTATTTGGATTTAAAAAATGAGAGAGCAATTATTAACAGTTGGCAGCTCTGGTGGCTCTTATGAATATGCTCAGTCATATCGGTTTATGTACACATATTACCTACAAAATTTGGTTGAAATCCAATTGATAGTGTAGAAGTTATATGCAATTAAAAATTGGACCTATCAGAAGGCTTAAAATTATTTTGGCAACACTGTCATGTAAGGCCTCCTGGAAATTAAACTAAAATAGTATTTTGGAATAACTCCCATTCATACCTTTAAAGATATCGAACATGGAGCTCAAATTTCTAGTGCGTTTTTTCAGCAGTTGTTAACACTGACTACATTTTCAAACATGGGCTTGAGATATTCCGGTATACATCTTTACTCATACTAAATTTGGTTTCGATTGCTGCAGCAGTTTCGGAGTTGATAGGGGAGGGGGGGGGGACGACACACACACACACAGACAGACAGAAGAACAGACACACACATTTTTCCGGATCAATCTCATAAGTCTACTTTTTCCTCATTTTTCAAAATGTGAAAAGTAGGCTAAAAACTCATAATTTTATAATAACTGTTGCAAAGGTCAAATGACCTGAATGTTCCACCTCTTAAAATATAACATCACCATCACAGGATCCTCCACTGTATGTTTCTTATGTGTTTGATTTTATTAGAAAAGAAGCAAGAAGTTTTACGTGACCGTTAATCTCGCGATCATAACCACGGGACCTCCATTTTTAAGTGGAATCTGTTGCACTTCGAAAATCTTGCATGCATTGACCGAGAATTGAACACCCTATTGCAAAGAGCATGCTAATATATTGTGATGCTGTGATGATCATTTAGGCTAGAGTACAGATGCTATTGGTTGTTTTCAAAGCACTGATGATTCACAAAATCTGAGCATCAAATTATTATGCAACTTTAATACATTGTCTGCGATGTATTTTTATTGAAATAAAATTATCAAAAATGCTCTTGTCTTGCCATAAGTTCTGTCCCTAATACAGGGTCATTATCTATGTGCACCCCGGTAAACACGGCAAGCTAAGCCGGCTGTGACACGTAGTTCGCGTACGTGGGTCAGCTGGTGGTTGGCACGCTCCACTGACTCATATCGTTAGTCACACGTGTTTTGTCATTCATATGGACGTGTATCTGCAAAGCATAGACGTTAGTGTTGCATGTTTAGTAAGTATTGCTATTACTATGATTGTTTGTCATGCCTAGACACTAATTCACATTGCGTGAACGTGTTGATCCATAATTCATATATGAAAAGCAGAAAATCTTGTTCTGAAACAAGACGAAAATTTCGAATCAAATTTCCAGGAAGACCTGTGCCTAATACCAGTACAATTAGGAGGCTTGCTAAACGATTCAAGGAAACAGGCTTCGTAAATAATAAAAGAGTTGACAGACATTCTTTCATCAGAAGATGTCGGGTGCTACAAGAGAAGGAGAACATTTTCAGCATCGCCAATGAGCACTGTAAGTGCACATTATTGAATATGTTTGGTGAAAGTACGCGCCAACCAACGGCTGACACATGGGTATTGCGGGAAACTAGCTTGCTGATAGGCGGCGCGAGATGCATTCGCACTGCCCTCGCTACCATATAAGGTGCCTGCTAGTGATGTGCGCTCTCAGTTGCGACATTCGATCCTGTCGCATTGGGAGGAAGCATGGCGTGCCACGCCTCCACCCAACAAACTAAGAGGCATCAAGGAGACAACGAAGGTGTGGAAATCTTCCTTCCGATCTCTCCGGAAGGAAGCTGTGGTACTCTGTCGACTCCGGATCGGCCGTGGAATTGCTACGCACTCCCACTTGCTAACGAGAGAAGACCCCCCTGTGTGTACCGTATTTCCTCGCATAATCGTCGCACTTTTTTTGCCAAAAATTCGTGGAAAAAAGCAGGGTGCGACGATTATGCGAAGAATATTTAAGCTCAAAGAATATACTGTATCATTATTTGCTGCACGGGCCAGTCATTCGCGTAGCGTGAGTCTGGCGTGAGTCATAGCCTGCAGTCAGAGACAGGCTTCTTTCTTCTAACAAGGTCACGACAGGTTAACGCTCGCGGAATGTGCTGACAAAGCTGGCAATTCGCGTCGTGGTTCATAGCCCGCAGGCATAAAGACGAGATTACTTTCTCCTGACAAGATCACGCCAGATTAGGTCTATAAACTCGCGGTATGTGCGCTGGCCGTTCGCATCACAGTTCATAGCCCGCAGGCATAAAGACTAATTACTTTCTGCTGTCAAGATCACGCCAGATTAGGCCTATAAGCTCGCGGAATGTGCGCTGACCGTTCGCGTCGCGGTTCATAGCCGGCAGGCATAAAGATGAGGTTACTTTCTCCTGACAAGACCACACCAGATTAGGCCTATACGCTCGCGGAATGTGGGCTGGCCGTTCACGTCATAGTTTATAGCCCGCAGGCATAAATGCGAAATTACTTTCTGCCGACAAGATCACGCCAGATTAGGCCTATAAGCTCGCGAAATGTGTGCTGGCCGTTCGCGCCGCGGTTCATAGCCGGCAGGCATAAAGACAAGATTACTTTCTCCTGACAAGATCACGCCAGATTATTCGCTCGCGGAATGTGCTAAGTGACGAAGCTTGCCGCTCGCGTCACAGTTCATTGCCCGCAAGCATAAAGACGAGATATTTTTCGTCTGACAAAGTCGCGCCAGGATATAAAGTCGCGGCAGCATGTGCAACTGACTGGCGCACAAATACGAACATGCTATGCGACGATTATGCGATGAAATTTTATAAACCTATTTTAGTGTTTGAAAAGTGGGGTGCGACGATTATGCGAGGAAATACGGTACTTGCGGCGCCCACCTAACCGTGGCACACATTCTCTTGGAGTGTGTGGACCTGGCCCATCTGCGAGGGACTCTTAAACTGCCTAATACCCTCTCCCTTATTCTCCGTGATGATGGGCCATCAGTAGACCTCATCATCCGGTTCATGAGGGAGAGTGGTTACTTTTTTAAGTTTTAATGTAAGTTAAGACTTTTAATTCAGGTTAAGTCTGTTTTATGTTTTTTATTGTGTTCATCTATTTTATTGTTCACTATGCCTTATTTGTTTTATTGTTTTTTACCATCCGCCTTTTATTCTTTTTATTCAACTAAGGCATAATTTTTGGGGCTCACCGTTGTTTTATATAAACCATTTTTGTTTCATCCATGGCAGTGAGCTGTTTTTATCTACATCCTTTCATTTGATTAGGGGCCGATAACCTCGATGTTAGGCCCCTTAAAACAATCATCATTAACCAACGGCTTGTAATGGTAATTAGTACCCCATGTTGGTAGCGACAAATGTAATGGTTTCTTTAGCCCTCACTTTGAGCGACAAATGTAGCAGTCTTGCTAGCCCACACTGTTGGGAGATAAATGTTACTGTTGACCTTTGCCTAAGCTATGTTGTTTGAATGGGCGCCAAGACCTCAATGCAATGTTGAAATCTAAATTTGTATTTAACAACGTCTAGCTCTGGCAGAACACCTTCAAGACTCTATTCACTCAGATCGTGGTATGATTTGATCATTAACCCAACAAACAATTGTATCAGGAGAAGGAATTGGTCTATATCTAATGCTACCTACTGAAAGCAAAGATTGCATTGTAAAAGAAATGAATTTATTATATAAAACAAGTATAGCAAAATTAATAATAATAATAATAAGTTTAAAATTTAAATTGGAGCGTTGCGATTTTAATATTACCGATAGAAAATTACGTGAAAACGGAGTCTGATAAATTGATTTTACTCTTATTTCCAAGCTATGAAGTTACTGAAATATGAAATGTAAAACAAAGAAAATGAGAGATTGCGTATTTCTGCGTCATCTGCGCTTACCACTGGAAATAGCTAAAGCATTTCCCTCGTACTGGATGATGCTGTGTGCTTCCCACAGTCTCCTGGACGTCGCCATCTTCTTCGTTATTTGGTGATATTCTGGTAGATTAGAAAATTCTATGGTCCGTACCTCGGACCCAAACACTCGTATAACCACACTGGTTAAGTTTCACAAAGATAGTCGCTAACTCCACTGAACATCGGAGCGACTCCCGCGTAAACCATACTCGGGAAGTTCTATACAGATAGTCCTCGTTTCACGGCGCGTCGAACGATATATCCACACGTTGGCTCCCCCACCATGGTACCATCTTCCAGCTTACGTTGTCTCCACTGATTGGCTGAGCACGCCGCTAGTTCCCCTCCTCTGCCTCATTACACTCGGCGCGCGAGAGGGAGAAGTCGATTTCCGTCCCAACAATTCGCCTTTTCTTGACGATGCGACCCAAGCTTGCGTCATACTTCTCGACAGGAATCAGCTTGTATTTGAATTCCCAGTGAGTCATCTCTCTCAAATACCCTAACTGACAAAACTCCGTAAAATTCCGTAATCAGATAATTTTCTATGATATCGTCGTTCGTAATAATTTGCTTGATAGCGTTTTCTAAAACATAGAAAACCTATCTGTATGCTTATAATTTTTATAAAATGCTCCGAAAATATCTTAATAATAATTATAATAAATTAATAATAATAATAAATTAACATGAAAAATTCTCTTGGCTGAACAATTTGCCGCGTAAATAAATATAGAATGGCTTCTTACTGACTTATGCCAGTGGCATAAAAAACCCTCGAAAAACACGTTACAGGCTGAACCGGGTATGAGCTCCTGCGATTTTCGCCAGTCACAGCCGGCTTAGCTTGCCATGTTGACCCTGTAGAAAGGCCCCTAGGGGAAAGAGTGAAAGAACGACAGGCATGTAAAATTATGCTATTTATTCATGAAAGACTAATGAATACATGAACTACACAGATTACTCAAAATGACACTCCCCACCGATCCATCACTGAAGCTGGGTGGTGCCCTTGGAAACCTTTGCACTCTCTTCTTGAGAACTCCGGGCGTACACTTTATCATTTTGGCTGTTAAATTTTTCTTGCACGGTGAAAATTTTTGTCTGCGAACAGGATTTGCCGGTGACAACCATTTGCGTACCGCTGACTTAACCTTTTTGCTCTTATGGTCCTTATTTCACGTAAAGCTGCATTCAGTCGCTGTCCAGTGCTCCATCGATCGGCAGATAGCCTGAGGTTATCTTTGATTATCCGTGACATGGTTCGGGTTGGTATTTTCATTTCCTGTTTTCTAAGCGAATTTCTCCGAATTCTGTGTCATACGGCTTGGATAGCTGCTGCCGTTCTTAAAGTGCATGGCCGGCCACTTCTTGGCCTGTCATTGAGAGAGGAGGTAGCATTGTAACGTTTATTTTATTTATTTATTTATTTATTTATCGTATGGCTTTTAGTGCCGGGAGTGTCCGAGGACATGTTCGGCTCGCCAGAGGCTGTAGCTGCTTCAAGTGGACACCCATAGGGTGAGCTACAATTTCCATTCAATTTCAAGTAGTTCCAACTTTCGCTACCAGATATCACTGATACCTAGCGGTGAACGTTGGAACTTTGATAGAGCTATCCAACGAAAACTAACATAGAAATTTAGCTTCACAAGTTTAGTCTGTGGAGGGATCTTTTACATGCCATAAATCTATAACATGGGCCCGCCGGCTTTACTTACCCTCCGAAGGAAGGCATACTAAAGGATTTTAACGCTCTTAAAAAAACCAACAGCTTCGGCCGGATTTGAACCCGCTATCTTGAGCACAGCAGTTCTACAAACTATGCCACCGAAGCCGCCATTGTAGCGTTTAATAGTCTGGTACACAATTTTTTGTTAATTCAGTTCTTTTAACAGTTCAAATATCTCCACTGGTGACTTGTTGCACTTTTGTACCGCAATCACAGTGATGCGATTCTCTCTTACTCCCCACTCAATGTTTACCGCGTGCAGTCCAACTCTCAACTGACTTGCTACTCGTCTGTTATGGTCCCGTGACGGAGTGTGCACACGATCGTAGTGGTTGCACCAATTGTGCATAATTGAGAGGCCTCTAAACCAGAAGGACAAAACTTATGGCAAGACTAGGTATTGTGATGCTGTGATGATCATTTAGGCTAGAGTACAGATGCCATTGGATGTTTCCAAAGCACTGATGATTCACAAAATCTGAGCATCACATCATTATGCAACTTTACTACATTGTGGAGTGTGCACACGATCGTAGGGCTTGCATCAATTGCGAATAATTGAGAGGCCTCTAAACCGGAGGGACAAAGCTTATGGCAGGACTTCTGTGATGCTGTGATGATAATTTAGGCTAGAGTACAGATGCTATTGGACGTTTCCAAAGCACTGGTGATTCAAACAATCTGAGCATCAAGTTATTATTATGCAACTTTACTACATTGCCGAGTGTGCACACGAACGTAGCGGTTGCACCAATTGTGAATAATTGAGAGGCCTCTAAACCGGAGAAACAAAACTTATGGCAGGACTTTTGTGATGCTGTGATGATCATTTAGGCTAGAGTACAGATGCCATTGGATGTTTCCAAAGCACTGATGATTCAAACAATCTGAGCACCACATTATTAAGCAACTTAACTACATGCAGAGTGTGCATACGATCGTAGCGGTTGCACCAATTGGGAATAATTGAGAGGCCTCTAAACCGGAGAGACAAAACTTATTGCAGGACTAGGTATTGTGATGCTGTGATGATCATTTAGGCTAGAGTACAGATGCCATTGGATGTTTCCAAAGCACTGGTGATTCAATCAATCTGAGCATCAAGTTATTATTATGCAACTTTACTCCATTGCGGATTGTGCACACGAACTTAGCGGTTGCACCAATTGTCAATAATTGAGAGGCATCTAAACCGGAGAGACAAAGCTTATGGCAGGACTTTTGTGATGCTGTGATGATCATTTAGGCTAGAGTACAGATGCCATTGGATGTTTCCAAAGCACTGATGATTCAAACAATCTGAGCATCACATTATTATGCAACTTTACTACATTGCGGATTGTGCACACGAACTTAGCGGTTGCACCAATTGTCAATAATTGAGAGGCATCTAAACCGGAGAGACAAAGCTTATGGCAGGACTTTTGTGATGCTGTGATGATCATTTAGGCTAGAGTACAGATGCTATTGGATGTTTCCAAAGCACTGATGATTCAAACAATCTGAGCACCACATTATTATGCAACTTAACTACATGCGGAGTGTGCATACGATCGTAGCGGTTGCACTAATTGGGAATAATTGAGAGGCTTCTAAACCGGAGAGACTAAACTTATTGCAGGTCTAGGTATTGTGATGCTGTGATGATCATTTAGGCTAGAGTACAGATGCTATTGGATGTTTCCAAAGCACTGATGATTCAAACAATCTGAGCACCACATTATTATGCAACTTAACTACATGCGGAGTGTGCATACGATCGTAGCGGTTGCACCAATTTGGAATAATTGAGAGGCCTCTAAACCGGAGAGACAAAACTTATTGCAGGACTAGGTATTGTGATGCTGTGATGATCATTTAGGCTAGAGTACAGATGCTATTGGATGTTTCCAAAGCACTGATGATTCAAACAATCTGAGCACCACATTATTATGCAACTTAACTACATGCGGAGTGTGCATACGATCGTAGGGGTTGCACCAATTTGGAATAATTGAGAGGCCTCTAAACCGGAGAGACAAAACTTATTGCAGGTCTAGGTATGATGCTGTGATGATCATTTAGGCTAGAGTACAGATGCTATTGGATGTTTCCAAAGCACTTATGATTCAAACAATCGGAGCATCACATTATTATGCAACTTTACTCCATTTTTTGCGATGTATTTTTATTGATATAAATTTATCAACGAAAGCTGCCTATTGCAATGGATACCATTTCGTGACTTCCCGAAAATTTTGACATTGCATTTCCCATCCCCCAGACCCCAAAACCACTGCCAGTTTAAAAGTTTATATACAGTATAATTGAAGGGTTCATTCCAAGAACCAGACAATTCCAAAAATTAATTTGTTTAGAAACTTGATTGTTCCAAGGTTTTGAATGAAATAAAAGTTGCTTTTAGACCTACTGTTGTCTCACTAACAGCTTTACATTGCACATAAAGGAAATATATTTTTATGAGGATAGTTGAGAAAACCTTTAAAAAACTTTGGACTAGTCTGTTTTTTTTTTTTTGTTTTTTTTTTTCGGAAATGCTAGTTCAATACAAAAATGAAAAATATCCAATGCCAAACATTCCAGGTAATTAATTATCTTGGGAAAGCATTGGACTTGTCTTATTTCTGTTGAATCCCCAATATTTCAAACTCGTATATAACCCGACCTGTCTGCTCTTGGGAGACAGCAATTATATCTATACGTAGAGCCGGCCTTGAAGAGGAAGATGATTTATTTTTCTCAAAAAGTCAATTTTTTTACTTGTCTGGTTTTTGGAATGAGCCGTGCTTCGCTGCGGGTCATAAATAAATTAAAATGTGAAGGTGACGGTTAAAACAGGGGATAGGCGAGTTGCTGCGCGAAGGGAGAGTAAGGATGGAACATTTTGTCCAACTACACTGCTCGGCGTTGACCGTTTTTGATAGCACAAATTTAGGTTTTACTCGCTAACCATTGAAGATGCATGAAAAGTAATAAGGACCTTTCGGATAGAAAATTAAATTTTAACCTCGTTTATGCCATCAAGAGTTTTCTATTTCTTAGCGTTCTCTTTCTATTTGAAATGGAAATATGAATGTTTGAAGCCTGAGGGTGTAGTGACGTCACTAAAATGGTCGCCATCTTTAAATAGTGCAAAGTATCGAAATTATAAGTAGCCTATATGTTAACCAGGTAAATCGGCTACTTCCATCTGAAATTTCATGTAAATCGGACCAGTGGTTCTTGCGCGATTGAGTAATACACAGACACACACCATCTCATTTTTATATACGGTATTAGTATAGATATCACTTTCTTGTATACACAATAACTAGTCATTTTGCAGCCATCACTTTTAAATTTTATACACGAAATATAACAATTCAGAATCTCGGTCGAGTTCATTAATGGGCAAAATTGGAACAAGTGGGTGTAAATGGAGTTATATCGCTATAACTTTCTTACTATGTGAAAAATCAAACCCATTCAAAGTTCGTATTATTCTTCGGATATGGGCCCTTTTTTGGTCATTTTGGTGGCAGCCTTGCTATATAGTGCCGTTTTAAACTTTTTCCTGTCCCAAATTTCTGAGTTGCTGGTATTCTGTCTTTATAGGTGAGCTGCGTTTCGGCACTGATGAGTCTGTCTTCAACTCCATCCTGTGCTCTAGAAGTTATCCTCAGTTGAGACAGGTCTTCATGGAGTACGAACGACTGACCGGACACAGCTTCCAGAAAGCCATCAAGAATGAGTTCTCTGGTGATGTTGAAGCTGGAATGCTTGCTATTGGTAAGTAAATACTGCAGTTGAATGTACACATGTACAGTGGAACCTTGTTAGTACGTTTTTTCAAGGGACTGAAAAATTTGAACATCAAAAGCGGGAAAACGTACTAATGGAAAATGATAATTAAACCTCATTAATTTGTTTCAGTAAGGGAAATTTAAAGAACGCGTTAATCAGAAGTTCTTACTATATCTGTTATGTCGCAACCCTCGCCCGCTTGTTGGCAAGGAATGTTATCTCAGAGTGGTCGGTCTCACATTCCACCAGGGGTGGACAAAGAATGCTTTCAGGGCTGACGAAAATGCGATCGTACTAAGCAATGCGCGGCAAAATGTGTGACGTGATAAATGAGGTACTTATACATTATTGTCATCAGATAAGAATTGGGACTTGAAAATTACGACGTGATATGCCACGGATGTAGGGTGTCGGAGCTATGTAGAGATGAAACGATTAGCTCAGGACAGGGAGGCATGGAGAGTTGCATCAAACCAGTCAAAAGACTGAAGACTCAAACAACAACATGCCATAAAACGTACTAGAGGAACGTGTTAACGAGTTTCTACTGTATATGAAAAGCGTTCAGTTGTTGGGTATTGATTTAACCATGTATCTTAAGTGATAGTCTTTGTAGATATGAGTGCCGCCGAACTTGGCTGTGCCAGCGTTTTATTGATCGTAGCAGCAGCAGGGCACGATGTGTCCACATAAGTCAAGCAGCATTGCGCGCGCTTCTTGTGTTACACAGAAGTTATATTGTGAACAGAAAAATTAATAATGGACGAATTAAGAATGGAGCGTTTCTCGTTGTTCAGCTAGAACACAGCTAAGTGTAAGGCCCCTTTCATACTAAGACTATAAGCGATATGTCGTAAGGAATATATTGTGACAATCTTTTGCTAGGAAGGTTCAGACAGCGGGTGATAATTAGTATAAACAGTTAAAGGTTCCGCCTGATCAATACTTCTATTAAATATGCTCACTGTGTAGTCATTATTGGAACATGCTTCGAGGCCTAATTAATAGTTTTGGCCCCTTCATCAGCCGATACGACAGAAAACGATACAAGATAATTGTTTGGCGTAACACTAAAAATGCCCTTAAAATTGAATCTTGTATGGTGCACCATAAAGAGAGATTGAAACATTTTATGCCTAATATGAGTGATCTCAAAAGTCTTATGAACTAGGCCTATAAACACTTTCAATAGACGCCTCACTGTGGTCTTTAGAAGCTATTGAAAACACAAAATGTACCGGTTCTGTACGGCACCAATAGTTAGGAACACCATGAAAACATGCTGGAATCAGCAGTAATGATGGAACACTTAATATCTCAATACTTCACCAGCAATGTAGAAATATAAAAAGATATGAAGTCACTGCGCTGAAATTATATCTTGCCAATATAAAGCTTATGAAGTGCATAATTTCATCACTTGCAATCCGTCTGGTTTGAGCAACGATTAATAACATTACTTATTAAATTGGCAAATTGTATGCTATGTCGGCTCTGATTTGTCTTTTATTTTTCTTTAACCTGTTTGTACTACCTAGGTAATTAGTTTATCAATACAGAACCAGAATGAACCTTTTAAGTTCTAAAAGCAGGCGATAAATCGGCGAGACTTGGGTGATAAATATTTGGTGGGAGCACAATTCTCACTACTTCAACAAATATGAGCTCAAGTGAGGAAGACGTAGTGGCTTATTGGTTGAGGCGTAGGATGAGGAGAAGAAGGAAATACTGGGCACGAGCTGTATCAAAATCAATCAATCTTCACATCTGTCTTGCTGTATGCGGCAATGAAATAATTTCAGATGCACTCGTGAGCTTTCACTAAATTAATGAAAGGAATTGCAGAATTGTCTTCTCTTCTTCCCGTCATGTTTATAGCTCGAACTATCGTACATGGTGGCCACTACTCCTGGAAAACCTGGAAATCCTAGAAAATAGCCACTGTTAATTAATTACCGTATATACTCTAATACCACCCGCACATTTTTAAACAAATTCGGACTTGAAAAATTGGGGTGCGGGTCTTATTTGAGTCATCCAAATTTGGAAGATCTAAATTGCCCGCCACGTGCGATATCGGGTGTTGCGAGTATCCGCTAGATGGTGCTAGCCTTCTTCCGACTATAACTTTGTTTTACCGCAAGCACGCAGCGTCATAGTCACACGCACGTTCTCCGAGTGAAAACATGAATGCTACGAAACGTTTGCGGTCATTTACTGTGAGTGAGAAATTGAAAGTTGCGAGGGAAGCTGAAGTGATTGGAAATCGTGCCCGGTAGGAAATATGATATTGACGAGTCATGTATTCGTGATTGGGCGGGATGACGTCTATGCTGCGTGAACCGCCCGTTCAAAGCAGCCTTGAAACAGCTGTGTACGGAGCGGATGGCGGCCGATAAGCACGCACCGACTCCAACTGGTCGTATTCAGCACCCGAAAGTTCAGCTGCTGTGTTCGTGCATTTTGACGGCATGGAATCGTATCTCTGGAGATCTCATACGGAAGAGCTTCAAGAAATGTAGTATTTCGAATGCTATGGATGGCTGTGATGACGACATTTAGTGGGAAAGTGATGGTGATAAAAGTTCCGAAGTTGGTACTTCTGATGACGATGAATGAAGTGTTTGTGTACTTTTATTTGTATTTTTAATCGTTTGATGTGTGTTATTTTAGGACGACTTCAAAACTGTTGGAAACTATTTTGGATAAATGTTTTATTTAGTTAAGATAGTAAATAATTTTGAGTAAAAATTCTTTTTTTTTAATTTTGTTCTTCAAAATCAGGGTGCGAGTCTTATTCAGGGGCGGGTCGTATTCGAGTAAATACGGTATAAAAATCTTTCCATCTTAAATCATACTCCAGCTGCGGTTTTGGGTGAGCACTCGATCGTTAACGACATAAATTTCCTCAGGCTACCTGTTTCTGTGTGGGAGAACACGCGATAGTATTTTTGTAAAACATATTGAGTATAGACAACTTCACCGCAATAAAATTGCCGGCGGCATTCTTTTCTCTTTTTTAAAGCGGATATTTGAGTCACAAAGGATTTTTTTTAAACAATTAAATCATTTGTGTGTAGGCTTGCGTATCAATAATGCAATCGCCACTAATTTTTGTCAACATCTGTACAAGTAAACCAAACACAACTGCTTTATTTTGGTCTTGAAGTAGGCAACCGGTAATGCTCCCCCCCCCCCCCCCCCCCGACTCGCGCTTATTTTTAAATCTGGAAAAATGAGAATTACTCCTGGAAAATTCCGGGAAAACTTGAGTGGCCACCATGTAATCGCTTAAGATACCAGAAAGCGGTACTTTGAGAGATATGTCACTTGCGATATGTTATGCAATCGCGCAGCTGTGAACCTTTTTTATCGCCTCCCTTTACATTTCATGTGGCGCATCGTGTATCGCTTATCTTATATCTCCTTAGTATGAACAAAGCCTAACGTGAGCACATGTCACCATGGAGAAAACTATGACTGAGGCTACTGGAGCTGAGTCATATCCTACCTGCACGACTGTACCTGTTAACCAAGTAGGCTGACAGCATGGAAACAAAGAATAGTTCCCAACTCGGCCGCAAGCACTCGTATCTTGAATATATAGAAGATAAGAATACATAATAATATATAAATGCAGTTAAAATTTCTTCAATCATCTAAATATGTGCTTCATATTACCCACTATTTCTTCAGACATTTGCGCACAAGAAGCTTTCATCTAACATTGTCGCACCAATTTCTTCGTTCTCTTACATCACGATTACATATTGGCACGTATTCAAAATGTTAACTCCATCTTGAGTGAAGATCTCCTTATTCGTCTCAAGCACTGATCCATTTACTTAATATTTCAAGCTTTAAACTACGTTCATGTCGGCACACTTAGTATTTGGCACCTAATCAGAATTTTAACTTCATGTTGAAGATAGAAGATTTACTTATTCATTTAAGCATATAACTATGTGCTTATTCAATTTCACTGATCTATATTAATTATTGGTTACAGAACTTTATTTTTTAATTATTTTAAGTGTGTTATTTTGATAAGAATTATTATATAGTTTAATATATGTTTACATTCGCCAATAATAGTTTCTCGTTTTTAACTATATTTTGAAGAAAAATGACAAGTATTTCATATTATTTAATTTGATTTGTAAGGATATCCATTTTAATAGTGATTCATTTTATTCAATTTTAACATTAATATTTCTTTTCTTATTAGATATAAGTACTTTTATAATAGTTTAGCTTAATTCTTAATTGATTCTTGTTTAGCTGAAGATGGCCTCATTGAAGGCCGAAACATGTCCTATTTATATAGAATTCTATATAAATTGAGTATTGATTTGGAGTATTAGTTGATTAGTGTTTCCATTACAAAATTTGACAGTCAGAAATACAGTGAACCCTCACTATTTCAGGCTTCACTAATTCGGATGATTCGGACAGGTTTTCATCACTGCAGTAATGCACCAGACATCATTCATGCCAAAGCTATCTATGGTAAAATGTCGATCGCATCCTCCTCCCTTCCTGTTCACTCGCGGCCAATATTAAGTACCGCGTGTATCATTATTGGTCACAAATACGCAACAGAGGCAGTGTCTGCTCAGTTCACTTTTTTGAAGCCCATGAGTTACTGTTACAATGTGTTAAATTCTATCTCTATGATTGCTTAAAAGTGTTTGGAAGTGTCGTGCTGTTGTCCTCGCTAGAATACAGTAACTAAGATGAGTGTTAGGGGTAAGTATACAGTACATCGCCAAGTTCAGAAGACAAAATGTATATAGGGATACATAAAAAGCCTCTGAATATGTATTGTAACTTTTAATTTAATATACTATGTACATACAGGGTCTTTATTTTTGCTTGGCAAGGATATTCTCGCTCCGCCAGTGGCAGCTCAGTTTCCGACGACCGCGTATGTACGACAGGATACGGCGCTTAAAATCAGTATCATGCATTTTTACTCACCATGCTTACCGTAGATGCTGAAAATGTTCCCCATCCACTGCCAAACATAACCTGTTACTCCGGTTAATTTAGCTTCAGTAAGGAAATAACAACATTTTCGTCTATTTTTATTGTTTACTGAACCTGTACATTTCAATCTCTTAGCCAGCTGATTTATTGTCCGATTTATAGGAATGGGTCTCCCTGGAAATGTCATTCGAAACTTTTGTCTTGTTCTAGCAATTATACACGTTCACGTAACGAATATTACACATAGGGCATTACAGCACTATACACAATCACAATAAAACACTACACAATAAGATATACAGTACCGGTACACAGTAGCTTTATAAAACACTGAAAGACTGAAACACCCAATTAGCTCGGAGCTCACACGTCTACAGAAGAGCGAGTGAATACCCTGGCAATACGGCTGGAGACCGGGGACCGGCGGCCAAGGTCGAGCGAAGGTCTCCACAATACGTGCCGTTCATAACGTGCGCTAGAACAAGACAAAAGTTTCGAATGACACTTCCAGGGAGACCCATTCCTATAAATCGGACAATACAGTAAATCAACTGGCTAAGAGATTCAAACATACAGGTTCAGTAAACAATAAAAATAGACGAAAATGTCGTTATTTCCTTACTGAAGCTAAATTAACCGGAGTAACCGGAAACTTCATTAGGAGATGCCGATTATGTTTGACAGCGGATGGGAAACATTTTCAGCATCTACTGTAAACATGGTGAGTAAAAATGCACGATACTGATTTTAAGTGCCGTATCCTGTTGTACATAAGCGCGCGCGGCAGCCGGGAACTGAGCTGCCACTGGCGGAGCGTGTGAGCGAGAATGTCCTTGCCAAGCAAAAATAAAGACCCTGTATTATGATGTTTATCTAGTATTTCTTTAACAATTACATATGACAGGAGGAGTAAATTTTACCTTTAGTGAAATGCGGTGGTCGTGATTTTTGTTTTAACCCTCTTAGTGCCAAGTCATTTTCAATGGTAATGCAGACTATTCAAATAAAAAACATAAATACCACATTTCCAATTATAGAATCATTAATTTGCTTTGCATTATAACCAATACCTCATTCTTTCATACATTATATGTTCATAAAAGTAAGTTCGGCATCTAAACCTTTTTAATTTAGGTTATTCTGATAATTGTTCAAGTTTTCATTTTTTTTTCTGTAAAAAATCAGTTTTGAGCCTAAATTAATGACATTTAAGATTCATATTCGAAGAAACACTACGTTTCCAGCTGTAAAAAGCCCTTAGATACATATCTAGGCAGAAAATTTCAACAAGAAGAAAACAACTGCACCGAAATTTTGGCGGGAACGCGCGTGATTGGGGGTGCGCAAAGGGTGGGCATGAATACAAACTCAAACCTATCGCGTAATAGACTTCGAAGGAAAAAAGTAAACACCGCACAGGCAAGCTTGGAACCTCACCTTTCCAACAGTATGAAATAATCACGGACATATACCTTGCCCATCGGCGCTACAGCTCTTGTAGAGCCCGGGCCTTCTCAATTACACCAGTCCAAGGCGAGCCGTCTCCACCCATGAACTCTTAATTGACATAGATCATCCTCGACTTCGTCCAGCCATCTTTTACGTGGTCGACCCTGCCGTCTCCTTCCTTCCGGATGTCGATGAAATATCTGGCTAGCCGCCCGTTTCTCCTCCATTCTTTCTAGGTATCCTGCCCATCGTAGTCTTCCTCTTCTTACTTCCACTGATAGTCGAGGTTCCTCATACAGGCTATATATCTCTTTATTATATCGTGCTCGCCAGTTTCCATTTTCCTGGATGAGTCCATATACAGTATTCTTCTAAGAATTTTTCGTTCCCACATATCCAATGCTTCCTCTCCTCTTTTGGTGAGTACCCACGTTTCACTACCATGGGTAACAACCGGTCTAATTATTCTCTTTTTGATCTTTCGAGAGATCATGCATGTCAGGAGGCTAAAATAACGTTGATTTCCTTGTGTTAATTTCCCCTTTGTTTCTGCCATTGTTTTATTACCCTCCGTGAGTCTAGATCCCAAGTATTTGAAATTGGTGACTTTTTCAAATTCTTTCCCGTTGATCACTAGGTTGTCTCAGGTTCTCATTTCTCGGAATAATAACATATACTTTGTTTTTCCCACATTGACATTTAGGCCAGCTTTCCCCGATCCTTCTTCCGGTTCTTAATAACGGACATATGCCTACAGAAATCTACAAATATAAGATAAACAGCGCACCAATTGAATCGGCTTTGTCACTCTTGGCGCGAGCAGCGAGAGCCGATCTGATCGGCGCGTGGCACTGAGAGGGTTAAGATGCAAAACATCTAGGCCATCTACCCCTATTTGTGAAGATTGCATGAGTAATAATATTAACATTAATGTTTTTTTTTTTTCCAGTAAAATCTGTTATCAGCAAAGCAGAGTTCTTTGCAGAGCGTCTTCACGACAGTATGGCTGGGTTGGGCACCAAGGATCGGACGCTGATCCGAGTGGTGACGACACGTTGCGAGGTCGACATGCAGGACATCAAGCAAGCCTTCTCTGCCATGTATGGCAAGACATTAGAGAGCTTCATTTCGGTGAGTGGTGTTGCTTTCATAGTCTGTATAAACTAGACCTACATTTAAGTCTATTGTATGGATTAGATATCGATCTCCTCAAGTCCAAACTTGTGATAATGGATCGCGGATGATATTGGTATGTTGGGGACAAGCTGTAAGTATCGCTCGGAAAATTTGAGAGCTAGAAAAAGAAGCAGAAAAGTACGGGTTAAAAATTAACCAAGACAAAACTAATTATATGATCAGCACTAGAAATATGATGATGATGATAATTGTTGTTTTAATGGGGCCAAACATCTAGGTTATCGGCCCCTAATGAAATGTAAACTAGAACTAAAACTAACTTATATACTAGAAGAAGAAATGGAAAACAAAAGGAGAATGAGGCAAATAAAGGACAGGCGGAAAACAAATGCCCTCAACCTTCGAAGAATGCGGATTGAGGGACTTGGAAGGAAGGAGAGCCATGAAAGGCAGATAGGAAAGTGAAAGAGGAGAGGGTCCTCCCCACAGGTAATGGATAAAAGGTGGAAAACCGGACCCAGCTCAGGAATCCCTCGGGGTCGCCAACTCCCGAACCTACCAGCCGTGAGCCCTTGAGGGTGTAGCAATATCCAGGATGCACCAGAAGTGGTGGGGCTACATACACCCTGCCTCCTTGAGGGCCTTGAGCAGAAGGCAGGAGATAACATGAAAAGAAGGCTGACCCCTCGCAGAAGGAGTGTATCAGGAAAGATGAGACGAGGGCCAATTAAGGCGGGAAAGGAAGAGACTTCCTAGCCCTCGAATACCCTAATACCATCGGGGTTGGAAGAGAACAAGAGTTGACCAAGTGAGGTCGACAGGAAAGAAGACGGAGAGGAGCCCGGCACAAGTAAGTGGAAGCAAAGCCGGACTCAGCTGGGGCCTCGTGGTCGCCAACCCACGTCCCACTAGATGTGAGCCCCTGGGGGGGGGAACACTAGAAATAAAACAAGATGGAGGCATGTCAATGATTTTGAAGGATTCCAGAGAGTGACCCAATTCAAATATTTGGGTGGCGTAATAACAGAGGGAAATGAGGTACCAATGGAAATCAGGCGCGTTTGGCAGCAGGTAACAGATGCTATTATAGTTTCCAACAACTTCTCAGGTCATCCCTGGTGACAAGGCAGCTAAAGTTACTACCATATTTGCTCGCATATATCTCGCACTTTTTTGACCGAAAATATGTGTGAAAATTTTTGGTGTGAGATATACGCGGGGAATGACCGTATTCCACAAAAAAAAACACAAAATTTGCATTATTGAAACAAGGCAACTGGCATACGGTACTCGCCCTATTCATTGTCACTGCTGCCAATCGCCGAGGTACTCCTCGCGTGCATCATTCTGGTCATCATCCATACTGCTTCATCCTGACTTCCGTCCAATGCATTTGCGATGCACGTCTTCAAGAAGCTCTTCACGACAATGTCCATCGACACCATTTATTTCTATAAGTTATGGTTATGCGACATTAAGAACCTATGAAAAAAGAAGTCATACGCTCGTTAAGGCGACACTCCTGAGCTAAACAGATATTTTACCTAATGCATGGATTTTCACAAAACTTTGTGAGAATGTCACCCAAACAAAACTAGAGATGTCACAAACATTTGTTTCATATACGATTAATAGTTTTTCCAATTTTTTAATTTTTTTTTTTTAATTTTTTTAAACTTTTTTTTTTTTTTTAGATTTCAAATGACATGTTAATGAAAATTTGGAATTACGTTGATAATACTTCTTTAAAAAACACTACTTATCGATTTTTCTGTCAATAATTTATATAATGAAATATTATAGGACTAAATTTGTGTAATTTTTTTGGTTAATTATTTTGGACTTTTAAATCCCTACTACTCGGAAGAATTCTGCACAAGAATTCCATACGCAGGTTTCCTAATATAGCTGTGATACATATAGCCTACCATCCAAATTTTGTTAAATTTTGGCAGAATATTGTGGGAGAAAAATGGGATTTAAATGTAAAATTACAATTGGCTGGAAAATTAAAGCAAAGTTCAAGTAACGTTATCTTCCTACCTAATGCATGGATTTTCATTAAACTTTGTGAGAATGTCACCCAAACAAAACTGGAGATATCACAAACATTTGTTTCATATACAGTTAATAGTTTTTCCATTTATTTTTATTTTTTATTTTTATTTTATTCCATTTTTTTTTCATAGATTTCAAATGACATGTTAATGGAAATTTGGAATTAGGTAGACAATACTTCTTTAAAAAACATTACTTATCGATTTTTCTGTAAAATATTTATATAATGCAATATTATAATACTAAATTTGTCTAATTTTTTTGTTCAAAAATTTTGGACTTTTAAATCCCTACTACTGGGAAGAATTCTGCAATCAAGAATACCATGCGCAGGTTTCCTAATATAGCTGTGATACATATACCATACAAAGTTTGTTACATTTGGCAGAATATTGTGGGAGAAAAGTGGAATTTAAATGTATAATTACAATTGGCGGGAAAATTAAAGCAAAGTTCAAGTGACGTTATCTTCCTGATCCATTACCTAGAAGTCACCAGAACCGTATGTTTTTCCTTCCTTTTGTTTCTTAGCAGCTTCTGTACGAATATTGGTAATTCTGGAAGCTTGTCTAGTATCTTGATACACAACTAGAAGAGGTTACTTCCGCGCGAACTTCACAAAAGTAAACAGACTGGCTACCACCACAGAACTCGCAAGAAAGAAGAAACATACAAGAATAACAAAACTTATAGTTGTCGGGATTATTGTAGTGACATCAGGAATACCAATACAAGCATATAATGTTGCTCAATGACAGTAGAGTCAAGTGCTGAAATATTAGTCCTTTGCAGGCTTTATAAATTCATTCAGAAACATGGTAGATCTTACAGCTCGATTCTGTAGAAATATATGCGGGAGGGGGAATGGGGCCGGTTGGCCCATCCCCGGGATGCATAATTGCAAAGAACAGGGATTTTTAATGATTTAATTGAATGAAAACATGACAATTGCACCATAAATAATCTAACAAGCAGTTCAGCAGATGCCATGCCCATTTCTGCTGTGTGCAGACTGGCAAACAAAGCATTATTAAGGTGATAAATTGTTTGAATTCAACGGAATAACTTTGTGACAAGAAAGAAGAAACCCAATCCTTTCAATTTCAGTCATTTAAAAAAATCACCAAAATGAACAAAATATCGACTTTGATCTCCGGAGTGTCGCCTTATGGATGATTCAGGGCAAAAAAGGAATTTAGAGCGCAGACGCGTAGCCAAGCTTAGCGATTGATACGATCGATCATCTTCCATATCAATTCCTCGCTACATGCACGATCAAGCTCGAACTTGCCGGCCGAAGACTTAATGATGTACCGCGTGCTATAACACTCATGTTTGCACGTTCTTGTACGTGGCCGAGCTCTGATGCGACGCAATGCGTAAAAGACGAAATCATTGAGATTCGTGAAGACTTAACTGCGTTTCTCTGTGATGTAACAGTAGGCCTTCTTGCGCATACGAACATGTTGGCGCGAGTGGTATAGCACAGATTTCCTTTATCTTTGAAGCCAGAGTACCAGTAGGCCTACTGATGTCTACAAGGCAACTGACGGACAACAATAAAGGAAACCTCTGCCGCCAAAACGAACGATAACATTGCGTATCGATGACTGTTGTGGCGCGCTAATGTATCGCTTCGAGTAAGTTCATGGACAATGACGACTGTTGTGGCGCACTAAAATCGAACTTGTTTCTACCTTAAAGTTTATATGACGGCGTCAGAGAATGCGAGATATATGCGAGTACTTATTTCCCCTGAAATTTCAAATAAAAAAATGGGGTGCGAGATATACGCGAGCAAATACGGTAATTTATAAGACAATAATAAAACCAGTAGTTCTCTGTGGGTCTGAGACATGGACTATCACAAAAGTTGAGGAAAGTAGATTGAATGTGTGGGAAAGAAAAATACTAAGGAAAATATACGGACCAGTGAGCAAGGTTAATGTATGCAGAATAAGAACGAATAAGGAGTTGGAGGGGCTATACGGTGATCACACAATAGTAACAGACATCAGAACGCGAAGACTCAGATGGCTTGGTCATGTGCAAAGAATGAGTGACCTTCGTACCCAGAGGAGGATAATGTACTCTTTTCCAGAGGGTAGCCGTTCAGTGGGACGACCTAGGCTCAGATGGAAGGACGATGTACAGGCTGACTTGAGGAAGTTAGGAATAAGGAACTGGAAGCAACTAGCGAAGTCTAGAGATGGATGGAGGACTCAAGTGATCGACAAGGCTCAGGCTCTACAAGGGCTGTAATGCCAAGGAAGTAAGTACAGGTCAAATAAGGGAATTGGAGGTTGTGCATTCCTTCGTCCGTCTTAAGTCAAGCATCTACGATACTGGAAGTTGCGAAGAAGAGATAAGATGGATCACGTTAGGATGAACGGCTCTGAAGTAGCTCACAAAGATCTGAAAAGAAAAAGAGTGATAACAAACAGCCTGGTTGATACTCTTCTCATATGGCTGCAAAACATGGACCCTCAAGGCCAGAGACAAGCAGTGTATTGATGCTTTGGTGCTAGTGCAGAATTCTGTGCATAAAATGGACTGAAAAGAGAGCTAATGGAAGTCAATTATTAACCCTTTCAATGCTAGGATTTTTATGTACACCTACTGTACTCCCTTTGTGCTGTTCTTTTCTTTCTCAATAATATGTGATTATTGAAAAATAGCGTTGCTAGTTACTTAACTGACTTTTTAAGACAAATTGAAACTAAACATAAATTTAAAATGGTTGGAAGCACAGACGGTCTATATTTCGTCATTGCTAAGAAACAAAATCCTTACGTAAATGTGCGGAGAAAGTGAACTATCACTACTTTAGAACTTCCTTAAACTTCTGGTGCGCCATTTGAACTGATCAGATGCTACACGTATTTTCACGGGCTTAGCAAAGTGAGCACTGCACGAAAACTAGTATATACAGGTTTAGTACCGGTGGCTTGTCATCTCGCACAGTGTATATTTACGGGTTTAGCATTGAAACGGTTAAGGAACTTAACATCTCTAGGGACCTTTCTGCTGTTGTCTGTCAAGAAATCTTTCATTTCTTTTGACATATTGGGAGAAGAGATGAAGAAAACTTGAAAAAATTAATCATGGTGAGGGTACCAGACCCAGGAAGAAAGCAGCGAGCAGATGGATGGACCAAGTTACAAAGATCACTGGTTTTCCTCTTCAGCAGGCTTTAAGAAAAGCTGGAGACAGAGAGACCGCTTGTAATATAGCGTCACACATCCAGCACTTGATCCACGGTGGACGTTGTAAGCTAAAAGTGATAACGAATGCTGAAACACATGGAATGATGAATTATTCGAACAACAAACCATGATAATTAGCAATCACAATATTTTTGGCCTAAGTCGTCGTACCCTGCTTTTCGCCTGCGAATATGAGGCTAAAAGTATGCGACTGTTATGCAAGGAAATATGGTATATTTATACAGGAATTGCTTATAAATCGCTACCAGTCACTTTGCATTTTATTACATTTTATTTACGCCCACATTGGAGCACTTAAATCATCTACCGATTGACAGGGAATTAGCTGCCATCTTCCTCCTCTCCCAAAACCTCTTCATTCTAGCTGCCCTTTCCTCGTCATATATGACATATTGTTTTCGTTGATTAATTTTTAGTGTAAGTCTTATTTTTATGTTTGTTTTTCAGAATCCTTTTTTCTTCAATATTTACAATGTGTTGTACTGTAATATTCAACTAATCTAAATGATTTTGAACTTCCTTTGAACCAATTAAGTTATTTTTTGTTTTATTTCTCCAGAAGTAATTACTATAAATAATTTTTTAGTAGTCTGTCATATAATCTCGATAAATGAAAGAAAAGGCCAATTCTCCTTTTTCTCACCATGTCTATTATTGAATCACTTTTCCGGTAAACAACTGCATTAGGCAACAATCTCCATTGTCCATCCATCGGGTGTTTTTTTATTAATGATAGTTCTAATTATCTTTCTGTCAACCTTCTGCAGTTGATCTGTCATTGATTTGGTGTTGAATTTAAATAGTGTTTCACCAGCGTAAGTCACTTCAGGTTGAACGACAGAACAGTTAATGTTGAAATTCAGCATTTATCGAAAGAGATTTCTTCTTGTATTTTCGTTATTAAGCTCTTCTTTTAACTATACTTATGATTTATATGGAGGGAGATGGTAACATTAAAAATACTTGTTGTTAAGAGAGACTTGATATCTTCTTTTTTTTTTTTTTTTTTCACAGGGTGACACTTCTGGGGATTACAAGAAAGCTTTGCTTGCATTGGTGGAGTAAAGAAGACAGTTCTGATGAACTTTTCAGAATCTTCCATAGTTCTGCTTGTACTGTTCCTAGTGCAATGGCTGAATGTTCGCAGGGTACAAGATGTTTGTGTTGCCTGTTGTTGCCATTAGCTGCATGTCTTTTTCTTTCAACAGGGATATGCAAATTGTATCAGTACATTACTCGTGCATGAAGGCCTACCTTACAAGAGTTTACAAAAATACCACTTTGGTCTTGTCAGGTATTGTTGAAAGGTTCACAAATCTTGCTAGGATTCTACAAATCCTATCTTTCCTTATGGAGTGCCTTTATGATGAGAATTGTTTCACATTGTCCACAGACTTATTATACTATATAAGTTGTTAAAATATACGTGTAATCAATTTATACTGAAAATTTATCATACTGAGAGAGGTCCAAACCTCCTGACATTTGGCGAACACCATTATTAGTGACTTTCTTGTAAACATTTTGGTTATTTATTGCAAAATATGCCATTTGCAATGGATCGTGCAATGTTCATTTAGATTGAAAAAGACCATTTTGATGTTTTGATAGAATTTTCATGTTGGCTTACAAAGAGTCGTATGAGATCCACCTATAAAACAATATGCAAATATATTCCGTCAATCAATACAAAACGAATGTTAAAACTATGTTAACACTTACATTTGTGGTACATGTTTCGGGGCTATAACTGCTCCCTTCATCAGCCACTCATCGTCTCACTGACATCATGCGATCACAAAGATATCACTTAAAAGATGCTCATAACATACAAACATTAAAAACAAATAAGAACCCCTATATTAAAAACACGTGGGTAAAACCTATACTTGTCCAAGTGAAATTATATTTCATCTTCCACGAAGAAACTTTGTCCAATCAATTGTTTTGATCTTGTATATATTCTTCACTGACTTATATGAAGTAACAGGGTCCTTGAATAATTGTAATTGTTATGGAAAAATCTTCTAAGAACTGGTCCTTACGGACGCTTACAGACCATGAAGGGATATCATGACTATATCTGTACCATAGGTAGCGATGGAACAACTGTAAAGAACAGAAGAGAACCCATATCAACATAACCAAAATAAGATGGAAAAAAGTAGATGGAATAAGATCCACCTACTCAATACTTCGAATTTATTCTGGTTAAATGGTGTAGACAGCAATTAATACCTGATGGCACAAACATCAGCGAACCTTTGCGCGGAGAGGGGAAAGGAGGAAGGAAGTTTGTAGTTAATCTCGCGATCATGAGCCAAGGGACCTCCTTTTTACGTGGAATCTGAACCACAGGACATGGCATTACACTTTGAAAATCTCATATGCATTGCCCGGAAATGAAACCCGGTCCGTCGTGGTGAGAGGGGAGAAGGAGGATAAGGAAGGTAGGCACGATGGGATCAATGCTGCTGTGTTCGTGGGAGATACAAACGTGCAATATTGCTACAGTTGCAGTAGTAGCGAGAGAAGTGAACGTTCCTCCCCTCTTTACCATGCTGCAGCACACGGACTCGCCCGCATACAGAACTCGTTGCTTACGCATGTGCGTCAGGTAATAGTTGAGGTGTACACCGTTTCGAGTCCCATAACCTTGATCTCTTCTTCAGCACCTTATGACAAATTTAAAATCTGGAACATGTCGACACTTATCTTAAAGTATAAACAATTTGTTTATTTTGGTGGAAATACATGTGAACCTGACTAAACAAAAACACTGTGCTTTGGGTTTTTTAAATGCCGTAGTGACATCACTGAGTCGTCACACAGCTTGGCTTGTGGCGTTCTCAGGTCAGGTCTTTCTGCGTCGAGTGTGTACACCTATGGTTGTTAGTTCGCTTTGTTTACCATCTGCTGATTTCAACATTTGATTAAAATATCAAAAGTTAAAGTAGTCGGTATATACATTTGTAATGTGAAGAAGAGTTTCATGTGCTCAACACCCAGTGGCGGATCCAGGCCTTGCGGGGCCCTGGGCGATATGATAAAGTGGGGCACACAACAATAGGAAATTTAAAAAATATCAAATCAAATGGAAAATAGTTTGGTAATAATAATAAAATAAAGAATAGTTACAATATTTTGAATACACTACAGTACATTTTTTTTTTTTTTTTTAATAATATGAAAGAAACCTTTAAGTCCCCTTGAAGAAGACTATGTGAAAATCCACAGCCTGCTTCCAGTCGACCGACCGGGTCAGGGAATGGAATGAATGAAGCCCCCCATCTAGCGACGAGGATATTAACTGTGCCGGCTGCCGAAGCCTGTCGCACTCCCCTGGGGCAATGATTAAATTAATGACAAATGAAATGATATGGAGCGTGTTGCTGGAAGGAAATTGTGACAGGGAAAACCGGAGTACCTGGAGAAAAACCTGTCTGCCTCCGCTTTGTCCAGCACAAATCTCACATGGAGTGACCGGGATTTGAACCACGGACCCAGCGGTGAGAGGCCGGCGTGCTGCCGCCTAAGACACGGAGGCTGAAGAAGACTATGTAAACTATGAAATATTAAAATATTACTTTGCGACTTTTTTCCCGGCTGAGGTCTTCTATTGTATTTCACTGAAATCTAAACTTGCTAAACGGCCACGGGAGGTCATAGCTGCACTGAAAAAGGAATATGAATTATAAATTAGTTTGAAAAGTATAATTAATTAATTAAATTTTAAAAAAATCCATGGCGCGGGTCCCCCCCTAACCGTGGGGCCCTGGGCGGTTGCCCTCCCCTAGATCCGCCCGTCTACACCCACGAACCATGGTTTGTTCCGTATTGACTTTCTATAATAGGAATTACAATAAGTGTGGATAATGACTCCTCTTATCAATACTTGATGATGGTGATGATGATATGATGATAATTGTTGTTTTAAGGGGCCTAACTTCTAAGTTATCAGTCTCTAAATCTTGTCAATACAAGAGAATAGAATTTAATAGACAGTATCTACAGTTTCCAGTACATGTTGCTTTTTCGACTTAACAGGAAATCTAAGTAATATAGATCATGGTATTTTCTGTTCACTTATACATATATGTTTAGACAAATAGAATGTTAATTAATATCGTAAATTTCCGTCGGTCAACACAATATAATACCGATTACTGGAATATGTGAGAAATAACCTGAAATAAAGATATTGTTACGGACTGTTTAATTTCAAAGCTCCATACAATTTCTCAAAGTCCTGTGTTCAGGCTTGCATATGGAAGTAAAAACCACAAACACAAAAGTGGACTACCGGGTGGTGCTGGAAGGGGGGTGGGACTTTATGGAACATAAGAGTTGAAAAAACTATATTTTTACGCTTTCCTGAACACCTTTAAAAATGAATCAGTGGACAAAATAGCAAACTAATTTTGATTGCCATATTAAATTTTAATGTAGGCCAACAAGGCTACCACTCAAACAATGTGCATTATTTCAATTTAATTTTTTTACGTAATTTAAAAATAAAATACAATCGGTTTGTAAATACACAAAAGTTCACAAACAATCTTTTATTTGTAGTTTTTTATACAGTTTTCTGAAATAATTATTTATTATAAAAGGTACTGTATTTAAACATGTTTTACCTCACAATTTATAAAATTGTCCAAAGTTTAGAAAAGTTGACCTAGATTGCAACTAACGTTCCACAGTTCTAAAAATTGTGTTAGATATTTGACTTTTCCCCCGATCAGAGGTTTCGGTACGGTGTACCTGTGTATATGTATACCTTAAGCTGTTAAGAGCACACAGTACATTACCTGAAACGTGTGCTGAAAACTGTAAATGGTGTCTTGTGTACTGATGATGATTGATGAGGCTGATAATATTTTGTTGTTTCAAAGGGCCTTGTTTTGTATTGACTAGGTGGGAAATAACCACACTTGTTGTGAGCAATTCCTATTATTTTGTGTCCTCTGAAAAACAACTGTTTTAATGTACAAGCACTGCATTATAAGAATAAACTGGGAGAGGAAGGACGCATGTGAAAAATATGTGAAACATTCCAACGTTCACTGTATTGTACCCACGTTATTTCGCTGCCGGTGAGCTACGTCATTACTTCCAGGTAAGGTATACCGACTGCACCGGCCTCACCGAAGATATTTCTCAAATTGGCACACAAACAATTGTGTGGCAAGCACTAATGAGTGTGCCGAGTGCATTATGCTAAGTCGGCCGTCAGAACTCCCGAGCCCCACACTGTGAGGTAATGTCTTATGAATGGGAGTAGAGGAGTTGACGGCTTGAGTTCTCAGAAGTATAACGGTCCTCACCGGCAGATATATAATGCGAACACTGTACTGTAGATGACAGTAGGCAGAAAGTGAGCAGGGAATGAAGTCTTGAGTTCAATTGCAGATTCATTAAATGGAATGAAACTTTTATTTTTTATGTTTTTCTCCAGCTTACAACTTATGAAAATGTTAAGAGGCCTAGGGCATAGTTAAATCGTGTACCACGGCCAGATGTAGTAGGTTGAGTCCTGGCGCTCACAGCAGCTATTCTGCTAGACAAATGCCAGGATAGTACCTTACTTCAAGTCCCGGGGTACCTACCCCCTCCCTATCCCTATTATTCTACACACAACTACTACAGTCATTATTAACACAGGTTATCGGAAAAGTTCACCATACACCCAACTACATGGGACTGATGACCAGATATCCCAAGCCCCTAAATTGAATTAACAAAATGTTAAAGATTAATAAAGAAAGGGAGAAAAAAGTTCATTGTATAGTGATTTAACATAAAGAACAGAGTGTGGCTCGTTTTTGTTTCAGTGATTTCCATCTAAATTCATAAGCATGAAACACTGTAGACCATTTATGGCACCACTATGAATCAATTTATTTCACCATACAATATTGTGTACGATCAATGTATTGTGAATACAACAGTATTAAATAATTCATAGAAAACCCAAATGTCAATAGGTTTGGACTTCATACCTTCCATTATTATATAAGATAGAGCAGAATTAAAATACTGTGTATGTTAACAATATTCGAGACTTTCAAATGAATTTGTTAAATACTAATTAAAATTCTATTTTCCTTTTTGAATATTCTATGCTTAAAATTTCAAAAGTTAAAGTCAAAAATTATTAATAATTAAATCTAATTGTTGTGTATTCCTAATTCTAATTATTCTACATCACAAAGTCAGTTCATGTGTATTATTGTGCATCAGATGAATGTGTTGGCATGTTTCATCGGAATGTAGTTTATTGTAGCATATTGCTATGTTTCCATGTGGAGGAATGTTGAATTAGAAATTATATTGTATGTGTACTAGCAAAATAAGATTCAATTTGATGTGGAATTATTTATGTTAATAGTAACATAATGAAACAAACTGTTTTTATAACTTATATATTTTTTAATAAAAAATTATAATTATATTATATCTGGTTAAAGAGTATGTTCATTTTATAAAATTTCCTAAAAATTTGTGGTTTTTTTTTTTCATCCCGTGGAATTTGAAATGGCCTTCTGTGATTGGATGGAGCTTTAGAAAAATCTCGATATTTTCAGACTATATTTCCTGATATAATCATTGCACCCTATTTTTCAAGTGCTAGTAAATAGACAGAAGTTTATCATTAAAACATAACTAAACATCATCTATTTATAAAATTTTCTATTAAGTTTTTTCTTTCTTCCCATGGGATTTGAAATGTCTATGATTGGATGGGGCTTTAGAAAAATGTTGGTGTTTTCAGAAGAGACATTTTTCATTCAAATCCAAAATTGGTTTATAACATTTCGTGGCATAATCGTCGCACAGCATACTGATGTTTGTGCTGCCATGAGCTGTATTGCTAACCAGGCAAGACCTTGTCGGAAGAAAGGAGTGTCTTTGCTAGTGGTCAATACGCGACCGCACTCGACGTCAGTCTAGCATCAACCACGTTCGTGGAAACATCACTACAGTGATCAATATGTGTTATTGTTAGGCATATTGCTATGTTTCCATATTTGAGAAATGTAGAAGAGTGATTATAATTTGTATTATTTAATATTCTTCTTGCATACCAACAAGCAAGTTGCCGCGAGAACTGATGCCGAATGCAAGTCCTTGCCTATTATGACTGTCTTCTGCAAATCCCATCACCATTAGTTCGTGCTCACGGCTTGATTGAAATCCGTACTGTCAAGCGATTGATTCTTCACACAGCTCGTCCAGTATGTGATTAATTACAAGGTTAAACACTCATGGAGATAACGGTGAGCCTTGCATTACACCTCGCTGCGTTTGAACGAGAGTATTACCAAAATAAGATTCTATTTCACGTGGAATTATATAGCAAGCTTTAAGTTATGTGATAATGTACACGGAACGACGAATTATGCAGATAATGATACATTTAAAAAAGTATGATTTTTATTTTTAAAATTTTCACTCTCAATATTGACATATTCGTCACACGCTCTATATTTTTCACTTCATATTCATAGCAAGAAATATGTGATGATTATACCAGGAAATATGGTACTTCTATGAGGTTAGGCAAACTTTATATTTATAGCTAAGATTAAAGACACAAACTAGTAACATTGTCTTGATGTTTTATATTGTGTAGTGCTAAATTGTTTTGGTTTTCCAGTACCGGTACTTTTTAGCATTATGTTTTGTACTTAATTGTGCTACTTGAAGATTGCTGAAATTATAGTCCTCAGCATGCTTTATTGGCATGTCTCTTCATTTTACGACAATGAGTCAAGCAATATTCTTACTTTACTTCGTATTAGTTGGGTTGACTTTTGGCATCCTTAAGCTGGCACAGGACAAGAAAAGATGTATATTGTCATCCATCATATAATTGATTTCTTCATCCGGCCCTCCCAAATGCATTTAACCAGTAGCGTAGCCAAGATCGACCAATGTGAGGGGTAATACAGTAGTAACTGGGGGATAACCGTAATTTGAGGAATTGCAGGACATAATAATATGATGCAACTTGGCTATCACACACTCAAGACGTTAAGAATAATTTTCAAATTAGTGTTGAATGTACCCATAGGATTTTCTAGGCTCATGATTATTATTATTAATTCAAACTAAATTAATTTATATACAACTTCCCTCCCGCTAAGTAAAAGAAAGAAAATTGTCCCGCTAGGCGGGATTTAAAATTATCTGGGCTGTCCCTGTGTGGACGGAGTTATGCGTTATCAAGACTGTGTATAGCCTCACTGGGAAGCCGGATCGAAAGGTGACAACCATACATCACCAAACAGTGATGCAGACGCTAATCACTACCGTACCGTTTTCCCACAAAGCATGAGTTATAGAATCCTCATCCTTTAAGATATGTTTGTTTGACGATGTCAAAATTTAAATATTATATGTCAGAAAACTGTATCATGAGGGTCATTATAACACTTTTTTCATTAAGAAACAGTTTCTCCCACCAATCAGAGCTCAAGAAACAGTTGTGTGACCAATTAGGTAAGGATAGCATCGCACTTGTGCCGACTTCCACGGCCTCCTATTTTAAATGTCACTACGTGGCTAGTGGGGTTTTTGAGGAGGCCATGGTCAAATACAAGGTATTCTCTGCGTCTCATGCGCTCTGTTCAGTACATAAAACTGGCGAAATCTCGATAGATATTTATGAATATTTATGTTCGAACATAAAATTGTAATAATTATCGTCGAACATAAACAGTCGTATGCAGCTCGCCTGTAATGGTAATTAAGACACTCGTATGGAAATTATAAAGCTCTCATACGCTCGTTTTATAAACACACTCGTGTTGTAATTATTGCCATTATAGGCTCGTTGCATAATGTACTATTATGTTCGACCCTGACTATTATGTCAGAAAACTGTATCATAATGTTGGTCATTATAACACATTTTTCATTATGAAACGGTTTCTCCCACCAATCACAGCTCAAGAAACAGTTGTTTGACCAATTCGATGAATCCTTATAGGCGAGTTGCAAACGACTCACCTGCGCTGAGTTCCAAGGCCTTCTAATTTAAATTTCACTGCATTGCCTAGTGTCATAGTGGGGTAATCAAGGAGGCCATGGACAAATACAAGGCATTCTCTGCGTCTCATGCGCTCTGTTCAGTACATAAAACTGGCAAAATCTCGACAGATTTTTATGAATATTCATGTTTGAACATAAAATAGTTATAATTATCGTCGAACATAAACAGTCGTATGCAACTCGCCTGTAATGGTAATTAAGACACTCGTATGGAAATTATAAAACTCGCTTCGCTTGTTTTGTAAACATACTTGTGTCTTAATTATTGCCATTATAGGCTCGTTGCATAATGTACTATTATTTAGCTTCTGCATTACCACTTTTTTTTTATTTTTTTGTAAAATTTCCAAACCCCCAGCAACACTCCTCTGGCTACACCACTGCATTTAACAGCCCTATCCTCTCCCATTCTCAAGACATCACATAACCCTTGCAGTCATCTTGTGTGTTCCACTTGGCATTGCGTACAGAGGCCAAATCTCTGCATTCGTGCATATTTTCCACGAGTTTTGTTGCGTAGTGAACTCTAATAATAAATCGATGAGTAATGGGCAATTTCTTGATAGTCTCTTCTTCACTCGACCGCTCTTACTCTGATGCGCTTGTTCTTGAATTTTGTTGGACAAGACCGGTCAAAGTTATAATTTGATTGTCAATAAGGAAACGCTGAAAAATAGCTTATGAAGCTATGCGCTCACTCTGTTGACCTTTTAACTGCCGTGTATTTTCAGATGAATACATACCCATGTGCTGAGTTATTATTAGTCCCATTCTACATCAAGACCCTAAATCCATTTAATATATTCTCTCTCTTCTTATTCATCATCATTAGTGTTCTGCTCTCCATGCAATCCTGTCTCCTGCTACCCTCTTCGTTTTCTCATAATTGGCTTCTATCCTTATGCTATCAACCATCTAGTATCTTATCCTTATGCTATCAACCATCTGGTATCTTCTCTATCTTCTTCCATTCACCGTTTCTTCCATAGCATCCAACAGTATGCAATCTCTTCTCCTCCAATGTCCAATCCAATTGTTTCCTCATCCTTTAATATTCTCTCTTCCCCAATTCTTCTCAGCACCACCTCATTTCTCACTCTTTCTAACCATTTAATCCCTTCCAGCCTCCTCCAAATCCACATTTCAAATGCTTCCAATCTTCTTTCTTGCTCTTTCCTGTGTCCATGTCTCAGCTCCATATACGGCTTTAGTGGCGTAGTTGGTAGGATGCTGAACTGCTGTGCCCAAGATAGCGGGTTCAAACCCAGCCGAAGTCTTCGGATATTTAAGAGCGCTAAAATCCTTCAGTATGCCTTCCTTCGGAGGGAAAGTAAAGCCGACTGTCGCATGTCTTAGATTTCTGTCTGTTAGGTAGTCAGCCCGAAGGCTGGTTCAATCCTCGAAAAGAATCGTCGTTAGGTTATGTGGGTAGGTACCCACAAAAACCCAAGGCAGTGCTATATTGGGGCGTACTAGGCAAGAAGAGGAATGAGGTAGTTTGCCATTCCTTTCCTCACTGAGTCAGAACAGCAGTACTAACCCTATGAGTAGAACCTTCCACAGCATCCACAGGCACTGACTGTGCCCTGAATGTTATTACTAACCACCACCCATACCTCAGTAGCTTCCACATAATCATCACAACCATGAGTGAGACTCAGACATCAGTGATACTCGAGGGTGTGCCAACAGACAAATGCAAATGTACTGCATTCATCAAGAGATGGCAAACAGGACTATGGCATGTATAAGATCCTTCCACAAACTTGTGTGAAGCTAAATTTCTAGGTTAGATTTTATTCTAAGGCTCTATCAAAGTTCCAACTTTCGCCACTTAAAATTGAACGGAACTTGTAGCTCACCCTATGAGTGTCCGCTTGAAGCAGCTACAGCCTCTGGCGAGTCGAACATGTCCTCGGACACTCCCGGTACTAAAAGCCATACGATAAATACATTTAAAAAACTCCATGTATAGCACTTTGCCAATCTCTTCCTCAGACCTTTTCCCATGCACCCACAAAGAAGCCTCCTTCTCCTTGGCAATTGCGATAAGAGTTTTCACCTCCTGGTTGCATCTCATGTCTTCTGTTATTATGCTTCCCAAATATCGGAAAGCACTTCATCATCATCATCTTGTACAGTTTCCAGCCCCAGGCTGGATCTGTTTGGAACATAAGCCTCGCCACTTAGTCCTTTCTTCCCACCACCTCTCCGCTGTCACTCGGATCCAGTCCTCTCCTCTCTTCTTGACACATTCCTCCACTCCTTTCAGCCATCTATCTCTTGGTCTTCCCCTTGGTCGTTTCTTCTGCATCTGCATCTCATGCATCCTCTTGGGAATCTTCTTCTCATCCATTCTCTTTAAGTGTACATACCACCTCAGTCTTGATGTCTCAATCCTACCTTGCAAGGGCTCCTCTTTCACCATTTCCCTGACCTTTTCATTCCTCACCCTGTCTCTTCTTGTTACTCCGATCCTACTTCGCAGGAACTTCATTTCACCTGCCTGTATTCTGCTTATGTCTCTTTTCTTCATTGTCCACGTTTCTGAAGCATAGGTCAGTATCGGGATATAGTAGCTTCTGTATAACACTTCCTTGCTTTTTTGTGGGACATCTTTATTCCACACTAAGCTCCTAATGCTTCTCAGAAATGCTTCTGCCTGTCTGCCATGTTCCGTAATCTCTTTGTCATTTCTCCCATTTTCCTCCACTATACTTCCCAAGTACTTGAGACTTTCCACCTTCTTCAGCTGTACACCTCCAAGTGTTATCCCACTCATTGGTCTGTCCTTTTTCCTGGTCGTTAACAGGATCTCACATTTACTGATGTTGAACTTCCATCCGTACTCTCCCACTGTTTCTTCCCAAGCCTTCAGTTGCTCCTGAATTTCCTCCTCCCTGTTTCCCCAGACCATGAGATCATCTGCAAACACCATTGCTTTCATCTTATCTTCTCCTATCTTTCCTGCTATCCGTGTCATTACCTCGTCCATAACCACAATAAAGAGAAGGGGTGACAGCGCACTACCCTGTTTCAGGCCACTCACTTGTCTGAACCAGTCTGTTCTTTCCCCTCCAACTTTCACACAACTCACACTTCCACAATACATCTCCTTCACTCTGCCTACAGTCCCTTTTTCCACTCCCATGATTTCCATTGCTTTCCAAACCTTCTCCCTACACACACTATCATAGGCCTTTTCGATGTCCAGGAAGACCATCAACAGATCCTCTCCAAATTCGTAGTGGTGTTCCTGGAGCTGTCTCACTGAAAATATGAGATCCACTGTTGATCTCCCAGGTCTGAAACAATACTGCTCCTCTCTCAATTTTCTCTCCACTTTGGAGAGCACTTACTTGTGCAATATCTTCCTGTCCTAACTTTATATTTCTCCTTACTTTTCTTGTACTGATCACCATACATTCTGTCTTTTCCTTAGTGGTTCTCATTCCAAATTCCTCACAGGTCATATTTAAATCTCCTAGCATTCCAAGCATCTTCTCTTATAGTTCCCTATATTATATTAAGTTACATTTTACACACATGTGAGGGGAACCTTATGGGTATTGGCTCTGTTGGTCTAGCAACTCGACTCAATATCATCCTCCCTCTTTCCATTATTTTATTCCCTGTGTCTGAATATTGCCAATGTTTTAGGGCGAGAGGTAGAGAGAAGGTTGTAGGGAATGGAAGGTCTTAGCATCAGACTAATTACAATCAGCAGAAATAAACATGTCCGGTTTAAAACCCCATGTCACGACCATTTGAGGGTCAGTCATTTACTTGTGTAAATCTACTTTTTAGCAGTTTGTGTTCATTTTCAAATGAAACATGTCATTATTTTGAAGTATTTTTTAAAATGTGATGGTGCTGTACCAATGTGCTGGGATGTAGCTTTGAGTATGATAACAGAATATATTATTACATGGCTTTTTGCTAGATCAATCCATTGTTGACTATTTCAGATATATTTCTATCTTTATGAATGTTATACATGTGTTGTCTGTACTAAAAAATGCCTTGTGCATTTTCATTTGAGACGTTATAAAAGGATCTGAATTTTTGTATCAAGTGTTTTATTTCTATGCATTCACTTTCCTGCTATCCTTGGTTATAGCTGACCACCTCATGGTGTAGTAGCTTGCATTTTTAGTGGTCAGATTCCCAACTCCAGGCCTTAGGAACTCGAATGCAACGAAGCATCCATTAATTTTGTATTCTTTGCTTTGTTTGGGCTCGAACTGAAGAATAATATTTACAAAGGAAAAGCACGTGGAGGCTCATGATTGCCAACCATATAAAGTAAACTTTGGTGTTTGTGTTGGCTCTGCACATAAACAACTGACTAGTGGCTTGTTCGACAATAATTAGAGAATCGACTTGTCACGTAGTCATAGTTCTGTCCCCAATAACGTTGTTGTTATTATTCAAATGAGGTATATATTGTGTGTAGCTGTTGTTGTTTGAGTCCTCAGTCTTTTGACTGGTTTGATGCAGCGCTCCATGCCTCCCTGTCCTGAGCTAATCGTTTCATTTCTACATAGCTACCACACCCTACATCCGAGGCTATCTAACATATTCTAACCTTGGTCTACCCCTACAGTTCTTGTCCTCAACCCTTCCTTCCATAACTAAGCTTGCTATTGCTGGGTGTCTTAGTATGTGCCCTACCAACCGATCTCTTCTCTTCATTAGCAGTCGCCAGAAACATCTCTCCTCTCTCACTAGTCTCATTACCTCTTAGTTTGCAACTCTATCTACCCCTCTGATCTTCATCATTCTCCTGTAACACCACATTTCAAACGCTTCAATTCTCCTCTTTTCTGCTGCACCAATAGTCCAGGTTTCACTTCCATAGAGCGCCACGCTCCAGACGAAGGCCTTCAAAAATTACTTCCTAATACCTAAATCTATATTCGATGTCAACAGATTCCTTTTCTGTAGAAATGCTTTCCTTGCCTGAGCTAACCTACTTTTTATATCCTCTTTGCTTCGTCAGTCACTGGTTATTTTGCTTCCTAAGTAACAGAATTCTCCTACTTCCTTTAGCTTTTCACCTGCCAATTTGATGTCCATAGAGGTTTCTGATTTATTTTGGCTGCATTCCAATAATTTTGTTTTACATTTATTAATTTTCATCATGAATTGTTTCCTCAAGATGGAGTCCATACTATTCAGAAACTCATTCAAATCCTCAGGCGTGTCGGCCAAGATGACTATGTCATCGGCAAATCTCCGAGTTGAAATTATTTATCCTTTAATCTTCACTCCCACTTTAAATCTTTCTCCAATTTCCTTCATTGCTTGTTCAATGTGAAGATTGAAAAGTATGGGTGATAAGTTGCAGCCTTGCCTTACACCTTTCTGAATACCAGCTTCTCTCTCATGTCCTTCAGCTCGAATGACTGCTGTCTGGTTTCTGTATAGATTGTAGATCACCCTCCTATCCCTGTACTTTATTCCAATCGTTTTCAAAATGTCGAACAATTTAGTCCAATCAACGTTATCAAAAGCCTTTTCTAAGTCTACAAATGCCATGAACGTTCTCTTATCTTTCCTTATTCTACCTTCCAAAATCAGGCTAAGACTCAGTGTAGCTAGATGAGGGTTTATAGGGTATTTGATTGTATTGTTCATATTAATCAGAATGTTATTCTGATGAATGCAATCAACATCCCATGGCCTTGCTATGTATTAAATTGATGCTCTGTTGACTTCTTCATGGTGCATTGTACCTCAGAAAGCAACTTAACTGCCTTGTGATATGATATTATTCCCAAATATATGTAAGCAAGACATAAAACAATCCCTACTGATTATCTTGGTAAGAAGGTTGGTGGTGGAGTGGTGTGAAATTTGGAGGTTATGTTAACATAATGTTACAAATAGCAGCATAGTTCACCGTTTATTATTAAAACAAAGTTCAGACTTTACAAAAACTGATTCTCCTGCACTCCTACACCCTCTATAATTTAAAGAGAAACAAACAAAACGACTCATTCGTCTAAATTAGCAATGTCATCAACATTGTGGAACAAAACTAGTGAACAGGTCTAATCATCGACAAACACCTGACCTGGATTGAACACGTTGAACGAATTGCTAAGAAACTCTCACCTGTAGTGGGGATCCTAAGGAAACTTCGGTATCTTATTCCCCTAAACCTTGTAAAACAAATCTACTATTCACTTGTACATAGCAAGCTCCAATATTTAAATGTTCTTTGGGCTCACTGCAGGAAATCCACACTGAATGATTTAATGACTATTCAGAATAGGGCTATTAGAAACATATTTAACCTTCCTTACTGCACTCCAGTAAAAGATCTGTACATCAGAAGTAAAATTCTACCCCTCAGCATAAGTGCAGATCTCCGAGCAGCTATGCTAATATACAAAATTAAACACAACACAATACTCTATAGCTCTCCCTACATCTTGAACTCGGACAATCATTCTTATGGAACTATGCATGCGAAGGACGTAGCCTTATATATCATTCACTCTTCTAAATACGGTAGAAATAGTTTCAAGTTCTCTGCATCACAGTTATATAATAAACTTCCTGATGAAGTAAAAAGTGCACCAACTTTGTCGGTATTTAAGAGGAAAACTATGGAAGTATTGTGGGAAAAATTCGATGCATCTTAATACATCAAATAAGTTGTTATGTATAAGATTAAATATCCTAAGTGCTTATCATTTTAAGAGACCTTGGTCTAAACAATCTTAGATATGGTATCAACCTTATAATAGGCCTATGTCCTTATTCATCAATTTGTGTTACCTTCAGAATTTTCTTCCTTGGTGTGTAAACACACATATTACTGTACAATTCCTCTGTACGAGCCTATGGCTCTTTGGAATTAATTGAATAAAATATCTATCTATCTATCTAAAAAACACAGGGGCATTGCCTCGTAACATTCCAGATTCTGTATTTCTACGTTATAATACACAAATCGGTTGTTTAATACAATCAATAATGATCTATGTTCGTGATAACTCTCTGTCACTTTCATTGCACAAGTTGGTACTTACAGTCGACAAAACCCTCCTAGATCTTTGTCAGTTATGTTCTTTGCTTCCATGATAGTCAGTTATTGCATCTCATTGGCGTTAGAATTTGCCATGTGCGTTTTGAATTCGAGCCCAAACAATGACGCAATCACCCTGCATTTAATGAATCTCCGATTTACCTAAGAGTCATTACTCTGTTATTTTATGCTCCTTGCCCATCTCTGACAAGAAATTTAATTGTGGTCTGAGTACTGGAATGCGGTACATTCAGCCTTGTGTGGCAGAACTGAGAAGAGGTGGGCTCGAAACCCACCTCAGCCATATTTAATATTTTAAAAATCTCATCTCGAGGCAATAAATGCCAGAATGGTACATTCTAACTTCTCGCTCAGTTTCAATCTTCATTCAACCCCTCAATTCTCATCTCTTTTCTTCTTCCCAGAATCATTTTCTTTTTCTTCGTCTCATCTTTTATCACTTCCAAAATAAAAGAATTGAAAATAACTTTATTCCCTATTTTTCCTCCTATCATTCTGTATCTCCTGTACTCTCTTATTGTTTCGTTGTCACAGTTTTAACTCTCCACAATCGTTCATTCCTTAAAAATAAAAGTTGGAAATAAGAAATAAAGAGGTATTGCAGAAACTAGGAGAAGAAAGAATGATGTTAAAAAAAAGTCATGAAAAATGAATTGGATTGAACGTTCCATAAGAGGAAATAGTTTGGCGACGAGCGTTGGTACAGGAAATGGTAAAATCAGAATAGGAAGAAGCTGGTTTCAACTGATTGATAACACAAAAAAATGATAAATCTTATGATGAAAGGACATGAAAATGATCATATTTGCCCTGTTCCTTATTGACAAATCTATATATAGGGTGTCATTTATGTACTTGAGTACCCTTAAGGGGCGTGTAGGGGATGGGTATAGGATCAATTTGAGATACGGAACCTGGGGTCGGAATGGCCTCCTAACCCCAGAAAACAGGTTTGTTTCAGGCCCTCCATCCCTGTAAAGTAGGGAAGCGTGCCATGTGTTACTCTGAGGTCAGGCACTCTTTCGCTGTCAACGGTCTTGGTGCGACCACCGCTCAATGCTGCGTTAGCCGAGAGCTGCATTCCTCTTGCCAATTGATAGTTCCGTCGTCTGTAACTACTACAGAAACACACGTAACTCATTGATGCTAATAATCAAAAGACAATTAATTTACAGAATCAACGATAATTTAAAAAATCAACACAGAATAAACACGCACTGTGACTACGCCCCCTCCTTCCCCTCTATAAATAAAGAAAAAAATGAAGGCGTGGCACCCCAGGAGAAACGAACATGAGACCACCGGGGCACCGCACCTCACCGCTATCTTCTCGGCTAACACAGCGTTGAGCGATGGTCGCGCCAAGACCGTTGACAACAAAAGAGTGCCTGACCACAGCGTAACACATGGCGTGCTTGCCTACTTTACAGGGGTGGAGGGCTTGAAACAAACCTGTTTTCTGGGGTTAGGAGGCCGTTACGAGCCCAGGTTCCCTATCTCAAATTGATCCTATACCCATCCCCTACACGCCCCTTAAGGGTACTCAAGTACATACAGTAAATGACACCCTGCCCCCTCTTGGTGTTTCTACATCGGGATAATCTAGGTTACTCGATACAGGTGAGGATCCTCTGCGTGGTGAGGGGGACTAGTAGCTCCTTTCTTGAGATACTGTGTGGAGCCATGAATGGTAACCAGGCATTATACAAGAAGGAGGAAGCTAAAACACCACCCACCCCCTGTGGGAGGGGGGCATAATAATACCCCCATGGTTACTAGCCCAAGCCAAGGCTTGGAAGTGGAGGCCTCGACCATACCTGCTAGAGAGGCATCCATGGTCCCTCCGCATGGGTGAAACAGTGGTTTAGGTGAAGTGGGTGCTGGTGATTGAGGTGAAGGCTCACTGCGATGAGCTGGAACCAACACATCACTTTGCCCTACGTAGCCTGGACGAGCTGCGGGTTGGGAATGGGGCGAACCCAATCTAGGGGGGAAGCCATGGCTGTGAACTCAGCAATGCCAAGTGGTTAACACGTGAGTAGGCCTACTGAAGGCGGTACTAACCTGGCTTGATAGTTCGGGCCAGGGGCGGATTGCTGGATGGATGACTGATGGGCGTGGTTACTGCTACCGAGAGCCTGAGTTGCGGGAGGACAATGTCTGGCTTTATGCCTCATCACGGAGAGTGAGAACGTCGCTCAGGACCCTAGAAGGGGCAAAAACCCTATTATAATATGAGGTATGGGCAATCAGAAAGAACCAACTTCAAACCCCACATCAAAGGAAGCCATGGAAGCTCCAGCAGAGCAGATCCATGTGCAGACAGGAGATGAAATAATGGAGACAGAAGTCCCAGTAGGGCAGGCTATCTCTAAATCCGTCCCAAAGGCAATGGAAAAAAGGGGTAAAACCGGACCCGCTCAGGAAACCTTCAGGGTTGCCAGCTCCTGAACTCACCAGCCATGAGCCCTTGAGGATGTAGCACTATCCAGGGTGCACCAGGGCTACACACACCCTGCCTCCTTGAGGGTCTTGAGCAGAAGATATGAGATATTAAGAAAAGAATGAGGCTATCAGGAATGATTAGACAAGGGCCAATTAAGGCGGGAAAGTGAAAGAGGGTGCTGAATGCATCAACAACTGACGAAACAGGAAGGACAGTCGTTATGGCCCTTGGTGAACGAGACTTTGAAGAGCTCAAGAAGAGAAGCCTGAAGGCTAAACTCGGACTTGGGCAAATCAGGTTTCAGGTCATCAAAGGAAAAACGAAACCCAATGTTGGCAAGGATGGTACTGAAAGTACTTCAGGCCAACCTTCAACATAAAAAAAGTAGCTGTGGCCAATTTCGCCAAAAAGTTCAAGTCCGAGGGTATTGACGTGGCCCTTATTCAGGAGCCATGGGTAGTCAAGGGCAAAGTAGCAGGACTGGCGGAATCTGGAGGTAAGCTAATGTACGATACAATATCGGAAATACCCAGAACGTGCCTTCTTGTGAGTGGGGAACTACAATGTCTTCTATTGCAGGAGCAATGTTCACGGGATTTGACTGTGGCCAAGGTAAAACTTGGAAATTGGGAAGGACCTAGAGAAGTAATTATAGGCTCTGCGTACTTCCCATATGACTCAACTAATCTGCCTCCAACAGAAGAAGTTGAGAACTTAATTTGCAACGCAAAGAGGAAAAGAGAACACCTAGTCCTGGGAGCGGATGCAAATTCACACCACATGGCTTGGGGCAGTACAAACTGCAATGCAAGAGGTGAGTCTTTACTAGAGTTTATCATGAGAACTGAGATCATGATACTAAACCTAGGAAATAAACCAACATTCATAAATAAGAATCGTAGGGAAGTAATAGACATTACAATGAGCACTACGCATATTGCAAATTTCATTAAAGATTGGAAGGTGCTGGAGGAACCATCACTGGCAGACCACCAGCATATCCAATTTGCAATAGATGCGAGACAAAGTAGAATCGAAATGTACAGAGACCCCAAAAGAACTAACTGGGATGGATACAGAGAAGTTCTGGGGCAGGCTGTGCAGAAGATCCGAACTGATGTGAGGGGACAGAGAGAATTGGATGAGGCAGTGGAACCTTTAGAGGATGCCATTATAGACTCATACCATGATAACTGTCCTCTCAGAGAAAAGAAGAACACCAAAAACGTCAGGTGGTGGAACAACAACCTAGCCAAATTGAAGAAAGAGGTTAGGGCTTTGTATAAAATATCATCTAGATATGGTATGTGGAATATATATCATAGGAAACTCACTGAGTATAACCTAGAAATACGGAGAGCAAAGAGAAAATCTTGGAGACTGTTCTGTGAGAAAGTGGAAATGCACACTGAAGCAGCAAGGCTTCAGAAGGTTCTCAAAGCAACTCACATAAACCAAGTAGGAACACTGGAAAGATCCGATGGAACATTTACTCAGGGAGGGAGGGACACGCTAGAGATGTTGATGGCGAGTCATTTTCCTGAGGCTGAGGAGATGACAGAGGAAGAAGAGATTGGAACAGAGGCCAAAGCTCAAAGAGCAGACTGGAACTGTGCCAAAAGACTAGTAAAACCCAATCAAGTGAGATGGGCAATCGACACGTTTCAACCCATACAGGCTCCGGGGCCAGATGAGATACTTCCGATACTCCTTCAGGAAGGACGGGAGATACTCGTCGAGGCGCCTTGACGAACCTATTCAGAGCTAGTCTAGCCCTAGGGTACGTGCCGAAATCATGGTCTGAGGCTAAAGCGGTATTTATACCGAAGCCTGGTAGGGCGAATTATGCTCAAGCCAAAGCCTACAGACCATTATGCTTAAATTCCTTCATGCTAAAAACAATGGAGAAAATTATGGATAAATACATCCGAAGAACTGTGCAACTGAACTCAATGATACATGGAAATCAGTTTGCATATAGACCAGGCAGATCCACTGAAGCAGCACTCCATCAATTGGTTTGCAAAATAGAGGAAAGCCTAGAATATAAAGAAATAGCACTGGCGGCATTTCTAGACATAGAAGGGGCCTTCAGTAATACAACCTATGACTCTATGATCAAAGCAGTAGAAGAGAGCAAGGTCAGCAAAACCGTCGTAAAATGGATTAAATCTATGCTGGACGGAAGAAGGATAAAAGCAACCCTGTTTGATGAGACGCTAACGGTTAGGGCCACTCGAGGCTGTGCTCAGCGAGGAGTGTTATCTCCTCTGCTGTGGAACCTTGTAGTGGACAAAATCATAGCCAGGCTCAACGAACAGGGTTTGTATACACAAGGATATGCAGACGACCTAGTGATTGTAGTACGAGGTAAGGTGATGAGTGTCATACAGGACCTCATGCAGAGATCACTTAACCTTGTAGAGAACTGGTGTCGGGAAGAACAACTTTCCGTTAACCCGAATAAGATAACTCTGGTCCCTTTTACAAGAAAGAAAAAAATAGAGGGAAAGAGAACACTGAAGCTCTTTGGGCAAGAAATCTATATGTAAGAACAGGTACTATATCTTGGAGTAGTGCTAGACAAAAAGCTAACCTGGAATCCGCATATAGAAAGGAACATAACCCGGGCCAAGAACTTACTCTATGTGTGTAAGAGACTTTTGGGACAACATGGGGTCTAAATCCGTCGGTGGTAATGTGGATATACACAATGATCATTAGACCACTGATAACCTATGCTTCAATCATTTGGTGGGAGAAAGCAAAACAAGGAAATGTCGGCAGCAGATTAAATAGTCCGCAGAGAATGGCATGTGTAGCTATAACTGGAGCTATGAAAACTGCGCCGACAGAAGCCTTGAATACATTACTGGATCTCCCATCTCTATGCAACTTCATAGAGGGACAGGCTAGAATGAGTTCATATAGATTGAAACAAACAGAATGCTGGAAAGCACAAAGGCCCAATCTAGGACACTGTAAAATTAACAGAGTTATAACAGGGGAAGTACTATACATGCCTTCTGATTACATGACACCAAAGTATAACTTTGAGAAACCATTTGAGACCCAAATAATAAAAAGGGAAGACTGGGATATCAACAAGTGGAAGACCGATAGAGAGGATATAGTGTGGTGGACTGATGGCTCAAAAACTGTAAGTGGTACAGGAGGAAGGATCAACGGGGAAAGACCTGAGAGATCAATTCAAATGAGCCTGGGCAGACACACTACTGTCTTTCAAGCGGAGGTGTTAGCTATCACCACGTGTCTTGAAGAAAACCTGAAAATGAAATATTAAGATAAGAACATTTTCATTTTTACGGATAGCCAATCAGCCATTAAGACACTAGAGGCTGTCTGGATAACATCCAAAATAGTATGGTACTGCCACTCAGTTCTCCTGAAGCTTGAAGAGTACAACACCGTTAAAATAATATGGGTACCAGGGCATACAGGTATAGAAGGTAATGAAAGGGCAGATGAACTGGCCAGAAAAGGAGCAGAGATACATTTTGTAGGCCCAGAACCTGTATGTGGGATCTCTTACAGACAAGCCCGACATGTAATAGGTAAATGGGTACAAAAGAAGCAAATAGAAAACTGGAAAAAGACTCCAGGTTGCAGACTTGCAAAGGAACTGATAAAAGGACCAAACAAGAAGCACACTAAAGAACTTCTACAACTTAGCAGAGGAAATATAAGATGGGTTGTGGGACTATTGACAGGACACTGCCATCTTAAAAAACACCTACATAGAATTGGAGTAATAAGAGACATCATCATCGGCTTTAACTCGAATCCGAGTATAAATCTTCTTCCTTCAGTCCAGTTTGTGGATGTGTTTACGGTGACTAAAGAGTCCAATCCTGGCATGGAACAAGCGACCACACAAGTCGCATAGTATTGCTGGAGGAGGACGTGGTTGGGCTGCTCGAAGTTTCCTAGCTTGACGCTTGGCCTCTTCATGTATGCGTCGATCCCTTTCAAACGTCTTTACAGAATCCGAGATGGTACGGCGCCAAGTTGAGCGGTTTTCAGCCAGCATGTCCCAGGTTTGTGGATCAAGACCTGTCAATTTCAGGGTCTGCTTAAATTGGTCCTTGTAGCGCCTCTTAGGACCACCATGAGGTCTGGTGCCATAGCATAACTCACCATATAGCATTTGACGAGGTAATCTCACATCATCCATCCGATGGACATGACCAATCCATCTAAATTGGTGACCTATTATGGATGATTCTATGCTGTTGATTTGAGCCTTTTCCAGAACAGCAATATTGGTAATGCGGTCTTCCCATTTAATCCTCAGGATTGATCGAAGTTTTTGTAGGTGAAAACGCTCAAGCTTCCTAAGATCACGTCGGTAAAGGGTCCACGTTTCACAGCCATACAACAATGTAGAAATGACTACTGCTTTGTACACCATAAGCTTTGTACTCATGGATAGATCTTTATTCATGAAGACCCGGTGCGCTAATCGTCCATATGCTGCATGGGCTGCGCCAATTCTCTTATCCACATCCTGCTCACAGGTACAGCTCACAGAAATGGTACTGCCCAGGTACGAGAAGTGGTCAACCTGTTCTAATGGCAAATTTGAAATGGAGATATTGAACTGAGGAAGAGGTGTGCCTGGTGAAGGTTGTGCCAAGACTTTAGTCTTATTGACATTTATGGTAAGACCAAAGCGATCACATGCACTTTTGTAACAGTTAACTGACTCTTGCAGCTCTTCTGGTGTGAGAGTTGGTGACGCAGCATCATCTGCATACAACATGTTAGTAACCTTAGTAACCTGAGTTTTCCTCAAGGAGCGGAGACGAGTTAGGTTGAAAAGCCCTCCATCAAAACGATACTTGATCTCCACGCCTGGGATGTTTGTGGGTGAATCATAAAGCATTGCAGCCAAGTACAGCGCAAAAAGCGTTGGAGCCAGTACACATCCTTGTTTCAGTCCATGGGTAATGGGAAATTCATCGGACATCTTATTCTGATGGTAAACCTGACCTGTCATGCCATCATGGAGAGCTTTGATTAGATCTACAAAACGCTGAGGGCAACCAAACCGCTTCAGCACTGCCCACATGGCTGGTCTTGGAACCGAATCAAATGCCTTTTCCAAGTCATAAAAGACTAAGAAGAGTGGATTCTGTTGTTCTCTACATTTTTCTTGTAGCTGTCTCACACAGAAAATCAAGTCAATTGTGCTTCTGGAAGTTCTAAATCCGCATTGTGACTCTGGGAGGATCCTCTCAGAGATAACCTTGAGGCGGTTAAGTAGAATTCTTGCAAGAATCTTCCCCACAATTGATAGCAGTGATATACCACGGTAGTTGCCACAAACACTGCGATCACCCTTTTTAAAGATAGTGACGATAGTGGCATTCTTTAGGTCTCCAGGTACCTTTCTTGATTCCCAAATTCTGAGGATAAGGATGAAAATTCTTGATTTGAGGGAATGACCTCCGGCTTGAATTAGTTCCAGAGGGATGTTATCTGGGCCAGGTGCTTTTCTGGGTTTCAATTGGGTGAGAGCTGCACTGAATTCTTGATAAGTAGGAGGTACTGCCAACCACAGTTGTTCAGGTTGTTGCGGCACATCACAGAGGAAGTCTTCAGCAGCTTCTGATGGACGATTTAGGAGATTGGAGAAGTGCTCCTTCCAGCGTTCCAAGATTTCTTGACTATCAGTAAAGGTAGTAGAATTATCAGCGCTTTTCAGTGTACCTGATGATGAGCGAGATGGTCCATATATTTCCTTGAGTACGGCATAGAAGTTCCTCAAGTCTCGAGCATCCGATAGTCTCTGCAGTTCCTGAGCCTTCTGTTGCCACCAAGTATTTTTAATCTGCCTTATCTGCGTCTGGCATTTACCCTTGAGTTCCAGTAGTTTATCTCTCTTTGTGTTGGAAGTTGGGTCTTGAAGATGGGCAAGATAGGCATTCCTTTTGGCATTGATGAGAGACAGAATTTCCTCATTGTTGTCATCAAACCAGTCTTGTCTTTTCCGCACTATAAAACCAATGGTTTCCTCAGCTGACTGTGTGATAATCTTCTGTAATGTGGCCCATTCTTGCTGAATATCATTTGTTACTGGGTTTTCTGATAACTGGGTGACGATCCTGTTTCCAAAATGTTTGTACATGGATTCATCCTGAAGTTTGGATGTATTAAACTTCTTTCTTGGCAAATTTTTGATGTTCCTAGGTGGTTTAGGTCTGATGGATATCCTGAGCTTACATATAAGAAGTTTATGATCTGTCCAACAATCGTCTATATTCCTTGCTGTTCTGGTAATAAGAGTGTCCTTCTTATCACATTGCCGGGTAATGATATAATCAAGAATGTGCCAATGTTTGGAACGAGGATGCATCCACGTGGTTTTGAAGCGGTCAGGTAGCCGGAACTGCGTGTTGGTAATGAAAAGTTCGTGTTCTGCACAAAGACCAAGAAGCAACAGTCCATTGGGATTACATTTTCCAAGTCCCTGTTTGCCCATCACATTATTCCATAGCCTGTGATCTTTCCCAACTCTGGCATTGAAGTCACCGAGGAGCAAGAGTTTATCTGCAGATGGTACCTTGGAGATGATTTCACTTAGCTGATTATAGAACTGAGCCTTTACTTCATCATCAGAATCTAAGGTAGGAGCATAGGCAGAGATGAGTGTCATAAAGGAACCTCCTGAGAGTGGTATGCGGAGAGTCATGAGCCTTTCGCTGATTGCAATGGGCGTAAGTTGGTGATAATTTACCAGTTTGGTCTTCACAGCGAAGCCCACACCATGAATACGACATTCACCCTCATCCTTTCCTTTCCAGAAGATGGTATATCCTGTTCCAGATTCAGTAATCTTGCCTTCAGCAGACAGCCTAGTTTCACTGAGAGCAGCAATGTCAACGTTGAGTCTTGATAACTCATGGGTTACGAGAGCTGACCTTCTCTCAGGTCTAATGTTATTGTCAAAATCAAGCAAGGTTCTGATGTTCCATGATCCAATAATCAAATTGTGATTCTTTACTGTTTTTGAGTTTCGACCGCATGAGGGGTGACCTGCTGAGTGCGGTTGCCCAGCCGGACCAAGATTGTGACTTCCGATGTTTAGCCCACCTTTTCTAGGGCCTTCCCCATGTGGGGTGGGCAGCGGTGATCCTAAATAGGCCTGCCCAAACACAGATGCAGGACCGAATTCCTGAGTAGTCACAGAGTCTCCGGAAGACGACCATCACACATCTGCTGCCAACGTGCAGGTCCGAACTAGGGGCTTCCAGTTACACCCATAACCTGCCCCCACCGTCCATATCCCATCGCCGTTGGACTTTGAAAAGTGACGTTCGGAAGAAGTGCCACTGGCGTGAATTTGTTTAGGGTGGATCTCAGCTTGCCAGGACGAGACCCACACACTATGATCTCTGAGCCTTATCCTGCGGCTCACAAAGAATGAGACATGCAGGACCGAACACAGAGACTGCAACGAACTGCCGCATACTCAAGTACTACTGAGGTGCGCCTTTACAGCCAGTCCGTCTGGCGTGGCCTCTTCCGCCTCTATGACCGTTGGGAGCCATGAGAGTGATTGGCACCTCATCCGCTCATTTTGCCGTTGGGCCAAAACCTGCCCATCCTAACTATGGACAATAGTTTGCCCTATTAAACCTGAGCAATAGGCTGCCCCTTCCGCCAACCACACTGTGCCAGAGTTCACCTCTTTCACTGCAGTTACCGTTGAGGACTTCACCGTAACCCTGGCAAGGGACCCTAACAAGGTACTACCAGCCGGGGCAGCTGGACCAAGGTTTTTTAAAGAGGTGTTACTCCTCTATCACTCCCTACTTGATCATACTATATATATATACTGTAACACTGTATAACACTACACTAGGTGCTATTGCACCACACTGTAACACTCCACTAGTAGCAATACCAACACTGTATAACACTACACTAGGTGCTATATGTAGGAAATGCAATGAAGCAGAAGAATCAGATGAACACGTACTTTTTGAATGTGAGGCGCTGGGAAGAATAAGAATCTCCACACTGGGGCTGCCGGGTGAAGAGAGAAAATACTAGAGGACCCAATAAGATTGATCTGCAGCTTTGTGAAGGGAGCAGAGATATCCAGGTGGGAATGAAGGAAACACATGGTAGCAAAAGATCTTGGAGGTCGACGCTAAACAGGAACCTGACAAACAAGGAGCCCCATGAATAAAAGAAGAAGAAGAAATGACACCCTGTATATAAAAATCAATGTCACGTGATAGTTTGTCTGTTTGTGTGTATGTCTCCTATGCGTTCATATACCATTCGCCCGATAGCGATGAAACTTTGGTGAAATGTTGAGTACATTCGGGGGAAGGTTTCAGGCTTAGTAAATCCATATAACAATAGGTAGCACATGAGTAGATTCAACAAATGAGCGACGACGTTTCAACAAAGTCCCATATGCGTTCATATACCATTCGTCCGATAGCGATGAAACTTGGGTGAGATGTTATGTACACTCCAGGGAAGGCTTGTGGCTCAGTAAATCCATATTACAATAGGTAGTGTACGAGTGGATTAAACAAATGAACGATGACGTGCGAAGCATTTCAACAGAGTCTCCTATGCGTTCATATGCCATTCATCCGATAGCGATGAAACTTTGGTGAATCGTTGATTACACTCCAAGGAAGGTTTCAGGCTTAGAAAATCCATTTTACATTAGGAGCGCACAAGTAGATTCAACAAATTAGAAACGGTGCGCGAATCGTTTAAACAAAATCTTGTATGCGTTCATATGCCATTCATTCGATTGCGATGAAACTTTGAAGAGTTGTTGTGCATGCTCCCACGAATGTTCCTAAATTAGTAAATTCATTTTAAAATAGTTAACGGAAAACTAAAAAAAAATAGTGTATCCAAAAGCACTTTAAGAAACAAAATTACAACTCCAACACTTTCTTTGATTGGCATTGCAACGCATGCCAGGTACAGCTTGTATAATATATAAGGTGCGTTCAAAAAGTAACGAGCCGGAGGCATAATTACAGAAACCAGTACCTGTATGTTAGAAGTATTGGCCCTGGCTGTTGAGGCACTTGTCCCACTGTGACACGAGGCGGTGAATGGCTGTCTCATAAAATTCCCTGGGCTGCGATGTGAACCAGTTCCGCACGTACTGCTGGACGTAACAAATTCACAAATAAATTTGATACAATGGTCCGGCTAGCTCAAAACAGTTGCCAGCGTTTCGCCCCAGTGTACCAATGGGCTCTTCAGTTGGTTATGGTACACCTCACCAAGACGCGTGGCTAGTACATACTGTGAAGGCCGCTGCAAGGCACAAGGATTAGCAAGGTAAGCTAACATTATTTCTGAAAGGAAGTTACGACTTCCATAGTACATTGGCGCTGCTCGTGGCAACATTTGTGCCTTGCAGCGGCCTTCACAGTATGTACTAGCCACGCGTCTTGGTGAGGTGTACCATAACCAACTGAAGAGCCCATTGGTACACTGGGGCGAAACGCTGGCAACTGTTTTGAGCTAGCCGGACCATTGTATCAAATTTATTTGTGAATTTGTTATGTACATTGCTCAATCGGACAATTTTCCATCCTGTTTCCTATGGGAACAGATATTTCCAATACTGCTGGACGTTGGCGTCCGAGGTGAATCGTTGGCCCCGCAGGGCCCTCTTCAGGGGACAAAAACATGGCGTAATCACAGGGAGAGAGGTCTGGACTGTATGGAGGGTGGCCGAGAACCTCCCATTTGAATTTCTGCAGGAGTGCCTTCACTGTGTTGGTCGTATGAGGTCGTGCATTGTCGTGGAGCGACCACGGTGGCTATGGCGTTCAGTGTCACTCGGCGGTCCTGGGTAATGAGTGCATCAACCAGCTGAACGTTGTCATCGGTAATGCAGGGGGGTGCCCCAGACCGGTCATCATCGGCTAACGACACCCATTCTTCCCTGAAGCGCTTGTGCCACGCCTTGACCCTTGCAAGGGACCTGCAGTGTTCGCCGTACACTTGTGACATTCGGCGATGAATGTCCGTTCTCCCTACTCCTTCCGCTGTCAGAAATCGAACAACACCTCTTTGCTCTTCGGTTGACGCTTCCATGTCACTGTTTGCAATGCGACTGGCAGCGTTGGACGATTGATGCATGCTGCTGCTCGCTTTGTATCGTCGCGTGACGTGCACGCGTGCCCTCTAGCGACGGGCTGTGATCTTCCACGCTCTGGTCGGAACCACACCTCGTTACACATGCCACGATTAGCCGATGTCGTCACCGGTTTGCGCATTCCAGCCTCCGGCTCATTACTTTTTTAACGCACCTTATAAGAAGAAGATTAAAACCTTAAGTCAATATATGATGTACTTTTAATGTTGCACTGGTTTCGGCCACATTGTGACCTCCCTCAGCGCAAGTTATAATAAGAAAAGGTGCAAGAACTTACAGTTAACAAATTTACCACAACAGAAGTTATCATCAGATTTGGAATGATTCTGACCACCTAAGACTTCAATTGTTCCATCTGCCTGCTCCCCACATTCTCATGTATTCGGATTTCTTGGTATTAAGCCACAGTTTAATCTCCACCAATCTAGAATCCCATTTTTGTGTTAGTTTTTGTAGACTCTCATTCTCCTCAAAGAAGATAACAACAGGCAGGATTTGTTCAGGAATTTTGTTTTTGGTCAGGGAAAGTCAGGAAATAGTGTGAAAAAATGGCGCGAGTCAGGGTAAAATGGCGAAAAGTATTAGAAAGTCAGGAATTTTATATTAACCATACAGTATTTTGTGTTTTAGAGCCATATTTTGATGTAACTAGTTCAACTAATCTCTTAAGATAAAAAGCAATAACTCACTGGATATTATGGTAAGTTTCCATTTTTACAGTAAATCATAGTAAAAACTTCTTTTACTTATTTTTTTGTACGCTCTTTTGGCGTTGGCATAGTACTTTGATTTATGTATTATTGCATTATAATTTACTTTATGTTCGACGATGTGGAAATTTAAACATCATGTGTCGGAAATCTGTATCATAATGAGGCTCATTATAACACTATTTTTCATTATGAAACAGTTTCTCCCACCAATCAGAACTCAAGAAACAGTTGTGTGGCCAATTAGATAAGAATACCTTCGCGCATGCGCTCAAAATCCAACATATGTCTGTGTTGTCAAGCAAAGTGAATGGTCTCTGCTTCCGGAGTGCCTTGACCACGCATGCGCTCTGTTCAGTCACCAATAATAACTAATAACTGAATTAACTGAATCCCACAGATATTTATGAATATTTATGTTAAAACATATAATAAACATATAATAAAGGCAGACAGATGGAGAGATGGAAGAAGAACGTATGGTTTTAGGAGAGACAGATCAACTTTTGATCTAATCTTTACACTAAGGCATATGATGGAGAAAAGATGGGAGTTTGGAAAAGACATGGTGATGACTTTTATTGATATTGAGAAAGCTTATGACAGTGTGCCTAGACAGGTGGTGTGGGATGTATTAAGAAAAAGGCAAGTTAACAGTGCAGAAGTGCAAATGGTGAAAGCTATGTACAAATATTGTGTCAGTAGCGTAAAGACCACTATAGGAGAAACAGAATGGTTCAAGGTGGAAACGGGTCTCCGTCAAGGAAGTGTATTGTCCCCCTTACTATTCATCATAGTCATGGATGAAATCCACAAGAATGTTAAGCAGAGATTGGGACAAGAGGCAATAAAGGCCATGCTGTTTGCAGATGATATAGTGATATGGGGTGAGGATGAAAAGGAAGTACAAAAACAAGTAGATGTATGGAACCAAGAGATTGAGAAGTTTGGGATGAAAGTTAGCACAGAGAAGAGCAAGACAATGGTAATGTCAAGGGGAAGTAAGGAGGGAAGAGGAAAGATAGAAGTGAACGGAAAAATTCTAGAAGTGGTGAAAAGTTTCAAGTACTTGGGAAGTGTGATCACAGAAGATGGAAAGATTACTGAGGAAATTGGAAAGAGAATACAACAAGCGAACAGCTTCTACCAGAGTGTTAGGGGTATTCTGTGGAACCAAGATGTCCCAAAGAAATGTAAGCAGGTATTATATTCAACCTATTATGGACCCGTACTAACATATGCAGCTGGAGCATGGACCACTACAAAAAGAGAGGAGAGTAGAATACAAGCAGCGGAGATGAAATTCCTAAGAGGTATAGAAGGGAAGACCAGAAGAGATAAAATCAGAAACGAGGAGATAAGAAGGAGGACAGGAATCTTGAAGCTGCAGGACAGGATAGAAACAACCAAGTTAAAGTGGTATGGACATATGATGAGAATGGGAGAGGAGAGAGTGCCAAAGAAAGCTTTTCTGGAAAAGGTTTCGGGGAAGAGACCGCGCGGAAGGCCCCAAAAGAGATGGGCAGATACAGTGTGGGAGTGCGTGGAGAAGAAGGGAGGAAAACCTGAAGATGTACTTAAAGGGGGAGAGGAGTGGTGGAGAGACAGGCAACGTTGGAGGTCCTTGATTCACAACCCGACCCAGGAAGCTGGAAACGGGAAATGAAGAAGAAGATAAACAGTCGTATGCAACTCGCCTATAATGGTAATTAAGACACTCGTATGGAAATTATAAAACTCGCATACTCGTGTCTTAATTATAGCCATTATAGGCTCGTTGCATAATGTACTATTGTTTTGTATTTTAAATGAATAAAGAAGCACGCGTTGGGGAGCTAAGGGGATGGTGGAGGCTGCAAATAAAAAGATATATATGTATATATATATTTGCTCAATAAAGCTTTTTTCCGATGTTACAATGACTTCGCGAGTCAGGAATTTTGTTGAATTTGGTCAGGAAAAGTCAGGAAAATTGACATTGAAAATTCTTTGGACACCATGTATTTGCAGACACTGTGTTCACACAAAGGAGAGAGCCAACCCTTGATGAAGATGAAGATTAAAACAACAGCTCATAATAGTGATCTATTTATTGCAATGTTGTTCAATATACAAATAGTGATCTATTTATAGCAATATACAAATTTGATAAGATTGCAACAGGATATAAAGATGCATATCTCAATAGAAGGCCCAAGTATAGGATACATAATATCATTGACAATCAGCATTTTTTAAATCCTTCCTTCTTTCAAACAAGGGAGAGGAGACAAATGAAAACTTGGTATGCAGAGTTTATATCGCTTTACCTTTTGAGCAGTATGGATGCACATGTACGTATTGAACTTGGTACCAGAGCAGTATTGACGTAAAGAGACGTTCGACTTTGAAATGAGCTCCAAGTGTGCTGGCATTTATCAGCCACGTTGGTGGAACTTTAGTTTTCCATTTATTTCTGCTTTGAACAAGTGCTATTCTTACTTTCCTAAGCTTCTACTGCAGTGATGCACCTGAAGTACTTCTTACGGCAATCTGTTCAGGCACATTGCGTGCAAAGAGGACTTTGGATATTGTTATTATGTTATCTAGGCTGCTTTCCTTTAGATAATGACTGGCCTTGGAATAGAGGTGGTATATGTTTATTCTTGAGCTGTTTCCTAGCAATGATAGTCGATTGTATCTTCACAAGTAGCCCACGAAAATGGCATTACCAGTCGTGGAAGGAGTCTAGACATAAAGGAGGTATCAAGCATATTCACGATTGCAGAGTCTCAGGACGAGCTGATAAACTGTGTTTTGTTGATGGCGATCTTTATAGTCTACTTTAGCTTATATGTACTTCAGAGAGAATTATCATTATTAATGAGATTTATTCATTTTACTCTTTATTATTAATAGTATCAACATGAACTTTTATTTATTGTATTTCATGAAATGTTATCATATGTGCCATATTTAAGTGTAAGAGAGGGCCATCAGCCCTAACTTTGCTGTTACCAAAGATATGAACTAAATAATGAATTGCAGACACACTGCCACATTCTCCAGTATACCAATTTTACATTTATAGCCTTTCCCTTCCTCAGGGTTAAAACACTCCACATATGAGTAAACTATTGACTTGTATAGTTAAAAGGATAATATTCTAAAAAGGACTTCATTGTGTATATAAAACTATTTCATAATATCAACATTCTTAATTAAAATTCAACAATAAATTCATCTATTCCTACAGAGCAATGTGTTAAAACCATTATCGTAACAAGTGTAAGAGGAAGTGTGACTCTCAGCAAGTGACCTTGAAAAATGTGAATCGGGAAATGATTGCAATGCTACGTGGACAGCAATGGGTTAAACCTCAGCCTTCGTTAACCTCCGGCCTGAGGTAGTATGCCGTCATAGCACTCAGGTGGCCTGACAAATGCATATAAGTGCATACATGGTGAATTTCTAACGCGTATTAAATGTGTTCTATGGTGATTTGAGCAAGTATTCATGTGTTAAACTACTTGGAAAGCATTGTTTTATGTATCGTAGTGTTCATAGGGCTGTATTATTTCAACTTAGTTGTAATGCTTGGTGTTTTGAGAACAAGTACTGCGATCACTGTATCAAAAAGAGGGGGGGAGGGGGGGGGGGTCCAAATTGTGCCCAATTACATTAGGCGAAAAAACAAGTATTTAAACACCCTAACCTGAAAGAAATATTACATAGTATATAAAAACGTGTTGTTCAGAGAGGATTTAAAAAGAAATTGGCCTAACAACACAGGCGCGGATTCAGGGAGGGGGGGGGTCACCTCCCCCAAACGGAGACCAAATTTTTTTGCAAACTAAAAAAAAAAAAAAAAAAAACCACACAATAACCAGACAAATAAAACTTAACGAATTTTAACTGAAAAACAGTTTTTTTTTTCATTTTATTCAATACTGAAAATATCTTTATTGCAATTATTATGTTCTGTTACAACTGTACATATTCACAACTTCATACCTGTTATATAAAAATGATTATTTATATAATAAAATTGACTCGTCTATTTTGTTTAGTAAACCTTGTGATTACCGAATCGATATTTATAGTGATGCCACGATGAAAGTGCAGCAACGCACGGTAGAAATTTGGGGCTTTTTTCGCACCAAAAAATGTTGCCGACGTCCAAACTGCAAGCTTGGTTGGCAATTTAAGCTGTGACTTTCTCCCTTTGTCGGTACCAACTCGACTTGCCGAAACTGTAATGTACCTTGATACTTTTCTGGAAGCTCGATGTAAAAGTAGCAAAACACGCCTTTTAATGTGTACGAATATTTTTGGTGCGCTAAACGCATCAAATTTCTATCCATGTAGCTTGCAAAAAAATTGGTCTGGTTTTGTACGTTTGGTTATTTTGTGATTGCGTTTTTAGTGATACCATTTTTGTGGTGTTTGAAGCCATATTTTCAGTGTCGCCTTAGTAAACAAGTGTTTAGTGCTTTTCAGTCGGTCAACACGAATGTACCCAGTCGACCGCACAGTGAGTTCTAGTAAACACGAAAACTGCGAGTAGCTGTAGTACGGAAGACAATCAGATAAGTAGTTAGCCTAAAAATTTTATAGTTTAACCATAGTTTACAACCATATAATCTCTCTAAAGTACAAACTCCGGATATCAATCACCATTTAGCATTTCACCTAACATCATATATACTGGATTTAGCATACACTGACAGTTGCAGTACCAATACTGCAACTAAATAATTGTACATATTGTAAATATTTTCACCTGTATTTCAAACATAGATTTTATAGCCTAAGTGTAATGGATCTGATGATGATCGCTTGACGATCGAAACTGGTCATCCTAGTGTTTTATTAATCTCATGTAATTTATTTCAGGATTAGGGCATAACCCATCTCTTTTGGGTACATTCGTGTTGACCGACTGAAAAGCACTGAACACTTGATACCATTTTTCTTAACAATTTCGATTCTCTGACCCCCCCCCCAAAGCCAAACTCTAGATCTGCACCTGTAACAACAGAAGATGCTACAAATAAGAAAAGTTTAACTACAGCACTTAAAAATATGACTTTTCATTTTCCACTCATAAAAAAGAAAATTCCAACAAGAATATTTTCCGCCCAAGAAAGGGCAAGAAGATCAATACGCATGAAGAAGTTCTGGGAAGACTGCAAGGCTCGTACAGTTCCTACTAGTCCTAGTCGACGAACTAATGGTTGGTTAAAGTGATCCTTTGTGGTCTCACCAGTGATACTGACAGCTTATTGCAACATTGCCGGGCTCAGCGTGCGTGTTCATTGCGGAGATAAGGCTGCGCTTGACAAGGTCACTTTTACCGGCCTAGCAGTGCGTATAGGGGGGATTTACCCTGTATTTAATAAATGTACTTAAATATGAGGGAGTTCTAAAATACATGAGCTAAAAATGTATTATAAAGGCATTAAATCACGTGGGAATTGAATGGGGAAATAGTTAACACAGATTAGTGGGGACGCAGTGTAGAAGCAGAGACATCACACTTACTCTTCCATTTGCTATGTCATTATCGTACAAAATAAGCTTCCACTAGAAAGACTAGAATAGCATGTTACAATAAAATGCCTTTTAAAAAACAGATCTAAAATTCTGCAGTCTAATCTATCAGTCTCAAAATTCCAAACCTCGTGCAGATCCTAACAACCTACAGTATGTCGATACAGAGATGGAGTTGTCAATGGATCAGTGGTAGATACCCAGTCAAGGAAGTTAGACTTTTGAAGGGAGGCATTGATTCATGTCAGCTCGTAAAAGACCTCTCAAATCACATCTGTTGATTAAAAGTCAAAGTGAATTAAATCTCAGTCAAAGAAATTCTGGTTTCACTGCTGGGTGGCAGTGGAAACAGAACATTCAAATGGCTCCAGCTCAACACCAGGTAACTGCAATAACTGTTATTTTCTTCATGTTGAAACGCACCAACTGCTGCACTAATTTCCTTTCAACACGAAATAACTTACTTGATGGCTGTGGTAATAGCACAAGCGTTGCCAGGACATGGTTCCATTCAACACAAAAACATGCATCTTGCTTCCTAGGACACAAAATCGCAGTAAAAAGGATTTGTCAATAATGTGGACTTAGTGTCTTTCAACAACAAGCGATTCAATTATTATAACAGCAAACTAAACCGTGGTTAATTTAAAAGTTCTAAAAAATTAATTTTGAATTACAGAGAGCCTTCTTAAGTATCCATTTTTTACTGATTTCGCAATACTGGAGGGCATATGACTATGAAGTTGAAGAAAATACCACTCCACCTGAAAGGAAAAATTTACAAGTCCATGATAATGCCAGTTGGACTCTATGGAACATGATGTTGGCCAGCTTCAACCAAACATGAACAAGCCCTCCATGGAATGAAAATGAAAATGCTGTGTTGGTCCATGGGTATTACAAGGTTTGACCATGTCAGAAATGAACATTTAAGTAAGCAAATAGGAGTTGCAATAAAATGAGCGAAGCGTGTCTTTGTAGATATGGACATGTCACTAGATGTGATGAGAACTTGGTGGTAAAAACGGCCCTCCGATATGATTCAGGAGGGTATCGACCCCATGGGTGCCCAGAGAAATAATGGATAGATTCACGAAAGACCTCCTGGTATGCTGCCTCAAAACTAAAGGTGCCCTTGACAAGAAGAAGAGGCGAACGACAAGCAAGCAGTCCCTGCGTCAATGCGGGAAATATGCTAGGAAAGAAGATTATGACTTTGAAGTTCTGCCCTTTTAAATACAACCAACAATCTCACCAATTTGCAAGACTGAAAACGGTTCTGTAGGCCCTAGTCTCAAATCATTAAAAGACCCCCCCCCCATGGTTTAGTGGCTAGAGTTCTTGGCTATCGCCCTGGAGATCCGGGTTTGATTTCTGGCTCTGCCAAGAAATTTTAATTCTGGCCTAAGGGTTGGAATGAGGTACACTCATCCAGTGGTTTTCCCTCTTCTACCCCTGGCAAATGCTGTGATAGTTCTTAATTTTAAGACCATGGCCACCTCCTTCCCAATGCTATCCCCAATTTACAATTACACACAAAATAGCTTTCAAAATTACACAGGTTATCACACAAATGCACGGGGCTATATGACCACTCTGTCGTAAACCCTAAAATAAGAAACAACAAAAAAATCAACAACAATATTTTTTTGGCTTTTTGGGTAATTTCTGTGCAATGGTGTCATTATTATTACTTCGATGGCCATATTTGCCAGTCTTCAAAAATCCTGATTTGACGGACATAGACAATCACTGGAAGTAGGAATGACTACGATACTCCTTTGATGTTGCTCTCGGTCCGATTGATGAGCTTCCAGCTGTTGTTTTGCTGTGGCAGTGCATTCGAAAGCAAATTGCACAATCTGTTACCTTTAAGAGGCTAGTTTGCCAGGTAAACATTGGAAGTACAGTAGACTGTCGGCTATCCGGCCTACTTAATACAGTTCCAATAATTTTTCCAAAGCTTTAACAAGCGGGCTTCCGCTAGAACCCTATGTGGTACTTCAAAATATTTTATGCACATCTTGTACTTCTGGCACATGTGGAGCCACAATTATAAGGTACAGTGTTGGTTCTTAAGTTCAGGGGCTGCGACAACGTGGTCATGTAGCCCCGTGTACTTTGGGTGTGTGTAGAACCTGTCTGATAACCGGTGTTAATTGTGATGACTGTATTAGTGTGTGCTATCTGTGTTTTAATTCAAGTAAGGACTGCAGACTTTTGAATTTTTCAAATAGTTACTACTTTTGCCGCCAAACGCCACGGTCAACGACTACTAGTTCAGAACTTAGCTACCAGACGCCAGCGCAGTCGGCCCTTGGCAACGAACGTAGGAACCTAAGAGTGTTGTTCAGATTCTTAACCTATACTATTTAGTTTCACACAGGTGTAATTAGTGTAAAGTTCTTTAACATGCCATAAATCTATGGCATGGGACCGCCGGCTTTACTTCCCCTCCGAAGGAAGGCATACTGAGGGATTTTTAACGCTCTTAAAAAATCCGACGGCTTCGGCCGGGTTTTAACCCGCTATCTTGGGCATAGAAGCTCAGCATGCTACCAACTTCGCCACCGAAGCCGCCATATGGTACAGTACAGTATTGTTAATACGTATGTATTGAATACGTTATCAGAAAAACTCTTTAACAAGACACAGAAATCCTCTTTCAGCCCTCACCAACAACAATGAACACACCTAGAGAGCAACTCTGTGTTTTTTGTTTCGTCAGTTGTTTATCGGAAGTTCAAAGTGCGTACCTTCGTAAATTGTTTCTTTGTGCGCTCCGTTGTACAGTATAGTATTTTAATGAAAGATTGTGGAATGGGTGATAAACGAAAAAAAGTTGTAGTGACTATAGATGAGAAACTACGTGATATAAAGCGACTAGATTCTGGAGTAACGGCCAAAACTATTGCTTTGGAGTTAGAGGGTAGGAAGAAGTACAATTGGAGACTGGAAGAAAAATCGACGAGAAATCGAAAAGTGGTGTGTAGTGGAAGTGGAATAAAAGTAAGAAAAACGATGTTGAAAGGTAAGCATAATGGTACAGCTTGGATCGGAGGAGAGAATATAGAACTCTGGTCTATCTGGCTTGGCCTTCCGCCACATTAGGCCGGATAGCCGGGAGCCTACTGTATATATATAAAATATTTCAAATTACAGGAGGAAAATTGTACAAATATTTTCATGAAGAAGCACAATTTTCTTTCTAAAATGATGAATTAGACAGGTTTTCTAAGCAACCAAGCAATTTAATTTTAATTATATTTAGAATAAATTATTAAAGAATGTTTTGATGGAAAAAGAGGTGTATGCTTAGGAGGTAAAAGGTTTGAGTGTATTCGTTTTGCAGATGATATGGTGGTTATGGGTGAGAGTGAAGGACAAGCAACACAAATGTTGAAATACCTAGATAAAATATATGGGATGAAAATAAATGAGGGGAAAAAAATGTATGGTCATAGGTGGGAAAGGTGAAAAAATTATAATAAAATTAGAAGATGAAATTGAACAAGTAGACAGTTTTAAATACCTAGGAAGTTGGGTTACACAAGAAATGATATGCACTAAAAAATAAGAACAAGGATTGCAACAACAAAAGAAGCTTTCAGTAAGAAAATAAAATTATGTTGTGAAGCAATGAAAGTAAGCCTAAGGAAGAGATTAGTGAAATGTTTTGTTAGGAGTGTAGCAATGTATAAAGCGGGAACTTGGACGCTTAGGATAGAAGACGAGAGAAGAATAGAAGATTTTGAAATGTTGCTAAGGAAGAGAATGGACAGAATAAGTTGAAAGGACAAAGTGAGAAATGAGGAAGTATTAAAGAAAGTAGGAGAAGAAAGAATGGTTGGTTTGTTCTTAAGTTTAGGGGCTGCGAGAACGCGGTCATGTACCCCCGTGTACTTTGGGTGTGTGTAGAATCTGTCTGATAACCGGTGTTAATTGTGATGACTGTATTAGTGTGTGTTATCTGTTTTTTAATTTAAGTACAGCGACTTAGAATTTTTCAAATAGTTCCTACTTTTGCCGCCAAGCGCCACCGTCAACGACTACTAGGCCAAGTTCAGAACTTAGCTACCAGACGCCACCGCAGTCGGCTCTTAACAACGAACGTAGAAACCTAAGAGCGTTGTTTACATTCTTAACCTATCCAATTTAGCTTCACACAGATGCAATTAGTGGAAGGTTCTTTAACATGCCATAAATCTATGACATGGGACCGCCGGCTTTACTTCCCCTCCGAAGGAAGGCATACTGAGGGATTTTTAACGCTCTTAAAAAATCCGACGGCTTCGGCCGGGTTTGAACCCGCTATCTTGGGCATAGAAGCTCAGCATGGTACCGACTACGCCACGAGAAGAAAGAATGATGCTAAAGAAGATAAGGAGAGAAAAATGAATTGGATTGGATACTGCATAAGAGGAGATGGTTTGGTGAAAAGTGCATTAGAAGGGACAGTCCAAGGGAAAATCCCAAGAGGAAGAGGAAGGTTTCAGATGCTGGATTCCATCAAGATTGATGAATCTTATGAGCTGATGAAACGTGCTGCTGAAGACCGGGTAAGGTGGAGAGACCGACCATGAGGCAGATAAACTGATGATGATATTGTTTTGCCCTGAATTGGTCAGCACCTCCAGCATTTGTTTAAGTTCACTCGGTGCCTCGACCACATGGTTTTCCCTGAGCTCCCCCGAATGGTTTTACCCTGGGGTTATTAGCTCAGTTGGGATGATTTCATCTGAAGGACGGTGTTAATTGATTACAGGGCAAGACGTGAGTTTTGCGTGTTGTGTTTGGAGAGAGATAATGCTAAATGAAAAGAGAGCGCAGACAAACTGCGGGCACGAAAGGTCGGTTACTTAAATGCTGACGGCTGTTTACTAAATAACGATTCTAATGGGTTGAGGGGGTCTCCGCCCCCTCAACCCATTAGAATCTTTATTGTACACGTCAATACGGACCTTGTGAAATGGATAATCCTCCAATTAATCTTGTTTACTAAATTACAGAGACAATGGCCGTGCCTTGATCTGGCACGCTGTGCAGAGGAGTGGAACTCGCTGGCTAACGACCGGTGTATAAGTGAGGAGACAAGAAATACAACCAAATTAACTAAAAGAATGTAAACTGTTAAATTGCTTTTTATTGTGAAAGGGTGTGCAGATTCGCTAGTTTGAACTCTAGCGAAGTAAAAAGTACAGTGATGGATGATTACAAGTTTAAAAGGTTTGGTGTTAGAAAGGAGATGCTCGGGATATGTCGTCGGGCAGCACCTTGGCGTAGTTCGGCAGCAAGTGACGGAGAGAGCCTAGTGTCCTGGTAGGGGCTGTATTTAAGGGAATCGTTATTATTGTGTAATTCCTCGTCGTCGGCTGTAACTCGATTCCGAGGACACATACTTCTTCCTGCATAGAGCTTTTCAAACTAGCTTGAGGATGTGTTTCTGATGGCTGAACTGGTCAATCCTGGTATGAAATATGCGCCCACATAAATTGCACTCAATGGTCGGGGGAGGGCGGGGTTGTAATCGACGAAGTTTGTTGCTTGACGTTTGGCCTCTCCATGTCTGCGACGTTCTTCTTCAAATAAGTTGACAGCATTCGATGTAGTGTTCCGCCACAGCAAACGGTTCGCAGCAGATGTTTCCCATGAGTGGATAGGTATACCAGTCGTCTTCATGATGTGTTTTAGCTGGTCTTTAAAACGCTTCAGAGGGGCCCCATGAGGTCTAGTTCCAGAGCAAAGTTCACCATAAAGGAATTGACGTGGAAGCCTGGTATCACTCATACGGTGAACATGACCTAACCATCTCAGTTGATGAGTGATGATGGTTGCATCAATGCTATTGAGATGTGCTTTCTCGAGAACTGCAGTGTTGGTAATGTAGTCCTCCCACTTAATGTTCAAGATGTATCTCCTCTTTTGTTGGTGAAAGCGCTCAAGTTTCCTGATATCACGGCGATCGAGTGTCCAAGTTTCACAGCCATACAGTAGCGTTGAGATGACGACAGCTTTGTACACCATGAGTTCGGTATGCTTCTTTAGGTCTTTATTCATGAAGACTCTGTGCATTAAGTGGCCAAATGCTGTATGGGCAGCCCCAATTCTTTTGTGTAATTAAGTCAGCACATTTCTCATGCTACCGAGTAGGTGCTAACTGTTTAGACTTAATGTCATAAGGATTGCTCCATGTATGTGTAATCAGCTCCCCAAGCTGAGTGTAGTTTGTAGTGGCTAGATGGTTATAGTTGTTGGTTCCTTATGGTTTAGGCAAAAAAGGGTGGTGAAAGGGGGCTGATAGGGGGTGGTTATACCCTGTAGGAACCCCAGGGTATAACAATATATAAAAATGGGACCAAAGTTCAAAGAATGGAGTTTTGAATTAACCTGGCTTTACGGTATTGCTCAATTATTGTTCATTCTGAAAACACAAAATTCCACTTGAAGCTGCAGTCTACCAGAAAGGTTGTTAGGACCTGCAGTTTAACTAGTTATTACAAGAGGACGAATAAATAGCAGCTTTAACTTCAATTCACTAAAGCAGTTACTGGCAGTGTCTTTGGAGTTCTAAACAAATCAGTATATTATCACACTAATAAGCCAACCTTGTAACTCCCATTTTTAGTTGTTTCTTCACAATTTGGTACTACAAGTTTTTAACCGGGCTTTAATAAACTTATACAGCGAGGTCCTTCTCTAAATGATGGTACCTCGCAGAGGTCACGTGCCGGGCAGGCCACTGGCGCTAGCAGTAGCGTAGTGGTGGTGACTGATCGTCCCCTGTGGGCAAGCAAAACTCTGTACTATAGGGAAGGCCCTCACTGTACAAAGGTGGGGGAAAAAAAGGGGAAAAAACCTGAAAGCCAATAACAGTATTAAAAATAAAATAAAAAAAAAGGGGGGATTAAAGTTACGATTTGGAACCTTGCCGCCAAGACAGTTGTAGTGTTTTTGTTCCTTGCTGCCTGGGCAGCATGGCAGAGGTTCAGTAGGCTGTTTAAAAAGGCACGTGGCTGGGAAATGTACGCCACAGGACATCAATTATAATAGAAGTTAATAGACGCAAGATAAAGCATGGAAACAACAACATACTGCAGCACACCTAGTGGTATGGCAGTCAAGTATGAAAATATTGGCTCCCAAACATTTTAATAATTTTATTTTTATTTAGGCCTAACCAGGTCACTCCAATCCATACTTAATTTAAGGACATATTTCCGTTAAATAAAATTGGTTTAAAATTAAATGAAATGTCATTTAAATATTCTTTAGATGCAGTATTACTTGAATAATTTACTTTTTCGACCTTAAAGAGGCAAAAGATACAATTTCGAATAATTGGTACGGGCAAATTAGCGACAAGTCGAGACATCTAGCAGACTTTTATGAAACACCATTTTGGATAGCAGTTTTATGCTCCATTTTCAGGCTTGTATAATTTCGTTGCCAACGGTGCGGCGCCGCAGAGCCGCCAGACCGCTCCTGGTATGGCCACGCTGCACTGGCAGCGGAATTCGAAATGTATCCTGTCTAAATACACGTGGAACGGTAGTGAGCCTTCCGCCACCATGGCAGCGCACCGCCTTGGCGGCGAGGTTCCAAATTGTTCCTTAACCCGAAAATTACTAATAGGAGTTCCAAGGCTCAAGTATTTTGTCAATAACACTATTAAGTGTTCCATGGTACAAATTAGTATACTCCACCTCCTACATTAACTAACATTCTAGAAGCTAATCTCTCCAAGCTTTCTATATCAAACAATACAACCACCACTATGTTGAATATACATAGGAAATAGACCATACTGGAAAGAAACACACACAGTATCACACCTTAGGCCCTCTGCACAAGGCACAATTGTTTTGTGACTTTCTTTGTGAAAAGGTTATGCAATCCATCACTGTACAGTAGTTTGATGGGGAACACCACACTCGACCATATCTTACGCTTCCTCGACTTACAAGGCTGCTAATATACAAAGCTTAACAATCATAATGAGGTGAAAGAAGAATAATTAAAGATTAACAAAATACGACTAATGAACTATGAAATGTATGACACACATATAAATTAGAATAAAAGAACTGAAGAGTGGGCAAACCGCAACTAAAAATAAAAATACACATAATTTACGAATATAGGTGATTTCTCAAAATACTAATGGATCCTTTAAGGGCTGTTACTGCTATGGTAACAAGTTAAAGCCAACGATGACGACTGCTGTGGTGTTAATGGTGGCATGTGAGATACGAAACACGTAGCAGCAAAAAGAGAAGGTATTGTTCCCCGGGCCCCCACCAATAACCCAATAACTTCTATTTCTTGAAGGTGGTATTTTTCCTTGTAGAAAGGGACTGTAGGCTCGTAAATATCCTCCTTTTCTTTGTTAACTTTATCTGGCTGCTCGGCATGGGTTTCAAAACGCACGGTTGGATCCAATATATAACCCTTTTTTTTGTCCTCCTTGTAGGCTATGATGTCAATGCGCTTGGTACTGCCAGCCTGAAACTTCTTCATGCACCACGAAGCCAACATCTCTCAAACTCACCGCAAGGATGGATCTTACTGAGTGATGTCTTGTGTTACGTAGAGCCTCACCATAATTGCAGAATCCAAGAACATGAGGGAGGGTTTCAATCTCGTTGCCACAGTGGCGACAATGGTTATTGCCCTGGCTTCTGCCTGGTACAGCGTCATGTAGTTCTTGCACAATATTATCTTTTCAGAATAGTTCTTGGTTTTCATCCATAAAATGAATGATCAGGCAACAAACAAGTGGAGAAGCATCCAGTATTATATTCTGTGAGCTGCCAGAATAGGATTGACGTTCTTGTCTCGCCAAGTGGTTTGAGAACGAATTTGCCCAACTGTGGGCACTGAAGCACGTGCGCTGTAATATTGCAACGCAGAATATTATGACAACTATGCGAACATGGATTGGTCAAGAGGCAGAGAGGTGATGACTGACATGGAATTTCCGGCCAAATGTCAATACCATTCTGGCAGCTCACAGAGTATATACTGTACATAGACACAATAATGACTAGAGCTGGGATGTTTAAGACCTAAAAACAGCCAGAATATGCAGGCAAGTATGACCTTCAGGATGACGAAATATGACCTGAAAATGACTGATTTAGATATGGCTGATTTTTTTAAATTTAAATCCAAGCGACAATCCCTTCGAGAATAAATTGTTAACTAAATTCTTTATTCCTATGTTCATATTAGTCTAATTTTCTGAATATACATGTTTAAGTGGTTATCACATCCAGATACAATTTCTGTAAACACTAATTCCCGTTTGGTAAGTTGAGGATGATTGCACACCTACAGCTACTGACGAACTACCGAATTATGACATTCTTACCAAACAATGCTCAAAATATGGCCTAATGGTAAAAAAATGTTCGAAATATGCGTTGGTTCTTAAGTTTCGGGGCTGCAACAACACGGTCATGTAGCCCCGTGTACTTTGGATGTGTGTAGAATCTGTCGAATAACCGGTGTTAATTGTGATGACTGTATTAGTGTGTGTTATCTGTTTTTTAATTCAAGTAAGGACTGCAGACTTTTGAATTTTTCAAGTAGTTCCTACTTTTGCTGCAAAACGCCACCGTCAACGACTACTAGTTCAGAACTTGGTTACCAGACGCCACTGCAGTCGGCTCTTGGCAACGAACGTAGGAACCTAAGAGCATTGTTTACATTCTTAACCCATACAATTTAGCTTCATACAGGTGTAATTAGTGGAAGGTTCTTTAACATGATATGGGACCGCCGGCTTTACTTCCCCTCCGAAGGAAGGCATACTGAGGGATTTTTAACGCTCTTAAAAAAATCCAACGACTTCGGCCAGATTTGAACCCGCGATCTTGGGCATAGAAGCTCAGCATGCTACCAACTACGTCACCGAAGCCGCCAAATATGCATTTATATAACAAATAGAAACCACTTTATTGTGACGATAATCACTTGATTTGCATCAGAAACAAATCGGGCACGGACATTGAGGCAAAGAATAAAATATGACTTTCGCTAAACATCCGAGCCCTAATAATAACCTGAAGTAGAATGTCAACAAACCACCTCTTCCACTTGACAGGTCGCACGATACTGTTTGCAATTAAAGTCCAGTTGCTCCTCCAAAACAATTGCATCTGAAACCAGTTGCTCAACATGTGTTGCAAAGTAGTTGCCTTAGATAGAGGTTGATAGGTCAACAAAATAAAAATATATAATATTACACATCAAATATAACAGCTTAGGCTTTCATGGCCGGCGTTCATAACTATGTTGCAAGTTGTCCGGGCTTGTAGGCTGTGATCCAGGCACGATGTTAGAATACGCACAAGAAGAGCTTGCTGCAGAATCCTGCGCAGATCTTCGGCAATTGTCGGGTGGGCTCGGTTGTGGCAAAACAGGCCCCTCCCACTTCGCTTCAGTAGCTCGCTGGCAGGAGTTCTGAACGGACCGGACCGTCTGCCAAGGCGGAGGCTTGACATGCTAAAGTGCGACTGGGGTTCAAGGTGAGATCTCAGTGCGTGTATGTAATGCCTTACGCAGTAGTTATTGCCTGACCCAGACCACAGTAACCTATACCCTAATTACCCTACATTGTTCGCTGCTTTCTTGCACTCTACACTTGATTTACACATGGTGGCCACTCAAATTGGTCAACGATTTTCCAGGAATTTTCCAGGAGTAATTCTCATTTTTTCAGATTTTGCCTACTTCAAGACCAAAATAAAGCAGTTGTGTTTGGTTTACTTATACAGATGTTGACAAAAATTAGTGGTGATTGCGTTATCGATACGCAAGCCTACACACAAATGATTTAAATGTTGTTTTTAAAAAGCCTTTGTGACTCAAATATCCGCTTAAAAAAAAAAGCGAAAAGAATGCCGCCTGCAATTTTATTGCGGTGAAGTTGTCTATACTCAATATGTTTTACAAAAATACTATCGCGTGTTCTCACACACAGAAACAGGTAGCTTGAGGAAATTTCTTTCGTTAACCATACAGTGCTCACCCAAAACCGCAGCGGGAGTATGATTTAAGATGGAAAGATTTTTAGAAATAATTAACAGTGACTATTTTCCAGGAGTTTTCAATTTTTTCGTCATTTCCCAGGAGTTTTAAGGCCTAATAAAAATCCAGGAGTTTTCCAGAATTTCCAGGTTTTCCAGGAGTAGTGGCCACCATGTTTACAGCTGTAGACCGCATCTTGCAGCGAGCCCGCAGGGTTGAAGAATGCAGTGAGCAGTGAGCCCAGTAATCAGCCCCGCAATAAGCATTAAACTATGCCGATTGATATTGGTCTCTGCGCATCGTTGAGTTTCTGGGTAAGTTCTTCTTGCGGGTACTCTATCTCCTTACATTTCACCTGAAACTGCGTCCGGCATTATCAAGGATTCACACCTTTTGTTAGTCAGCAGTGGAATGAGGACCAGCTCCACTGCTCGCAATATATACCACTAGCGGACCCGTGCTAGAAATCTCGCGTGTTCATAAACCTCGCTTTCCCCAATAGGTTTATAATGAGGGACTTAAGGAGAAAGGTTGTTATGTTTTTATTTCAACCAAATGATTATAGAACACTATTTACATTTCAGTTAGAATTCCAAGTTGTGCATTCCCTGAAGGCAATCACTGAAAATTGGATCACCATAACACTCACCGGTTATTCGATATTTATGAAATTATACGATTTAAGTACTCATTCCGTTGATTTACTGTTTCTGAAATCCATGCAAAATGATAAAGGAAAGACCTCAGAATGTTAAAATGACATGAAACAGGCGTCACAGCGGACAAAATGTGAAGTGGATAGAAATTATGGAGCGTATTTTCCTACAGCAACAGTATTTTCAAATCGCACACTTCGTACATTTTTTAAAAGTCATTTTTTAAAGCAATTATAGATATTTATGAAATTATAGTGCAATTCGTCACTGCTAATGTCTATTCTCTTTCCTTTGAATGCTCATTTGTCACGATCGGTCGCTTGTGAGCACCACAGGAGGGATATATACTACTGAAATAATATACATGATGATGTGAGGTGTACATAAGAACCACGAAGAGGAGCGTAGCTACCAGACTCAAGGAACATAACAGACACAGCCGCCTGGGTCAAACTGAGAAATCGTCAGTTGCAGAGCACTCTCTCTTGGCTGGCCACGATGTACAGTACGGGGACACAGAGGTACCACGCCAGGCTGCAACGGGAAGCTATAGAAATTTTCAAACACCCCGACAACTTCAATCGGAAGGAAGATATTGAACGAGTACGTAATACATGGATCCCGGCCCTTAGGAACACCAAGGCCAAGATATTGCGCACACATTAACCTGAAGAACATTCCAGCCACAGCCGGGCAGTCGCCCAGGGAAAACCAGGTCCTCAAGAGTTTGGTCGCCACAGCTGGAGCACGCTCTGTACCCTGCAACATATACGTGAGGTCAGGCGCTCTAGCTGGACCGCGCAGAGAACGCTCGGCTCACAAGGTTAATTTAATGCGAGCAGTGGAGCTGGTCCTCATTCCACTGCTGACTAACGAAAGGAGCAGACCCTTGATAATGCCGGACGCGGTTTCCGGTGAAACATCGGGAGATAACATCCTGCCTGGACAACAGCCTACAAGCCTGGGCAACTTTAATATAGTCATTACTAGGGCAAGGCATTTGATGATTTTTGCATTTTTTTTGTATGAAGGCCAAAAGATAGCTCGAGTATGGTTGGTTCCTCAGCTTAGGGGCTGCGACAACGCGGTCATGTAGCCCCGTGTACTTTGGGTGTGTGTAGAATCTGTCTCATAACTGGTGTTAATTGTGATGGCTGTATTAGTGTGTGTATCTGTTTTTGTTTTTTTAAATTAAATACAGACTGCAACTTAGAACTTTTCAAATAGCTCCTACTTTTGCCGCCAAACGCCACCGTCAATGACTACTAGGCCTAGTTCAGAACTTAGGTACTAGACGGCACCACAGTCAGCTCTTGGCAACGAACGTAGAAACCTAAGAGAGTTGTTTACATTCTTAACCTATCCAATTTAGCTTCACACAGGTGTAATTAGTGGAAGGTTCTTTAACATGCCAAAAATATATGACTTAGGACCGCCGGCTTTACTTCCCCTCCGAAGGAAGGCAAACTGAGGGATTTTAACAGTCTTAAAAAATCCGACGGCTTCGGCCAGGTTTGAACCCGCTATCTTGGGCATAGAAGCTCAGCATGCTACCGACTACGCCACCGAAGTCGCCAAAAGCTTGAGTACATATACATGAATTAATTGATTAAATAAGGGCAATTTGTGAGGGCATTTTTTTTTTTTTTGCATTTTTTGCCGTTGACAGGAGATAGGTCAATTTTAGAGCAATTTTAGGTCATTTTTGGAATTTTTTAATTGTTTTCTGACAAGTTTTCATTGTGCATTTCAATTGGAATTTATTGTAAACAGCCACTGAAATTTGTTTTCTTAAATATTCTTTGTGAATGGGCCCAAAATCATAATCTTAACTTGAACATATCTAAAACACAACTTATATCCATTGGATATACAAAACTTCTAAATTCAGATGATTTTAATTCACTACCACCCATCAAGATACTAGATAATAATATTAAATATAGAAACACTGTCAATAATCTCGGAGTGATATTTGATAGAACACTGTCGTGGGCAGAGAATACGTCTAATGTGGTAAGGAAGGTTGTATCAACTATGCATCTCCTGAAAAGAACTGTTTCTTACACCCCACCTAACATACGTAAGCTCTTCGTCCATACTCTCATCTTTCCAATCATTGATTATGGCTCTGCTGTATACAATGATTTACCAGAAACACAGAACATCAAATTACAAAGAGTCCAGAATGCATGTTTCGGTACATTCTGGATGTAAGGAGAGATGAACATATCACACCTTACTACGTGCAGCTGAAATGGCTGAAACTCCACGAGCGCAGGCAGTTATCAGTTGCCATTCTGACACATAAAATATTACATACCAAGACCCCGTTATATCTCTACAATGCCTTTACACCAATGCATTCTGTTCATAATCGAGAAAATAGATACACAAAATTAACACTCCAGATTCCTATACACCGAACCATGAAGTTCAATAAATCTTTTGTTTGCACCGCCTCACGCCTCTTCAACACCTTCGATTTATATAAGTTCGTCAGCATTGCAAGCACTGCAGCTTTCAAAAGACATCTTTCATCCTGCTTCTTGGAGCAGTATACCTCTCACATTTGATTACTGTATTATGTTAAAATACTTTTTCAAAGTTCAATTAGAACACAAGGACAATAGCTGACAACCTGTCTACTTCAATAGCTCTTCTTGTACAGTATATGGTGTTTGTTTCTCGGGCTGATAGTCTGTATGCACTCTCACTCTTTTGTATATAATTTTTCCATTATCATTAGTAATATTATTATTATTGTATTGTTACTATATTTTTGTTACTATAATTGTTAGACTATGATTATTTATATTGCGAATGTAGGTGAAATGTTTTATTTTTATAAGCCCTAACCTTATTTTATGTAGGGCGCTACTGTAAAGGAGCTCTTAAGCTCTAAGTGTAGCAGTGAAAATAAATCAAATAAATGAAAAAATCAAATAAATTAAATGACACCTATTTTCTAGGAGAGTATTTGAGGAATATGCCAGTTCTAAAATATTTCACTTTTTTTTTACGAGGGGTGGCAAAGTGGTATTTACTTGAGTAACAAAAATAAATAAAAAATAATGCATTGTCATCCATTAAAATTCTCTCTCAAATCAGCTAATTGTTTCTTAAAGGATTAATAAATAAGTGATTTAGGAATAATTTATTGGTCATTTTTTTTTTTTTCAAATTTTGTGTCCTTTTTTAACCATTTTTAGGTCTTAAGTGAATTTTTTATTTTGCATTTTCTTGCTATTTTTTGGTCATTAAATGCCTTGCCCTAGTCAATACACATCAGATTAATGTTTGGTAGCAGGTTACTGCAACAAAATACATGTGGAACCTTATGAAAGAGTTGAGAATCCAGAACAGTACACTGAATAGGGAAGAATAGAGTGAAAGAGAATTCAAATCATTCCAATAGTTTCCTTCCTATGCATGTCCAACAGATTCCAGTCTACTCTCCATCTGACTAATAACTAAATTAAATTAAACATGATAAACATTTCTCAAATCTATTTTTGGCATTCTTTGGAAACTGAGGGGCATTATTTGATCATAAAAATACATTGCCTATTTCAAATATTAGTAACTATAATAACTCGATGGATTTTGGAAAAAGTGGCCCTCAAATTTGAAATACAAACAAAGATCAAATTAACAAAAACTGGCTTAGGGGAAATTTAAAAAAAAAGAAAAAAATGTTAGATACAAACAAAACAAAATCATTAAAATAATTGCAATTTGACTAGAGAACCCTTTCTCATTAACTAAATGAGACATATCCGGGAAAACAGAGCAACAGAACCAAGTGGGGCTGTATAATATTACAAACAAAAATATAGCATTACCTCCATGTTTCACTTTGTCTGAGGGCAACAAGTGTTCCTGCTTTCTTCCATGTAGGGTCTAGAACAGGGTTGGGCAGTAATGCGTTACTTGTAATACCATTATTTTCTGTAAGTAACACATCACAGGTCAGGAGAAATCCCGTTACTGTATGACAGTAGACTGTCTGGCCGAGGGTCTGGCGGCCAGTACCAACCAGGCAAACTAAGTGAGAACCAAAAGCTACAGGCAGAGGATTTTTCCTTTAGCAGGTTTGATGAAACCTGTGTGTAGGAAATGACACACAAATTTATCACAATGCAGTTTAAATAGGGGACTATTATAGACTAAGGGAGTTAACCCCAACAGAAAATCTTCCTCATGCGTTAGCCCCAGCAAACCTGCTTGAGGAGTAAAATTGTCAAATTGCTTTCAACAGTAAAACGAGCCTCGGATGTAAGCAGGGAGAGGTCTGTATTTACAGCAAATTACGGAGGAGGAAACATTCTAGGAGAGAAATCAATGGAGAACGCTCATTCACCGCACTCGGGAAACTGGAGCTGGTTCAAAATCATGAACACATCACAAAGGCGATGTTAATTAACTTATGTCATGGTAGTGCCGTTCCTTTTAATTCGTAACAAGTACCAAAAATTCTTGTTACTTTATTTTGAATCTTAAGCTGAAGCTGTAAGTTGATATTATTTATTATGTCTGGCCTCGTGGTGAATTGGCCCAAAGGGTCCTGGGTTTGATTCCCAGCTGGGCCATTGGGGATTTTAATCTCTTGAGGGTAATTCCCCTGGCCCGGGGAATTCATTATCACTTCATCCCCCTGTGCATTGACTAAGAAGACCTGCACTTGGCCTTCCAACATTATTACTTATATTATGATTATTTCATATCTTGTGTATATTTCAAGGTACTGTAGTAACTTGTGTGAAATATAATTCATTTATACATATTTTCTTTCCAAATGAGTTACTTTAGTTTGTTATTGGTTTTAAATCTCTTAACAACAGCAGCCGAGCCTCCGTGGCTTAGGTGGCAGCACGCCGGCCTCTCACCGCTGGATCCATGGTTCAAATCCCGGTCACACCATGTGAGAATTGTGCTGGACAACGCGGAGGCAGACAGGTTTTTCTCTGGGTACTGAGGTTTCCCCCGTCACAATTTCATTCCAGCAACACTCTCCACTGGCATTTTCATTTCATCTGTCATTCATTTAATCATTGCCCCAGGGGAGTGCGACAGGCTTTGGCAGCCACCACAGTTCATATCCTCGCCGCTAGATGGGGGCTTCATTCATTCCATTCCCTGACTCGGTCAGTCGACTGGAAGCAGGCTGTGGATTTTCATTTTCAACTACAGCATCCCAAATTTTGGCCCAAAGGGAACCTTTACCATGCCAGTAAATGTACTGAAACGGCTCCCTTGCATTTACACACCCTCAAATGCCAACTAACAGTGCCAGGATTCGATCCTGCGATCATGGGCACAGCAGGCAAGAACCTTACCGATCCAGTTTAACTTTAGATTATAGTAACTTCCAACTGTCACGAGAGACAGGCTGCTGGGGTCCTTCGCAAGGAAGTAAGCTAAAGTATTTTTTCAGTGTTGCCTTCCAGTGGGTTCCACGGATGACTGGTAAAGGAACAACTGATCTATTATCAAAGCAAGAAACTACACTTCAAACCAGACATCGAGCAGCTTTGTGACAATCAAAAGACTCGTAAATAACAAAACTCAAGAGAAGTTCTACCAAGATGCCACTGCTGTATCCAACAACAAAGAGTAGCCAAACATTAAATTCCACTTGGAAAAATCAACAAAAATAAACAAAGGATTCAAGAAAATTTTAACAGGTTCTGCCTTCTTTGAGAACACAAGGCACTGAACTGAGTCTAGTATTGCTTCAATTTACTTGTGCCAGTCTCCAAACCCAATTTTCTTTTAATGTTCCCTGTTCAAGTTCACATTCTGTTGCAACATCAATGGTGTTAAGTTTGATGTTGATGTTTTATTGAAGGTGTGGAACATCTGCCTCTCAAAACATTAATTTAACCAATTATCTTAATACTTATTACTATTTTTTTTAAATAAAACAAAACAACATTTAAATACATTTTAAATAAATAAGTAAGTAAATAAATAAGTAAATACATATTTCTTAAAACACCAAAAAATATGTGTCAGAATTTCAGAAAAAACAACATTAATTGAGAAGCACCAGAACCAAAACTGATAAGTCCAGCAAAGTATTTATAACAAAATGTAATAAACACTGGTAACTTTGCGGCATTTCAAACAACTTTTTAAGGTAGACTGAGCAGTTTATGTCAGAAGATATTTGTAACAACATATTTCACCCAATATTCCTCCGAGAACTATAAAAGCAACAATAGAGCAAACCTGCATTTATCGGTTTTGCTTCCGATGCTCCCCAATTTAGAAACCATTGATGATTAATGCACAGCCTTCCATAAGGCAAATGAATGGATCACCAGACTAGACATTGGCTAGTATGACATTGAGTTTGTGAGACCTATGATGTCTTTTTACTTGCAATTTATGGCCTTTCCCCCTCTGACTCAACGTATTTTGAGAGTTCAGAACATATCCTTCTTCAGTTCTGGTCTTAAAAGTCCCTGAAATAACAATCAATCAATCAATCAATACTTCACCGCGAGGTAATAAAACGAAACTTTCCCACCAGAAATGAGTATTTTAACTGCACTGATGAATGCTTATGCAGCAATATTGACCAGCTGTTATATTAGAACTCTTCTCCATAATTTTCTGATCTGCGGATGATCAAATGATGATGATGGTAATGATTATGATAAATACAGACCCATCATCTAATGAGGAAGTTGAGTGCAACAAACAAAATCATAAATTAAAAAGCATTCAATAGTTGACTAGTTTCACTATATCATCCTGAGATAAGTTTGCTGAAAAGCCAGTCTAGTGTTAGCCCAGCACAATCCTGTATTGCTTCATTTAGGGGCTATGGACTTAGAGCTAAGGTATTTCCCGGTTCAATAACAATATACTGTATTTTCTGGCATAATTGGCACATAGCAAATTCGTACCTGTGTGCCCAGGACTTTCTTGGAGATGGTCACATTTGGCAGTAGGTCTAAGTCATACAACAAGAGAACAATAGGCTACACGACTTATACAGGACACTTATCTCGGGTGAATTCCAACTTGTGACTAGAAACACCCTAGCCTAGATCTGATGTATAAAATGGAAGATGAATATTGCAATGTGATAAAAAATAGCAAATACTATACAATACATAGCCTTATGTTGATAATAATGATTCATAATTGATTATGTAGTCTTCTTTGGACGTCTTCTCTTGTAAACAGTGGCCTGTCTCAACAGTTCGGCATTCTCATCTTCGGCGACTGATGGAGACTCCAGGAACCGTCTTGGTAATATTATTAGTCCAACTAATGTAATGGCTAGAAACAGAACAAAAAAAAACAGATGTTGGATTTCTTTTTGCTTTGCTCACATGTCTTACCAGGATGTCTACCAAAACCAACTAACAGATTTCCCTGACAATTCCCTGATTTTTCCAGGATAAATCAGAAAATTCCCTGAGGAAGTAGTGGCCATAATAAATGTATAAAACAGAGTTTGTACATAAAGAGCATTTCAAAAAGTGCTGGAACAATAAAGGGTAGTATGACAAAGTTGAGAAGAGAAAAAACAAACTATATTTTGTCAATTTCTAAATTTTTCCTCCAGAAAAACTATTGTACTTGCGAGTATTGAAAGTAGCTCGTCAATAGTAATGCTCTCATACAGTCACACATTTATATACAAATACACTTGTAATTTGTGTACTTTCTTGCAAGAAATGAGAGCTTACTGATTTAACGTCAGTACGAACACACGTCTACAACAATTATCACCAGAATATACTTTTCCCCCATCAAAATGTAAATGCTTAATTTCCAATTATTCAAGGTTGGGCTTTGTAAGACTAAAATTCCCTGAATGTCATTAAAATACCCTGATAATTCCCTAAGTTTTCCATGTTTTACAGAGTAGTAGACACCCTGCTTATCCCTTACTACAGACGGACAAAATTCTTGAATTAAAGGGGCTAAAATTCTTGGTTAATCATCATCATCTTGCACAGTTTCCAGCCACTGGCCGGGTCTGTTTGGAACACAAGCCTCTCCAACGTCTTCTGTCTTCCCACCATCTCTCAGCCTCCACCCTTGTCCAGTCTTCTCCTCTCTTCTTCACGCTTTCTTCCACCCCCTTCAGCCACCTGTCTCTCGGTCTCCCTCTTGGTCTCCTTCCTTCCCACTTCGTCTCATGTATCCTCCTGGGTATCCTCTTCTCCTCCATTCGTTTTACGTGTCCGTACCATCCAAGTCTAGATTTCTCTATACCATCCTGTAATGGTTCCTCCTTCATTAATTCTCTGGTCCTCTCATTTCTTATTCTGTCCATCTTTGTAGCTCCAATACTGCTTCTCAAGAACCTCATCTCACTGGCCTGAATTTTGCTCTTCTCCCTTCCTTTCATAACCCTGGTCTCCGAGGCATACGTCAGGATAGGGACATAGTACGTCCGATATACGATATTTTTGCTGTTCGGAGGGACATCCTTGCTCCATAACATGCTTCTCACACTCCTCTGGAATGCTTCTGCCTGTCTCCCCCGCTCATTTATTTCTCTATCGTTTCTTCCATTATCTTGTATCAGGCTTCCCAGATACTTGAAACTCTCCACTTTCTTCAGCTGTTCCCCACCAATTGTTATTCCTGTTGTGGTTCTTTCCTTCTTCCTTGTTGAGATCACCATCTCACTCTTATTTATACTAAATTTCATCCCATACCCTTGTATTAATCCTTCCCACACGTCCAACTGTTCCTGTGCCTCCTCCTCCTCCTCGTTTCCCCAAATCATAAAATCATCTGCAAACACCATTGCTTTCATCTTTCCTTCCCCAATTACTTGTGCCACTGAAACGGTATTGCTTTGCTCCACATTGAGCGTACAAATGAAACGTTTTGACTGGTCCTTACTGCACTTTGAAATATTTACTCTGCCTAAGATATGTTGTTTTAATGGGCGCCAAGACCTCAACGCAATGTTGAAATCTAAATTTGTATTTAACAACACCTACTCTGGTAAAACACCTTCAAGATTCTATTCACTCAGAACGTGGTATGATTTGATCATTAACCCTACAAACAATTGTATCAGGAGAAGGAATTGGTCTATATCTAATGCTACCTACTGAAAGCAAAGATTGCATGGTTAAAAGAAATGAATTTATTATATATAACAAGTATTGCAAAATTAATAATAATAATAATTTTAAAATTTAAATTGGAGCGTTGCGATTAGAATATTACCGCTAGAAAATTACGTGAAAACGGATTCGGATAAATTACTGATTTTACTCTTATTCCCAAGCTATGAAGTTACTGAATACTGAATATAAAACAAAGAGAAACGAGAGATTGCGTAGTTCTGCGTCATTCGCGCTTACCACTAGAAATTGCCGAAGCATTTCCCTCGTACTGGATGATGTCGAGAGCTTCCCACTGTCTCCTGGACGTCGTCATCTTCTTCGTTAGATGATGATATCCTGGTAGATTTGATAACTTAATGGTCCGAACATCGGAGCCAAACACTCGTACAACCACACCGGTTAAGTTTTACAAAGATAGTCCCCCTACTCCACGGCGCGCCAAACGATATATGCACTCGTCGGCTCCCCACTCCGGTGCCGACTTCCTCCTTACGTGGTCCTCACTGATTGGCTGTGCCACCCCGCTACTCCCCTCCTTAGGCTCAAAACACACGGCGCGCGGATGATGTCGTTTGCCGTTCCAGACTATTTCGCCTTTCCTTGACGCTGCAACCCAGGCTTGCGACATGCTTCTTGACAAGAATAAGCCTGTATCCGAATTCCCAGTGAGTCATCTCTCTCATAATACCCTAACTGACAAAACTCCGTAAAATTCCGTAATCATATAATTTTCTATGATAATGTAGTTCGTAATAATTTGCTTCATAGTGTTTTCTATGACATAGAAAACCTATCTGTATGCTTATAATTTTATAAAAATGCTCCAAAAAATACCTTAATAATAATTTAATAATAATAATTTAACATGAAAGCTTCTCTTGGCTGAACAATTTGCCGCGTAAATAAATATAGAATGGCTTTCTACCGACTTATCCCAGTGGCGTAAAATCCCCTCGAAAAACACGTTACACCACTTGGGTCATTATGTCATCCATCACCACAATGAACAGTAACGGTGACAGTGCACTTCCTTGTTTCAGGCCGTTTCTCTGTTCCAACCAGTCCAAATCTCTCTCCTCCCACTTTCACACAGCTCACGCTTCCCTTGTACATCTCCTTTATCCTCCTTATAGTCCATTTTTCTACTCCTCTATCCTCCAGGGACTTCCATACTTTGTTTCTGCATACACTGTCATATGCTTCCTCGATGTCCAGGAAGGCCATCAGTAGATCTGTTCCATACTCATAGTGCTGTTCTTGTAACTGCCTTACAGCAGAAATCAAATCCACTGTGGACCTTCCTGCTCTGAAGCCATGTTGTTCTTCCCTCATCCCTCCTTCTATCCTTGTCCTAATTCTCCTTTCCAAAACTTTTTCAAACATCTTTGCACAATGACTCATCAGTGTTATTACCCGATAGTTTCTGCATTCTGTTCTACTACCTTTCTTGAAGATCGTGACAATTATTCCCTTTTTCCAGTCCTCTGGGGTCTTCCTTTCCTTCCATGCTGTCTTCATCACTCGGTACAACCATTGTATCCCCACCTCTCCTGCTGCTCTCACCATCTCCACACTCAACTCATCCACACCCGGTGCCTTCCCTGCTTTCATTTTCCTCACTGCATCTTCCACTTCTTTCCATGTTAAGTCCTTTTCTGTTTGCAGTTCATCTTCCTCTTCCCCGATTTCTTCCTCCTCGCCGTGGTTTCCATTTGGGTTCAGGAGTTCTTCAAAATATTCTTTCCACATTTTCTTCAGTTCTTCCCTATTTTCTATCTCTTGTCCCCTTTTGTTCACCATTCTAGCATAATCCGTAGGATCCTTCCGCCTCTTATTTTTTACCATCCCATACAGGACCTTTTTTTGTACCTTCACTATCCTCCTTCATCATCTTTGTCCACTCTTCCATCCACTTTCTTCTCTCCTCAGCCACTACTCTCTTTGCCTCCTTCTTTCTTTCCTGGTACTCTTCCCTTGTCTCTACCGTCCTATTTTGATACCACCTCCTAAAGGCTCTATTCTTTTCCCTTACTATTTCTTTTGTCTTCTCATTCCACCATGGTGTTACCTTCCACCTCTTCTTACTACTTGTCCTCCCACATACTGCTTCTGCTGCACCTACCAGTGTCTTCTTAAATCTAGCCCATTCCTCTTCCACCCCTCTTTCTTCATCTGTTGGAATTCCCTCCTTTACCATTTTGAGGTACTCAACCCTTCTATCTCCTTCTTTCAGTTTCCATATCCTTATACGTCTTTCCTGGTTCTCAGTCTCTTTCTTCTCCTTAGTCCCTCTCAGGTTCATTACCAGCAATCGATGGTCACTATCCAGGTTCTCCGATGGTATAACCTTGATGTCCGTGATGTTCTTATTTAATTCTTTCTCATACAGTATATAGTCAACCACAGACTTCCTGGTCAAGTCATCACTATCACTGTACCATATGATTGTGTGGCTTTCTCTTTTCTTGAACCAGGAGTTCCCAACTAGCAGGCTGTTCCTTTGGCAGAATCCCAACAGTCTCTTTCCTTCTTCATTTCTTCTGGTCCAAGCACACTCTCATACCCTTGTCTTTCTCTTCCTACATGGGCATTCAGATCTCCCATAACAATCATATTCCTTCCTTCCAGCTGCTTCTGCAATTCCTCTTCAAACTCCTCCTTCTCTTCAGAGGCGCAGCCTACTTGTGGAGCATACACTTGCACTATTTCTACGGTCTCTCCCATCAGTGCTACTTTCACCTTCATCATCCTATCACTTATTCTCTTCACTTCTTCTTTTAAACCATCTCGTACTACTACTCCCACTCCATTCCTCTTTCCCTCTTTACTCCCACTCCAGTACAGTCTATAGCCTTTTCTCAGTTCTCTCCTTCCTTCCCCTTTCCACTTTGTTTCTGCCAATCCCAATAAATCCAACTTCCTTCTTTCCATCATATCCACTATCTCCTCCACCTTCCCCGTCAGCGTTCTTATGTTTAAAGTTCCAAACCTTAGTCCGTGTTTACAGCCGTGTCGTCATCTATTATATCCATCATGTCCGAGGCTCGTTCCATTCTTGAAAGCATTTGGTTTCATCCACTACTGGCTTGCTGGGCCTATCGTAGCTTCACTAGAGCCCCGTTAGCCGCCACTTTTCAGGGTTCCTGTAGGACCTTCATAGCTACCGTAATGGTCCCCACTGTACTTCGCCTCTGCAGGCAATCCCCTACTTTGTGCCGTTGCCCCTCTCCCATGACGTGGACGAGGGGTTGGACTTATGGGAGACTTGGTTAATAAGGGTAAAAATTCTTGAATGAATTTGAAATATTCTTGAGTGAAACTGAATGCTTTATTAAGTTATTATGTAAGTATACAACAACACCAAATTTCCCATCTTGCAAAAATTGTTTCAGTCGTTCTTCCAAACTTACTTTCGGTGGCATAACTGACAGTTCTAGATAACTCAGGATGCAAAACATAAATGGCAATGGCAATGACAATGCAAGCCAAGGTGCAACAAAAACAGTTCTGTTTTGGAACTTGGTCAAGAAATATTATGAAAAAACTATCTACAATTTTCAAATTTAGTTAATTTATTTATTAATTGCCGAAAAATTCAACACAAAAGATGCTCAAATCGCAAGTCATAGATCTTTTCGATATTTCGATAGTTGAAACGTGTAATTAAGTTATATGATATTTTCTATGGAAGACATGTTCTAAATGAATGTTTATTTGTTGTGATTTCGTGAGTCGCGTCAGCTACTTTGGGACGAAGCATTTACACAAGCTTCTAAGATTAGTTTGTTCAAGATATACTTAATACTTATACTATCATATGGACTAGAAGCAACAACCCTTACTGGACCAACAAACAGTCGTCTCGACGCAGTAGAAATGAAGTTCCTCTGTTCTTGCCTTCAAAAGACGGAAATGGACAAAATAAGGAATGAGGATAACCGACATCAACTGGGATTGGAAAGGAGCCTGTTGGAGACACTCGAACTCAAGAGATTGAGATGGTATGGTCATATGAAGAGGATGGCTCCCCACAGGATACCTCGAGTGTACTTTGGCCAGAGTGTCCCCGGGAAGACCTCGTGATGTGTGGGAGAAGCAAATTTATAAGGACCTTGAAGCTAGAGATAAGAACTGGCATCAAATACAGGAACAACAGTTGTGGATGGACAGGACAAATTGGAGACGGCTCATTTATAACCGCACCCGGCTTGCTGGAGCGAAGAAACTATGATGATGATGATGATTTCATGAGTTGCAAAGTTTGACTGTCTCTACCCCTTATTAACCTTTTAACTGCTATGTATTTCCAGATTTCCCTATGCTGAGTTATTATCACACATCTTAGCCCCATTCTACAGCAAGACTCTAAATCAATTTATACATCAGTGGGCTGCCAACTGGTGAACTGCCAAGGCAGAAGTGATGATGACACAGTTTGCCACAGTTCTGAGAGGAGAAACAAATAACCTTCCTTCATCACAAAATAATAGCTTGCCACGGTGGGTGAGTGGTTATCGTGTCGGACTGCCAACCCCAAGCTTGCAGGTTCGCTCCTGGCCATGGTAAGTGATTTTCGAAAGACACCAAAAAACACGATACGCATGTCACAAGTTGTTGGCATGTCAAAGAACCCATTTGAATTCAGTAGGCCGTGTACATAATGGCAAAATTAATCTCGGGATTTTTCGCCAACACAAAGTTCCTCATTTCTCTACTAGAAAGCGCTATATGCCAAGGAGCTTAGATATCTAACCTCCTTGATTTTCATAGCGCTTCAAGGAGCGATAAAAATCTACATATAAGCTGCCCTCTGTGCGTCAATTAACAAAGCTTGCAGCAGGCACCCGAGACCATTATATTATTATTATTATCACCATCACAAAATAATGGCATGTTGGAATACTCACCATTAAGGACACTATGGAAGATGACGTAAAAGGACATTATTGTAGAATGGAAATAGAGCACTTCTGAGCAGTACATGAAGAGGGAGACCACCAATGCACAAATTCCCAGGCTGATAACTCTGAAACATCGACCAGAACATTACTTTTACTTTAAGTTCTCGAGCACAATGTCATGTCGTAAGTTATCTGTGTTGAGTGACAGCATCTTCAAGTAACAGAGGACAACTTAGCTGTGCGCTAAGACATGAATTTAACATTTAACATTATTGGTTTGTTTGGATCTGTATGGACTCTACAATCAACAATCATCAATTTCCGTATCCCAGCCTGGGTAGGTAAAAGGTAATAACTAGACCTTGGATTTAAGGGCAAATGACTATTTTGTTCCTTTAAGGATGGAAAGTAGGTGATGAGATATCTTTGAGTTTCACGAAAAGTTATAAAATCCTATGAAGTTTATTAAGTTACTGCCCTTAAAGCGGCTTCAGTGGCATAGTTGGTAGCATCTATGCCCAAGATCGTGGGTTCAAACCCGGCCGAAGTCGTCGGATATTTTAAAAGCGTTACAATCCTTCATTACACCTTCCTTCGGAGAGGAAGTAAAGCCGGCGGTCCCATGTCATATGTTTATGGCATGTAAAAGACCTTCCACTAATTAAACTTGTGTGAAGCTAAATTTGCAGGTTAGATTTCATTGAAATGCTCTATCAAAGTTCCAACGTTCACCACTAGGTGTCAGTGATATCTGATAGTAAAAATTGAACTACTTGAAATTGGACGGAACTTGTAGCTCACCCTATGGGTGTCCGCATTTAAACAGCTACAGCCTCTGGCGAGCCAAACATGTCCTCTGACACTCATGGCACTAAAAGCCATATGCTAAAATACAAATAATAAGTGCCCTAAAATGCCTATTTGATCCGTTGGTGCCTATTTTATATGTTTAGTGCCTAAAAGTGCGTTTTCAGTGTATTGCAAGGAAAGATTGTTGTAAATTGACGGTGTTTTTAAATTAGTAACGCAAATAGCTCGCCACGGTGGGTGAGGGGTTATCGTGTCGGTCTACCAACCCCAAGTTTGCAGGTTCGCTACTGGCCATGGTAAATGATTTTTGAAAGACGACATGCATGTCATACAATGTTGGCATGTTAAAGAACCCTTTTGAATGCAGTACTAAGGCCATGTTCATAATGGCAAAATTAATCTCGGGATTTTTCGCCAACACAAAAGTTCCTCCTTTCTCTACTAGAAAGCGCTATAGGCACCGTGCGTTCTGCAGGGTGCTGCTGTGGGTGGATACTACGTGAACTACACACGGTCTTGTTTATCAACAGCTGATCGTAAGACGTTGCAATACGAGTGAATTTTTACATGTGTTTATTCAATATTTTATAGTGTTGTCTTCAGATTATTATTTAAAAAATGTCAAAACGTTCTGGCAATGTTATGTGCTGTGTTGTTGGCTGCAATAATAGATACTGCAATACAGAGCAAAGTGTGAAATTTTATAGTTTTCCATCACGAGCTCACGAAATGGATTTGAAAAGACAGTGGATTTTAGCAGTAAATGGCAAGAAGTAAGTAATGGGGAATTTAAATATTTTAATTAATACTAAATTACACAGTACAAAACCTATACTAACCATGACTTTTACAAATAGGTTAACAGTAGCAACCAAAATAATGACAGTAATGCTATACTTCCAAGGTAAGGTCCGCACCAGTAGGCCATATTTTTAAAGCACAAACATCATAATAGAGATATTCTATTACACCGTAGTCTTAATGATAGCCTTAATAATTAAATAACAGGTACCTTAATACCGAGCAAAGTGTGAATTTTTTTAGATTTCCTCCCCGACCTCACGAAGTGGATTCGAAAGGCTAGTGGATTAATATAATATATTTACAGAAATAGGCCCTGGTACATGACAAAAAATAGGAACAAAATATTAATAGCCTACAGAAATATATTAGAAGTGTGTAATTATACATAAACATTAAATAAAAAAGCATTACAGTATTTTAAATAGTCCTACAAACATATTATTATGAAACCAGATAGTCACAAAATAATTTGAACTCATTACAATAGAAATTCAAATAAATATAGGCCTAATACAGATCCAAGTAAAATTTTACAAAATGTGTTCAAAATAATATTCGCATTTACAGATTTACATAAATTTGCCACATTTACACAATTTGTTTTATAGGGCAGATGGTACTTTGTGGACACCTTCAAAATCATCTAGAATCTGCAGTACACATTTCATAGGAGGGTGTAAATCTCAACATCCTGCTAGTCCAGCATATGTACCAAGTATCTTTCCTGAATATTACAGAAGAAAGTCAACAGGAACAGGCTCTCTCAGCAGATTTATGAGATTGAAGAAGAGAAGTGTAAATAGAAATCTAGTCATTTCAACACCTGATATATCAGATCTGCAAACTAGTGAGCCTGCTCTAGTGTCCATGAAAGCTGATGCCCAAACACAGACAAACAAACATTGTGATGTAGAAAGCAATTTTGAATTCAGTTGTGTTCTGAATGGAAACAGTGTCAGCACACAAGCAAATATATCATCCCTTCACACATTACATGCTAAACCTAGACATGTTAGTAAATTGTCTGGGCCTGACTTCCCATATGAAGAAAGAGGATTTTTTTGGTTATAGTTCAGTTTCTGATGAATCACAATTAAATGTTCTGGCTGGTGTCAACAAAGAAATTTTTAATATATTTTTAAACTTGCCGCCAGACACTAATACACGCAAAATTAGTAAAGAAAATAGACTCATGGTATTCTTAATGAAAATTAAGTTAGCCTTACCATTTGCTGCCCTTGCTGTTATTTTCAATACCGGTATTCACCGTAGTAATATTTCTAGGATATTTCAATCTGTTTTACCTGTACTGGCACAAGCAACAAAAAAGTGGGTTTTCTGGCCTAGCAAGGATACTGTTAATGCTACATTGCCTTCTGTTTTTAAAGATAACTATCCAAATTGTAGAGCTATTATAGACTGCACTGAAATTAAAACAGATCAGCCTCCTGAGATCAGCCAGCGTGTGTATATGTACTCTAATTATAAGTCTACATATACTGCTAAGGTCCTTATTGCAATTGCACCTTGTGGTATGGAGACATTTGTTTCCAAATGTTATGGTGGTCGAGCTAGTGACAGTTTTATCACAAATGACTGTGGAATTTTGAAATTGATAGAATCAGGAGATCAAATAATGGCTGATAAAGGTTTCCCTGGTATAAAAACTATATTGGAGGACAGCAATGCAATTTTAGTAATGCCACCCTTCATGCATGAAGGTCATTTGACACCTGGGGAAGTTGATGACACTTACAATATTGCTAGTGTGCGAATTCATGTTGAACGGTGCATTCAAAGAGTGAAAGTATATAACATACTTCAAAAAATTCCAAGTGAGTTATTATGTAGTGTTGATGACATTGTGCATATGTGTTGTGTTATGACAAATGTACAACCTCCTTTGATGTCTGAAGCCCTTTATTAAATCTGCACGTTAGTTCCCTTAAATAGTGTGTGAAGAAAAACTGTTGCAACTTTTCAATACAGACCTTTAAGAACATATCATTTCTTTGAATTTCTAAAAGAATGGAACTATGGTTGTCTGTATAAATGAAAAAGTCACAAGCATCAAGCCCACAACAGTACATCAACAGCTGGCATTGAGTGAAATATGCATGATTTGGTTTCAGTTCCAAATTTCCTTCTGAATTTCTTATAAGATAGGGCACATTAATCTCCTCATTTTCACCTATGATTGGTTTGTCTTTACATGAAATAGGACACTTAATTTCCAGTACCCTTTCTGGCTTCCCATTCACCATTACTATACCATCAGGACTAGCACACAACCAAGGATGGGTGAGATGAATTATGAGACCACTCTCAACAACTGTTTTACCACATAAATTTGTGTATTTGGCAAGTGCAGTTTTTTCTAACTTTTTTCCAAATGTGACATTTCTAAGACCACTACCATTAAGACATTTAGGGTTCAAGAGTGTATTTACCAACTTCTCATGATCTTTTCTCCTAGTTTTAATTGAATGTGCCTTACTTGCAGAGATCCTTTTCTTCTTTTCTGAAAACCAGAGGTCAGACTTCGATTGATGTAAGGTTTTTACACAAATTTCAGCTGAGTGTTATAAAAATAACTTGCTAGTGCAGAATTGCTAACACTACACACATCAATTACCGTTATTACAGATGTAGTCTCCTGTTTCATTAATAATGTTGTTATTACATTTTTACATGCATTATTCTGAACCATAGCTGTGAAATCTGTTATTAAATTTCCTAGCAATTCATTGGCAACTTTAACTGATTCTGACTTTTTCTCCTCATTTAAAATTTTGGATAGTATACATGGGGTTTTCATATCGGGAATTTCAGCTGGTTTTACATCAAGCCTCTGCCTTTTTGTGGGAAAAATTTCTTCTAACCTCTTCCCCTTGTTATATTTCTCTTTCCCCGCGTTTGAGATTCGAGGTCTAGACCATTCACAGGGTTGATCGGTTCGCGAAGTTACATGCTCTGAATTAACTGCATGAATAACTGCTGAAATATGCTTGCACTTCTCTGACGATCCACCTGGACATTCACAGGAGCATGCAATCGTCTCTCTAGTAGCATTAACCTACGATAACATTATATCGTATTAGAAATTGCGTGTACATGAACATTAATGCCGCTGTCACCCCAGTTAGTTATTGATGATTTAAGGGGCGGAACTACGTGGTCATCTGCCCCTGCTGTCACCTCCAACTAATGCATAAAATGAATAGATACGTTACCTCTATCGTGACATGATAAGGTTTCTGGCGAACTGATGTTTCTCTTATCACATTAGCAGTTATTACACTGTTGGTATTTCCTGAAAACTGCTTTTCTACTAAATTTAAGACATGCCCACTTTCTGCAAGTAGATGGCCTTTCTTCGAAGAATTGGTCCGATTATTGTCAGATAAAATACTCTGAAATCCTACAGTTATTATCAAGTCTGCCATGGCAACACATGACAGCTGATATTTCTGAGGTCCGCGGTAAACCGCAACAGCTTACAATTCCGGCCACTCGTAGCGTGGCGGAGCATTTCTCCCTCTAACGCACGGAGCCTATAGTGTAAAGGAGTTTAGATTTCTAACATTGACTTTCATAGCACTCCAAGGAACAACAAAATTCGATATGCAAGCTGCCTTCTGGGCGCCAAATAACAACGCTTGCACCCGGCATCCGAGTAGTAAATAAGGTCCTGTACTAAGGAAACTGCAATTGAAAAAGATTAGAATACACAAACAAGTACTGAATCCAGTCTTTCGACAATACTGCAGTTTATTGCGCTCCGAAGGTCACTTTCCTAGATAATGAAGAGGGTGGCGAGATGGCAGATGTGAAAGTTGACAGGAATGCAGATGAGAGGGTTTCAGTTGAAAGGTGTTTTTTCTGCTTTAAAAATGATTTTGTCGGACAAAAGGCGTATTCTGACCGTTGACAATTTGGGAAAAAATGTTAGTAATATATACTGTAGAGTCAAATTATGGTTGTGGATATTAACCGCAATATGAAAACAAGCTCGAAAAAGAGACAGTTAATTGATTTTGCATTTAGACTTGCTCCTAGTACCTGAAAAAATTGTTTACTGTTTAATTTAGTAACAACTAAATTGTTTTCTTGTAGTAACTTATATTTTTGCATTAACATTAGGAGATGACCTTTAGAGATCTTCACAACTCAGAAGATGGGAGTGGGGGGTAACTTTTCTATAATTATAAAAATAATATTGAATAATAAATTTATTCCCTTATAATGCATTTATTTTTATTTTTCTAAATACTACATTCTTTCTCTCTTTAAACCTTCATAAAATTAATCAATGACCCACTACTTAAAAGACTTATTTTATAAATAAATTTATTTATAAAAATAAAAATTTTATTGATTAAATCTATTAGGAGAAAAAGACTTTATAGATCTCAATGCCCCCTTAAGATAGTCTCCACATCCCAGAAGATTGGGGGGGGGGCAAAAACTTTTTTATAATTATAAAAATAGAATGACATAAAAATGACCACAATAGCCAGATTCCGTATTGCAGCCCTTTATGCAGCCGAGACACTTAATGTACAACATAAAACACTGAGAAATCAATTGGAGATTAAGGAATGCAAAATCATGAAAAATGTTGGGACCAAGAATCAAAGACGGAATTCACCTTCCGAAACCTAATGCTGAGGTCTATTTAAAAATCACTAAAATCACAGACACAATCCGTATGAGAAGGATCCAATTCATGGGACATTTGGACAGAATGGACCCAACTAGGTTAACAAATAAAATCTATACGGTTTTGCAGAAAAAGGCAACAAGTTCCAATTGGTACAAACAGGCAGAAAAGGACTTGGCTGAATTAGGTTTTCCCAATCTCAAGGATCGAGAGGAAATTAAGAAAACTACTCTACACGGGGTTTTGAGGCAGAAGAGAGAAGACCTACCAGACACGTCTGGTCGCAGCAACGAAGACTAGCTCAATTGTTGCGCATGAAAAGTTATTGGGCAAACATCAAGGCCAAGAAGTGTTGATTCTGCGTGGTCCTAGTAGACCCATTCACACAGAAGAAAAATCATCATCATCATCTTGCACAGTTTCCAGCCACTGGCCGGGTCTGTTTGGAACACAAGCCTCTCCAACGTCTTCTGTCTTCTCACCATCTCTCAGCCTCCACCCTTGTCCAGTCTTCTCCTCTCTTCTTCACGCTTTCTTCCACCCCCTTCAGCCACCTGTCTCTCGGTCTTCCTCTCGGTCTCTTTCCTTCCCGCTTCGTCTCGTGTATCCTCCTGGGTATCCTCCTCACCTCCATTCGTTTTACATGTCCATACCATCTAAGTCTAGATTTCTCTATACTATCCTGTAATGGTTCCTCCTTCATTAATTCTCTGGTCCTCTCATTTCTTATTCTGTCCATCTTTGTAGCTCCAATACTGCTTCTCAAGAACCTCATCTCACTGGCCTGTATTTTGCTCTTCTCCCTACCTTTCATAACCCAGGTCTCCGTGGCATAGTACGTCCGATATATAATCTTTTTGCTGTTCCGAGGGACATCCTTGCTCCATAACATGCTTCTCACACTCCTCCGGAATGCTTCTGCCTGCCTCCCCCGCTCATTTATTTCTCTATCGTTTCTTCCATTATCTTGTATCAGGGTTCCAAGATACTTGAAACTCTCCACTTTCTTCAGCTGTTCCCCACCAATTGTTATTCCCGTTGTGGTTCTTTCCTTCTTCCTTGTTGTGATCACCATCTCACTCTTATTTATGCTAAATTTCATCCCATATCCTTGTATTATTCCTTCCCACACGTCCAACTGTTGTAATATAATTATAAAAATTCTATTTCCCAAAATAAATTCTATTACTAAACTAACTTCCGCTAATTACACATTTAATTTTTATAAAAATAGATATTTTGTAACAAAATTTTCTATTATTTTTACTACCGAATATTAATAGGTTGCAGCCTAATGTTATTCTTTTGTACCTAATAATAATAGATTGGAGCCTAATTTACCAGTTTTAAGGTGTATTTTAGGTGCCTAAAAATCCAAGGTCTAGTAATAACACAAGTACATAGTCTATTGACAATTAGAGCTTGCTCGTCAATTAAAATGTTACAAAACAGGGGGCGAAAAAACTGAACAATTTCTACAATCTAAATAGTCGAAAATTATTTTCTACTTACGGTCTGTAGTGAATGAAGAGGGTGCAGTGGATGAGAGCAAGGGCTTTAAGTATAGAGTAGATCCCCAAGATACGAGGCAATATAGGATCCTCTGTAAGAAACAAAATGACAGCCTACATTTTAATAGTTGTTGCTTCATTCAAGAGGCTTAGGGCACTTAAAGAGTCATCAGCTGAGTGTAATAGTGTGTGTCTGCTGTCTTGTATTGTGATAACTAGGGACAAGATTTTTTGAAAATGCTTATGAAAATGCATATTTTGTGGGTTTATTGCATATTCTGAACATAACAGCATTTTAGCATATACATTTGAAATTAAGTACTACTTAAGACATCTTGAACAAAATTGGTTTTGCCTGCGTGTTGAACATCCCTTATAAGCAACTTTCTGAGCAATAGATAATGAGAAAACAGTATTTTATGCAAGAATGCTGCCAGGCTATTTCAAGAAGGGAATGGGGTGGGGCATTCCTTTCACCATCTCGGCAGCCAGGGGTTAGTTTTTTGATGAGTTTCTTCAGTTCTAGTGTTACTTTAGTCTGCATATCCTTTAGTTACTCTTAATGCCTGAAGAGAAGAGCAGCAGAAAGTATTTATTAAATCAGTGGGTGTCAGGTAATAGTATAGTGTTGTCGTCTATGCCCGAAGGAAGTGAAATGTTAAAAGAAATTTCAACTTGAACAACATGCACAAATGACTGTACTTTATTATGGCAAAGGAAAGAAAGAAAAGTGAATAAAATTGGCTTATTGTCAATATTTTTATGCATATTTTACACATTCTTAGTGCATAATTGCATGCATATTTAAATTGCTTTTAATGCATGAATGTCCGGTCCCTAGTGATGGTTGGTTCCTTAGTTTAGGGGCTGCGACAACGTGGTCATGTAGCCCTGTGTACATGACAGTTTAGTTTGGATGTATCGGAGACCCTCGCTAGCCCGCTCGCCCGCGGTGCGAGCCTGTCTCCCGCCAGGCACTTTGCCGTTATGCGGCGCTGGAGCGGCACTGAGTCATTGGGAATAGGAATTTGTACTTAAATTTGTACTTCAATGTGATCCTTGACCAATTTTTTTGACGAACTGACTTACGGAGAGCGATTGTCAACTTATTTTCAACAAGATTCTGCCACTGCTCACACTGACGAAGCATCCATGACAGAATACCGTCGCGTTTTTGGTACTAGGATTATAAGTCGGAACGTGTGGCCCCCGTGAAGCCCAGACTTATCACCATGTGACTTATTTGTGGGGGACGCTTAAAAATAGAGTGTATGAGAGAAACCCTCCACTATAAATGAGCTTAAAGACTATATTACAGCTGAAATACAGTCAATCGGTGCTGAGGAACTTCAGAGAGTAAATGCCAGCTTCATAAAAAGGTGCCAGCGATGTGTAGCAGTGAATGGCGATCATTTTCAGCACCAGCTGTGAAATAGGTAAGCACAAATTCCTATACTCAATGACTCAGTGCCATGCAGGCGCCGCATAACGGCAAAGTGCGTGGCGGGAGACAGGCTCGCGCCGTGGGCGAGCGGGCTAGCGAGGGTCTCCGATACATCCAAACTAAACTCTCTGTACTTTGGGTATGTGTAGAATCTGTCTGATAACCTGTGTTAATTGTGATGGCTGTATTAGTGTGTGTTATCTGTAATTCAGGTGAGAACTGCAGACGATCAATTTAAAGTAGTTCCTACCTTTGCTACCATCAATGACACCTAGCTGTGAATTTGGCTACTAGCCGCAACCAGAACCTGGCGACGAACGTTGGAACTAATCTAACCTACAAATTTAGCTTCACACAATTTTAGTTAGTGGAAGGTTGTTTTACCTGCCATAAATCTGTGACATGGGCCCGCCAGCTTTACTTCCCCTCCAAAGGAAGGCATACTTTCTCTGTTGGCAATATTTACACATCAGTTTTTCAGTAGGCTATGCACAATGTCAGAGCCAGCTAATACGTTGTCCACTTCCTTTTCGTTATCACTCCTTACGAGCCATCTGTTTTACACCTTTGAAGCCATTTTTCAGTGTTGCTTAATTGCAGAATATGATGATGATAATTGTTGTTTTAAGGGGCCTAACATCTGGGTTATTGGCCCCTAATGGTTTGGTTGCTTGCCACGGTGGGTGAGTGGATAGCGTGTCGGTCTACTAACCCCAAGATTGCAGGTTCGCCCCTGACCGTGGTAAGTGATTTTTGAAAGGCGGCAAAAATACGATACGCATGTCATACGATGTTGGCATGTCAAAGAACCCATTTGAATTCAGTAGGCCGAGTTCATAATGGCAAAATTAATCTCGGGAGTTTCCGCCAGCACAAAGTTCCTCATTTCTCTACTAGAAAGCGCTATTGTGTTCAAGGAGATTAGATATCTAACATCTAACCTCCTTGACTTTCATAGTCAAGGAACTACGAAATTCGACACGCAAGCTACCCTCTGGGTGTCAAATAGCAAAGCTTGCACCAGGCACCCGAGGCCATACGATATTATTATTATTATTATTAATGGTTTGGTTGATAGTGACAATGTAAATGTAATGAAACTAAACCAAAAACTAACTACCAACTTACATACTAGAAGAGGAAAGGGAAAACAAACAAAAAAGGAATAAGGGAAACGAAAGACAGAAGGAAAGGAAATGCCCTCAACCCTCGAAGAATGAGAATTAAGGGACATGGAAGGAAGGAGAGCCAGGAAAGGTAAAGAGGAGAGGGACCGCCCCCAAGGCAATAAAAGGAGAAAAGCCAGACCCAGCTCAGAAAGCTCGGCGTCACCAAATCCCGAACTCACCAGACATGAGCCCTTGAGGGTGTAGCACAATCCAGGGTGCACCAGAATTGGTGGGGCTACACACACCCTGCCTCCTTGAGGGCCTTGAGCAGAAGGCAGGAAATACAATGAAAAGAAAACAAGAGGTCTGACCCCTCAATGAATGAGGGATCAAGAAAGATGACACAAGGGCCAATTGAGGCTGGAAAGTGAAAGACTCCCTAGGCCTCGGATACCCTAATAAGTTACCGTCGGGGTCGGAAATGAACACGAGTTGACCAAGGGAGGTCGACAGGAAAGATAACAGAGAAGAGCCCGGCACAAGTAAGTGGAAGCAATGACGAACTCAGCTGAGGTCCCATGGTCGCCAACCCACGTCCCACTGGATGTGAGCCCCTGGGGGGATTTGCAGAATAACTTAACTGCTTATGGAAGTGATGTAACCTGTGTAAGCCTTTTATTCCAGTGCTGACAGCAGTAGAAAACATTCACTTACACGACTTATTTCCTTTGAATCCTAGTTGTTATTTCATTTAAGAGACTTGGACATCGTGGTCATTTAGCCCCGTGTACTTGGGTGTGTGTACAATTTGTTAATGTGGCATCTACAGTAGAGTGAGTATTTGCAATTCAGGTGAGGATTGGGAAGGAGGCAGCCATGGCCTTAAATTAGGAACCATCCTGACATTTGCCTAGAGTAGAAATACCACGGAAAACCACCTCCAAGATGACTCCGGTGGGAATTAATGGACCCTGAGTGTACCCTCTTCCAGCCCTCCAACCAGATTAAATTTCTTGGCAGAGCTGGGAATCGAACCCAGACTGGGGTCTAGCCTTGTAGCGACCAATGGTTTTGCCCAGGCAGTGGTCTAATGTAGTGACCAAGATTTGGAAATTATGTTTACTCTCCAATGTCAATAACCCACCATTCCCTTTTTATATCACGACTTACAGTAAGCCTATATAGTAAAATTCCAGCTGTATCGACCGTTATACACTTAAATTATTGACAAATACAGCATTGCCAACCCATCAATAATCTTTATCCAGATCAAACATTCTGGTATCAGTAATGTGTGTGCCTCGGTAACAGTCCAAGAAATCTCATGTGCCTGATAAACAGGTCTGCCATCGTTGAATGAGCAAGAAAAAAAACACGTATCTTTATGTAATTTAGCACATAGCCTATTTCCAGCAAACTACTGTAGTGATAATGGACAGTTATTTCAATTGGTTAATGTTCCCTGGAATATGAAACAAGGTATGAAAATCCTATGTTATCCATATTAACAAAGTGTACGAGTTAAAAGGCAGTTTTCTCCTCTCATGCAGTTTTAATGGTTGATGAAATATTAGGCTAGGACTAAGCAAACATTATTCAACTAGTGTTACAATAAAACACACATACATTCACCATGTTGGGTTAGGACTCATCCAAATTATACTTCAAAATGCATAAACATTTGTTGTTAATGGCTTTTAGAACTACTACAAACCTCACTCCCGCCCAAAAATCATTCTAACAAATTTCTACAGAGCTTAGCACAACTTGCCTTTACAAAATCATTCTAAGATCTTTAGAAATTCACTTTTAGAGGCTATTACGTTGCAACAGGACACACAGAAAATATTATAGTTGCCAGAACTACTGTGCAGTTAGCTGAATAGGCACACTTATTTTCCATAACATAACATACCAGGAATGACAGGTTCGAACACTTTTCTCTCAACGCAGTACTCGACTGCAACAAAATAAAAGGAGAAACTCAAACTTCCCAGTCACACAAATCAATGGACAACTGTCATATAGTTAGAAGAAAGGAAGTTATGCCTGAGGTCAGAAAGGTGCTTTATTTCCATTCCTTTGAATAATTATTTGAAATATTATATAGCTATTGGTTTTACGTCCCTTTTAACTACGGCGGCTTTCAGAGACGCCGGGGTGCCAGTAAATCAACCGACATGGTTCCTTCGCATTTGCACACCCTCAAATGCCAGTCGACAGCGCCAGGATTCGATCTTGCAACCTTGGACACAGCATTCCATAGAAATTCCTGACAAAGGCCAGTATTGTAAAAAAAAAGACCACAGGGACTGTAAAATGTAGGCTTCAAGTGTTCCATTACTTTAGGGTAAACTATTGCTTTATTTTTATTAACCTGCAATCAGCCCAAGTTAAAAATGCCCAAGAGAAAGATCGATTAAACTCACTCACAACTAATAAATACATAGGCCTAAGTGACAGACAGATAATCTCAGCCCAGCTGTAACATTCTACCTAGGACGGATTCCTTCTTATGCTTTCCAGAAAGGTTATGTTCCTTTCCTCTCTTTGACAACAATGTTACTTATAATTCCCTTCCTCACCAGCGTGTTTAGGCAACAGATGACCTACTATCACACAAATACTGTCTGCATTATTAATAATAATCTAATAGCCTGCAAGTGGGGTTAACTCGATTTCCAGGACTAACCAAACCAGACCTCGGCCAGTGCACATGGGAACTTTTGTTTCAGGAAAGTAAATAATATACAATAGACATTTCTTAGGAAAGTTACCTGTCATAGTTTCGCCAAGAAATGATCGTTTCTCTATGTACGATCTGACAGCAGTACCCATGTCCATTAAGGCAACGAAGGCAATCCATCCTCGAAAGGCATACACCAATTTCTGATCCATTACACCCCTATGTTTTAATAATTCCGTACAGAGAAAATACACAAGATGTGGTAAACCACATAACTTTGTAGCCTCGTGTCCACAATTTCGAAATCATTAATATCATGCTACACTTCAGTACTCAACGGAGCCATGTTGTTTTCGTCGAGATCATACAATCGACTAGCGATTGATATCATTCCTTGCGAGATATCGCTTATTTGCTGTATTTCTTGTCTATATCGATAGATAGGGAAGATAAAAATTTTAATTTTGTAGCTGGATGACCGTACACCACAACGATGAGTATTGAAACTTTACAAAAAGAGATTTTAGAATTACGGACAAAACTTCAAATGAAAGAAGATGAATTATCCGAGCTGAAATATAATCTTGTACGTATTAATGAGAAGCTGTCAAAGGCATTTTGCTCGTTTTCAGTCAAGAACTACGTAACCTACGTAGTTTCTGATCTCTTTTTTTTATTTGTATCAAATTTTAAACTAATCAAGTTGTCGCCGTCATCGTTTCATTGTAGGTCTTGGACATCGTGGTCATTTATCACCGTGCATTTGGGTGGTTTAAGAGAGAGAGAGGGGGGCGGGGTTGGGCGGCGCTGTGGCGAGTATGATAAACTGTGTTGTTGTGGTATTTTTCGACATTCAATGGCAAACAAAAGTTGAAGGTCACTATATGCTCTTCTCATGACATCTCTGTACAGTTTATACCACCGTTTTTGGCCGGTCAGCCCCGGTTTCGAAGTCATACAGAGGACAGTCGTGAGCCTCAGGCATGTGCAATTGATTCGAGATTTGTCAGTTGTGTGGAAAGAAACTCGCGTATCAATCGCACATGCCTGAGGCTCACCAACTACGACTGCGCAACCGGTGCTGACCGGCCAGAGACTGTGGCATAAACTGTGCCTAACTTTATCAGTCCAGGGTATTTTCAACATTCTTCGATGGATTCACATTTCGAATGCCTCTAGCTTATTCATGTTGCTAACCTTCGAAGTCCAAGCCTCCATACCATCACCGGTAATATTAAATACAAAGGTTTAGGGCACATTTATTTTACCCAACATCTAGGTCAATGGTCCCAAAGAATATGAGGGTTGAATTTGGAAAAAGTAGGACCAAGAAAGGTCAGAAAGTAGGCAGGCAGATGACTTCAATACACCAATTCATATCACCAAAGATGGAGAAATTAAGGACATCCTAGCTCAGTTCCTAACGATGCCAGAGTTGGAATGGGAAATAGAGTTACCCAATGAGGGATTCTCTTCTTCTTCCTCGCCTTTTCCCGTTACGCGGGATCGGCTTTCTTAATCTTGAGGCGCCAGTAGTTTTGTTGTACAAAATATGACACCACTACCATCAATATAAACTGGTGGCAATGATGTCGATCCTTACAAACTAACAGTTATGCCTGCTTCTGAGGGAAGTTATTTATCTCTGGATTCATTTCCATGCATAGGCACAATGCTCTGGGGCTCAAGCACCTAACAAAAGATTTTATTTGGGACTTTCTGCAATATATTTCTGATCAGTAACATGCAAAGTTCTGCATATTAAGTTATATTCCTGAGGTATCAAATCGCTGGACTGTTCAAACTATTGCACTTCTATTAAAGCTCACACAAAATCTCTCGTTGAATGCTTGAGTCCCAGAATACGACTATGCATAGAAATGATTCAAGAGAGAACTTTCCTTAGGAGCAGTCATAACTGTTGATAAAGACTTCAAAAATTAGACCAAAGTCAGGATTCAAACTACACTAATAACTTTCGCATTTTGGACTGGCCTGATTAGTTACTTAGTACATTAGCGCAGCTCGCAACAGCAAACACTCGTTCCGTAGTTTTAAATGAAAAGGGCATTAGGAGCAACTTCCTCAATATCATTGAGATGACTATTTATTACATTTTTGACTAGTTTCACCTTTTGTCATCAATAGGGCCCAGATGTTGATGACATGTCATCTTTTTACTGAGCTGTCTGAAACAATGCTGAAGTACATAGAAACTCCGGATGGGCCACCCCGTCTTCAAATATGTCATTTTTATTTTGCATTTTTTGCTATTTTTTCATTTTAAGAGCATTGTTTCAAGTTTGGTAGATTTTTTTGGTCTTATTTTAGAGAAATCGGCCTTTTGAGGTCATTTTTTTCCAATTTAGTCATGTCACAGCTTTATACGAGGGAGTTACGTCTCTCAGAATTAAGAAGAAGTTAGTAGCTTAAAAATACAAGATAATTTGAAGTATTGATTCCATTTCCTTTATCAACCGGGTGGAAACTAGTCTTAGCAACAATCGTGACAAAATTATTGCGGGTATTGCATGAAAACTGAAAAAATTGCCGGACAAAAACACCGGGTATGAAACATTATGCAAAATCTCAGACATTCTTTCTGATGAAAACTACTGCATGGATGGGATTGAGGAGGATTTAGCAGCAACCGACCTTCCTCACTTCAAGTACGCTCCGATCACATCAGTTGATGTTGAACGCAGCTTTTCGAGATATAAAAACTTGTTGGCTGATAATCGCAGATCATTTACATTTGACAACATCAGTGTAGTGCAACTCAGACTAAAGTGAACATAATCCTTTTGTTAAGTGCTAGAAATCTATTTTGATTGACTTTTCAGTTTAAGGAGTGCTTGATTTGTAAAAAGAGAGGTTCCGGTACTGTGGGCTACCGGGTAATGGTGGCAGGGGGGGGGGGGGGAGGGGGAGGGGGGGCCTTATGGAATATTGAAATATAGAGTTCTAAACACGATAATTTTAAGCTTTTCTGAACACCTTTAAAAATTAAACAGTGGACAAAATAGCAATCTAATTATGTTTGCAATTTTAAATTAAATTGAGACTGCTGTAGCAACATTTTTCTTACCATAGCCGATGGCCTGTATTAAACTTTAATGTAGGCCAACTAGGCTACCATTCGAACAATGTACGGTACATTATTTCAATTTAATTTTTTACGGAATTTAAAAAAGTAATTACATTTGGTTTGAAAATACACACATTTTCACCAACAATCATTAATTTCTTGTTTTATAATTTTGTCTTTACAGTTTCCTTAAATAATTATCCAGTCAAAGACGAAGTTGGCCTTGAATTACAACTAACGTCCCACAGTTCTAAAATTTATGTTATATATTCGTATTTTCCCCCAATCAGAGGTTTCGGTACGGCGTGCCGGTGCATACCGTAACAAATCTAGCCCTGAATTTAAGCAAGATATCATTTTTGAAATATTGGTGAGTTTATTATAATAAGATCATTTTCACCATTTTATAGAGCATTTCTCGAATTTTTGAAATATCGGTGATTTTATTATTATAAGATCATTTTCTCCATTTTATAGTGCATTTCTCGAATTTTTGAAATATCGGTGATTTTATTATTATAAGATCCTTTTCTCCATTTTATAGAGCATTTTTCAAATTTTTAGGACATTTATTACTGTCATTTTTGAAAATGTTTAGTGCATTTTTTAAACTTTTTTTATGGCATCAACATCCGGGCCCTAGTCATCATCATGGGATATGAGTGTATAGGTGCTAGCTATATTTATTTTCCATTATAATGCCAAAAGGTGAAATTATAGTCTTTGTCATTGCTGATGTCTGTTAGGATGGCTAACATGGAAGTCTCTGAATAGGTTGAGATCAGGAGTAGGCAGATCCAGGGTTAATCTGGCAAGACTAAAGAAGATAGCACCAAGTGTGATTTTGGAGAAGATCAGACCTCAAAACACTTACTCCTCTGTCGACTGTCTCCAACACCCTGTATGGAATATGATCTATGTCAGGCCTAGGAGAAAGTCCCGACATTGGCCAAGTTTTGGTCCAATGTTTGTAACTGTATGTTTCTGACACATTATTCAAATTAACAGGTTCCGCCAATCAATACATTAATGTTTTAACATAAACGCTAGGTGCGGTACATGTTTCGAACCTTTATCGGTCCTTCATCGGCCGACTTAATGTCTTGTCCACAGCATAACACAAGACATTAAGTCGGCTGATGAAGGACCGATAAAGGTTCGAAACATGTACCGCACCTAGCGTTTATGTTAAAACATTAATGTATTGATTGGCGGAACCTGTTAATTTGAATAAACACAAATTACAATTGTCAGTATGGACCAAAATATGGAAAATTTTCCCAATCCTGACACATTAATAATAATTTGATGAAATAGGAGAATAATACCATGTAATTCTTGAGTACAGTGTTCCGGTATCAACTATTGTTTGTTGTTGTTTGAGTCTTCAGTCTTTTGACTGGTTTGATGCAGCTCTTCATGCCACCCTGTCCTGAGCTAATCGTTTCATCTCTACATAACTACCACACCCTACATCCGAAGCAATCTGTTTAACATATTCTAACCTTGGTCTACCCCTACAGTTCTTGTCCTCGACCCTTCCTTCCATAACTAAGCTTGCTATTCCTGGGTGTCTTAATATGTGTCCTACCAACCTATCTCTTCTCTTCATTATCAGTCGCCAGAAACATCTCTCCTCTCCCACTCGTCTTAATACCTCTTCATTTGCTACCCTATCTACCCATCTGATCCTCATCATTCTCCTGTAACACCACATTTCAAACGCTTCAATTCTCCTATTTTCTGCTGCTCCAACAGTCCAAGTTTCACTTCCATAGAGCGCCACGCTCCAGACAAAGGCTTTCAAAAATGACTTCCTAACACCTAAATCTATATTCGATGTCATCAGATTCCTTTTTTGTAGAAATGCTTTCCTTGCCCAAGCCAACCTACTTTTTATATCCTCTTTGCTTCGTCCATCACTGGTTATTTTGCTTCCTAAGTAACAGAAGTCTCCTACTTCCTTTAGTTCTTCACTTGCCAATTTGATGTCCATAGAGGTTTCTGATTTATTTTGGCTGCATTCCAATATTCCTGTTTTACATTTATTGATTTTCATCATAAATTCTTTTCTCAAGACGGAGGACTGTTTGCTGAAGAAGATTATAATGTAACACTGTACTCAAGAATTACAATTTATTGACTTACGGTGTTAGGCCTATGTTCCTATTTCATTAAACTTTGTCAATAAGGAGTTTGGGCAGACATGGTCTTTTTCATGATTGTCTTTTCGTAATAATAATTTGGAAATATCGAAGTTAATACCGTACCATAATGTAATTATAATTATTTTTATATTACAGCTGAAAAATGAAGGAGAATCAAAGAAGGATGGATCCTGTAAATTGACTAATGATGAGATTGCTAGGTTTAGCAGGCAGATGATAATGCCAGAAGTGGGAGTGAAAGGTATGCTAACAATACAATATAGGCGACAGTAGAGTGTCAATAATCCGAACGCCCGCTTTAAACATGTAAACTGTATTTTGCACGACGGCGCTGTGTGAGAACAATGACCTTGGGAGTGTTTGCTTTGAACCATCCACTCCCCTTCCCCCCAGCGGGCCAGTCTATTTTTAACCCTGTCAGTTCAGTAGCTTGCCACGGAGGGTAAGTGGATATCGTGTCGGTCTACTAACCCCAAGATTGCAGGTTCGCTCCTGACCGTGGCAAGTGGTTTTTGAAAAATATGACACGCATGTCAAAGAACCCATTTGAATTCAGTAGGCCATGCTCATAATGGCAAAATTAATCTTGGGAGTTTCAGCCAACACAAAGTTCCTCATTTCTTTTCTAGAATGTGCTATAGTGTTCAAGGAGGTTAGATATCTAACCTCCTTGACTCCCATAGTGATTCAAGTAACAACGAAATTCGACATGCAAGCTACCCTCTGGGTGTCAAATTACAAAGCTTGCACCCGGCACCCGAGGCCATACGATATTATTATTATTATTATTAGTACTGTAGTAGTATAGTTGTAATTTCATGTTGTGGTTCGTAGTGCATACATAATTTGTATTTCAATTACATCATCATCATCATCATTTCCCCTTATCCAGCTGCTGCCGGGTCGGGGTATTTATGGCACTTCTCCACTTTCCTCTTTCCTTCCACAATTCTTCTTCCACGATCTTGTCCCAGTCCAGATTTCTCTTTCTTATGCTGTTCTTCACTGAATCGATGTACCTTGTTCTAGGTCTTCCTCTTACAGTACTGTACAATTTGTATGTTCTTATGTAAGTACATTAAGTATTTATAATTTTTATTTATCTTAACATTTTTAGCGTAACTAGGAATTTCTAGGTTATGTTCGAAAATCCGAACAAATGGAAATCCGAACCTCCCTCCCTCCAGTCCCAATTAGTTCGGATTTTGACGCTCTACTGTACAATATACTGTATATATATAGAGAGAGAAAAATTGTTGAGTTTTAATTCGCTGACCGTGAACAATATACCTTCATATGAAGTTTATGGCTGCTTGAGCTTTTAGTTCTCGCAGCAAAGAGGGGCAGGTGCACTTCATAAAAAGGGAGGTAGCGCACAGTTCGCTACTCCTGTGGAGGTCCGGACGGGGACACCAAGAGCCCACTGATGAGCCAGCTTGGTGTCCTAGGCAAAACTCCAAACAAGACAGGGCACAAAATAGAAAAAAATTGCTGAGTTCCAATATGCCATCTTTATTTTTATATTTAAAGAAATCGGTTATACCGTATTTGTAGCAGCTTCGGTGGCGTAGTTGGTAGCATGCTGAACTGCTGGGCCCAAGATAGCGGGTTCAAACCCGGCCGAAGACTTCGGACTTTTTAAGAGCGCTAAAAATCCTTCAGTATGCCTTCCTTCGGAGGGGAAGTAAAGCCAGCGGTCCCATGTCATAGATTTATAGCATGTAAAAGATCCTTCCACAGCCTAAACATGTGTGAAGCTAAATTATTAGGTTAGATTTTGTTGGAACGCTCTATCAAAGTTCCAATGTTCACCACTAGGTATCGTTGGAACTACTTGAAATTGAACGGAACTTGTAGGTCACCCTAAGGGTGTCTGCTGGAAGCAGCTACAGCCTCTGGTGAGCCGAACATGTCCTCGGACACGCCCGGCACTAAAAGCCATACGATAAATAAATAAAATACCGTATTTGTGGAGGTAGAGGGTGATTACAGTAATTTTTTGTTGAACATTTTTTTAAAAACAAATTACAGTATTATCATTATAATTATTCTTGTATTTTCAGGACAACTGGCATTGAAGAATTCTTCAGTTTTAATAGTTGGAGCTGGAGGTTTGGGATGTCCCTCTGCATTGTACCTTGCTGGAGCTGGAGTTGGTATGTAAAGTAACTTTGGTAGCACTGAATGATCCACGAACAAACAATAAAATTTTCTATAGTACATAAATTAGCCAAAATACCTTACCAAATTATGAAAAATAAATCAGGAAATGATGTAGTAATAGATATTTACTCCTCCGCTGACCATAACCCACCCGCCATCCCCCTTTTATAACAATGCCATGTATTGTAGTTCGGATTCCATGTAAAAAGGAGGTCCTGTGGCTCATAATCGCGAGATTAACAGTCACGTTAAACTACAAGCTTCTTCGCTTATTATAACTTTACTTACTTGGACTTTTACCTTTGAAAAATCAATAAAAACATATATATCAAAATAGTTAGAGAAGATAAGATGAAAGCAATGGTGTTTGCAGTGGATCTTATGGTCTGGGGAAACAAGGAGGAGGAAATTCAGGAGGAACTGAAGGCTTGGGAAGAAACAGTGGGAGAGTACGGATGGAAGTTCAACATCAGTAAATGTGAGATCCTATTAACGACCAGGAAAAAGGGCAGACCAATGAGTGGGATAACACTTGGAGGTGTACAGCTGAAGAAGGTGGAAAGTCTCAAGTACTTGGGAAGTATAGTGGAGGAAAATGGGAGAAATGACAAAGAGATTACGGAACGTGGCAGACAGGCCGAAGCATTAGGAGCTTAGTGTGGAATAAAGATGTCCCACAAAAAGCAAGGAAGTGTTATACAGAAGCTACTATATCCCGATACTGACCTATGCTTCAGAAACGTGGACAATGAAGAAAAGAGACATAAGCAGAATACAGGCAAGTGAAATGAAGTTCCTGCGAAGTAGGATCGGAGTAACAAGAAAAGACAGGGTGAGGAATGAAAAGGTCAGGGAAATAGTGAAAGAGGAGCCCTTGCAAGGTAGGATTGAGACATCAAGACTGAGGTGGTATGGACACTTAAAGAGAATGGAAGAGAAGAAGATTCCCAAGAGGATACATGATATGCAGATGCAGAAGAAACGACCAAGGGGAAGACCAAGAGATAGATGGCTGAAAGGAGTGGAGGGATGTGTCAAGAAGAGAGGCGAGGACTGGACCAGAGTGACAGCGGAGAGGTGGTGGGAAGAAAGGACTAAGGCTGTGTTTCTATCTCCCAAAATTTTAATAATGGCACCCCGTCGTGTTCGTTAAGCCGCCATTTTGGACACGATGACGGCCTAGGGTGGGGGCTTAACGAAGCCCTGAGAATCAAAACGATCTAAAATTTTTCCGAGCATGGTCTCCAATCAAAACGTCCCTGATTGGCTGAGCACTTATTGGGTCCTTCCCGCCACACAGCCGCAATCAAATCCGCCATTAACCTCAATTTAACATAACCTAAGTTACTTAAATTACAAATATTAATAATGTTGGTGAAGGGTGGGTGACTTATGGATTAGATAAGCCATTTTTAGTGTTGCCTTCTATAGATTTGTGTTTTTTTTGGCAATCTCGTTATCTTATAGACATTAAGATAAATAGTTATATTTCGGGGGCCTATCACTCAGTAGCAACTATTACGAATAGCTGTACTATAGTAAGATTTTTCTGCACCTTCGCGAAATAGTGGCGGTGGTTTGAGATTATTTTTGACTACCATTATGGGGTTTTAATAGTTTTTCATAGAGCATTTTTGTTGTCTTGTAGGCATGATTGATTTGACATGTTAGGTCTGCATGTAGCCTACAGTTTTTTTTTCTGTTTTTTGGAATAATGCTCATTCTCATTACCATTAAGTGCAACCGTGTTGACCGACTGAAAGACATTGAATATTTCGTTTACTAAGGCAGCACTGAAATATGGGTTCCAACACGATATGGACTTGGAACTTATGTTCGCTTAACAAAATAACGATACATCAACAAGTCATCCTTGTAATCTCTGCAAATAATAAAAATATTTCCCATCCAATATAGGCCTATTCATGTTGAACGGTAGAAAGTTATCAACCTTTATTAAGGCAACACTGAAAAATGTTCATTTTGATCTAGCCTACTTACTCGGAGTCATCTGCATCAATGTCCCTAGAGGTTCAGTTTTTAAAATTCTCCCTTTCCTATGGTCAAATAACACATGGATGTTCCCTATTTTTCTTAAGGGGATTCAATGATCTTATGCTGAACTAATTAAGAATAGGGCATGTATCCCAACCCCTTAAAATATGAAGTTATCAGGATAAAAATAATGTCCATAACCATCAGAAACTTGAGAACACAGATCAGGAGAATGTTGATCGACCATGGATGCAAGACCAAAAAGTCTTAAAGAGGAGTGTTTCATTTAGAGGCTTGGAACATCATGGTCAAGACCCCTGTACTTGGGTGTGTGCTCAATTTGTTTGAAAACCCGTTGACAGATCATAAGTTAATCTGTGGCTGGAATCCACTCCGTCCTATGCTAAGCTGCGAGTACTGGGCACCATTAGTGTTCTGTGACTACTGTATCATCATCATCATCATCTTGCACAGTTTCCAGCCACTGGCCGGGTCTGTTTGGAACACAAGCCTCTCCAACGTCTTCTGTCTTCCCACCATCTCTCAGTCTCCACCCTTGTCCAGTCTTCTCCTCTCTTCTTCACGCTTTCTTCCACCCCCTTCAGCCACCTGTCTCTCGGTCTTCCCCTCGGTCTCTTTCCTTCCCACTTCGTCTCATGTACTCTCCTCGGTATCCTCTTCTCCTCCATTCGTTTTACATGTCCATACCATCTAAGTCTAGATTTCTCTATACCATCCTGTAATGGTTCCTCCTTCATTAATTCTCTGGTCCTCTCATTTCTTATTCTGTCCATCTTTGTAGCTCCAATACTGCTTCTCAAGAACCTCATCTCACTGGCTTGTATTTTGCTCTTCTCCCTTCCTTTCATAACCCAGGTCTCCGAGGCATACGTCAGGATAGGGACATAGTACGTCCGATATATGATCTTTTTGCTGTTCTGAGGGACATCCTTGCTCCATAACATGCTTCTCACACTCCTCCGAAATGCTTCTGCTTGCCTCCCCCGCTCATTTATTTCTCTATCGTTTCTTCCATTATCTTGTATCAGGCTTCCCAGATACTTAAAACTCTCCACTTTCTGTGACTACTGTATCAATTTCTGAAAATTGTGTCATAGGCCTATGCATAGACAAGTCGCTGAGAATGTTCTCTGAATGGTGAATACCAGTAGGCTAGCCTACTTAGGTGCCTCCTTCACTAGCATTTCCAGGCACCTGGTTAGTTGGTAAAATGAAATCGAAAAATCACTTGAATGATTCAAGTTGTCCTTGATTGCCCTCGAGGGACAGTGGACCCCATTCCAGATCTTAGTTCAGAATTAGTTTCCTTGACAGAGTTGGAGAAACAGTCACAATACCTATGGTACTACTAGACCTAGTACGGTACATGTAGATGGAAGCATTGTGAGACCAACCACAAGGTAGCTTATGTCCCATTAGTTGGGAGTGTTAGGGAATGGGAGATTGGTTCAACATTTCAGCCTATGTCGTTGTATATTTCATTAATATATGAGATCTGAAAGTGTATCATAGGAATATTAAAGAAAACCATAATATATCACCAGTTGGTCAATTGGATACAACAATTCAATGAAACATTCTGTTAATAATTAGGAAGTGTCATAGGCAACCAGAGAAGCGACACAAGAAAAAACACCTGAGTCTTCCAGGCAGTTGTCATCAACTGTATTTCACATAGAGAAGAATGACTAAAATGGTTCCTCATGAAAAAAACAACTGGTCAATGGCTTGAAAGACAGTAGTAAGGACTTACATGCTGTCAGTAAAAGTGGAGTTAAGAAAGATGTCTGGAATATTTAAATCAGTAGTTGATAGCCATGAATTACCCTAGTTAATTGCACCTTAATATGATTAGTAGCCTACCGGTATGTGCAAGATTTTAAATGGTAGGTTTTCCTGTGAACCAAAAAACAGCTCTTAACATGGATTATGTTCAGGCTAGGCCTACAAGTTATTGGGAGGGAGGTTTATTTTACATACCTGTTGCACATAAAATGAGCTTCTGATTAGAGCTCTGTGGGAATGTTTAAATGGTTTGATGATACAGGATTTATCAAGCCTCTTTCTATGCATCTTTTAAAAACATTTTAACAATTCATAAATTACTGTCATCATTGCTAATGCTGTAATCTGTCATGTTTATTTATGCAGCATGAGGAATTAGGAGATATAGTAGGATAAAATGCAACTGTGTCATGGAAACCTAAGATGTATTTTTATTTCTCAACTTTATTTTCTGTAGACTCCAATACAGCCCACCACCAGGGGGAAAAAAAAAAGTGTTGGTGATGTTTAATGAGAGCAAATCTTGAAATACTGTGATTTAAGTGGTTGGTATCAAAAGCTGTATAGGAAAAATGAAAATGTGAAGTCACGCCCAAGTTTATGAAGCCTTGCCAGACTCGGCTGAAATTATCTTCGATGCAAATCAAGTCTCAATAGCTAAAACTTTAGGACGACCTTTGACATGAGCACTATAATAGGCCTACATTTAGGATCGACATAGCCTGCAGTAGGTCTTGTGCTACTGTATGCACCTGGGCATGTTTAAAAAAAACTCAGCCTGCAGGTTAATAAGGTAGTATATTACTATAAATATATCTCAAGCAAATCCAAGAAGTTACCAGACTGAGAAACTACATATCAATATTTAAACAAAAATAGGGTGGCAGTGCAAACTGCACTTTTAATCCTTGCTTCATTAGTTAAACCATAATATTTGTACATAAGTACAGTAAGGACTTCACATTACAAACGGCCACTTAAATTATATGCCTTATTAGGCATAACCTACAAATTACATGTCATGAAATTGGTAAATATAAGCAGACAGCAACATCAATATGCAATGGTCTATAATGTAGTTTTATAGTGCACAAAAGGTTATTGTACTGAATGTATTTCGAACTGATGAATAAAACTGGAGGAAACGACAGCCAATTGATTTACATCCATTACATCCAAAGTGAGCCTCCGTGGCTTAGGCGGTAGCACGCCGGCCTCTCACCGCTGGGTCCGTGGTTCAAATCCCGGTCACTCCATGTGAGATCTGTGCTGGACAAAACGGAGGCAGACAGGTTTTTCTCCGGGTACTCCGGTTTTCCCTGTCAAAATTTCATTCCAGCAACACTCTCCACTATCATTTCATTTCATCTGTCATTCATTTAATCATTGCCCCAGAGGAGTGCGTCAGGCCTCGGCAGCCGGCACAGTTCATATCCTCGCCGCTAGATGGGGGCTTCATTCATTCCATTCCTGACCCGGTCGGAGACTGGAAGCAGGCTGTGGATTTTCATTTCACATCCAAAGTAGTAGAAACTTTCAGTTGATTGGCAAGAGTGTTGATTTGTACTTTTATTTTCACAAATTTTGATGAACAGTGTGACGCTTCAATTTAAATATAAACGCACATACAATTCCTCATCAATAAGTGATTTGCACTTCATACGGTACTGTCATGAAGTGGAATAGATTTCTAGCAATTTAATTGATGTAGAAATCTATTCCTCTCGCCACCATGTTGGTGATAATTGTAAACAAACCCGCGGGCAGCCAATGGCTGGTAATAATTGCCAGCCAATAACAAGCCAGGATGATGCGGATCATAATTCGCGTTTCACTCTCATTGCGTTTTAACTTGAGGTGAGGAATCAGCTGTTCGTTAACGCCACGGGGTGCCATTATTAAAATTTTGGGAGATAGAAACACACTCTAAGTGGCGAGGCTTACGTTGCAAACAGACCCAGCCTGGGGCTGGAAACTGTACAAGATGATGATGAGTTAGAAAATCAGATCTGTAACAATTATGGGCCTTAAATTGATGATAACATAAAATAATTTAATGAAAATGACATGTCTTAAACAGTTGGTGATAGTAAATTAGCCTACTATAAAACAGACTCAAAGTTTTTTCATTAAAAAATTTTCCGTTATGTTTTTTTTTTCCATCTTCATCAAGAGGGTCTCTGCAGCATACAATAACTGTGACCTGACAGATCTTCGAAATGCACTTCTTGTTGGAATGGTTATATCCTGTTGTAGAGTTATATTTAAAAAAATAATTGAATCGTCCGGTGCTGAAAAGCATTAAGTCAGTTTTCACTACTCTTCGGGAGACAGATGAAGTGTGATTGATAGAACGGAACTTAACGAACACACAATATTAGTCACCTATGTTGTGAAGCAACTACTGTATTCAGGTTATATTTGTGTTAGCAGGATATCAATTTTAATTTAAGAAGCATATATTTAAAATCAATTTTGGAAACGTGACTTAATGCCTTTCAGCTCCATGAACAGTTTAGTGCGGTATAAAGTCATCCAGAATGATATTTCAAATGATATTTTATTTTAAAATGGATTTGTAACATAAAAACCACCTAAACAAATGTAATTTACAATAGCACTTTAACATGAAGGAATCTTGCAGTGCGGCCAACACATAGTACGGAATACGGCACTGAAAGGCTAGGTTATAAATATTCCCGAATGGAGATATGATGTTATTTCCGTTTGAGCAGTTGAATTATCAATTAACATGATAATATTGGTCCAGTTAGCTCAAACATAAAATGCCAGCGTTTCGCCCCAGTGTGCCGTTGGGCTCGTCAGTTGGTACAGACACACCTCACCAATACGCGTGGCTAGCACATACTGAGAAGGCCATCACAAGACACAAAATACGAGTAGTATTGACGTCACGAGTGATGCCAATGTGCTACGGAAGTTAAGCTTCCTTTCATAGAACAAAAGCCTTACCTTGGCAATCCAAATAGGTTATGAATATTCCCGAATGGAGATATGATGTTATTTCCGTTTGAGCAGTTGAATTATCAATTAACATGATAATATTGGTCCAGTTAGCTCAAACATAAAATGCCAGCGTTTCGCCCCAGTGTGCCGTTGGGCTCGTCAGTTGGTACAGACACACCTCACCAATACGCGTGGCTAGCACATACTGAGAAGGCCATCACAAGACACAAAATACGAGTAGTATTGACGTCACGAGTGATGCCAATGTGCTACGGAAGTTAAGCTTCCTTTCATAGAACAAAAGCCTTACCTTGGCAATCCAAATAGGTTATGAATATTCCCGAATGGAGATATGATGTTATTTCCGTTTGAGCAGTTGAATTATCAATTAACATGATAATATTGGTCCAGTTAGCTCAAACATAAAATGCCAGCGTTTCGCCCCAGTGTGCCGTTGGGCTCGTCAGTTGGTACAGACACACCTCACCAATACGCGTGGCTAGCACATACTGAGAAGGCCATCACAAGACACAAAATACGAGTAGTATTGACGTCACGAGTGATGCCAATGTGCTACGGAAGTTAAGCTTCCTTTCATAGAACAAAAGCCTTACCTTGGCAATCCAAATAGGTTATGAATATTCCCGAATGGAGATATGATGTTATTTCCGTTTGAGCAGTTGAATTATCAATTAACATGATATTATTGGTCCAGTTAGCTCAAACATAAAATGCCAGCGTTTCGCCCCAGTGTGCCGTTGGGCTCGTCAGTTGGTACAGACACACCTCACCAATACGCATGGCTAGCACATACTGAGAAGGCCATCACAAGACACAAAATACGAGTAGTATTGACGTCACGAGTGATGCCAATGTGCTACGGAAGTTAAGCTTCCTTTCATAGAACAAAAGCCTTACCTTGGCAATCCAAATAGGTTATGAATATTCCCGAATGGAGATATGATGTTATTTCCGTTTGAGCAGTTGAATTATCAATTAACATGATAATATTGGTCCCGTTAGCTCAAACATAAAATGCCAGCGTTTCGCCCCAGTGTGCCGTTGGGCTCGTCAGTTGGTACAGACACACCTCACCAATACGCGTGGCTAGCACATACTGAGAAGGCCATCACAAGACACAAAATACGAGTAGTATTGACGTCACGAGTGATGCCAATGTGCTACGGAAGTTAAGCTTCCTTTCATAGAACAAAAGCCTTACCTTGGCAATCCAAATAGGTTATGAATATTCCCGAATGGAGATATGATGTTATTTCCGTTTGAGCAGTTGAATTATCAATTAACATGATAATATTGGTCCAGTTAGCTCAAACATAAAATGCCAGCGTTTCGCCCCAGTGTGCCGTTGGGCTCGTCAGTTGGTACAGACACACCTCACCAATACGCGTGGCTAGCACATACTGAGAAGGCCATCACAAGACACAAAATACGAGTAGTATTGACGTCACGAGTGATGCCAATGTGCTACGGAAGTTAAGCTTCCTTTCATAGAACAAAAGCCTTACCTTGGCAATCCAAATAGGTTATGAATATTCCCGAATGGAGATATGATTGCCAAGGTAAGGCTTTTGTTCTATGAAAGGAAGCTTAACTTCCGTAGCACATTGGCATCACTCGTGACGTCAATACTACTCGTATTTTGTGTCTTGTGATGGCCTTCTCAGTATGTGCTAGACACGCGTATTGGTGAGGTGTGTCTGTACCAACTGACGAGCCCAACGGCACACTGGGGCGAAACGCTGGCATTTTATGTTTGAGCTAACTGGACCAATATTATCATGTTAATTGATAATTCAACTGCTCAAACGGAAATAACATCATATCTCCATTCGGGAATATTCATAACCTATTTGGATTGCCAAGGTAAGGCTTTTGTTCTATGAAAGGAAGCTTAACTTCCGTAGCACATTGGCATCACTCGTGACGTCAATACTACTCGTATTTTGTGTCTTGTGATGGCCTTCTCAGTATGTGCTAGCCACGCGTATTGGTGAGGTGTGTCTGTACCAACTGACGAGCCCAACGGCACACTGGGGCGAAACGCTGGCATTTTATGTTTGAGCTAACTGGACCAATATTATCATGTTAATTGATAATTCAACTGCTCAAACGGAAATAACATCATATCTCCATTCGGGAATATTCATAACCTATTTGGATTGCCAAGGTAAGGCTTTTGTTCTATGAAAGGAAGCTTAACTTCCGTAGCACATTGGCATCACTCGTGACGTCAGTACTACTCGTATTTTGTGTCTTTTGATGGCCTTCTCAGTATGTGCTAGCCACGCGTATTGGTGAGGTGTGTCTGTACCAACTGACGAGCCCAACGGCACACTGGGGCGAAACGCTGGCATTTTATGTTTGAGCTAACTGGACCAATATTATCATGTTAATTGATAATTCAACTGCTCAAACGGAAATAACATCATATCTCCATTCGGGAATATTCATAACCTATTTGGATTGCCAAGGTAAGGCTTTTGTTCTATGAAAGGAAGCTTAACTTCCGTAGCACATTGGCATCACTCGTGACGTCAGTACTACTCGTATTTTGTGTCTTGTGATGGCCTTCTCAGTATGTGCTAGCCACGCGTATTGGTGAGGTGTGTCTGTACCAACTGACGAGCCCAACGGCACACTGGGGCGAAACGCTGGCATTTTATGTTTGAGCTAACTGGACCAATATTATCATGTTAATTGATAATTCAACTGCTCAAACGGAAATAACATCATATCTCCATTCGGGAATATTCATAACCTATTTGGATTGCCAAGGTAAGGCTTTTGTTCTATGAAAGGAAGCTTAACTTCCGTAGCACATTGGCATCACTCGTGACGTCAATACTACTCGTATTTTGTGTCTTGTGATGGCCTTCTCAGTATGTGCTAGCCACGCGTATTGGTGAGGTGTGTCTGTACCAACTGACGAGCCCAACGGCACACTGGGGCGAAACGCTGGATTTTATGTTTGAGCTAACTGGACCAATATTATCATGTTAATTGATAACTGAAAGGCTAGTCATTGACTTAATGCTTTTCTCCTCTGATCGCACTACATGTAGCAGTGGTTCCTGGCTTAAAGAGAAGGCTGACTTAATTCTTTCCTATGCCGTTCCAAGGCCCTTGGGTCAATACTTCATACTATTTTATTTTTAAATGACCTTTTTTGACTTAATGCCTTTTAGCTCCGACCGATTCGATTTAAAAAACTGCATTTTTCAAGATTTTAAAGTTGTACCGACCTTCCATAAATTTGCCATGTTGACATCCTGTTTAACGTTCTGTTGTTTTTGTTTTAAACTCCTATAGGCCACATTGGCATTGTCGACTATGACGAGGTAGAAATTAACAACCTGCATCGTCAACTGCTCCATTCTGAGGCCAGCATCGGTCAGTCCAAGGTCCAGTCGGCTGCACAGGCCTTGAGAAGGTAATTGAAACGTTTCACACAGTTTGATTTTCTATCATTCATTTTCATCACATCAACATTCAATCCATCCTGTCACCCTCTGTGAGTGAACAAATACGAAGTACTGTACCCGATAATCCGGAAAGGATCCTGTTGGAATATCCATTGCCCCCGCTGGATTGCCTATTTCTAACTGCACCGGCAAATACAACATTAGAAATCGCTTCCAACATGGTCTTTAGGGATTTACAGACAGCAGTTACAAGAATATTGAGGATCAACAACCAACTACATGGGGCACTCACCTTTACTTACCTCAGGGACTAGGACTTCTGCTTCGCCTACACTACATCCACAATACTCTGCTTCTTATATTTAAAATGAATCACACTCCAACAACAATGGAAAACAATCTGAAAAAAATTATTAACTAAAAGGTAAACTAATCTACTATAAACAAAATAACACCACGAACCTACTACGTTGTCGTAGGAAGACGGAGAGGTGATACTCCAACGTGGCGCGTCCCAGGTGGCGGATAGGGGGGTCCTCACCAGTTTTGCTGGCGGACTTGAGCGAAATAAAATAGCTCTCGCGGACCAAACACACTCCCATTTCTCATCAATCATCCTATCATATTCCATTCATCACCTTCCCAGATCACATCTGGAATTGTAATCCCTGACTACGGTCAGATCATGGGTCCTAGACCAGACAATCAACTCAAGTATGAACAGTCTTCTAATGAACTCTTCCACCGCAAGGCACCATTCGGATACGGTGGGGTGCCACGTAGAAGAGTCAGGTGAGTCGGAGCGCCTGGAAACCCGAAAGTCCAAAAATTAACAAACATAGGGAATTTTCATTCTTTGCAACATTAAACATAAATTCGTTAATTAAAATTGGAAAACTTAAGCATTTAACCGATATATTGGACCAACACAAGATCTTAATAACAGCACTTCAAGAACTTAGAAACACAGATCAAGACCCCATTGAATCTGGAGGATACCGTCTCTACAAGGGACCTCCAGGACTACGAGTTATGAAAAATGTCCCCCAATTTGGTATGGGATTTTTAGTACATACCAGTATTATTGATTCAGTGGAAGATTTTTCGTCGAACTCATCAAGGTTAGCAACTTTAACAATTAGGACAGGAAACAAAATATACTCTTTGATAAACGTTCATGCCCCAACTAATGACAAGAATGTCAAAAAATTTAGAGATGAAACGGACAATTTTTGGGAAGAACTTGCCTTACTAATATCAAACATTCCAGACACTCATGTTAAAATCTTGCTTAGGGATTTTAATGCAAAAGTTGGTCAAGAAAGAAAAATTTCGCCAGCTCACAAATTCACTAACAAGAATGGTCAAAGATTAATCACCCTTTGTGAAGAACATGGCCTACGTCTCGAAACTACTAGATTTAAGCGAAGACCACACAAACTTATGACCTGGAAATGCCCTAATAGTGCACTAGGGGAATTCCAGATAGACCATGTTGCAATGGATAAAAAGTTCTACAAAGAAATATAACGTGAAGGTACTACGTGGGGTCGATGTTGACTCTGATCATTATATATCCAAGATAAAGATCAAGTTAACTCCATGACGTAAACAAAAATCGTCAAACTCGACCATGCAAAGGCAATATGACCCTAGTTATTTAATAAATAATGTGTCCTATAAGGAAAAGTCTAAAACTCTCTTAAGTGACAAGCTAGAAACGATGGTTGACACACTGAAAACCGTTGCTGTCGAAATTGCCCCTATTAGGAAAAGGAAAAAGCATGCATGGTGGAATGCGGAATGTGATGCTGCAATTCGGAAAAGACACACAGCATGGCTCAATCATCAGCAAACGAGGACAACACAATCGCGAGAAGAATTAACCATTGTTCGAAGGGAAACTGCCAAAGAAATTAGGAGAATTAAAAGAGAAAATCAAAAAAAGTCCATACAAATTATTGATGATTCCTTTAAGCAACACAAAACAAGGGACTATTACAGGACAATTCGTCAATATCATTCTAAGTACAACCCTCCTACACTATTAATGAAAGATAAATCAGGTAAACTAGCCCACAATGATACTGATAATGCTAAAATTCTAGCAGATTATTTTAGAGAACAACTAAATGCTGATGAACCTAAGGAATATCTTGATTTTGAGCCTAATCCAAAAAATAAAAAAATTTACAGAACATTATTCCTCCTGACTTGACTGAAGTATATGCAGCGATTAATTGGCTAAAAAATTATAGAGCAATAGGAGAGAATTCATTGGTAGCAGAACTATGGAAATATGCAAATGAACAAACCATCTCCAACCTCCATAAACGCCTCATCGATGTATGGAATTCGGAACAAATACCAGAGGAATGGAGAATGGCTGTAATCCACCCAATTCATAAAAAGGGTGATAGATCAGACCCGAACAACTACCGTGGGATTTCTTTGCTTGATGTAACATACAAGATTCTATCTAGAATTATCTTGACAAGAATTCAACAACAACTCGATCAAGAACTAGGAGAATATCAAGGAGGGTTCCGACCAGGTCGCAGCTGTCCGGATCAGATCATCGGTCTGAAATGGATAATGAAATATCACAGAATGAGACAAAAGGATTTGGTCATTACTTTTGTGGATTTTAAGAAAGCTTATGACAGTATCCATCGAGGGCCATTACTTAACATCCTTAGGGAATTTGGGTTACATCAAAAGCTTATCAACCTCATCGGCGTTACTTTGAAAGATACTAAATCAAAGGTTAAATTTCGAGGCGCCTTGTCTGAACCATTTGATATCCGGACTGGACTTCGACAGGGAGATGGTCTATCACCGTTATTATTTAATTGTGTTCTTGAAAAGATCATGCGTGAGTGGAACAAAACTTGTCCTCCAAATGTAAAGATTGGTACTAATATAAAACTGAATTGCTTGGCCTTTGCGGATGACCTTGCACTGCTTGCAACCAGTATAGATGAGGCTAAACACCAAATTGAAGAACTTGGGTCTATTGCAGCAAAAGTAGGACTTCAAATTTCATTTGAAAAGACTGAAATAATGGCATCCTTTGATGTGGAAACACAAGCTATTACATTGATCAACAATAAAGAAATTAAAGTTGTACATAAATTTAAATATTTAGGGGAGATAATAACATGGAATTTGAATGAGAAAGCGTCAGTCGAAAATAGAACAACAAAGTTAAGACAAGCGCAATATATTACTTGGTCTAGTTACGAAAAAAAAACACTCTCCATAAATGCCAAATTACGACATTACGAATCAGTTATTAAACCGGAAGCAATATATGCTTGTGAAACACTTTTCAAGTTAAACACTCGATCAGTTACTGACACATTACAGAAGACTGATAGAAGAATTCTCAGAACTATAATTAATAAAAAACATCAGGTGGATGGTCAATGGCGTCTATTACCAAATGAAGTGGTTTATAAAGAAACTGAGTCTATAGTCGATACCAAGCGAAAAAGGCGAATTGCTTTTTTTTGTCATATCTCACGCCTGCCGGATACCAGACAATTAACCTTTCCCGAGCGAAATACGGATATATCCGGAGCGTACTTATCAGCCGAGAGCGGAAAACGGATATATCCGGAAAATTCCTACATTTAGATCTGGCGCCGTTTTCAGCCAAAATAATTAATGCTAAACCCAGGAGATGGCACCACTATGCAGACGCATGTTTGATAGTCAATTACGTCACCCCTAGAGACTCTTTGACTTCACAAATACCCGCAGACAGGTGTTGCTTCAGATGAACGCACATGGAACGCACGTGTCGTATTACGTAGTTGGTAAAGTGAGTGTACTTTTATAGTGTTTATTTGGTGATGTGAGCATAATTTCACGGAAATGGCTATGGAATGATGAAGATATAGTGTCTGCTTTGGATTTGAGTGATGGTTTGAAGTGTTTCCACACTGAATTATTAATAAAATAATAATTATTAATTAATTAATAACTATAATTAATTAACTTTACAACCTTCAGATGCTACTCAAACTTGAATTATCAACAGGTATTCGAAATATATGTGAGTTCTAATTAAATTTAGTGCATGGAAAATACAATCTACATGTTTTTTTTTTTTTTTTTTTTAATAATCCGCTCAGAGCCATAAAAACGTCCGCTCGGGAAGGGTTAAAAGTATTATTTAATTATTTTTTCAAAAGTAAAACAAAGAGCTCTTGGTTTATGGAAATTCAAAATGATCTGGATGAACTCGGCTTGACAATGTCCCAAATTGCTAACAAAGATGAGAAGAATATCTTGAAAAACAAGAACATCCGACTTCCCTTAAAAACCTTTACTCGCAAAACTTACACCTTAAGCGATGCAGAGAGAGCGGCAAGGTCGACTAGAATGAAAATGTTTTGGGAAAAGAAGAAAAATAAGAAGCTGAATCTTTAATATTGTTTTTGAGATATGTATATACTTGTTTTGGTTAAGTGCTCCAATGAGGGCGTAACATATGTAAATAAATAAATAAACAAAATAACAATAAACGAATTTAACAATTGACATTAAAATTTAAAAAACACACAAACATTCACACCTCCTTCCAACTCTACATCTTACTACAATGCTGTATTAAAAATTATGAGTATAAATCTTGGCTTGTTCTAGGCCTACACTGCGTAGAAATAAAAACGTTTAATGAAGCCTCTAAATGGCATTCCAGACACCTGATTTCATTCACAAACCTGCGTTGTAGAACGCACGTGCAGTAACTATGTTTCATCAATGAAATCTCGGCACCACGCCGAACTCAAAACTGGTTTATTATACAATAAATACAAGGCTGTGAGTCTATACCTATTATATTATGTCATCGCTCTCCAATGCTAACGGTGAATCATTCTCGCTAGTCCACAGAGACTGCTTGTGTGTGCATTTATAAAACACATAAAAATTAACATTTAGATCTTACAAAAGTTCACATAACTACTTTGTTTCTTAAACAATCGTACTAAAATTTTTTATCCACTCTTTCATTCGCACTCCGTAATCGTTCTAGACCAATTCGGTTCCACATCTGCTCTTAACAATGAACAATAATTCACACCAAAAACATCCGCTCATAAAACACACACTATTCCAAAACAATTGATTAATAAATCCAACTAAATTGTTTAACTAATTAAATCATTTCCACAAAAATTATTTACATGTAAAATGTTTATAATAATATCCATTATCTAGTGTTGCTAACGTGACACTTTCGAGATTCTAATTTCTCGGTTACAATATAATTCTTAACTAAATATATACTGTACACTGGTTTTTCACATAACCATCCTTCTCTCACGTTCTGTAGTTTTAATATACTGCATACACATCGTCTTATATAGGTTTCATTACATTATCGGTATAATACAGTCGACTAATTAAGGTAAACTGTACGTAATTACATAACTTCGGGTTTAATAAAATTTAATAACTGTATTATAGACGTGAGTAGATAATCTTTCTCAAGTTGCATTTCCGCTGAAACCCTCCTGTTAACACATCTAAATCGTTAATTCACAAGAACTGGACTACTTGTATACAACGGCTCTTATCATGATACATGCCTTTTTATCAAAGAACAACAATACTTTGACTTCCTTAAAATGCGGAATTCCCTCGCACGAGCACTCCATAGCTCTACAAATCCTCATATAACAGTATATATGGCATCAACAATTATCATCTACTATGTTAAACAATAACCAAAAGGGATTAATTGTTATTAACATATCTTATGTAGGAACTTCTCTCAAATACTGGCATGACCCTCAGTATCATTGCACATGACTACTGGACTACAATTATACATGCGTAAATTCTTCAAACGAAACTTCCAATTGTAATGAACGTTATTAGACAGTCGTGATTAACCTCCTAAAGTTTACTCCACAACAAGATAATTACCGTATTTACTCGAATACGACCCGCCCCCGAATAAGACCCGCACCCTGATTTTGAAGAACAAAATTTAAAATAAAAAAAATGTTTTTACTCAGAATTATTTACAATCTTAACTAAATATACAGAATAGCACTTATCCAAAATAGTTTCCAACAGTTTTGAAGTCGTCGTAAAATAACACACATCAAACGATTAAAAATACAAATAAAAGTACACAAACACTTCATTCATAGTCATCAGAAGTACCAACTTCGGAACTTTTATCACCATCACTTTCCCACTAAATGTCGTCATCACTGACATCCATAGCATTCGAAATACTGCATTTCTTGAAGCTCTTCCGTATGAGATCTCCAGAGATACGATTCCATGCCGTCAAAATCCACGAACACAGCAGCTGAACTTCCGGGCGCTGAATACGACCAGTTGGAGTCAGTGTGTGCTTATCGGCCGCCATCCGCTCCGTACACAGCTGTTTCAAGGCTGCTTTGAACGGGCGGTTCACGCACACATCCCGTGGTTGTAGCATAGATGTCATCCCGCTCAATCACGAATACATGACTCGTCAATATCATATTTCCTACTGGGCACGATTTCCAATAACTTCAGCTTCCCTCACAACTTTCAATTTCTCACTCACATTAAATGACCGCAAACGTTTCGTAGCATTCATGTTTACACTCGGAGAACGTGCGCGTGACTGTATGACGTCGCGTGCTTACGGTAAAACAAAGTTATGGCCGGAAGAAGGCTAGCACCATCTAGCGGATACTCGCAACACCCAATATCGCGCGTGGCGGGCAATTTAGATCTTTCAAATTTGGATGACTCAAATAAGACCCGCACCCCAATTTTTCACGTCCGAATTTGTTTTAAAATGTGCGGGTGGTATTCGAGTATACATGGTAACTGTTAACTCGTCTGTTGCAAATACATGTAATAAAAATAATACTCCTGTCTCATCTCACTTGTCAAGCTATAAATTGTTTATCGTTGTAATATCATGTCCACAAATGACGTGATGTTACACAAATAGGATAAAATAACACACATGTTATTTATAGTGTCAGATAGAATTCAATCTTGACCGGGATAAACTAGCTTTGAATTCCTAGCCAAAGATTTGAATAATCTTCTATCAAAAGGTATTTCCTCTAACATATTAAATGAACAAAGCTCCACTCTACACAAAGAATGTTCATAGGAATTAAGACTGCGGTCTTATCAAACGACTAGTATTTCTTAGATCGTCGATAATTTATGTACAATAATGATATAACAATATCATTCGATGTTTCTTCTTTTCTTGAAGTTATATGTCGTTACATTAAAGTGCTCAAATTAAATTTAATAAGAATTTAATTTGAAGCTATGACACAATGTCAGAATACTTGGTTTAAATGAAATTATTAAAATTCGAGAGTCGAAACGACTAGTCTCCTATGAGGCGATATGATTCCTCAAACAAAATTTTTAATGTCAGTTCCACAACTGATCCGTAGAATAAAATTGAAAAATAGATGAAATGCAATCATCTTCTAAATAATCTTGCAGCATAAAAATCTCAACACACATCTGAAGTGTAAACTGCATAAAAGCACTGAAATACATGAAGTGTGAAAATATAGAAAGATGGAATAAGATCGCCGAAAATATGGAATAAGATTGCTGGCTCAGAATGTTACTAATCAAGCTCTATATAACAATTGAGATACACTAATACCTTATTTGGACGAAAACTTGAAGATCAATGTACTGTAAGTATTGCCACAATACTTTAGATGTTTCCTCAGTACAAGACACTGAGATGGATCTGCATTCGAAACTCGGATCTGCGACCTTAGAGATAAGAAAAGTCTCTCTCTGAAATTCACCAACATTCGCCTGGGCTCGAACGACATCCTTCTGGCAAATTCTTCTGTGTTGCTGGGCTACCTTTCCCTAGCATCTTGACAAATCTCTTCTGTAAAGTCTTAATTCTCCGTCGTAAATATGTATCAGCTTCATCATTGGAATATAATTATGGAAATATTCATATAAATAGTGAATGAAATATTTACATTGCTAATTGATGTTATATTAGTGTTCGTAGACTGACGAAAATGCACAAGATGCACCGTACACTACGTCTGTATTCAAGAATACGTTGTCTAACGAAGCTCCATCGTTGTATCTTAACTCCTGTTATCGAATATGTCTCTGGCGCATGACTATCTAGTTCATCATATCAACAATGTTAATTATGCTGAATGATAATGTTTGAAGAATAATAATAGTCATTCTATTAATGTTTATGTGTTGCGCCAATATTAAAAGTTCTCCGCCACTGTTCACTTGAACTGCGTTCGTCAACTTCACGTTGCAATTTATAATGATACTAGCAGTAGTACCCGGCTTCGCCCGGTGGAATGATGATAATGTCTTAAAATCTCCTTAGAAATATAATGGACTTAAAATCTAGGTCATTTGCCCCCAAAGACAATGAGGGCGTAATATCTAGGTCATTTGCCCTTTTGATAAGGATGTTAATAAAAACTACTGTTGAATTGACACGTCAAACTTACAAACTACCGTAATAGAAATACATATTTCGTAATACACAGGCGAGGAAGACTTATTGTGTGTGGTGATTAAAGGTGTAATGGGCGTTACATGTAGGTCATTTGCTCTTATGATGAGGATGATAAGGGAAACTACTACCGGTATTGAATTGACACTTCAACTTATTACGTACACAATGTACTGTAATAAAAATAAATATTTTAAAAATCACAGTCGAGAAAGATTTAATGCGGCGGTGATTAGTGGTATGATGCGCGTAACATCTAGGTCATTTGCACTTATGATAATAATAATAAGGTAATGAAAAAATGACTACTAAACGAACATGGTGTTATTTTAAAACTGATATAGGTAATTCAGATGTCTAGCTTCGATGTCTTTCGAAGTCTCAACCTTATTTTCTGGCTTAGGCTTGTACTCGATGCGTCTATGGCGTACTGCTCGGCAAAGAATATGGGTCCAAGCTGCACGAACCTGAGATGATCACAGATGATGACGAAATATGCTGACATACGTTCGGGGTTCCCCGTCCTATTTAGATTGGCCGGGAATCTCACTCACTGTTTCGCAATGGCACTGTGCTGGCATCAGCATAGACAGCAGATAACACGGCGGGCTCTGGAAAGTCCTCTCATGTCAACTCGCGATGAATCAGCAAGCTATTCTCACAACTGACCCCCCCCCCCTCCCAGGGTCTCACAACATGTGGGACGTGGGTTGGTGACCACGGGACCCCAGCTGAGTCTGGCATCGCTTCTACTTCCTGGTGCCGGGCTCCTTTCAGTTCTCTTTCCTGTCGGCCTCCCTTGGTCAACACTTGTTCTATTCCGACCCCGACTGTATTGGGGTATCCGGGGGGTAGGGAGTCTTTCAATTTCTCGCCTTAATTGGCCGTTTTCTCATCTTTCCTGATACCCTCATTCTTCGAGGGGTCTGCCTTCTTTTCCTTTTCGTAATATCTCCTGTCTTCTGCTCAAGGCCCTCAAAGAGGCAGGGTGTGTGTAACCCCTCCACTTCTGGTACACCCTCAAGGGCTCATGGCTGGTAAGTTAGGAAGCTGGCAACCCCGAGGAATTCCTGAGCTAAATGCAGGGAATGGAGTGGTATGTCAGAAATTTCAAGTGGACAGTGTTACTCATCGGGTTCCAAAGGGTAAGTATGTAGAATTTGGTTCAGATCGGTGAATCAGTATAGATTTGTGCCAAAGGGCCTAAATGTAGGGAATAGATTGGTCTGTCCGAAATTTCATGTCGACAGTGCTACTCGTCGGGTTCCAAAGGGTAAGTATAAACCATTTGGTTTAGATCAGTGAAACGGTGTAGATTTTTCCCAAAGGGCCTAAATGCAGTGAAAGGGGTGGTCTGTCCAAAATTTAAAGGGGACAGTGATACTCGTTAGTTTCCAAAGAGTAAGTGTACAAATTTTTGTCCAGATTGGTGAAACTATGTAGATTTGTAACAAAGGGTCTAAATACAGGGAATGGAGTGCTCTGTCCGAAAGTTCAAGCAGACAGTGTTACTCGTCGGGTTCCAAAGGGTAAGTAACTTACATAAAGATTGGTTGAAATGGGTGAAACGATGTAGATTTTTGCCAAAGAGCCTAAATGCAGTAAATGGAATGGCCTATCCGAAATTTCATTTAGACAGTGTTACACGTCGGGTTCCAAAGGGTAAGTATGTAAAATTTGGTTCAGATAGGTGAAACACGTTAGATTTTTGCCAAAGGGCCTAAATGCAGGGAATGGAGTGGTCTGTCCAAAGTTTTAAGTGGACAGTGTTACTCGTCGGGTTCCAAAGGGTAAGTATTCAAATTTAGGTTCAGATCGGTGAAACGATGTAGATATGTGCCAAACGGCCTAAATGCAGGGAATGGAGTGGTGTGTCCGAAATTTCAAGTGGACAGTGTTGCTCATCGGGTTCCAAAGGGTAAGTATACACATTTTGTTTTCGATCGGTGAATGATGTAGATTTGTGCCAAAGGGCCTACATGCGGGGAATGGAGTGGTCTGTCCGAAATTTCGAGTGGACAGTGTTACTCGTCGAGTTTCAAAGGGTAATTATGTAAAATCTGGTTGAGATCGGTGAAACGGTGTAGGTTTGTTCCAAAGGGCCAAAAAGCAGGGAATAGTGTGGTCTGTCCGATATTTAAAGTGAACAGTGTTACTTGTCGGGTTCCAAAGGGTAAGTGTATAAAATTTGGGTCAGATCGGTGAAACGGTGTAGATTTGTGCCAAACGGCCTAAATGCAGGGGATTGAGTGGCCTCTCTGCAATTTCAAGCAGACAGTGTTAGTCGCAGTGTTCCAAAGGGTAAATATACAAATTTTGGTTGAGATCGGTGAAACGGTGTAGATTTGGGACAAAGGGCCTAAATGCAGGGAATGGAGTGGTCTGTCCGCAATTTCAAGCAGGCAGTGTTACTCGCAGGGTACCAAAGGGTAAGTATCCGAATGTTAGTTCTGATCGGTGAAACGGAGTAGATTTGTGCCAAAGGGCCTAAATGACGGAAAGGGGTGGTCTGTCCGAAATTTTAAGTGGACAGTGTTACTCGCAGGGTTCCAAAGGGTAAGTATACAAATTTTGGTTCAGATCGGGGAAACGGTGTGGATTTGTGCCAAAGGGCCTAAATGCAGGGGATGGAGTAGCCTCTCCGCAATTTCAAGCAGACAGTGTTAGTCGCAGTGTTCCAAAGGGTATGTATATACATTTTGGTTGAGATGGGTGAAACGGTGTAGATTTGGGCCAAAGGGCCTAAATGCAGGGAATGGAGTGGTCTATCCGCAATTTCAAGCAGACAGTGTTACTCGCAGGGTACCAAAGGGTAGGAATACCAATTTTGGTTCTGATCGGTGAAACGGTGTAGATTTGGACCAAAGGGCCTAAATGCAGGGAATGGGGTGGTCTGTCCGAAATTTTAAGTGGACAGTGTTACTTGCAGGGTTCCAAAGGGTAAGTATGCAAATTTTGGTTGAGATCGGTGAAACGGTGTAGATTTGTGCAAAAGGGCCTAAATGCAGGGAATGGGGTGGTCTCTCCGAAATTTAAAGTTGACAGGGTTACCCGCAGGGTTCCAAAGGGTAAGTATACAAATTTTGGTTCAGATCGGTGGAACGGTGTAGATTTGTATACATAACAGACAAACAGACAGACAAACTTTGTGCTTTATATATATAGATTCAGCTTTATTTCCAACACATTTGGAAATCTAACTTGACAGGCTTATATTGTCGAACCGGTGAATATTAAAACGCTCGACTTTTCACAATATATAGTAGGCGACCTGTTCTTTATATCTATATGCTTATTTAACTTCAGATCTCAATTATATAAGAGATATAGTCAATACAACGTTCCTCGCAACTTCACGTAGAATGGAAGTGCGGTGATCTCTAACGCTCCACCTAGCTATCCTCGCGTCTCCACAAGTCGACAGTCGTCACACTCGGACTAAGCCTTGGGATCTCCGTTAACCCGGTAAAAACACTTCCTCACTCTTCAAAGACTGCTGGAATAAGAACATCGATCCTTGGATCTCTCCCTCCAAGTCGAATTTTTGGCGGCCATATCAATCTCCCACCATAATTTTAGCGCGTAGATTACTAATGCTTATTACTGCGTAGATTAACCGATCTGCGGTTTTTAAAGTATCAGACATAATTTCTCTTAATATTCTCTTCATTACCAAACAAGAAAATCTTCTTCTAAGGGCCTAAATGCATAATTTCATCCTATGGTGTAATTAAAGTTGATCCCGTCTTCAATAAGACCTCTCCTCATTGGCTGTGGACTGGGATCCAATAGCATAATTTATAACAATATTTATAATATTAATCTCCAAACTCGCTGTTGATATGCTAAATATAGCCTTCTAGAAGCGTCCATTGTGCAATATATCACGTGATAGGGCTCCCCCACAGTCTCGAGCTTGTAACACTACACTCTCGTGTCACACTTCCAGAAATTATATTTGCTAGTTAAATTTTATCATGGGGACGGAGAATACTCTCATTTTGTCCCTAAATAATTCAATTTACGGGGGCAGTACGTCCAGAAAGTAAGTTCCGTTTGGTAATAACATTAAATTGTGTACAGATACAGAAAAATTATTTATTGCACAAAATTCTACAACCCTTAAACTACTTTTCCACATAACTGCCGAAATGTTGCAGGCATTTGTCGTAGCGTGGCATGAGTTTTTGTATACCTCCTTCATAGACGTGTGTTCCCTGTGTCTTCAACTAGTTTTACGTTCCGCTGCAGCGCAGTTCAGCATATGAGCGGTAGACGCTCTGTATCAAGGAGAAAAAACGTGCACCATTTGGAGAGCGCTGTCAGCCACGTATGCGTTGTTGTGCATGTTTACTCGTACAATGTCGGTGTTGATTGAAAATCCCGCCGTTTGTGAAATCAGATCTGTGATTCGTTTTCTGAATGCTAAGAAACTGAAACCAATTGAAATTTATCGGCAAATTTGCGAAGTGTATGGACAAAATGTGATGAGTGATTCAATGGTGAGAAGATGGGTCCGACAGTTCAATGAAGGACGTAGTGAAGTGCACGATGAAGAACGAAGTGGGCGTCCATCTTTGGTTACAGAAGAACTGGTTCACGCGATTGATGACAAGATCCGGGAAAACCGCAGGTTTACAATTAGTGCTCTCGCTATGGAATTTCCCCAAATCTCACGATCACTAATTCATGAAATTGTTACCGAAAAACTGAACTTTCGTAAACTTTGCCGACGTTGGGTACCAAAGATTCTTACGGAGCAACACAAAACAAAACGGATGGGTAGTGCACTTCAGTTTTTGACCCGTTACAATGAAGGCGGCGAAGAATTTCTGACACAGGTAGTCACAGGAGATGAAACTTGGGTTTCTTACGACACCCCTGAAAGTAAGCGGCAATCAATGGAATGGAGGCACACTTCATCCCCAGCAAAGGTTAATGACAATTTAATGGGACAAGGGGGTCTCCGCCCAATCAATACAAATTTGTATTGATTGGGCGGAGACCCCCTTGTCCCATTAAATTGTCATTGTACACGTCAATACGGACCTTGCGAAATGGATAATCCTCCAATTAATCTTGAGCAAAGGTTAAGCCGAAACAAATCTTGACACCTCGGAAAATGATGTGCACAGTGTTCTGGGACTGGAAAGGCATCTTACTCATTGATTTCTTACCGCGTGGTCAAACAATCGACGCAGATGCTTACTGCGAGACACTTAGGAAATTGTGCCGCGCAATACAGAATAAGCGCTGAGGGTTGCTGTCAAGAGGTGTTGTTTTTCTTCACGACAACGCACGATCACACACTGCAAATGTGACGAAAAACCTCCTACAGGGATTTGGCTGGGACGTGTTTTACCACCCTCCGTACAGCCCTGACCTCGCTCCTAGCGACTTTCATCTGTTCACACATCTCAAGTCTTTCCTTGGCGGTCAACACTTCAACAATGACGACGAGCTGAAAGAAGATGTTTCCAACTGGTTGAAGACACAGGCGGCAAACTTCTATGAAGAAGGTATCCAAAAACTTGTGCTACGCTATGACAAATGCCTGAAAAAGTTCGGCAGTTATGTGGAAAATTAGTTTGAGGTGTAGAATGTTGTGCAATAAATAATTTTTCTGTATCTGAACACAATTTAATTTTATTACCAAACGGAACTTACTTTCTGGACGTGCCTCGTATCTCCTGTTGTTGTTGCTTATTTTAGGGACCGGAATTTGATGTTTTTCAGTCGGTCAACATGATGGTACCTAATTGTGATTGGTTATTCCCTAATCCTTAAAAGGAATTACATGAGATTACATGAGCCTCTCAAACATCGCGCCCAATGTACAACAAAGAATGCCTGTCCAAAAATACTAAACTACGTCATTATGAAACTGTTCTGAAGCCAGTAGTTATGTATGCAGTCGAAACCCTATCCCTAAATGCTAATAAAGGACTCCTCGAAGAACTGCAGAAAAAAGAGCGCAAAATCGTTAGAGGTATAATGGGATCAAATTACAAGAATGGCACCCATTATTAAAGAAATCCAACAAGAAGTCTACAGTGAAATAGAGAAATTTACAGAAACGATCCACAAGAGGCGGGCATGGTATCACGGACATCTCAAACGAATGGACAGAAACAGGCCGACTAAACAGATTTTTCATTTCTTTGGACTCCAAATCCAAAACCACAATGCCCTGGTTTATGAATACCAGAGACGACCTCAAAATGCTACATCTAAAACCCGACGACGCCTTCAATAGATATCTCTTCCGGAAAAAGATACTGACTAATGGGCTAACCCGAGATGAGACACTGAAACCGAAAAGAAGACAAGGTACCACCTGGACAGCGGAGCACAAGATGGCTCACTCCCAGAGAATGAGGGAATTCTGGGCTCAGAGGAAAGCGAAACAAATTGCCAAGTGTAGAAAGACTTAACGTGATCCTAGATGGCCATGAATTATCTGTATATATATATGCAAAAGGACTGGAAAGAGAGCAAGAACCAAGCAGTACTACCTTCAAAGAAGAAGTGATTCTGGAACGACTCAAGTGGTCCAATGTGACCAATCAAGATTAATAATAATAATATCTATATATGTAATTTCTATATATATACGGTAATACGCTAGGGTGTATGTTCACAAAACTCAAGCTCCTAAACCAGAGGGAGTTAGAAGGTGTGGTTTGTACCAAAATCTTCCAAATCATTTCAATAGTACAGAAAAAATCTTGCATTTCTTGAAAAGTCAACGGAAATATATTTATTTGTTTATAAAGTGCTTTTAAACAAATAAACAAGACGATAGCCCCTGGCAGAAGTGTGTTGTGCCCAGCCCGCTTAGCACTAGCGCCGGGCAGGTAGTCTGTACACATGGGGCGCATACAACCCACATTTTTTTTTTTAAGTGTGTTTAAACAGATAAACATATTTATAGAAGCCCGCATAACAGTAAAGCCAGACGGGTGGTTTATACACATGCGAGAGTTCTCGCACGAGTCTGCTAGTATATAATATATGACTTGGATGACCAGTTTCGATCGTCAAGCGATCATCATCAGATCCATTACACTTAGGTTATTAAATCTATGGGTAAAAGTATTTAGAATATGTAAAATAATACAACTAGTCAATATTTGTTAGTTATAGTCTCTGTGATATTTTGTTAATGAATATCTATGACTTTAGTCATTATTCCAAGTTTTCCCGTATTGATTATGATATGTTACGCAAATATCAACTTTACAATACAATTTTTTTTTAAATATATCACTATGTCAATATACACTTTGAGACATGTTTCGGCTCTGTGAGCCTTCTTCAGTCAAACACACTAAAAATTCTCCTAAAACAGTCTAATGTTTGGTCTCTCAATAAAAATTTGTTAAGATAATAATAATAATAATAATAATATCGTATGGCCTTGTGTGCCGGGTGCAAGCTTTGTAATTTGACACCCAGAGGGTAGCTTGCATGTCGAATTTCGTTGTTCCTTGAATCACTATGAAAGTCAAGAAGGTTAGATATCCAAGCTCCTTGAACACTATAGAGCTTTCTAGTAGAGAAATGAGGAACTTTGTGTTAGCGGAAACTCTCGAGATTAATTTTGCCATTATGAACATGGCTTACTGAATTCAAATGGGTTCTTTGACATGCCAACATCGTATGACATGCGTGTCATATTTTTGCCGCCTTTCAAAAATCACTTACCACGGCCAGGAGTAACCTGCAATCTTGGGGTTAGTAGACCGACACGATATCGACTCACCCACCGTGGCAAGCTGTTAAGATAATGAAAGTGGTGATTGACCTCCAAATTTGCTTGCCGAGTGTGAATAGGTGATTCACACCTCGTCACTGTCTTTTCTCAACCCCGAGTTGAGAACAAACAGCGACAAAGTTAACTGCTCTCATCGTTCCTCTCTCCCTCCCATACGTGTTCAGTTTCATGAAATGTTGTTCTTTATAATCCATAGTTGTGATCCTTTTCTGGATTCTGTGTTTGGTGACATTACAGACTATACAGTGGGTTACGGGTTAGTCCATTTCATCTTCAGCTCGACAGCAGCAATGCCCTGGACCTTGTGAAGCAGTTTGACTTGGTGCTGGACGCGACCGACAACGTCGCTACCCGGTACTTGCTGAACGACGCTTGCGTCCTGACCGGCCGACCTCTAGTCTCTGGAAGTGCCTTGCAGTACGAAGGCCAGCTCACGGTGTATAATTACGAGAATGGACCTTGCTACAGATGCTTGTTCCCAATTCCACCACCTCCGGAGACCGTAACCAACTGTGGTGACGGAGGAGTGTTGGGTGTTGGTAAGTCATCATCATCATCATCTTGTACAGTTTCCAGCCCCAGGCTGGGTCTGTTTGGAACATAAGCCTCGCCACTTAGTCCTTTCTTGCCACCACCTCTCCGCTGTCACTCTAGTCCAGTCCTCGCCTCTCTTCTTGACACATTCCTCCACTCCTTTCAGGCATCTATCTCTAGGTCTTCCCCTTGGTCGTTTCTTCTGCATCTGCATCTCATGTATCCTCTTGGGAATCTTCTTCTCTTCCATTCTCTTTAAGTGTCCACACCACCTCAGTCTTGATGTCTCAATCCTACCCTGCAAGGGCTCCTCTTTCACTCTTTCCGTGACCTTTTCATTCCTCACCCTGTCTCTTCTTGTTACTCCGATCCTACTTCGTAGGAACTTCATTTCACTTGCCTGTACTCTGCTTATGTCTCTTTTCTTCATTATCCACGTTTCTGATGCATAGGTCAGTATCGGGATATAGTAGCTTCTGTATAACACTTCCTTGCTTTTTTGTGGGACATCTTTATTCCACACTAAGCTCCTAATGCTTCTTAGAAATGCTTCTGCCCGTCTGCCACGTTCCGTAATCTCTTTGTCATTTCTCCCATTTTCCTCCACTATACTTCCCAAGTACTTGAGACTTTCCACTTTCTTCAGCTGTCCACCTCCAAGTGTTATCCCACTCATTGGTCTGTCCCTTTTCCTGGTCGTTAACAGGATCTCACATTTACTGATGTTGAACTTCCATCCGTACTCTCCCACTGTTTCTTCCCAAGCCTTCAGTTGCTCCTGAATTTCCTCCTCCTTGTTTCCCCAGACCATAAGATCCACTGCAAACACCATTGCTTTCATCTTATCTTCTCCTATCTTTCCTGCTACCCGTGCCATTACCTCGTCCATAACCACAATAAAGAGAAGGTTGGTAAGTAGCCATTCTTAAGTGAATCTACAATGAACAAATAGCCATGTAGATGGAAGCTAGCAGGGCTGCCATTTAAAGAGATTTTATCCGTTTTAGCAGATTTTTAATACTGGATTTAGCGGACCTTGATTCAACGGACTTCAGATTTAACGGGACACCGCCACGTCATCATCATCATCATCTTGAGCAGTTTCAGACCGCTGGTCGGGTCTGCTTGGAACATAAGCCTCTCCATCGTTTCCTGTCCATCCACCATCTCTCATCTTCCACTGTGTCCCAGCACACTCCTCTTTCCTACACACTCTTCTTAACTCCTTTTGTCCATCTGTCCCTTGGTCTTTCCCTTGGCCTCCTTCCCGTCATTTCCATTCCAAACATCTTCTTCGGTATCCTCTCCTCTTGCATCCTCCTCACATGTCCATACCATTGTAGCCTAGATCGCTCTATTCCATTTTGCAATGGTTCCATCTCTCTGACTCTCTCATTCCTTACTCTGTCCATTCTTGTCACTCCTACCCTACTCCTCTGGAACTTCCATCTCCACTGCTCGTATTTTATTCTTGTCCCTTTCCTTCATCACCCATGTCTCTGAACCATATGTCAAAATTGGCACAAAGTAGGTCTTGTAGATGATTCCTTTACATTTTTGTGGTACATCTTTATTCCATATCATCCCCCTATCACTCTTGAAAAATCCATCTGCGCACCTTTCCCTTTCATTTATTTCCATCCTATTGCCTCCTTTTTCTTCAATTATGCTTCCCAAGTACTTGAAGCATTCTACTTTCTGCAACTGCTGTCCTCCAAGTGTTAGGCCCATATCCAGTCTGTTCTTCCTCCTCGTTGTGATGACCACTTCACTCTTTGGTGCTGAGAACTTCATCCCATATGATAACACTACCTTCTCCCACTCATCTAATTGCTCTTGTACTTCTTGCTCATCCTCTCCCCATACCAGAAGGTCATCAGCAAACAACATTGCCTTCATTTTCCTTTCCCCAATGCTGTTTACCACTTTTCGTATGATTTCATCCATCACCACTATAAATAACAGGGGTGAGAGGGCACTTCCTTGTTTCAGACCACCCTCCAACCCCCACGTGCCGGGAGAAAGTGTCATGAAGGACGAAGATGATGATGGTTTCATCTATTCCTACTTGCCACGGTGGGTTAACATGTCGGTCTACAAACCCCAAGCTTGCAGGTTCGCTCCTGGCCGTGGTAAGTGATTTTTTTTTTACGGCGGCAATAATTACGACATGCATGTCATACGATACGAAGCCTCCGTGGCTTAGGCGGCAGCTCGCCGACCTCTCACCGCTGGGTCCGTGGTTCAAATCCCGGTCACTCCATGTGAGATTTGTGCTGGACAAAGCGGAGGCAGACAGGTTTTTCTCCGGGTACTCCGGTTTTCCCTGTCATAATTGTATTCCAGCAACGCTCTCCACTATCATTTCATTTCATCTGTCATTCATTTGATCATTGCCCCAGGGGAGTGCGACAGGCTTCGGCAGCCGGCACAGTTCCTATCCTCGCCGCTAGATAGGGGCTTCATTCATTCCATTCCCTGACCCGGTCGGCCGACTGGAAGCAAGCTGTGGATTTTCATTTTCATGTCATACGATGTTGGCATGTCAAAGAACCCATTTGAAATCAGTAGACCGTGTTCATAATGACAAAATTAATCTCGGGAGTTTCCGCCAACACAAAGTTCCTCATTTCTCTACTGGAAAGCGCTATAGTGTTCAAGTAGCTTAGATATTTAACCTCCTTGACTTTCATAGTGCTTCAAGGAAAACAAAATTCAACATGCAAGCTGTCCTCTGGGTGTCAATTAACAAAGATTGCACCCAGCACCCGAAGCCATACGATATTATTATTATTATTATCTATTCCTAAATTTTCAGAAGTGAGAGACCATATTGAGAACTTCATACCATAGATAAGTTATCAGGTCCGGAAGTGTTTGCTCATTATGAACATTTTAAGCAGTTTCGATCTTTAATTATTATGAAATAGCATTCATAATTCATCGACTAATTTCTTCCTCTAAGAAACAATCCAATTTATCTCAAATTTCTTTAAATTAAAAATTCAACTGAAACTTGATGCATTATTTCAGCCTACTAATTTATTTCTGGCATGTACATTAACTTTACATTATACAGTAAATTTTTGATGTGTAACATCTTTCCGCTCGGTTACTGGATAGTTTTGTGGGAGTGATTTTGAAAATTGGGGACGGAAGTGGATCGGAACGATCGAGCTGGCAGTGGTGGATCAAACGGAAGTATGCACTGCCCGCTCCATCAATCAAACGGAAGTGCACTAGCTGGCAGTGGTACCACGCAAAGGCAGCGTGATTTTTGTACGATTGAAAATGTGTGTATTGGAAACAAGGCAGTGTGTGCTCTGTAGCGCGAGAATGTTATGGTATTACAGTAGGCAGTGCATTTAGCAGGCACTGGTTTGACGAGCACAGTGGCAAATGTTTCACCGACTTTCATTTGTCATTGAGCAGTTTACGAAGCTTCACGTTCAAGGTTGAATATCACATGGGGTAGGACAAAGACGACAAATGACATTTAAGTAAGCGGTATTATTGTCAAGCTGTGGGTGAGTAGTCAAATATTAAATGCATAACAGAATGTTGTTATATGAGTGGAATAAAAGCTGTATTTTCATCATTTGTGAGACTAGGTCATTTCATGATTGTAGGAAGCCATGTTTTGATTGTTTACGACGAACTGTATGAGAGCCTTGAGAATAATGAATGTTATAGTTACTGAGGAATGTGATCACAGTATTTGAGAGTACTGTCGACGTTGTGTGTCACTTTGTTATTATGAATTATTCATGTAAAAGGAAGGAAGGAAGCTTGTGGTTTTGTGTGACCGTTAATCTCACAATCATGATCCACGGTACCTCCCTTTTACGTGGAATGCGAACCACAGGACATGGCATTTCAATTCGAAAATCTCACATGTATTGACCGGGAATCGAACGCGGTCTACCTTGGTGAGAGACTAACAGCTTGACCGCTGCACCACAAGTGTGACAGTAGCATATCTTCAATTCAATCTATACATTCATCATAGTACCAGTATGAAAACGGAGCGTAAATTAACATCTTAAGAATGTCCATGCTGTGTAGTATACGTGTAGGATAACATGTCAGATGTTACACATCATATGCGACTACTGTAAGGCTCGTATCGTTTTTTTTTTGTGTCCATCCCGGCCCATTTGATGAAATATTCCCGCTGCATAGCGGTCGTGAAAATCCAATTCTTGGAATATATAACGAAATCTGTAAAGGAAAGTAGAAGGTAAGGAAACAAGCACTCTCTTCTTCAGCGATTGTCCCGCGTGGCTGCAGGGTCCACTACATGGATCCGTTGTCTCAATTATGCTCCGTCTCAGGCCGCATCAGGATGGAGATTCATGCTTTTTAGATCTTTATGTAGCGCGTCACACCAACGTTGCAGAGGTCGTTCATTTGGTCTTCTGCCGACGACTTCAAGTGTGTATTCCGCCTTGGCAATCGTTTCACCTCATGCCCATGAAACATATCCAACCAAGCACAGACCGCCCTTGCGCATTTTGTCTCGGATTGGAATTATATTAAAAATAGAAAGGTAAAAACTAGGGTGAATTATCAACAGATGAAACTTGGCCAAAACTTGTTAAAAACGAATAAGGAAATTTCAGATGGATTTGCAGATTTTTTTAAAGCAGTATATGAAGGTAAAACAACATCTTATGCACTCTATGAACATACAACAATGATCCCAACTATCACCTCTCATTCATTATTCATAAAAGCCGTAACCATAAAAGAAGTTGAAACTGCCATCAAGAAATTGAAGCGTAAAAAGTGCAGTGGTCTGGATAATATACCTCAATATATTATAAAGGCCTGTGTTGATGTCATAAAATATCCACTGTTTCTCTTGTTCAATCTCATTCTAAGACATAGCACATTTCCAGCAATATGGAAATTATCCAGAGCATGTCCCATCTTCAAATCTGGTGACTCCTCTCAAATTGAGAATTACAGACAAATAACGATCATCTCTGTACCTGCCAAGGTTTTCGAACAAATTATTTATTATAGAATTCTCAATCATGTAAAGCCATATATAAGTAATTTTCAACATGGCTTCGTTCCAAACCGATCAACAACTACAAATCTGTGTAACTTTGTACAGTTTGTCTCGAATGCATTAGATTCTCGATATCAAGTTGATGCCATCTACACTGATTTTTCAAAAGCCTTTGACAATATTAATCATGGTATATTATTATAGAAATTATCAGCCTTAGGATTCTCGAATCAAATGTTAGAATTAGTGGCATCTTACTTATCAAACAGAAAACAGTATGTGTCCTATAGTGAAGCTAATTCCTACACCTACATTGCTAAGTCTGGCTGTAACGTGTTTTTCGAGGGGTTTTTATGCCACTGGCATAAGTCAGTAGGAAGCCAATCTATATTTATTTACGCGGCAAATTGTTCAGCCAAGAGAATTTTTCATGTTAATTTATTATTATTATTATTATTATTAAGGTATTTTTTTGGAGCATTTTTATAAAATTATAAGCATACAGATAGGTTTTCTATGTCTTAGAAAACACTATCAAGCAAATTGTTACGAACAACATTATCATAGAAAATTATGTGATTGCGGAATTTTACGGAGTTTCGTCAGTTAGGGTATTATGAGAGACATGACTCACTGGGAATTCAGATACAGGCTGATTCTTGTCAAGAAGCATTACGCAAGCCTGGGTCGCAGCGTCAAGAAAAGGCGGATAGTATGGAACGGCAATCGACTTCACCCTCCCGCCGAGTGTAATGAGCCAGAGGTGGGGAAGTAGCGCGTGGGGAGCAGCCAATCAGTGGAGACCACGTAAGCTGGAAGTCGGCACTGGAGTGGGAAGCCGACGAGTGCATATATCGTTTGGCGCGCCGTGGAATAAAGGACAATAGGTGTAAGACTTGACCAGTACGGTTGCACGTGTGAGTCGCTCCGATGTTCCGTGGAGTGGAGGACTATCTTTGTAAAACTTAACCAGTGTGGTTGTACGAGTGTATGGTTCCGATGTTCGGACCTTAAAGTCACCAAATCTACAAGTATATCATCTACTAACGAAGAAGATGACGGCGTCCAGGAAACAGTGGGAAGCTCTCTTCATCATCCTGTACGAGGGAAATGCTTCGGCAATTTCCAGTGGTAAGCGCGAATGACACAGAAATACGCAATCTCTCATTTCTCTTTGTTTTATATTCAATATTTCAGTAACTTCATAGCTTGGGAATAAGAGTAAAATCAATAATTTATCAAACTCCGTTTTCACGTAATTCTCTATCGGTAATATTAAAGTCGCAACGCTCCAATTTAAATTTTAAACTTATTATTATTATTAATTTTGCAATACTTGTTTTATACAATAAATTCATTTCTTTTAACAATGCAATCTTTGCTTTCAGTAGGTAGCATTAGATATAGACCAATTCCTTCTCCTGATACAATTGTTTGTTGGGTTAATGATCAAATCATACCACGATCTGAGTGAATAGATTCTTGAAGGTGTTCTACCAGAGCTAGACGTTGTTAAATACAAATTTAGATTTCAACATTGCGTTGAGGTCTTGGCGCCCATTAAAACAACATAGCTTAGGCAAAGGTAAACAGTTACATTTATCACCAAACAGTAAGGACCAGTCAAAACGTTTCATTTGTACGCTCAACAAGGAGCAAAGCAAACCCGTTACATTGTCGCCGACAACTTGGGGCTGAAAACCTAATAACTTTTGTGGAAGGAGAAGGGTATATATTTCTGTGCCTATATTTTGGGAGTTATTTGTCTGTATCAGTGTACATCATTATGGGGGATGAGAAAGAAAGACAGATGAGGTTACGTAGTGGTCATCAACTGGAGAGTGATGATACGATCAGTATGTCGAGTGATGGTAGTACCGGGGTAGCGGAGGTAAATCCCGATACTGAAACAGGGAGTGTAGGCGGCCAGCCAGAATTAAAAACTTTACTTCTCGAGTTTATGTATCAGAACAAAGTTAGTAGTGATGCCTTAAATGCAAAGTTAGAACAGAATAATGCAAGATTAGAACAAAACAGTAGGGAAAATAAAGAAAGTACAGACGCTTTAAATGCTAAATAAGAACAAAACAACGCTAAACTAGAACAAAACAGTAGGGAAAATAAAGAAAGTACAGATGCCTTAAATGCTAAACTGGAACAAAACAACGCTAAACTAGAACAAAACAGTAGGGAAAATAGAGAGAGTAATGAAACTTTAAATGCAAAATTAGAACGAAACAGTAGGGAAATCAGTGATAAATTTGAGCTGATTAGAGGTGAGATCAGAGGGGTGATGGAAGAGAAGGCTAAAGAGATTATTGCAGATGTAGACAGAAAATTAGGAAAAGTACAGGAGGAGTTAGAAATTAGAATCAGTACACAGGCTGAAAATATAAAAGAACTAGTGCAACTGGAAACACAGCAGGTCAAAAAGCAATTGGGGGGAGAAATTGACAAAATTCAGGTAGCTACTAAAGAGGTTAAGGAACAGCTGGGGGGTAGAATTGAGAAAGTCCACTCGCAAATAGTTGCAGAAGTAAATGATTTAAGAGAGAATAATAGAGAGAGCCTTAGCAAGATTGAGGAGAAACAAGCAAAGCTATATGATAAAGTAGAAGAATCAGAAGGAAACATTAAATTAACAGTAAACAGTATTGAGAGGAAGGCTGAGGAGAAAATCGCAGAATTAGAATTAAAATTAAAAGCTAGGATCAGGCAAGAAAATAGTCAGAATAGGCCAGTTTTTGTGAATAGCACACACAGGGAGGTAGAACTGGGTAAGTTCAGCAATCGACAGGGGTGCCCAATGGAGTTCATGAATACTATAGAAAATAAATTCGGGGAGAGGTTGGAAAATGGTAGTATTGAGTGGTGCCAGGTAGTTGAAATTTTAGAACAAGTGTTTGTGGGGGAAACGAGGAATTGGTTTGCTGTCTACAGAGACAAGTTTACTGATATTAATGATTTTAAAATGAAATTCTGTGAAAAGTTCTGGAATGAGGTTATTCAGTCGCAGCATCGTGAGGGAGTAGTGTGTGGTAAATATAACCCTCAAGGAAGCTCCACCATGACCGAATACTTTTTAGGGCAGGTATTAGTGTGTAAATATCTGGATGGCTTGAAGGAGGAAAGTGATGTGGTGAGGTTGCTACTTAGGCACTTTCCCTATAGGATCAAGGAGGCTGCTTGTATCCAGAATGTAAAGACTATATCACAAGTAGAAAATTTGTTAAGCACATTTGATGCACTAGGGAGAGGGGGTTATGAGGACAATTTTAATAGGAACCAGGGTAATAATAATAATAGGCCTAATGAAGCCAGGCATCAGGAAGTTCAAGGGAACGGTGGCGAAGGGACCAGCGCTCAAAATAGAAATAATAATAATAATAATAATCAGCTAAATCAGAACAGAGGAAATGGCTATGGTAATCAGTATCAAAGGAGGAACAATGATTTCAGGGGAAATCAAGGGAGGAACAATGATTACAGGGGAAATCAAGGGAGAAACAATGATTTCAGGGGAAATCAAGGGAGAAATTATAATGACAATAATTACAACCAGAATAGGAGTCAAGGAAGAGGGCAGCCTAGTGGTAGTAATATACAGCCAAACAATGACAACACAGCCCAGAACAACCAGACCAGTGCAGTAGTTAGTAGTACTACGGCCAGCTGTAGCGGTTCTTTAAACGCGAACCAGGCTGCGAAGTAAGGTCAGAATCTCAGTCTGTAGCATGCCCTGTCCATACAATTATACAGGAACCCTATGACCTAAATGTAAGAAATGAATTATTACATGAACTAAATGATGAAGGTATTATTCAGGAAGTGGTTAGTAAGAGCCCCTTAGTTAAATTTAACGTGTCCGAGGCGTATACAGATGTTTTAATTGATAGTGGTTGTATGAAGAGTTGCATAAGTAGTGCATTTTATGATAAAATGAAAGGAACTGGAGTAAATTTTGAGGAGATGCCAATTAAAAGCACTTTTGTTATCACAGCTGTTGGGAAGAGGTCTAAAGTAATTTCTAAGCAAGTTTTAGTAGACATTAAAATTAATAATCATGTAGAGAAGCAGATTTGCCTTGTAATTCCAAATTTAGTATTCAGTGTTATCTTGGGTTCCGAGTGGCTAAGTAGAGTGTCTGGTAACTTATGTTATGATGTAGGGAGTTTGAAATTTAAATGGGGTGATTCTGAAGTAGAAGTAGCGTTCAATGACCATATTCAGAGAAGTAGTATTGTAGGTGTAATTTGTACTTTAAATGAGATATCGCCAGCCGTAGAGCGGGGTTCTCCATGTTTTGTGGGCAGTGTGATTACGAACGGTAGTCTAGAGGACTCGTTACGTGATGCTGCATTTCAGGGAAATATAGAGGATGAACAGTGTGTTCGGCTCTATGATGTGTTATTGTGTAATAGGAGAGTCTTTGAGGATCGCATTGGTATGGCCAATTGCTATACACATTCATTGAACATTATTGATAGGTCAGTATTCACAGGACATAGATATCCTGTACCTTTCGCTTATCAGAGTGCAGTTGAGGCACAAATTAACCAGATGCTTGAAGATGGGATTATTGAGCACTCTAACAGTCCGTATGTTAATTCTTTGATCACGGTACCCAAAGCCGAGGGCATGGTTCGTATTTGTTTAGACGCTCGTTTGGTTAACAGTAGAATTAGTTCAGATCAGCTGAAATCTATGTCAATAGAGGAATTAATGCAAACATTTGAGGGGAAGAAGTATTTCACTTGTGTAGATTTGAGTTCCAGTTTTTGGCAAGTGCCACTTATGTACGAAGATAGACCATTTACAGCTTTTAGTCATAAATATAACCTTTATCAATTTTGTAGAACACCTTATGGGTTAAAGAGTAGTTCAGCAGCTTTAATTAGGGCTTTAAACATCGCATTAGGGGATGACACAGGAGAGTCTGTAACCATTTACATTGATGATATGGTAATTAGTTCATGCAGTTTTGAGGAGCATCTACGTCATTTAGATATAGTTTTTCAGAAGTTAGATCTGGCAGGGTTCACTTTGAAGCTGTCTAAGTCGTCATTCTGTCAGTCAGAAGTGACATTTTTAGGTCATAGAGTGTCGAGTAGAGGTGTGACACAAGAGGAAAGTAGGGTTAGCATGTGTGGACAGTAGCAACAGGGCATCGTTACAGACACTGAGAAATATGCTAGTGGAGCAACGTGATGACGTTAAGTTAAGGGAGCCACTTGCAAGGTTGGAAGCAGGTGACGCAGAAACATTTATGGTTTCCAAACGTATTGGCAAAACAGCATATGTGCTGGAGAATAGTGGGGGAAACAGATTATACGGGACGTATAATATACATAGTCTCCGAAAGTATGTGTCATAAAGTGAGGATGTTTAGCTGGCGAGCCAGCCTATCAAATGAGTAAGTGTGGTATTTGGTGCATGGGAAGATATGGTCTTCCAGGCAGGCGTATCAGAAGTCACACAGGGGGGTAGTATGTAAGTAAATGAGAGTTTTTAAGGTACAGGGAAATATGACGGGACTGTAGGATGCTCTTGAGCACTAAAATGTCTCGATACACCAAGGCCAGAATTTGGCAGCGCTGGTGAATTCCCATTTGTCTCCTAGAGATGGGTGAGCGCTTGAACAGGGTATTTTTGCTTAAGGCGTCCACGAGGCAAAAGATGGGCCATCAGAAGGCGAGACAGTCCTTCGTGAAACTCATACATAACAGCACACGTGATTTCTGTTTACGGCCTCGCCACGTTAGATTTGTAAGTGTGTAATAGGGATGTAGCTGGAGAAAGTTCGCGCCAGATAGCGCTCGTGTAGTACTGGGTATGCGCAAGGCGATCGTCTTATGTTTCTCCCAGTCAGCTGCGAGGAATGTATAAATTGTGACCGAGGTTTCTAAGCTGAAGTAAATTATATATTCTCTAATTTTACTCCAAGACTATATTAATTAATTCTATAGGTATATCTCCTAATATATTATGGACGATTTTCAGCGTTTAAGCGTTAAACAGCTGCAAAATGAGCTATGGACTAGAGGCGCTGAAAATAGCGGGAGGAAGGAAGAGTTAGGCCTAATACAGCGGTAATAAATAGGCTAAATTCTAACACGCTTTATTATTCAAATAATGAATATGAGTCAGCATGCTTTCTCCTAAAGATTACAATTACTTGAGTAGTGTAGGCCTATATTGATAAATATATCTCCATAAGGCTTAAATCATAAATAGAGATTTAAATATTCACTTGCTCCCCTTGCTTATAGACTTCGATTCATGTCTTTTTTTTAGGTTGATAGCTTACATGAAACTGTCATGTTTTAAGGTAAACATAATCAAAGAAAGTTGATACCAGTATACCTCGAAAATGCATCGCAACGTTTGGTTCTTATGTGAAAATGAAAATCCACAGCCTGCTTCCAGTCTCCGACCGGGTCAGGAATGGAATGAATGAAGCCCCCATCTAGCGGCGAGGATATGAACTGTGCCGGCTGCCGAGGCCCGACGCACTCCTCTGGGGCAATGTTTAAATGAATTACAGATGAAATGAAATGATAGTGGAGAGTGTTGCTGGAATGAAATTTTGACAGGGAAAACCGGAGTACCCGGAGAAAAACCTGTCTGCCTCCGTTTTGTCCAGCACAGATCTCACATGGAGTGACCGGGATTTGAACCACGGACCCAGCGGTGAGAGGCCGGCGTGCTACCGCCTAAGCCACGGAGGCTTTGGTTCTTATGTAATTTTGTCAATTTCTCAATAAGAATCGTTCCCGTACCCCTGGGAAAGGACTTGGGGGTACAATTTTTAAAAAGTTTGAGAATCCCTGCTTTAGGGCCACGAACTGTTTCCATTCATCTGACTATGTCTCAAGAATGTAGAAGTCAGTCCCCGTCGGGCAGATGGAATTCGATGATTAATTCTGATTTCAAGAAACCAACCATAATACGTTTGTGACTGTTAATGTTGCGACATTTATTCTTGAAGTATTTGTGCGAGTATTGACGTCTTTGAAAATGGGAGTCAGAAATGTTACATTCACTTCTTCGTGTATATTGACGATTTCTTCCCGTACTTCAATGGAGATGATATCTGCAGATTCCGATATTGTAGGCTTATCGTGATAATCCGGCAATTTTCTTGTGTATGGCCTCTTCCGTATTTTGGTTTTGTTCGTGGTCCACGGAAAAAGCGATGGAACAGCGCCCGGTTTTAATTCTGCTCTCTCACCTTCAAATACAAACGCATACATTCAGTGGTTGCTATCGAAATGTCTAATCAGTATAGGTACAAAATATGAATTATTTCCCTTTGTAAATCACACTTATCCAACACAGTTTTCGTGAAGTCATCGGGTTGTAAATGATGAGACACACTTTAATACATTCGGTCAGATTTTTTTCACCGAAATTTTTCCTTCTATTAGCACGTAACGATTTCTTCCTCATTTCTTTATTTTGTGGAAATTGGTGAAACGAAACCGCGCTTCCCTGATTTTTGCAAAGAGGAACACTGCAATAGCTCGGCATAGTCACGAACATAACAATTTAAACAACTTAAATTCGTACATATTAGCGGCATGAGAACACAGGAGACAAATGAAGAGCGCCTTGCGCTTACCCAGTACAACTGCAGTGCGCTCTATCGGTGCTAGTTCTATACATCCCTATTTAAGGTAATTTGTACAATGGTATTATTTGATAGGGGAGAACTGGTCTGAGTTGAGAACTAGTATTAAGTAGAATATGGTCTACGGGAACTTAACAAGACAGGGCGATTACGGCAGAGAAATATTTGGTGTTATATGTAATGCGCATTTACTGTTTTTTTTTTTTCAGAAGTCAATATTAATTTAATCTACTTTAAAGAGAGATTAAGTATTATGGTCACGAGGCGCTGCCACAATAGTGTGATCGTGTGCTCAGTGATAAGTGAGATTAAATTTCACCATAAGGAAGGGACCTCCAGTGAAATTAGGAAGTTCTATGGAGATATAAATATATCAGAACACCTTCAATGCGTGTGATATGACATCATAAATACATAGTGCTCACACATTAATTATATCTATTTCTCCAACATAGAGAAATTTGAGAGGCGGAAATATCCGTGGAACACTATTCTATATGTAAAACATTGGACTGGTTGCAAAGTGCAATCCATAGTGACAACAAACATTGACGCAAAGTGCGTGAAGAAAAATTATGAGTGTATATATCTGTAATTTAGGGTGATCTCATTTATGTAATATGTATTTTGAATGGGGTTTATTAACGTGTCTGGGATAATCGGATAATGGACCGTCGTCACGGTAAATCATCCGATGATCCGAGGCGAATATGTAACGTGTTTTTCAAGGGGTTTTTATGCAACTGGCATAAGTCAGTAGGAAGCCATTCTATATTTATTTACGCGGCAAATTGTTCAGCCAAGAGAATTTTTCATGTTAATTTATTATTATTATTAATTTATTATAATTATTATTAAGATATTTTCGGAGCATTTTATAAAAATTATAAGCATACAGATAGGTTTTCTATGTCTTAGAAAACGCTATCAAGCAAATTATTACGAACGACAATATCATAGAAAGTTATGTGATTACGGAATTTAACGGAGTTTCGTCAGTTAGGGTATATCGAGAGACGTGACTCACTGGGAATTCAGATACACGCTTAATCTTGTCGGGAAGTATTTCGCAAGCCTGGGTCGCAGCGTCAAGAAAAGGCGGATAGTATGGAACGGCAATCGACTTCACCCTCCCGCCGAGTGTAATGAGCCAGAGGTGGGGAAGTAGCGCGTGGGGAGCAGCCAATCAGTGGAGACCACGTAAGCTGGAAGTCGGCACTGGAGTGGGAAGCCGACGAGTGCATATATCGTTTGGCGCGCCGTGGAATAAAGGACAATAGGTGTAAGACTTGACCAGTACGGTTGCACGTGTGAGTCGCTCCGATGTTCCGTGGAGTGGGTGACTATCTTTGTAAAACTTAACCAGTGTGGTTGTACGAGTGTATGGCTCCGATGTTCGGACCATAAAGTCACCAAATCTACAAGTATATCATCTACTAACGAAGAAGATGACGGCGTCCAGGAAACAGTGGGAAGCTCTCTTCATCATCCAGTACGAGGGAAATGCTTCGGCAATTTCCAGTGGTAAGCGCGAATGACACAGAAATACGCAATCTCTCGTTTCTCTTTGTTTTATATTCAATATTTCAGTAACTTCATAGCTTGGGAATAAGAGTAAAATCAATAATTTATCAAACTCCATTTTCACGTAATTCTCTATCGGTAATATTAAAGTCGCAACGCTCCAATTTAAATTTTAAACTTATTATTATTATTAATTTTGCAATACTTGTTTTATATAATAAATTCATTTCTTTTAACAATGCAATCTTTGCTTTCAGTAGGTAGCATTAGATATAGACCAATTCCTTCTCCTGATACAATTGTTTGTTGGGTTAATGATCAAATCATACCACGATCTGAGTGAATAGATTCTTGAAGGTGTTCTACCAGAGCTAGACGTTGTTAAATACAAATTTAGATTTCAACATTGCGTTGAGGTCTTGGCGCCCATTAAAACAACATAGCTTAGGCAAAGGTAAACAGTTACATTTATCACCAAACAGTAAGGACCAGTCAAAACGTTTCATTTGTACGCTCAACAAGGAGCAAAGCATACCCGTTACATGGCGTGCCGCAAGGCTCAAATTTGGGTCTGTTATTTTTTGTGATTTTTATAAATGATCTTCCCATTTATATTAAAGAATCAAAATGTATCCTATATGCTGATGATCTAAAAGTGTACAGAGTTATTAAAACTGAGCAGGATGTCCAGAAATTGCAAAATGATATAGATAACATTCACAAATGGAGCCTAGACAATGACTTATTGTTTAATATAAAAAATGTAATTTCATTATCTTCAGTCGGAAAAGACAATGCTTGGAATCGAGCTACAGAATGGATGGAAATCTTTTAACTAGACTGAATACGGTCAAGGATCTAGGGTTGTATATAAATCATGATTTGAGTTTCAAATATCATATTGATAAGGTAGTGAATGATTCACTTAGAACTCTGGGCTTTATTTTTAGAAATTCCAAGGAGTTGACGATTGCAAAGACAATCATTACGCTCTTCAATGCATATGTGAGAAGTAAACTGGAGTTTAATGTGGTAGTCTGGTCTCCAATGTACGAGTCACATATAAAAAACATAGAAAGGCTGAAAAGAAAATGTTACGCTTCCTATATTACAAGAAGTACTCTGTATCAGCCATCCGTTGTAGAATTCCTTACTCTAACTTGTTGTCAGAATTTCAAATGACTAAACTTTCAACACGCAGGATTATTGCTCAGCAGATATATTTGTATAAAATTATCAATGGTATCTCAGACACGAGTGAAACTTTAGGGCAAATAAATTTCAATGTGAGAAAGAAATGTCTCCGAAAACGAGAACTCCTAATAGTTAAAAAATCTAATACAAATTTCCATAAAAATTCACCGATATTGAATATGTGCTGTACTTACAACAGGCTCTCAGCTGACAACAATTTAGATTTTGGAAAGTCCTTGCTAAATTATAGAAGGCAATTACACGTAGTTTTAGATGTCAAATGATTCATTATAACGAAGATATTAAATTTAGGTTTCACTGTCTTACCATTTTCCATTGCTATTGTATTAGTACCTTAAGATATGTATCTAGTTTTACATTATGTGAAAAATGAAAATCCACAGCCGGCTTCCAGTCTCCGACCGGGTCAGGAAACATTATGTGACCAAATATTAAAAATCATGCTTCATTTACTGTTATTGCGACTTGAACTTGTGTATATTCCTTGTTAACAATTTCTTTTTTTTTTAGATTTAAGTTTTAATTTTCAATTATCAATTTTTAATTTTCAATTTTTATTTTGTATTCTAATGTATTTTTATCTTGTATCTTAATGTATTTTCAAGTATTACCTGTGTATAAACAATTGTTTAATTGTTTGCTTCTGTAATTGGGGCACTGCCCTGTTGTGGCAATAAATAAATAAATAAATTCAGTGATATCATCATCAGCTAAATGAAGCCTTTCCGCCATGTCACACACAGCAAATAACTAGGCCTAATCTAACTGAACTATATCTAACACTTCACTATCACTATGTACCTAATTACCTAAGAAAACTATTTAAATAATGAACTCACACGTTAACTAAATATATTCCCTACGATATAACTTAATTTTACTATAGAATCACGTACGAAAACACAGAGAAATGAACGCAAGTTTGCCGCCTACCACGATGTAAACAAGACATGGAACTCCAGTGAGCACATGTTTCAGACTCTAAGAATATTGATAAATACGGATAGCCGGAAGTTCCCACGGAGTATAACGTGAGATACAACTATACTCTTCTTATTCCGTGCAGAAATGCTGCTATCTGGCACGTAAATAATGAACTAATAATAAAAAAAACTGTTAACGACGGATCGTTACCATGTCAGTTTTCGCAGGACCCGTGGGTACCGATAGATCGTTACCTTGAAAGCCAAAGGGTTAAGTAAGTACCATTGTGATATTACGTCGTTGCAGCGCTGCGGTCGGCATTCCGTGCAGGCGAGCTGTGTACCTGCATCTATTGGCAAGGCAACAGTCGCCCATGTGTATGAGTGTTGACAAGCTTTAGAAATGGCATCGCCGATCGAGAATACCGCTGACTGATCATCGTAGACATGAGAGAAAACTCCTCTGTAAGATATCCTGCCATTTGGCCACCACTGTCAGGCAAATGTGCTCAGGAGAACTCCATATCATTGTTTTCAGCTATCATTGACCGTAAATATTTAAAATTTTTACAGCATTCATATTCTTTCTCATTCATTTTCACATTTTTTCCTAATTCATTATACTTTCTCCTAGATGTTAGCATATACTTTGCTTTCGACTGATTAATCTTCAGTCCAATCTCTGACCCATATTCCTCTAATTTCCCCAGCTTTTCTTCCAAATCCTGTTTCCTTCTAGACAATAAATCAATATCATCTGCATAAGCAAGGTCTTGCATCACTTAGTTAAACAATGCAGAGTCCATACCATTTAAAAACTTCCCCCAGGGGCTCACATCTAGTGGGACGTGGGTTGGCGACCATGGGACCCCAGCTGAGTCCGGCATTACTTCCACTTACTTGTGCCGGGCTCCTCTCCATCTTCTTTCCTTTCAACCTCACTTGGTCAACTCTTGTTCTCTTCCGACCCCGACGGTATTAGGGTATCCGAGGCCTAGGGAGTCTCTTCCTTTCCTGCCTTAATTGGCCCTTGTCTCATCTTTTCTGATAATCTCCTTGTGCGAGGGGTCAGCCTTCTTTTTCTTTTCCTGTTATCTCCTGCCTTCTGCTCAAGGAGGCCGGGTGTATGTAGCCCCACCACTTCTGGTGCACCCTAGATATTGCTACACCCTCAAGGGCTCACGGCTGGTGGGTTCGGGAGTTGGCGACCCCGAGGGGTTCCTGAGCTGCGTCCGGTTTCCCCCTTTTTTTTCTCCCTTACCTGTGGGGTGGACCCTCTCCTCTTTCCCTTTCCTATCTGCCTTTCATGGCTCTCCTTCCTTCCAAGTCCCTCAATCCGCATTCTTCGAGGGTTGAGGGCATTTCTTTTGTCCTTTATTTGCCTTATTCTCCTTTTGTTTTCCATTTCTTCTTCTAGTATATACGTTAGTAGTTAGTTTTAGTTATAGCATAGCGTACAGAAGAGAAAGTGACGCGACTTGTGGAGTTTGTATGGTCCAGCCGCTAGGCAGCTCTAGCGTCGGCTAGCGCTGAGTGAGGACGGTATCAATAGAAGCAGTTGAATGTTATTTTTCAGCAACTGAATGTTATCAGCTTACACTACGTTGTATTAGACAAGATGATCCAAATATAAAATTCTCCGCACTGAGTATATAAAACGCTGATGGTCGTTGTGTTAGTTATGAAACATCAGATTACGTCATAGGTTCATATAATAAGGAAATAAAACATTCGGACGGGGGTCAAATGTAACTGAATGTGTAAAAATCGTAAAGCTACAGACCATTCACTACTGCACAAATACAGTAAATATAATGTAATACAGTATACTGTAATATAATACAAACTCACCCATGCAAATTATATCTGTCAGTTGTCCGAAACTTTGGACAGCTTACGCGACGATTTTCCAGACTTAGAAGATGATTGCTCTTTCCTAATTTCTTTCGTAGGAAAGAAAAAGCGGCACTTCATGAAATGAAAAACGAGTTTTCCAATAAGGTCCAGTTTATGTTCCATACAACATCCTAAATCACACGGCCGTAAAACAATCTCATCAATGCTGTCCAAACACTCATAAAATATATCACCCCACAAATTTGAAAGAGAAACTAGTTTCTTTTCAACGACTACTTCGACCTGTAAAAGAATGTTGAAGACACTGTCGGACGGGTGAGTTAGGTAAGTAAGGGCATTTATTGTGCCAAAGTCCTTTATGCTGGTGAAAGTTGCAGCTGTTGTGTCCGACGGTCTTTCACTTTGAAGGGTTGTTGCACACTTCACACAGCTGATTCCTTTCCTTAGTTGCTTGACAATGTACCCTGCGAGATAGTAAACCAAGCATTGTTTCGGAATGTTGTCTTCATAAGGAAGGGGAGGATCATTCTCCCAGTCCGTTATCACCACTTTGTCTCTAATTTTGTCCTCCACACACAACTTAACAGATTTGTTTTGTTCCTCGGTTTGCTTCGCATATAATCGCATTTGATTAACAAATGACGTGAGAGGTGGTTCTAACTTAGGTTCACAGTTCCCGGACGCTGATATAGCCATCTTAATTGGAACATACACGCACTGAAACATATGCAAATGCAGAAAATCTACAGTTGATGGGTGATCGTCGCAACTTATGGACCTTAAAATTCCGAAATGACGTACTAAGGGGTCTTGATTGAATTTCCCTGTCAACACGTACTTGAAGCCTTTGGACCATAAATAATGAGCGACTTCTAAGGTACTCTTTAGCGTGACTCTCAGAGATTCCATTGTCCTATTTGAGGCAAATGTGTTATTTTCTGAGCTAATGGTTTCATAAAAGTCCATTAATGTCTTGTGCGAAGGAGAATCTTTGTACAGTGCGTTTGTTGGTATTCTGGAGTTAAGCGCATCTGATAGATTGTTCATGTCTCTCGTGAATAATTCTGTATTCTCACTGCTGCTAAAAATGTCGGGGTTAGTTTGCCGGAAGAACTTAATGGCATTCGCGGTCGCATTGCTGAATAATTGGAAAGCGAGTCTCGAGTTCATTCTTTGGAAAGACGTAGGGTTTATGTGTGCGGAAGTCAATTTTGGACAAGCTTTAAGACCTGCAAACTCGGGGGAAGTGTCCATGGCATAAACCTGTCCGTAGATATTAAAATCTATTTCTTGATTTTTGTACAGCAACTTACTTTTATCGTGGAGATAGTTCCTTACACATTTTAAGATATGTACAAAGTCTGAAAAAGCCCACAGTTTTCTCTCTTGATTAACTGGATTTCGGATACTACATTTCCTGGTTTTCCAGTTATTCCTAAGTTTATCCAAGCCTTCTTATTCGACTGACTTCCATCACTTGTGAAACCTATCACTCTCGCTCCAGCTTGTTCCAGCTGTATAATAATTTGGATTAGTATTTTTGCCAAAATATCACCAGGTGTTGCATTTTTGCTGGCATAAACTGCTACCGGCTGGATCCAATTATGGAGGAGGGGAACAAACATGAATACCAAAGCATGGTTGGCTAAGGTATTCCTTTTATCCTCTGGAGTTAAATCACCTAAGTCCACAAAACCATCCAATTTGAGCGAGGAAGAATTAAATCGAATTTCCTCCCTCAACTTAACTTCATCGAATATCACTACCCCTAAACGTTGATTTTCGTCTTGTTCATTTTTAAATGCTTCTGAAATTGCATTTATAGCATTCGTGTTTGCGCTATACGAACACTTAAATCCCTTGCAGAGGGTTCTTAAATGACTTTCAGAAGGGAGAGGTAGTAAGCCGTGCCTTAGGCAATGCCTGTAACCCTTGGGAGATTTAATTTTGAGAAGCAAACTCTCCAGAATAAATTCATCACTGTATCGCATGCCTGTTGGGCTTGTTTGGCACTTCTTAAACATAGTGTCTATAACTAACTTTTGTTTCGTACTCAGGAAATTCGGCTTACATGTACAGCGAGATTGGGATGGAATAACAGTCTCAACTTTCTTTTCCAACAATGTTACCTTTTCCCTCTCTTTCAGTAGCTTATTCTGTGTTCTCACTAAATTTCTATTAAGATTTTTTACTTTGCGTTTGAGACTGCCAATAACTTTGCTGGCATCGACCTCACTATCTACACCATAAGAAGTACCAGGAACTACCATTGGAGAACCAACTGCCGAAATTTTGGTACAAGATTTCGATATGGCAGTCTTTTTCATAGTACTCTTCAGAGGAGATTTGCGTGCTATCTGTTGCGTAGTGAAATATTTCGGCAAGTTTGGAAAAATGTGTGGGACTGCACCAGGCTTCAAACTCCATCTCATTCTTGCCATTTCGACTGTCTTTCCATCTATTGTGAAAGTGTCCGTTTTAATAAGGAAATTATCGGACAAATGTTTGTCACATACATATGACTTATTTGACAATTTAATGTCTTTCCTCGGAATGGCCTTTGCCCATTTAAATAAATCATCTTCGCCTTTTGGAGGTCTAAAAAAGTGCCTACCTGATGCAGATGACTTGTATCCAGATCGGCACCCGGGAACAAAACAACACGGCATATTTACTTACACAGTTTTGTTGGACGAATCTTACCAGGTTATAATTCACACGACAGCACAAATGTAAAGAAGTACCGTAAGTGTATAGGCTTACAAATACTAAACACACCAGTGTCATAACGTATGTATTATTTCACTATCGCTTCTTGATCACATACACTTTCAACACCAAGAAATAAGGACTAAACACGGCAGTATTTCTGTGTTTTCAAACTCGCGAGCGCTTAGAAAGTGACTCCAGCCAGCAATTAGCAACCGCTGCGCCGTCTGTCGGCGGGGGCCGCAACTACCCATACTAAAGATACGGCAAATCCGGGAGTCGCCACACTTTCTCTTCTATACGCTATGGTTATAGTTTCATTTCATTATCATCTTCACAATCACCCAAACCATTAGGGGCCAATAACCTAGATGTTAGGCCCCTTAAAACAACAATTATCATCTTTTAAAAACTCATTAAAATCCTCTGCTGTTTCGGCTAAGATGACCATGTCATCAGCAAATCTCAGAGTTGACTGCCAGTGAACTTAGAGCTACATGCACTATAAAACTCCATTTATGTTCAGTTCCAGGTGTCATCGGTATACTCCAAGCCTTGCAGGTTATCAACATAATCTTAAAATCTCCCGGAGTCCTATCAGGTCGCTTGTTGCTGTTCGACGGCAGTGACTCGATATTCCGTAATGTCCGGCTGCGTGCGAAGAATCCTGAATGCAGTGTATGTGGGGAGAATCCCACCATCTTGGCTCTGATTGACTACGAGCAGTTCTGTGGGGCCAGAGCTAATGATAAGGTAAGTTAGATTGGTTGGTTCCTCAGTTTAGGGGCTGCGACAACGCGGTCATGTAGCCCCGTGTACTTTGGGTGTGTGTAGAATCTGTCTGATAACCGGTGTTAGTTGTGATGGCTGTATTAGTGTGTGTTATCTGTTTTTAATTCAAATGAGGACTGCAGACCAGGGCCCTGCGTAGCTAGTGCCTGTAGTATGTTCTATCCTGCTGCTCCCTTACGGGCAGTCTAAGAAGTAAGCCACAAGCGCGTGACGTCATGTCCTTGCTTCTCCCCACCTGCCGCTCGCTACACGTGCGAGCGAGCTGTGTATAGTATGGCGTAGTGCCCTGCAAGCCTGGCAAGTGCTTTTAGGGCTGTATGACCTAGCCTCACACTCTCAGCACTGTCTACTCTGGAACTCGTCAGTTCAGGCGCGCACGGCCAGCCCGTACCGACATGGTTTCGTAAAGCCGTTCTTATCTTCCCTTCATATTATTATTATTAATATACTATTAATATTAGCAATAAAATGTTATAGGGTACCAATAGATTACGTCTCATACTGTTCCCGAGTATATTGAAGATGAATTCTCTATTATTGAATGGATTCATTGATAGCAAAATTAGGTCATTTTTACTTAGGCATACCCAAACTTGATGATTGATTAAAAAATGTTGATGTTGATCCTCTCGCTTATTCGAAACGTACCACAAGCTTTCACTTCTCTTTGAAGCCTATCTTTTTCTCTAAACGACCTAGTTTTGTTATGCCGAAGGTTAATTCACATCTGATGGTGGGGTCCAACATAAATCTTGTATCCTTCTTATGGCCAATAACAATTATTATGCCCATTGTATTTTTGCTTCTAACACGAGAAAGACACAAAGACATGGATCGTGTAACATTTCTGAAATGTTACAGCTGCATCTTAGATCTATTTCGATCATTCCTAAAGTTTGTAGTAAATCCCCTTCTTAATTATGCTTTTTGAACGTGAGCTAGGGTATCAGGCACTCCACAGTGTTTGCAGTATACAGAGTCCTGGCTACGCCCATGGAGATCTCACACAAGAGCATCCTTTGCTTCCACCTATTTGTACTAGGCTACTCCCTTTCATGTCTACTCCTGGATTAGTCAATATCCATAAAATATGGTGATTGGATAGTTTCTGTACTTTCGCAATCAACCTGCAATTTCATTTTGTGTTTACCATAGATCCGCTTCAACCTTAAGTATCGGTTATTTATATTCCCTTGGATCCCAACTAATTAATCACCGTCTTCATCGTTATCACCATTTTCATCATCATCACCATCCTGACAACCTCCTTCGTTGTACGAGCACAAATTACGCACTATGTCACCATGTCTTCAAGCAATGCATGCTCTCTCTGGTACAGTCTCCTTACATGATGCTTACTATACTTTGGATGTTCATTCACTGAAAATTGCAAAATTAGCTTCAAGGTTTTCCTATGCCTAGAACTTAGAATGCAATGAAAATCAAATGTCTTAAATACCATATCTGGATTAGCCTACATATACATATGCAATTGGATTAACTCGTGAGGGCTACTTGTATCATTGGCCTTTGAGAATATTTTACGGAAGCTATTCTAACAACTCTGCGGAGTGATGTGCTCTCAATTCGACCAAGAATGTTAGCCGCTACACTACAAGGTGGTCTCTTTCTTTGTCAGCACAATCAATTGCACGATACCATGTAATTTCTACACTGGGCGAACTATAATAGTACACATTTCTTCGTATTTTTGGCATTATATAGCCCCTGGTAAGTTAGGAAGACGGTTCGCGTACCATAACCCTAAAGTCGAATAGTTTCAAGAACTAACAAACAAAACAGTTTTAGGCACTCCACCGAAAGAAATACAGACAAGCTGGTAGAAAGACAGACAACATATTTTGTAATTTTCAGAGCAAAATAGGCTAATTGTTATATAATGAATAGCACTCTTGGTCTCCATATTGTTGAAATAATCAATATTGTTCTAAAACTTGAAGGTTTGAAGTATTTCGTGTCTTCTTGCTTATTTTGCCGTATATCTTATGTGTACGTAAATTCCACGAGGTATTGTTTCAGGTCATGTTCAATATAAGAATTCTTTCTTTTTTTTATCGTTTACCCTCCAGGGTTGGCTTTTCCCACGGACTAAGCGAGGGATCCCACCTTTACCGCCACTGGTAGTGTCCTGGAGCTTGGGACTCTGAGTCGGGGATACAACTGGGGAGTATGACTAGCACGTCGCATCACCCAGGCGGCCTCACCTGAAAAGCGAACAGGGGCCTGATGAAGAGATGGGAAGAGTGGGAGGATTAGGCAAGGAAGAGGGAAGGAGGCGGCCGTAGCCTTACGTTAGGTACCACCCCGGTATTTTCCCGAAGACGAATTGGAAAACCACGGAAAACCACTTCGAGGATGGTTGAGGTGGGAGTCGAAACCCCTCTACTCATATGGACCACCCGAGACTGAGTAGACCCCAATCCAGTCCTCATACCACTTTTCAAATTTCGTGGCAGAGCCTCGAATCGAACCGCGGACGTCCTGGGTGGCAGTTAATCATGCTGACCACTACACCACGGAGGCGACTTGAATATAAGAATAAAATACATAAATGACCTTAGATTGCGACGGAATATCTTTCATTTTAAAATCCTGATGAATTTACTAACGCATGTTTCTCGAACTCACATATCCCTGAAGAGCATCAATCTAGTTATTTGGTGAATTCAGAATCTTGTTATTGAAATACAGTTTAATAGTCCTAATGTAGTTTTTTTGGTTCTACCCATAATTATTCCGGTTGCTATGAGGTAGGGGATGTGGTGAGACAGTTTCCTTGTAGGAATGATTTCACGGATAGATGCCTTCATGACGCCAATCTCATGAGAGGAGTTAATGACAAATAAAATTAATGAGGTAATGTATGGAGTGGCTGTGTGTGGTCTTTCGAGTTTGGAGTAGTCTGACCATGCACGTTAACGTGTTTAGCTACCTCGGCTGGTTTGTGACATTATGTCAACAAATTAACAAATGTATTTTAACTCTCCTGATTCCATACCGGTCCCTGATTATATTTTAGGACTACTATATCTCCCTGCACGTGCTACATCACCCAAAGAGTATGCGAATTTCTGTATCCTTGCTGCAGATCTGGTTCATGTGCGTCCAAATATCATGTTTTATAGGTCTTCGGTTTGATTCATTAATGTGTGACTCTCCCACTATGCTATTTTTGTCCTCCCCACGTTATGAGCACGGCAGACCACATGCATATGCCACAATGTTGACTCTAGTGCGCCTAGTGTCCAGGCTCCGCGCTCAGTACTAAACGTACTGCAGTACCCGGTCAAATGGACAGTGCTTGTGCAACTAAGCGCTGCAGTGCTAGTGTGCTGTCATGCTGCACTGCTCAGAAATGGACCGAGTAGGGCTGCACTCGGCCGACACGAGTAAATTTCTCGCTAGCACTGCTTCACCTTGCCCATTGCACGGCCCTGCTGCAGACAGTAATTTCAAGGAGTTCCTACTTTTGCTACCAAATGCTACCGTCCACGACACCTAGCTAGCGGACTTGCCTACCAGATGGCATCGCAGTCAGCACCTGGCAGCGAACGTTGGTACTAATAGAGCGTTATCAATTCTAACCTGCAAATTTAGCTTCACACAAGTGTAATTAGTGGAAGGTTCTTTTACATGTCATAAATCTATGACATGTGACCGCCGGCTTTACTTCCCTTCCGAAGGAAGGCATACTGAGGGACTTTTAACGCTCTTAAAAGTTCCGCGATTTTCGGCATGGAAGATCAGCATGCTACCAACTACGCCACCGAAGCCGCCGAGGTAAGTTACTAGGCGTGTTTGGTAACTACCGTTTTGCGAGGGAGCGTGTCAGTAGATTTACTGGCACGTTAAAGATTCCCTTCGAAACAAAATTCCAACACCCCGGCGTCTCTAAAAGCCAGAGTAGTTAAAAGGGACGTTAAACCAATAACATTATCGTAATTAAGTACAAGTATTTTGGGCTTGTAGGCCGTGGTCCAGACAGGACCGAAAAACTTTTACTTAATTATGAACGCCGGCCGTGAAAGCCTAAGCTGTTATAACATTATTGTAAGTTACTTGTGAGCGCTCCCATGTAAATTATACCACCTGCCCTGCTTTACTGTTATGTATACACCATATAGGCTAGGTCTGGTAAAAAAATAAAAGATTGAGGATCCAGACTGGAGTCTGCCATTTGAACACTCTTGGTATATAATGAAAATAATATAGTCATAATGCCCTTTATATTCTCAGGATCGCAGCGTTCATCTGCTGGAAGCCTCCCAGAGAATTTCGTCTTTTGAGTACAAAGACATTAAAAACAATGACATTCCACACATCCTCATTGACGTGAGATCTCCAATGGAATTCGAGATGTGCCATTTGAGTGGCTCGTTAAACATTCCCTTGTCCAGGATGGCTAAAGAAGATTGTTTGCAGAAACTGAAGGATGTTATCAATGAGAAGAGGAAGATGAACCAGTCAGACTTTCCAGGTAAATTCATTCTCCTGCATACAGGGAGGGCGTTAGATAGATCTATAGAGTTGCAAATGGGAACATAGTCCCTTATGGCAAAATTATAATAAAACTACTGTTTAAAATATAGGGTGTTTCAAAATGATTGTAGGGGTTTCGTGAAATTTTTGTAGAAACAATGGATAACATACCATTGTTATTGTTGCAGTAACTGTTACACTAACTCTCAAAGTTTTGTTCTACATCGATTTAGTACCATGTATAACCACCAGATGGCAGTAACAGCAGTATTTGACAAAAAGGCGGTCAGCGGTAAAGAGAAGGCGTTTTGTACTCTCGAATTTCATCAAACCGGTCCGTTACCAGAGTCCAGCGTCATTTTCCTACGACGTTCGGGAAAGACCCTCCCTCCGGCAACTCTATTCGCAGATGGTATGCGCAATTCGTGAATACCGGTTGCTTGTGTAAAGGGAAAAGCCTTGGCCATCCCCGCGTGTCAGAAGCAGACGTGAATCGGATCAGGGATGTTTATCTCCGTAGTCCTAAGAAATCGACTACAAGAGGCAGCAGGGAACTGCATGTTAGAGCATTTTTAAATCAATAACTTCCAAGACGATGGATTGGATGTGGAATGGAACATGATCAAATGCTCTTATCCTGGCCACCAAGGTCACCAGACGTAACACTGTGTGACTTCTTCCTGTGGGGGTATGTCAAAGATCAGGTATTTGTTCCTCCTCTACCAGCGAATATTCTGCAACTGAAGCAGCGTATCTGAGCCACCTTCGACTTTTTGAGTTACAGTACACAATAAAACACGATTCATCTTCCTATGTCAATTGCACTGTATGTTATGAATTTTTATAACCCCGACAATCATTTTGAATAACCCTGTACAGGGTGTTTCAGGAGGAACGGTAAATATTGTAGGAGGTGGTAGTATAGATGAAGTGCAATAAAAAATTCCATATAACATGTGTCTTATTTGTATTGCGTACAGCTGATAGTATTTAACCCAAATAAATGTAAAGCCAAGGCAAATGAGGACGCTCAAAGTTGATTTTCAAAAATTCCACCACCAACTTCAATGTATTTTGCACTTCTCTTGATAACACCCCGTGTAGCTCTTCTGGGGGCGTCTTGGCGTTCTAAGACGATGGCTGCACTATGCATAATCCGAACGACAAACTCGGCTCTTGCGTTTACTGTTTCCTTGTAGACTTCGGCTTTCAACCATCCCAACAGGCAAAAATCCAAAGGGGTAAGGTATGGGGACCTTGGTGGCCAAGAAACGTGCCCATAGCAACCGGTGTGCCAACACACGAAACAATAACTGCCCGGGTTTCATACCAACATGTGTATCTCGGTATGCAATGCAAATGGGACACATGTTATATGGAATTTTTTATTGCAATTCATCTATTCTATCACCTCCTAAAATATTTACCATTCCTCCTGAAACACCCTGTACAGTAGACACAGTAAACGGTAAAATATAACACCAGAAACAATGGAATTTGTGGTCTGTAGCATATAAAATCCAAAATTTCTCATTTTTAATTTCGAATTTAGCATTTCGCAGCATCTACGATTTTCAGATTTAGCACTTTGTAGTTATTTGGTTAAAAATAAGGTTTTTGACCAATTTTACATTGTAGCAATTAGGACTGAAATAATATGGTGCAATAACATAATATTGCTTGTCATTTTATTAACAAATACCGTACTTTTTTTAAAGCGTAGGGAGTGTCCGAGGACATGTTCGGCTCGCCAGTTTTGTGGCTGCTTCGAGGCGGACACCCAATGGGTGAGCTACACGTACCGTCGCGTGTGGAGTGTTGTCTGGGGAGGAAAGTTTGAATGTAAGGACAAGGAGTTGGAAGGTAGCAGCTGTGGCCTATAGTTAGGGACCAACCCCGGCATTTTCCTGGAAGGAAGATGGGAAACCACAGAAGACCATCTTCAAGGTTGCCGGCGGGGGGATTCGAACCTCCTCGCCTCCCGGATGTGAGCGACTGCCAGCAGTCATGCCGTAACGACCACGGCTAACTCACCCGGTAACAAATACTATGAGAAGCTAAGATAGAGGACGCTAACAAATAAACATACCAAACTTATGAAAATTTACAACCTAATTGTACTTACAAAGAACCAGTTTAATAAAAGAAATTTACAGGATTAGCACAAATAATTTAAGCGATTTCATGCACATGCATTATCGAAAGTATATAGCTTACAGCATTGACACATATACCAATTAAAAGAGAAAATCATCAAGTTTCTTGAGTCTGCTCGCTACAAATTCTCGATGTGCCCTCTTCGCGCCACACGGCAAATATCGATACTGTAGTCCAACTCCGACCACACATGCTGGAGGATATCCTGGTCAATTTTAGTTACAGCCGCTTAGATCCGATTCCACAGTTCAACAAGTGCAAAACTAATAGCGTGATTATTGCCATCTTGTGACAGGTGCAGATCTCGGTGTCTTATGCGCTGGCCTCCCCAGTCGCCTGATCTGATCCCGTGTGATTTCTTTTTATGGGGGTTTATCAATAATGAAGTTTATGTACCACCCATGCCAGTTAATCTTATTGAACTGATTTCTAAAAAAATATATTTAGCATAAATCCAAGGAATTCACATTTATTTTGCATTTTATCGCCAACAATCACTTGTACAAGTCATCAAACGTGAAGGCACAGACACCTACAAAGTTTCAACAAATTTTGCATTAATTGGAAATGCAGAAAAATCACAAACTTTAAATATATGTTATAATATTTTGTTTCAGGTAAAAATATTCTCCCTTATATTTCTCAGAATATATATTTTTTATTTTAATAAAATAAACGGCGGAAAAAGCGGGCTTACAGATTTCGTTGGTAAAAACAGAGATGATGACAAGTGATCAGAAATACACTAAGAAAATGATAAAAACAAATTATGGGAGCACCAGGGTCACTGACCGATTTAAATATCTTGGAGAAATAATTAGTAGCAATGGGACGGATAAATTGGCAATCGAGAACAAAAAAGGGAAATTGGAAAGATTAAATTTTTGTACAAAAAATATATACAATAAAAAGAACCTGTCTATCAATGCAAAATTACGACATTTTAATACTGTTGTTAGACCAGTCATCTTGTACGGCATGGAAACTACAAATATAACCGGAATGGAGAATTTGCTCAAGATAGAAAGAAGAATTTTAAGAAGGATTTATGGTCCTAGGAAAACACAGGAAGGTTATAGACTGAGATCGAATGCAGAAATTTATAGTAAAATCGACAACCTTGAAGTGATGATCAGAAAACGGCGACTTCAGTTCTACGGACATATGGTCCGCATGGATTGCTCAAGGTTAAACAAACAAATTTTTGATAAAATCTGGAACTATAAAGGACAAGGAGGCTATGTAAAACAAATGAAAGAAGAACTTCAAAAATTCAAAATTACTGAAGAAGATTGTCTAAATCGAATAGAGTACAGAAAAAAAATTTTTGGTCTCAAAATTCTTGTCGGGGAGAAGAAAAATCTCAACAGAGGAGAATGGACTGCTGAAAGAAGAGCTGCACAGTCGACCAGGATGAAAGACTTCTGGAAGAGAAAGAAGGAAACTAGACCTATAAAGAAGTGATATTTGCGTGGTCCTTGTTGGCCTGTCCGCGGTGTATATAAAAGGTTGTTTATTTGCTTATGTTGGCAATACGGTTTTGGCCAGAATAGCCTCACGCAGACCTTCCTTGTAAGCAACCTATATATAAGTAGCAACCCACCCCAGTTTCGCCCTGTTTCTTTAAGGGTTTACCCAGCGTAAGATTAAAAGGCACACAGACGCAATTCAGAAAATCCGAGGTGAACAGCGAAACTCCAAACACATATACTTTTCTTTTAATACGACTCGTTTGATTCTGGCCGAAGCTGTGGAGATAGACTCACTCCGAAACTAGTAATTTAAATTTCCACTGAATGGAGAAATGAAAACTTAAAAACACTTATAGTGGACGATGTATTAAAGATAGAGATATGTTGTCCTGGACTTTTTTGTATAACTTTTCATGCTGAACAATTCTTACTTGCATAGATATTTTTAACGGATTACCCAGCATAAGCTTAAAAGCTGCACGGACAGCAGGTGTTTCTTTGACTCGTTTCACTGGAATCGTTGCTGCTCGGCTTTCTTTGGTCGTAAATTAATGTTTTTCTACAGAAACCTTCCTCAAGAAATCCTTTACAGAATGGTGAAAACCACATCAATATCCATCCAGTGATTCTCGAGATTACCCGTTACATCCAAGAATCGAGGATTTGGTTTTAAATTAAGTAGAGATTGGCATATCTAATTAGTTACATTATCCTTCTGTTTTGTTTCAGTGTATACAATCTGTCGTCGTGGCAACGACTCCCAGAAGGCAGCAGTGAAACTGATGGAACATTTGAGTGATGCTAGAATACAAATAAAAGACATTAAAGGAGGTCTACACAGCTGGGCTAGAACTGTGGACCAGACGTTTCCTGTTTATTGAAAAATAAGTTATGTGTAAACTTACAGTACAATCAATTCTTGGGCACAAAGAGATTTATATAATCTTATATGTTTCTTCCGGGTATTCCTACTTTATGCGTCCTGCTCTTTTACTTCCCCTCCCCCAGTGGCTCACAACTTTTGGGACGTAAGTTGAAGACCATGGGACCCCAGCTGAGTCCGACATAGCTTCCAATTACTTGTGCAGAGCTCTTTTCTATAGTCTTTCCTGTCAACCTCACTTGGTCAACTGTTGTTCTATTCCGGCCCCGACGGTCTTAGGGTATCCTAGGCTGTTTTGGTGTGTAATAATATCTCATTTCTTTCAGGTTAGGGTATATAAATACAGTAGAACCTCGTTAACACGTTCCTCATTAGTACGTTTTATCGCATATCACGTCGTAATTTTCAAGTCCCGATTCTTATCTGATGACAATAATGTAAAAGTACCTCATTTATCACGTCGCACATTTTGCCGCGCATCGCTTAGTACGATCGCATTTTCGTCAGCCCTGAAAGCATTCTTTGTCCACCCTTACTGGAATGTGAGACCGACTGCTCTGAGATAACATTCCCTGCCAACAAGCGAGCGAGGGTTGCGACTTAACAGGTATAGGCGACTCTTAAAAGTAAGACAGTAGCAAGCGCCGCGCATCGCTTAGTAGGATCGCATTTTCGTCAGCCCTGAAAGCATTCTTTGTCCACCCCTAGTGGAATGTGGGACTGACCGCTCTGAGATAACATTCCTTGCCAACAACAAGCGGGCGAGGGTTGCGACATAACAGGTATTGTAAGTACTTGTGATTAACGCGTTTTTTACATTTTCCTTACTGAAACAAATTAATGAGGTTTAATTATCATTTTCCATTAGTACGTTTTCCCGCTTTTGACGTTCAAATTTTTCAGTCCCTTGAAAATCGTACTAACGAGGTTCCACTGTACTTGTTTCCTGCTTAATGTAGTCTAATTGGGCATAATTTTTGTTGACCGACTTGAAAGCTTTCTTTATTAGAATTGGGCAACACTGAAAAATGGCTTCTATCACTTCAATACAGTGCTCTCTCAGTAATCCGGCAGATATCGGACCAGAGCACTGCCGGATTACCGAAAACTCTGGATTACTGGAAAATATCGAGAAAAACTCAGATATCATTTGAAAATCAGTTTTTTGGTAACAACCGCCAAAATAAACCGCTCTCGTCCGCATTGTAAACTTGGTCAAGAGTTAAATCCATTTCTTGGATAACCTGTTTGAACCTTCAACAGCGCTTTCGTCACATGAAAGTTTCTCACCCGTTGTACCTAGCTGTCTAATTCTATAACGTTGTTTGAATTTCTGCAACCATCCCTCGCTGGCTTGGAAATCATCCTTTTTTGTAATTTTACGGTAAAATTCCCTAGCCTTTCCTTTAAGGATTTCACCAGAAATTGGTGTAGGCTATGCCTATCATAGAGGCTATCATCAACTTTAGGATTTTCACCAGTTTTCAATGTCTGTAGGTTACTTTTTAAATTTTCATTCGTCTTAAAAAACGACTTTATTTTAACACTGTTTTTCTTATGTCATGAACTGTAGCTCGACCAACACCGTATTCGTTAGCAACACTAGTTAACGTTTCGCCCTTTTCAAGCCGCTTTAGGATTTCATGTTTATCTAACAAAGATAGAGTATTATGTTTACGTTTTTTCTGCACGGAAGCCATCTTTAACACAACACTACTACAGTACAACTGTCCTACACTAAGCACCTGAGGGGGGCGTGCGTGAGTCATCGCTCTTGGCGCCAATGCATTTTTTACTCAGACACTAGTCTTGTCGCTGTGTGGGAAACATTGTACAGTATTGGGAACGCATTATCAAATCAGGTGTTGAGCTCGTACTCGAATACAAAATGCCGGATTACTGGGAGTGCTGGAGAGCTGAGATGCGGGATTACAGAGGGAGTACTGTATATCTATTTTATTTCACCCTAGAAAAATTGTTAACACTTTGGGGTCCAATGTCGGACTCGTCCGATATCGTTAATTTTCAGTTCCGGGCCTAGTCCGACACAACTTTAAGGTTATATATTTCGTATGCTGGAGCAAAAATGGTGTTGAGCTTTACACAGTATACAGCCTAGGCCTTTCTCTGGTACCTACTGCCATCTGCTGTTTAATTTCTTTAAGCTGAATTGTATTTTCTTTGGAGATAGTTCCTCACTGTCACAGCTGTGTTTACTTTAGTTATCAACATGGCGTCCACCAGCCGCATGGAGCTGGATGATATTTACGAACAGTTATATGTGACAGTGGTGATATTGATGATGATGATTTGTTGACGGATTCTGATAGTGACATTAGTATTCCCGAATGTGAGAATGATATATTGAGTGAGGAGGAGGAAATTGAGGTGGAAGATGGTGGTGAAAGCGGTGATGTAGGGGGTGACGAATGGAAAGATTATGAAGAAGGTGACAGTGGTTTTTTCCAAGTATTCTTACAACAGTGCTATGGAATACATGCCTCCTACTACAGGAAAGAAGCCGGTGACTCCTTTGGATTTCTTTTTGTTGCTGTTCCCAGTTTCACTGTTCTCTGGAATATGTAAGGAGACTAACAGGTATGTAAGAGAATGCATTACCAAACGTACACCGTTACAGCAACATTCCATATGGTGGGACTGGGTCAATGTTACTGTCGCTGAAATGATGGCATTTCACGGTGTTGTTCTGAATATGGCACGTAAAAAAAAGGAAAACTCTAAAAACATTTTTCAGACTTGTGGCTGTATTCATCGACCTTCTGTAAGGACATTTTTTCTCGGAAACGATTTCTTCAGATATTCTGGGGCTTTCATGTTTCTCCCCCTCCACAAGCAAGTGCATCAACAATGCTTACAAGAACGATTAAAGTTAGAAATGTATTAGAATGTGTAGAAAAGTCATTCTTGGAATTTTATAGGCCAAGTCAGTATCTCTCAGCTGACGAATCGACTGTAAGCTTCAACGGGCGTGTCCTTTTCAAAATGTACAATCCACAAAAACCAACAAAGTGGGAGATTAGGATATATGATATTGCTGATGCATGATTCCTTACTCTGGATCCTTTATTATTATTATTATTAATCTTGATTGGTCACATTGGACCACTTGAGTCGTTCCACAATCACTTCTTCTTTGAAGGTAGTACTGCTTGGTTCTTGCGCTCTTTCCAGTACTTTTTCATTCTTTCAGATCGGGATTTTCTCAACTCATCTGAAATCTCCATAGGCTTTCTGTGTGTCATTTCTGCAGAAAATTTGTGAGTTTTAAGAATGGTGTTAATTTTATTTTTCTCCTCGGCATCTGTTATCTTGAGTCCAACTGCTTTGAGATCTTGTTGGATTTCTTGGATCCATTTTCCTCCAGTTTTCTTTCGTAGATTTCTCATCACCAGTTGGCGTACAATTCTGTTTTCTGGAAGCCGTAAGATGTGAAAAAAATATGAAATTCTTTTCTTCTTCATTGTGCTGGTGATTGGATCAATCTCACGAACGACAGTTTCATTTGGGAGAATCCTCCAGTCTCCCTCAACCTGATACTTTTTATTTATGCACGTTCTAATGATTCTTCTTTCCGTTTTGAGGAGCTGATCAGTTCTTTGTTCATTTTTAATTTGGAACAGTGTTTCACAAGCATAAGTGGCTTCAGGGAGAGTTACAGTTTTATAATGTTGGATCTTAGTAGCTATTGATAGGCATTTTTTATTATATGTTGACCAGGTTAGAGATTGTGCCTTTTTCATTTTATTTGTTCTATTTATCCAAGTTACTTTTTCGTTTAAGTTATGTGTTATAATTTCCCCAAGATACTTAAATTGAGGAACTAGGTTAATTTTATGATCATTTATATAGACTTCATTTATATCTAAGGGTTTCATAGGCATGATCTCAGTTTTTTCAAAGGATATCTGTAATCCTATCCCTTGAGCAATTTCTTGGAGACTAGTGATCTGAGTACAAACCTCTTCCTTGTCTAGTGCTAAAAGAGCCAAGTCATCTGCAAATCCTAAGCAGTTTATTTTTATTGATGGTTTTGTTCCAATTTTGATCTTAGGAGGGTTTTCCTTTTGCCAAACCTTCATGATATAATCAAGAGCCACATTGAAAAGCAGAGGGGATAATCCATCACCTTGTCTGAGACCAGTTTTTACTGTGAAAGCTGTTGATATTTCTCCCCTAAATTTAACTTTCGAATTTGTGTTTGTTAATGTTAATTGAATGATTTTTATCAATTTAGGATGGAGACCGTATGATCTGAGGATTTTTAGCAGTGTCAGTCTATGAATACTATCATAGGCTTTCTTGAAATCTATAAAAGAGATAAAGAGTTGCTTATTTCTGTTTTTGTAATATTCCATTATTAATTTCAGGCTAAGGATTTGGTCTGGACAACTTCTGTAAGGGCGAAATCCTCCTTGATATTCTCAAAGTCTGGATCCTTTACTACACTAAATTTACCTTTCCCTGGTTTGACATTTGGCAGTAGAATAGTTTTACAGCTGGTGACAGAAGTACTTCAAGTTACTCAAGCTGTAGGTTATCATTTGTTTACTAACCGATTTTATACTAGTGTGGAACTGGCAAGAGAACTTTTGAAAAGGAAAATTCACCTGACTGGGACTGTGCTATTGAATCGGAAGGGCCTACCACCTCAGCTGAATGATAGGAGACTACATCTGAAGAAGCATGAAATCCGTGCTCTGTGGAAGGAAGAAAAGTTCATGGTATTTTCGTGGAAAGACATGCGCACTGTGTCAGTTCTTAGTACATGGCACAACCCAGCAATGGTAGAGGTAGTCAGACATAACCGGGACGGACAATGAGAAGAAAGAATTTTGAAGCCTGTTGCCATTGTAGATTACATAGCCAAAATGGGAGGGGTCGATCGTGCTGTTCACCACTGCTCATCTTACGGTTTTGTAGTGAAAAGCCTGAAGTGGTGGAGGAAATTGTATTTCTGGGTGTTGGAGGTAGCTTTGGTGAACAGTTTTCACCTATATCATTTGCAACAAAAGGCAGAAAATAAGCCTAAAGTGAATCATAAGACTTTCAGGGACCAAGTTATCATGGGGCTTGTTGGTGACGTTAGGAACAAAAATGCCCGTAAACGGAGCAGCTGTGACGAAAAATTTCGACTGAACGGGAAGCTACACATCATAAATGCTTGTGAGGACAAGAAAACCAAGGACTGTGCCGTGTGTTCCGATAGGAAGGTGAAAGGAGACATTTTATTGTGAGGCCTGTCCAGGGAACCCAGGACTACACCCAAACAAATACTTCCGGAAGTACCATACTTTGAAAAACTATCGCTGATGATGTAGTTAACTTGACTGATTGATTTGCTGTTCATATTCTTAATGTAAAAATTCAGCTTTTTACTTATGTGAGTATTTCCTTCCCATCATCATCATCATCATTTCCCCTTATCCGGCTCCTGCCGGGTCGGGGTATTTATGGCACTTCTCCACTTTCCTTCCACGATCTTGTCCCAGTCCAGATTTCTTTTTCTCACGCTGTTCTTCGCTGAATCGATCAACCTTGTTCTAGGTCTTACCCTTGCACTTGGCCTCCAGCATCTGTCTTGGTATTCTATTTTCCTCCATCCTCTTTACGTGTCCAAACCACCTTAGTTTATTCTTCTTAATTCTCTCCTTCCCATACTTGCCTAATGTTAAATTGGACCTATGCTGGATGCAGGCGGGAATTCAATTGGACCCCAAAGGGTTAATCTACAGTTACAATACTGTACTATCTTTTTTTATAATTTAGTTGGTTTCTTAAAGGGGGGGGGGGTTGGACTTAATAATTTTAATAATCAGCCAATGGCCATTATATTTTATTTTCAGGACGGGTCAGGGAAAGGATTTTACACTTAAATGATATTGTAAATGATGTTTCACATTTGGCTGAATAATTTTGTTACCAAACATCAGACACAGCATAATAAAAGATATAGTGAACATTTCAACTCTCTACTTCAATTACTTCCTGAGAAAATGTGTCAAATGTGCAGAAAAATTAAATTCTTCAGAGATTTACAGATCATCTTCTTCTTCTTCTTAGCGTTTTCCCATTGGGATGGGATCCGCTTTTCGGATCATGGAGCGGCACTTCACTCGGTCAGTTGCATCTTCTGGCTGGAGATTTGCAGAGATTTACAGATCTGTTCAAATTATTAGACCAAAACACAAATGTCCACCATTTTTAAATATATTTCAAGATGGCTGTTCAAGAAATGGAATGTTCTTGTCAGATTGTTAATATTAATGCGCAATAACAGATCCCACTCGATTTATGGATTCATCCAAGATGTTGGCAACTCTGCTTTGACCTTCAGCTGTTTTGTTTTGAAGAGAGAGTTACTCGCTACTCTGTGACCTAAAGTAACATCTTAAAACAACGATGAAAATTTGAGGTGATGGTTATTGTGTAGCAAAGTGTAGCTAGTTAGTTGGTTGTTGACTTAAGGGGCAGAACAGCGAGATCATCTGCCCCTAAGTGTAGCTATTTCACACCATTAATTTTGAAATGTTATTATACAATATGAAAAATGAAAATCCACAGCCTGCTTCCAGTCTCCGACCGGGTCAGGAATGGAATGAATGAAGCCCCTATCTAGCGGCGAGGATATGAACTGTGCCGGCTGCCGAGGCCTGACGCACTCCTCTGGGGCAATGATTAAATGAATGACAGATGAAATGAAATGATAGTGGAGAGTGTTGCTGGAATGAAATTTTGACGGAAAACCGGAGAAAAACCTGTCTGCCTCCGTTCTGTCCAGCACAGATCTCACATGGAGTGACCGGGATTTGAACCACGGACCCAGCGGTGAGAGGCCGGCGTGCTGCCACCTAAGCCACGGAGGCTTATTGTTATTATACAATATAATTAACCTTATTGCGGTCGCGCCCCTTCATGTAACACACGCGTTCGTCAACGGTAATCTAGGGTCCTCCAGTTTTTTTCAATTGCGAGTTTCTTTTTCACTTTCAATGGCAATATGACTGGCTTTGAGGTTGATCGAACATGTAATTGACATACAGGGGTGTAAATATAGAAACATTTATTCAATAAAAATCCACAATAGGAGCGACAACAGTGGAGGCAAAACTGAAAAAGCACTATATGACAGCTTCAAAGATACTGTCCGTCCACCAGCTCAAGGGCCGTGGCAGGAATGTAACGAGTCAACTTGAGGCAGCTGGCCTCTTTGCGAACGACAATAGTGCCAACCTACTACTGACCCGTACGATTTCACAATTGAAACTAAACGAAAGTAGCAGTGAGTAACCATAGTGTGAATAACATCGGTGCTGCGGCACGTCCACTCTATCAACGCAGCTGGAATGTCTCTCCTCTCTCCTTCAGGCCCCTAAGACCATGAGCTGATGGATGGTCAGTAGTGTTGTGTGGATGCGTGTGTGTGGATGTTGGGGGGAAAATGAGCAACTGGGCTATCAAGAGTGAATGAAATGTGTTAGAAATGAGGAAATACTATGATACCGGTATATACTCACATTTTGTTTCGGGCGGTCGGCAAAAAAAATTGCACTTCCGGTCGCACGCGACGGTAATCTACCGTTCAACTGCGCCCTTGGCACTTTGATGAACAACTGAGCAAAAACGTCGCCGTCAAGTACTGTTACTCCTCTGTCATCTAGCAAAGGATATAGTACCTTGAGAATACATGTGCCTTTTGCGCACTTTGTAACGATCAGAGGAGTTCTTTTCAAAAGGACAGTAATCTACCGCGGGCGCGACCGGATGAAGTTTAAATCGTTGATTCCTTCCATCATTCAGCGCCGTGCACAGTAACATCGGATTGTGTTTGGATAATGGGGAAAAACATAGCCATTTCTTCAAGTCAAGTTGCAGTTGTTAATGCTCTGATGGATGAAGGAAGATTTAATAGAAACAAATGCTTGAGACTAATAATTTGAACAAATCTGCAAATCCCTGGCCTGGCCAGAAATATGCAGTTTACTATCACATGTACACTTTCTTTATGCCTCTGATGGCATCACTAGTTTTATACCAACATATGAAATGAAGTATTCTCTACAAAACAAAAAAATCCCCAGGTTTCTACACCAAATAGTTTTAAAAATATAATTTTTAAAGTAAAAGAATGCAATAAAGTCAAATAAGTAAGCAATGCATTCAATTATTACAATTACAATAGACCGATAAAGAATACACAATTACTGTATGTTCAGAGAACTTCAAAACTTATTTGACTCCTGGGCTGACTTTCCTTGCTGCGATAGTACCGTACTTCAACTTCCCAGGACACCAACCTCATCCCTGTCCCTATTACAGCTACACACAATACTACATTCATCACAGGAATAAAAGTTATCAGACAAGCTCAACGCACACCCAACTACATGGGGCTGATGACCAAAATGTCCCAAGCCCCTATCCGTAATAATGTTATGTTTTACGTCCCTTTTTAACTACTGCGGCTTTTAGAAACGCCTGGGTGCTGGAAATCTTGAGCAGTAAATCTACTGATACGGCTCCCTCGCATTTGCGCACCCTCAAATGCCAGCTGACTGCACCAGGATTCGATCCTGCAATCTTGGGCACAGCAAGCGAGAAAGTTACCGCTGAGCCACGCAGCCACCATGAATTAACAACAACTTGTGATAATAAATAATCACACATACGTTTCGCTCCGAATAATTGGTTGTTTAAGTAAAAATTTAGACTTTCACGACCGACGTTGAAATAGGAATCTCTGTTCCGCGGGCTTATAGGCCGTGTTCCAAGGACATTTTGTCGTCCTGACGTTTCGCTGAATACTGCGTTCAGCATGTTCACAGGTTACATTAAGCGAGGTAAAACAAGTAAACAGAAGATATATAAATAGTCAACAACCCACTCATAAAGGCTACCATAGCAACGGCGTACCACATAAAAGTAATGCATCAAGGACAGGGCTGCTCGTCTGTTGCATCTTTTCGTCTACGACGGTCAATGAGGGCAGGCTTGAGGGGATTAAGGACTGGAAGCCAAGCTCTGTTCTCACGTTCTGCTTCCTCCTTAAGATTGAAGCTGTTATTATGCTTCAGGATTTCAATGGCCTCCCTTTGTAGCCTGGCATGATAAGACACCGTGGTGGACAGAACTTCGGTGTCTCCATATCTTATATCGTGACCTGCGAGTAGTGAGTGTGCTGCTACAGTGGATTTATCTGTTTGTCCCAGCCGGCTGTGTCCCTTGAGGCGAGTGGCAATACTTCTTTTCGTTGTTCCAATACATACTTGGCCACAGTCACATGGGATTTTATAAACCCCTGCCGCTGTCTGAGGATGTCGCTTATCTTTAGCAGACCTAAACATTTCATTAATTTTTCGCGTAGGCCAGTATATGGGACTCGAGTAGTCTCCCCTCAAGCCTGCTCTCATTGACCGTCGTAGACGAGAAGATGCAACAGACGAGCAGCCCTGTCCTTGATGCATTACTTTTATGTGGTACGCCGTTGCTATGGTAGCCTCTATGTGTGGGTTGTTGACTATTTATATATCTTCTGTTCACTTGTTTTACCTCGCTTAATGTAACCTGTGAACATGCTAAACGCAGTATTCAGCGAAACGTCAGGACGACAAAATGTCCTTGGAACACGGCCTATAAGCCCGCGAAACAGAGATTCCAATTGGTTGTTTGTTGTTAATTTAGTTAGGGGCCGTGGTGGCGCAGCGGTCAAGTTGTTTGCCTCTCACCAAGGTGGACCCGGGTGCGATTCCCGGTTAATGCATAAGATTTTCTAAGTGAAGTACCACGTCCTGTGGTTCAGATTACTCGTAAAAAGGAGGTTCTGTGGCTCACGATTGCAAGATTACCGGTCACGTAAAACTACAAGTTCCCTTCCTTTTTATTTTAAGACCTTGGGACATCATGGTCATCAGCCCCATGTAGTTGGGTGTGTGTTGAATTTGTCTGATAACCTGTATTCCTGTGATGACTGTACCCTGTAGTAGTGTATGTTACTGTATTTTAGGGACAGGGATGACGTAGGCGCCCTGGGTTTTGAACTAAGGTACTATCTAAGCATTTGCCTGAAGGGAGTGTGGGAAAACCCCAAACTTAGGATAGCCACTGTCAGGGCCGAGATACGAACCTCCGATCTCCGGACTTCCTGCAGCTGGCTAAATGGTTTTAGTGCAAGATTTAACGAGCACAGCTACGCAGTGGGTTAATATAATTGGGTATTAAATCATGTTGAGCAAGTGAAGGTTATCAATCAATTGCAAATGGCTTCCAGGCTTTCAATAAACAACAACAAAAAACACTAAAATGTTCAAATTGGAACTATCAGGAAGCTAAGTTAGGCTTCCTTGCAATCACACGCCTTCTTGTAGTGAACATCGGGCAAGTTGCGCAACTTCTCAGCTGCCTGCTCTGCAGTTAGATCTCGCTGGCTTTGTGCTAGCATTTCATACCTGGAAAGAGAATGCAAGGAAATATAAATAGAATGTTGAAACAGATCATGTACATTTTTTGGTTTAGGGAAACGCCCATTACAATTGAATGGGTCGGAGCTGAAAAGTATTAAGTCAAAAATGGTCATTATGAAATGAGAGGACCAGAGAATTAATGAAGGAGGAACCATTACAGGATGGTATAGAGAAATCTAGACTTAGATGCTATGGACATGTAAAACGAATGGAGGAGAAGAGGATACACGAGACGAAGTGGGAAGGAAAGAGATCAAGAGACAGGTGGCTGAAGGGGGTGGAAGAAAACGTGAAGAAGAGAGGAGAAGACTGGACTAGAGTGGAGGCTGAGAGATGGTGGGCAGACAGAAGACGTTGGAGAGGCTTGTGTTCCAAACAGACCCGGCCAGTGGCTGGAAACTGTGCAAGATGATGATTAAAAAAATTAGTATTTTTAAGTATTGTCCCCAGGGGCTTGGAACGGCGTAGGAAAGAATTAAGTCAGCCTTCTGTTTAAGCCAGAAACCACTGCTACATGTAGTGCGATCAGAGGAGGAAACATTAAGTCAACGACTAGCTGCCTTCCAGCGCCGTATTCCGTACTTAATGTTGGCCGCACTGCAAGATTACATTTGTACAGGGTTTAGGTAGTTTTTATTGTTATTATTAACTTAATTGACAACTTTGGACCACTTGAGTCTTTCATGTACACTTTTTCTATGAAGGTTGTTTGATTCTTCTTATCTGCCCAGTACTTCTTCATTCCTTCTGATCGCAGTGTTCTTAATTCATCTGAAATCTTTACAGGCCGTCTGTGCATCATTACTGCTGAAAATTTGTGATTCTTAAGAAGGGTGGTAATTTTATTCTTGTTCTCTGCATCTGTAATTTCGAGTCCAACTGTTTTGAGATCCTCTTGAATTTCTCTGATCCAATGCCCTCCAGTCTTCTTTCCCAAATTTCTCATCACCAGTTGTCGTAAAATCCTGTTTTCTGGTTATCCTAGGATGTGAAAGAAATCAGAGATTCTTTTCTTCTTCATCGTGCTGGTAACTGAGCCAATCTCTCGATAAGACTGTTTCATTGGGGAGGATTCTCCAGACTCCTTCAACCTGGTACTTTTTATTAATGCAGGTTCTGATAATTCTTCTTTCAGTTTTGAGGAGCTGATCAGTTCTTTCTTTTTTTAATTTGGAACAAGGTTTCGCAAGCATAAGTGGCTTCGGGCAAAGTTAAAGTTTTGTAGGGTTGGCTCTTACTGCCTATTAACAAGCATTTTTTGTTATAGTTTGACCAGGTTAGAAATTGTGGTTTTTATGTTACAAATCCATTTTAAAATAAAATATCACGTGAAATAACCATTCTGGATGGCTTTATGCCGCACTAAACTGACCACGGAGCTGAAAGGCATTAAGTCGCATTTCCAAAATTGATTTGAAAAATAGGTTTATTAAATTAAAATTGATATTCTGCTAACACAAATATAACCTGAATAGTTGCTTCACATTGGAAGTGCCATTTCCATTTTAGGCTATTATTACGATGGGGTCGCCACTCCCAAAGGCATTTTATGAAGCTACTGCCAGCTATTATTCAGGCCGCCCCTAACATGGAGAACAGACGCCCTTGCAGCCGCCCCTAACCTGGGAAACAGACGCTGCCGATTGGTGCTGTACTCATACTATTCCCTGAGTACTGGGTTGCCTCTTCCGCAATCTCCACCGTTCTGAAGTCCATCTTCTCCGCTGCAGATTCCGTTGAGGTCTTCGCACGTAACCCTGTGCACGGGGCCTATGTTATACCCCATAGGACTGGGTCCTCACCAGAATTTAGCCGGTACTGTAGTTCCATGGTATATTACAGTACCGTTGCCCACCCCCGCGACGTGGACGCGCCTGGCAAGAATTATCCATGTAGCCAATTAGGATTGACTCATGGACCGGGTTAAGGAGCTGTCTAAATCCAGCCTCCAAGGCTGGAGGCCAAGTGCAAGGGTAAGAGAGCAAGGGGAAGACCTAGAACAAGGTGGATCGATTCAGTGAAGAACAGCGTGAGAAAAAGAAATCTGGACTGGGACAAGATCGTGGAAGAAGAATTGTGGAAGGAAAGAGGAAAGTGGAGAAGTGCCATAAATACCCCGACCCGGCAGGAGCTGGATAAGGGGAAATGATGATGATGATGAGTTGCTTCACAACATAGATGACTAATATAGTGTGTTTGTTAAGTTCTGTTCTGTCAATGATGTTTTGTCTGTCTCCTGAAAAGAAGCGAAAACAGACTTAATACTTTTCAGCTCCGGCCGATTCAATAAATTGGAGAATCGTTATGTTCCCGGCTGTGCTCCCTGTAGAGAAGTTACAAACCGATGGGTTTAATGTATAGCAGCGTACTTCCCAATAACCACTACAGTGTTGCTAAAAACCACAAACTCTTCTAACCAGACAGACATACATACCCGACCATAAACTTCTTGACAGTTGCAGAACGAAGTAGTGGTGGGAAGTAGATACCGTGGAACACCCAGTGGTCTACATCTTCAGATATTCTGGAGCCTGTAGGTGCACCTGAAAGATAAACACAGTAACCATCTAATATTTTTGCTTTTAATTGATCAAGGTTGGTTGGTTGGTTCCTCTGTTTAGGGGCTGCGAGAACGCGGTCATGTAGCCCCGTGTACTTTAGGTGTGTGTAGAATCTGTCTGATAACTGGTGTTAATTGTGATGGCTGTATTAGTGTGTGTCATCTATAATTCAGGTAAGGACTGCAGACGATCTATTTCAAGTAGTTCCTACTTTTGCTACCAAATGCTACCGTCAACGACACCTAGCCACGAGCTTGACTGCTAGATGCAACCGCACCTGGCAGCGAACGTTGGAACTAATAGAACGTTAATCAAATCTAACCTACAAATGTAGCTTCATACAATTGTAGTTAGTAGAAGGTTCCTTTACATGCCATAAATCTATGACATGGGCCCTCCGGCTTTACTTCCCCTCCAAAGGAAGGCATACTGAGGTTTTTTTTTAAATCGACGATCTCGGTCGGGTTTGAACTTGCGATCTTGGGCATGGAAGCTCAGCATGCTAACAACTATGCCACTGAAGCCTCCTTTAATTGATCAAAATAATAGAAAATTTTTGGAAGAGTAAGAGCAACATTAGGTGGATCACAGAACTTTAGGAAGGCATCAGAGAATTAAATAATAATGTTATTGGTTTTACGTCCCTTTTAACTACCCTGGCTTTTAGAGACGCCGGGGTGCCGGAATTTTGCCCCGAAGGGGATCTTTAACGTGCCAGTAAATGTACGGACACGGCTCCCTCGCATTTGCGCACCCTCAAATGCCAGCTGACTGCGCCAGGTTTCGAACCTGCAACCGTGGGCTCAGCAAGCGAGAACGTTACCCCTGAGCCACGCAGCCAGACATGAGAGAATTACATATTTCAATAGAAGACTTAAAATACAAGACGGACGCACTAAAGATATTGAAAGACAAACACACTACGCTACAGACAAAGATCAACAGAGGATAGGAAGAGTGATTCCAGAAGAAGAAAAAACATTATGCTCAGAGAGGATGAAGAAGTATTGGGCAGATAAGAAGAAGAAAAACCTGACCAAAGTGGTCCTATACATACCATAAAATTAAAATAATAATAATAATAAATAAGCCGGCCCCGTGGTGTTGGGGTAGCGAGCCTGCCTCTCACCCGGAGGCCCCGAGTTCGATTCCCGGCTCCGTCAGGGATTTTAAAACTGACGTGAGGGTTGGAACGGGGTGCACTCAGCCTCGTGAGGACAATTGAGTAGCTGTCTAACAGTGAGGCAGCGCCCCGATCACGAAAACCAAGATTAACGTCCGAGGGAACCCGATGCGCTGATCACGCGTCACCCCAATATCTGCAGGCCAAATGGCTGGGCAGCGGTCGCTTGGTCGGCCTAGGCCCTTCGTAGTGGCAGGGGTTGTTGTTGAATAATAATAAAGTAAGGTTATAAATCAACTCAGAAGAAACCAAAAACTAAATTGGTCCAGCGCAGGCCACAAAATGGAAGTAAACAAATCATATTTGCCTTTTGTTGGTGCCCGCCAATTGTGTAGTGGCTAGCACTTTGGCTGTTACTGCGGAGGCCTGGGTTCCATTCCCGGCTCTGCCAAGAAATGTAATTTGGTCCTAGGGCTGGAACGGGACACACTCAGCCTCGTGAGGCAATCCTGGAAGTAGCTTTCCATAGTTTCCCCATTTCTTCAAGTTTCTTTATTGACAATTGAAGGGCTCGTTTCCAAAACGCACTAAGTCAGTTTTGGACGAAATTGAGAAATCCGTTGGATCTTGTTCGTAAGGTGTAGACCTATGTATGCTACTAATATTTTATTCCAGAACTCACTATGTCATTATAAATTGTAACGTAGGATATTGCAATTTTTCCAAAACTGTACTAAGTCAGGCCGTGATGTCTTCCAAACTCTGCTATGTCTAATGCGCATGCGTACGAGTAAACTCCTGTTCCTCACCAAGCCGTGATGTCTTCCAAACTCTGCTAAGTCTAACATGCCTGTTTCCTGCCAGTAACCTCTTGGCTGTTTCATGTGTCGTATGTTGATGAGCTGTGTTTAAGAGAAAGTTTCTACATTTCAAGAAAGTGTACAAGATGAGTGACTTTGATTTAGAAGGATTAAAGAGTCCTCTAGAAGATTCCGGTCGAAGCAGGAAGAGAAGAAAAGATGTAAACACCTGGGATAAAATAAACGCAAGCATGCAAGAAACAGTTCAAGTGCTCATCCTGCATCTTGTATCGCTTGTAATCATGCTGGGAGACCGAACTATACATGCAAGGTAGGATTGTTGAGTCAAGAAGACATCACTCATTTCCGTGACAAACTGTATGACAACAAATCAAAAGTAGAGCAAGATAACTTGCTTTTAAAATATATTGTAACAAAAGAACCAAAATCACATCGACCAAGAAATGTAGGCAATCCCCGTGCTAGGTTATTAACACAATATTTTATACGGAGGAAAGCCGGCCAGATTATACGAGTTTGTGCTCAATCTTCCTGTTCGGTAACAGGAATGAGTAGATTCAGATTGAATCGTTTATCTAAGAACTTCAATGCTACAGGTGAACAATGTAAAGAGAACAGGGGCGGTGGTCGTATTAAAGCCAAAGACATGGAAACTAAGGTTTCAATTGTTAATTTCATTAAGACATTGAAGTGCAGAGAAAGCCATTAAGGGAGGGCAAAGAGCGTACGAGTTTACATGGACCCAACACTTTCCGTCAAGAAGATTTGGTGATTGTGGAGAGAGGCCAGGGTAAGAGCTTCAAAATCAGTCGCATCTTATAGCAAATTTCATAGAATTTTCCAAACACTATTCAATATCGGGTTTGGGCACCCGAAAACCGACACATGTTCATACTGTGAAGAATTACAAATCAAGATACAAAATAATTCTACATCACCAGCCGAAAGGGCAGACCTGATGGGATGTTACAGATTGCACAAATTACGAGCCAAAACATTTTATGAAATTTTGAAGCGAGAGGAAGATAATGTTCTGAAAGTAGCTTTTGACATGCAACAGAACCAGCCCCTTCCCATGATTAGAATTTCCGAGATTGTTATGCTCGACAGCTTTGGTTGTACAACCTAACTTTTATAATTCATGAAAACGTCCAAAATGTGGAAAACACATTCATATATTCTTGGGCAGAAGATCAGTCTGGAAGAGGATCGAACAAAGTTGCATCAGCCTTGCATAACTTCCTACACTGTCTTGAAGAGAGGGTTCGTCAAGAAGCAAAACCAGAAGGCATTGAATCTCAGAAAACATTGAGACTGTTCTCAGACTCTGCCACAAGTCAAAACAAGAACTCGGCCATCACGGGTTTCTTGCTAGATTATGTAAACAAAAGTGACATTTTTAATAAAGTGGAACACATATTTCCTATCAGAGGACACAGTTTTTTGCCTCCGGACCGAGAGTTTGGAAGAATCGAAAAAGTGTACAGAACTCGTGAAAAACTATTAAGAGCCACAAGATTATCATGCTATTCTGGAAAAACATGGAGCTGTTAAACTTTTAAAGAGAGATTGGCGGCTACTTGATTTTAAAAGGAGCGCCAATAATATTGTTACGGCTGTGAGTTTGTGTCATCACTCGCCGCATGAGTCACAACTGCCCCAGGGCTGGGCTGTGCCCTGCCTCCTGTATTGCGCGCGCCTTATGCAACAGGGCTACTAGGACAAAGGGATAGTCCAGAATCTTCGTGACTGGACCAGCGCTGGAAACCTCGAGAAGCCGTGGACCCTGGATGGATCTGGAAGCATTTATTGAGTCACCGGCCTGCTATATAAGAGTGACCCGTGAAGCAGTTGTAGTTGTTGTGTTTTACGAGCTAGTGCGAGCGATTATCTTGTGCGACAGAAGTGTGGTGACGAAGTGCTGTGCGAGTTACGAAATCCTGTGACATTGTTTCTCCCAGCTTGTGAACAGCGTACATCAAGTGCTCGTAAGTAACTGTATTTGTTGTACCTGAGGAAGAGGGGCAGGTAGCTTCTGCCAAGGCCACCGGACTCATTAGGACGGATTAACTTCTGTGGTCGGTTGCAAGTGAAAGGGGCCAAGAGCGCATAAGGAAGAGACTTGAGGAAACTGGAGAAGGCTGCTAATTGCTTGTATTTGCTGATTAGTGTAATTTTCTGGCCACAATAAAGTTAATTATTTCTTTTGGTGTTGTGCTTTGTACCCCCACCGTAATCCAGTTAACAAAAGTGCCACTAGGGGGTGGCACGTAACAACTGGTGTCAGAAGCCGGATTACGAACTCAAGCACAACACCTGACGGTCCTGGTTTCAAAACCCGAGCAGGTCATTTTCTCTAATTTTCCTGTGAGTGCATGCCCTTTACAAGACAAACAACTAAAATGGAGGAGAAATTGGCAGCACTGCTAGAAAAGTTAAATGGCATGGAAACCAAGATGAAGGACGGCCAGAAGAATTTAACCAAGGACCTAACTGCCAAAATGGAAGACGGCCAGAAGAAGATGGAGGATGGCCAGAAGAAGTTAGCAGAGGACCTGAAGGACAGCCAAAATAAGTTAGCAGAGGACCTAACTTCCAAATTAGAAGAAGGCCAAAATAAGTTAGCGGAGGACCTTAAGCAGATGGAAGACAGCCAGAATAAGTTAGCAGAGGACCTAACCGCCAAATTTCTGGATGGCCAGAAAAATCTGGAAGAGTGTCTGCTGACGAAATTAGAGGAGAGCCAAAGGAAATTAGAACAGGGCCTACGTGAGGAAGTCGCGGCAGTGGAGGAGAAGTTCAACACCTTGCAAGTGGAAGTTGCCGAGCTGCGCCAACGCCCGCTGATGGGGGTGGAGGAGAAATTCAACGCCTTGCAAGTGGAAGTTGCCGAGCTGTGCCAACGACCGCTGATGGGGGTGGAAGAGAGATTCAACGCTCTACAAAAGGAATTTGCTGAGCTGCGCCGACTCCCGCCGACAGGGATGGAAGATAGATTCAAAGCCCTACAAGAGGAAGTCGCCGAGCTGCGCCGACGCCCGCCGACCGGGGTGGATGAGAGAGTCAAAGCCCTACAAGAGGAAGTTGCCGAGCTCCGCCAACGCCCGCCCACCGTTACACCGGGAATATCAGGAACGGGACATAGCAGAGTGACGCCCCCAACCTTCGACGGAAAGGTCCCGTGGAGCACCTACTTACGTCAGTTCGAGGCGGCCTGTTCCATAAATAACTGGAACAACACAGAAAAGGCTACAGCTCTCATTGTAGCACTGAGAGGCGACGCCCTTAACGTCCTTCAGGCCATCCCGACTGGATCCCAGGACTACGCTTCACTGATCGCCCATATGGAGTCCCGATATGGAGATAGCCATCTTCAGCAGGCCTACCAGATGCAGCTCCGGACCCGGGTACAGAAGAACGCGGAAACCCTGCAGGAGTTCGAGATGGACATCGCACGCCTAGTAAGGCTTGCCTACCCAACAGCGCCGGCCGACTTTCTGGAGCAGATAGCGACGCAGACCTTCACCGATGGGCTACGGGACTCGCGCGCAATAAGACCCTGGCAGATGCGCTGAGCCACGCACTTGAATTCGAGACGGCAAAACAGGCATCCAGAATGCACGCGCGGGTGCGTCAAGTGGACGTCGATGAACCAGCAAAAACCAACGAGACCAAGCCCCTGGCCGACGAATTGATGGAGGCGCTAAGCCGTTTCTTCGATAGTCGCGGCACCACCAGCAACGACACAGCCGGAAGACAACCGGAGAGGCGGCCTGGAAGAGGACTACCGACCTGCTGGGCCTGCGGTAAGAAAGGCCACCTGAGCAAGGACTGCGGTGATCGCCGCCGCCGAGGGTATCCGACGGGAAATCAGTCGTCTGAAAACCGCGCGGCCCAGGGAAACGAGTGACAGTCGTCAAGCCCCGGCAGTCCAAGTGCGTGTGACGAAGTTACGGAGGGACAATAGCAGCCTGATGGTCGACGGAGTCATCAACGGAGTGAGCTGACCCATGCTGATCGACACGGGAGCATCGAGGACCATCGTCAATCCCACTGTGATCCCGAAGTGGAGAGTGCAACCCACACAAAGGTACCTCCAGCTAATAACCGCGACCGGAGAGACCGCACCGGTTACATGGCGAAGCATCACTAGAGTTCGTCATTGGTCGACGGGTGATAAAGCATCCAGTGCTTGTGGCTGACGTATCAAACGAAGTGATCATCGGACTGGACTTCCTGGACCAGAACAACATCATCTTGGACCTGAGAACTAACACTCTGCACTTCGGAGGTGAGGAACTTGCTTTGCAACCAGCACACGAGGCCGTCACCGCACGACGAGTAAGGCTGAGAGAGGACGTCATCGTTCCTGCCAGGACGGAGGTCAGCGCCGCCGTAATTGTCGACGGAACTGCTGAGGGAGTGGCGGCTGTCATCGAGCCAAAATATGAGGACATCCAGACAAAAGGATTGCTAGTTGCCAAGACCCTCATCAACACGACGCCTCGGCCGTACGTCCGCCTGTCCAACCTGAACGACTACGACATTACGGTTCACCAGGACACCAACCTAGGAGTCTGCGAGCCCGTTACCTGGATTGCCCGCATCACCGACACGACGGACGGACACCTGCAGACGGACAACCGAAGAAGACGCACACTGCCAGAAGAACTACAGAAGCTGTACCAAGGATCCCAGGACCATTTAGACGAGGAACAATCACGCCAACTTCAGGACCTGCTACGCAAATTCCAGGATGTCTTCTCCGTGGGGAGCAAAGACTTCGGCAGGACAAGCTTGGTCCAGCACAGAATCGACGTTGGGGACAGCGTACCGATTAGGGCCCCATTCCGACGTGTCCCGCTCGCCAAGCAAGCCGAAGTCGACCGGATGGTAGAAGAGATGAAGGAGCAAGGGGTGATCGAGCCATCACATAGTCCTTGGAGTTCTCCGGTCGTGCTTGTGAAGAAGAAGGACGGTTCCAACAGGTTCTGCGTGGACTAAAGGCGGGTGAACGACGTCACGAAGAAGGACAGCTACCCTCTACCCCGGATCGACGACACGCTGGACACCATATCAGGGTCAAGATGGTTCTCCACCTTGGATTTGAAGAGTGGCTACTGGCAGGTGGAGGTCCACCCTAAGGACCGCGAGAAAACGGCGTTCTCTGTGGGCAGCGGGCTCTGGCAGTTCACCGTCATGCCATTCGGTCTGTGCAACGCCCCTGCGACCTTCGAAAGGCTAATGGAGTCCATTCTGAGGGGACTACACTGGAAGACCTGCCTGGTCTACCTAGACGACGTCATCGTTCTGGGGAGAAGCTTCGAGGAGCACTACAGCAACCTGAAGGAGATCTTGTTGAAGCTACGGGCTGCCCAGCTGAAGTTGAGCCCCAAGAAGTGTCAGCTCTTCCAGAAGCGGGTCCAGTACCTTGGGCATATCGTCTCTGAGGAAGGGGTGCGCACCGACCCAGAGAAGACCGCAGCTGTGAGGGGGTGGCCAGTTCCGAAGGACAAGTCCCAACTACGAAGCTTCCTGGGACTCTGCACTTATTACCGTCGCTTCGTGAGGGGATTCGCCGACATCGCCAAACCTTTACATCGCCTGACTGAGAAGGACCAACTCTTCACGTGGACAGCAGAATGCCACAGTGCCTTCGAACAACTCAAGCAGGCTCTGTGCACCGCGCCTATTCTGGCCTACCCCAGACCTGGAACAAGGTTCATCGTCGATACCGATGCCAGCGACTTTGGCATAGGGGGAATCCTGTCGCAAGTAGTGGACGGCGACGAGAGAGTAGTGGCCTACTTCAGCAAGGCCTTGTCAAAGCCAGAAAGGAACTACTGCGTTACCAGGAAGGAGCTGCTCGCTATCGTGAAGACCATTGAACACTTCCACAATTACCTGTACGGGCAAGAATTTCTCATCAGGACCGACCATGCATCCCTGCGGTGGCTCCTGAACTTCAAGCAGCCCGAGGGTCAACTCGCGCGGTGGTTAGAGAGGCTTCAACAATACAACTTTGAGATTCAGCACAGGAAAGGCCAACTGCATTCTAACGCCGACGCCCTGTCACGAAGACCGTGCCCCGAAGACTGCACCTTCTGTGCCCGAAGGGAGGAGAACACCGGGATACAGTGCCGAAGGACTACCGTGGAACTACAAGGGAGCTGGAGCCGCGTATCTTTCACGCGGGCGCAAGCAGAAGATTATGACCTGGGACTGATAGCCGAATGGAAGAGGGCCTGTGTCCCCAGACCCGGGTGGAACATTGTGAGTGACTGCAGCCCAAAGTTTAAGTCCTACTGGGCGCAGTGGGACTCGCTGATTGTAAGGGATGGCCTCATCTGCCGTACCTGGGAGAGCACCGACGGGAAGACATCTCGGGAACAAGTCGTCGTTCCAAAGGCTATGACGGAGGAAGTCCTGAAGGAAGTTCATGGAGGATCATCTGGTGGACACCTAGGGATAAAGAAGACCCTGGAGAAGCTGAGAGAGCGGTTCTACTGGATCGGATGCCGAACAGACGTGGAGAACCACTGCGCGCGGTGCCACGATTGCGCAGCCAGCAAGGGCCCAGGACGAAGACGACGGGGTCCACTGAAGACCTACAACGTGGGCGGCCCCATGGAGAGAGTGGCCATCGATGTTGCTGGGCCATTCCCGTTAAGCGAGGCAGGGAACCGCTACATATTAGTCGTCAGCGACTACTTTACCAAATGGCCGGAGGCGTATGCGCTCCCTAACCAAGAAGCCGCGACGATCGCAGAGACCCTGGTGAAGGAATTCGTCAGTCGGTACGGAGTACCCCTGGAGCTGCACTCCGACCAAGGGAGGAACTTCGAGTCGCAGGTGTTCCAGAACCTATGCCAGCTGCTGGGGATCCGGAAGACAAGGACAACGCCGCTACACCCTCAGTCCGACGGGATGGTAGAGCGATTCAATCGCACCATCGAGAACCATCTCCGAATAGTCGTCAGCGAGTACCAGAGGGATTGGGACAAGCATTTTCCACTATTTCTCCTGGCATACCGTGCCGCCGTGCATGAAGCCACCGGGTGCACACCAGCCCGGGCCATGTTTGGGAGGGAGCTCCGTCTACCTGTCGATCTTGCCTTCGGCCGACCTGGGAATGATCCGATCCCGGTAAGCCAGTATTGTCAAGAACTGGTCGACCAACTGGAGGACGTACACGCATTCGCGAGGAGGAAACTGCGGATCGAGACCGACCGAATGAAGACCCGATACGACCAGCAGACGGATGCCGGCGGATTCCACGAGGACGACCTGGTCTGGCTCTTCAACCCATTACGGAAGAAAGGTCTGTCATCCAAACTGCAGAAGTCCTGGGAGGGCCCGTACCGAGTCGTGAAACGGATCAACGATGTCGTCTACAGGATCCAGCGGAGTCCGAGGGCGAAGATGAAGATCGTGCACCGAGATCGCCTGGCAGCCTACGGAGGGACACAGACGGACCAATGATTGATCGGGACGATCAGCCTTTTTAGGAAGGGGGTGGTGTTACGGCTGTGAGTTTGTGTCATCACTCGCCGCATGAGTCACAACTGCCCCAGGGCTGGGCTGTGCCCTGCCTCCTGTATTGCGCGCGCCTTATGCAACAGGGCTACTAGGACAAAGGGATAGTCCAGAATCTTCGTGACTGGACCAGCGCTGGAAACCTCGAGAAGCCGTGGACCCTGGATGGATCTGGAAGCATTTATTGAGTCACCGGCCTGCTATATAAGAGTGACCCGTGAAGCAGTTGTGGTTGTTGTGTTTTACGAGCTAGTGCGAGCGATTATCTTGTGCGACAGAAGTGTGGTGACGAAGTGCTGTGCGAGTTACGAAATCCTGTGACATTGTTTCTCCCAGCTTGTGAACAGCGTACATCAAGTGCTCGTAAGTAACTGTATTTGTTGTACCTGAGGGAGAGGGGCAGGTAGCTTCTGCCAAGGCCACCGGACTCATTAGGACGGATTAACTTCTGTGGTCTGTTGCAAGTGAAAGGGGCCAAGAGCGCATAAGGAAGAGACTTGAGGAAACTGGAGAAGGCTCCTAATTGCTTGTATTTGCTGATTAGTGTAATTTTCTGGCCACAATAAAGTTAATTATTTCTTTAAGCAGTAATTGGTGTTGTGCTTTGTACCCCCACCGTAATCCAGTTAACAAAAGTGCCACTAGGGGGTGGCACGTAACAATATAATGAAAACTAAGCTCCCATTCTTGATGAGGGAGCAGCGTGTTCTTCTGTACAAAAAAGGAAAGAAAGAAGTGTTTGCCAAGAATACCTACAATGGAGACTTCAATGAATGCGAAGTGTTAAGAAGAAATCAGTCCATTCTTGGAGGAACTCATACAGATTGGTCCATGTAGTGTAGCAGTTTGGCTAGCCCACACTGTTGGGTGATAAATGTAACTGTTTACCTTTGCCTAAGCTATGTTGTTTTAATGGGCGCCAAGACCTCAATGCAATGTTGAAATCTAAATTTGTATTTAACAACGTCTAGCTCTGGCAGAACACCTTCAAGACACTATTCACTCAGATCGTGGTATGATTTGATCATTAACCCAACAAACAATTGTATCAGGAGAAGGAATTGGTCTATATCTAATGCTACCTACTGAAAGCAAAGATTGCATTGTAAAAGAAATGAATTTATTATATAAAACCAGTATAGCAAAATTAATAATAATAATAAGTACAAAATTTAAATTAGAGCGTTGTGATTTGAATATTACCGATAGAAAATTACGTGAAAACGGAGTCTGATAAATTGATTTTACTCTTATTTCCAAGCTATGAAGTTACTGAAATATGAAATGTAAAACAAAGAAAAATGAGAGATTGCGTATTTCTGCGTCATTTGCGCTTACCATTGGAAATTGCCAAGGCATTTCCCTCGTACTTGCTGATGCTGTGAGCTTCCCACAGTCTCCTGGACGTCGTCATCTCCGTCGGAATTTGATGATATTCTGGTAGCTTAGATAATTCTATGGTCCGTACCTCGGACCCAAACACTCGTACAACCGCACTGGTTAAGTTTTGCAAAAGTTAGTCTTCAACTCCACTGAACATCGGAGCGACACGCACTTGCAACCGTACTCCGCAAGTTCTACACAGATAGTCCTCGTTTCACGGCGCGTCGAACGATATATGCACACGTTGGCTCCCCCACTCTTCAGCCGGCTTCAGCTTGCGTGGTCCTCACTGATTGGTTGACCCACCGCTAGTTCCCCTCCTCTGGTTTCTTTACACTCGGCGCGCGAGAGGGAGAAGTCGTTTTCCGTTCCAACAATTCGCCTTTTCTAGACCTTGCGACCCAAGATTGCGTCATGCTTCTCGACAAGATTAAGCGTGTACTTGAAATCCCAGTGAGTCACGTCTCTCGATATACCCTAACTGACGAAAACTCCGTAACATTCCGTAATCAGATAATTTTCTATGATATCGTCGTTCGTAATAATTTGCTAGATAGCGTTTTCTAAGACATAGAAAACCTATCTGAATGCTAATAATTTTTATAAAATGCTCCGAAAATACCTTAATAATAATTATAATAAATTAATAATAATAATAAATTACCATGAAAAATTCTCTTGGCTGAACAATTTGCCGCGTAAATAAATATAGAATGGCTTCCTACTGACTTATGCCAGTTGCATAAAACCCCTCGAAAAACATGTTACATATTCGCCTCGGATCATCGGATGATTTACCGTGACGACGGTCCATTATCCGATTATCCCAGACACGTTAATAAACCCCATCCAAAATACATATTACATAAATGAAATCACCCTAAATTACAGATATATACACTCATTTTTTCTTCACGCACTTTGCGTCAAAGTTTGGTGTCACTATGGATCGCACTTTGCAACCAGTTCAATGTTTTACATAGGGAATAGTGTTCCACGGATATTTCCGCCTCTCAAATTTCTCTATGTTGGAGAAATAGACATAATTAATGTGTGAGCACTATGTATTTATGATGTCATATCACACGCATTGAAGGTGTTCTGATATATTTATATCACCATAGAACTTCCTAATTTCACTGGAGGTCCCCTCCTTATGGTGACATTTAATTCCACTTATCACTCAGCACACGATCACACTATTGTGGCAGCGCCTCGTGACCATAATACTTAATCTCTCTTTAACGTAGATTAAATTAATATTGACTTCTGAAAAAAAACAGTAAATGCGCATTACATATAACACCAAATATTTCTGTGCCGTAAGCGCCCTGTCTTGTTAAGTTCCCGTTAACCATATTCTACTTAATACTAGCTCTCAACACAGACCATTTCTCCTCACACAAATAATACCATTGTACAGATTATCTTAAATTACACACTTACAAATCTTACATGGCGAGGCCGTAAACAGAAATCACGTGTGCTGATATGTATGAGTTTCATGAAGGACTGTCTCGCATTCTGATGGCCCATCTTTTATCTCGTGGACGCCTTAAGCTAACAAGCCCTATACAAGCGCTCCCCCATCTCTTGGAGATAAATGGGAACCCATCAGCGCTGCCAAAATGGCCTTGGTGCATCGAGACAATTTAGTGCTCAACAGCATCCGACAATCCCGTCATATTTCCCTGTACCTTAAAAACTCTCATTTACTTACATACTACCCCCCTGTGTGACTTCTGATACGCCTGCCTTAAGACCAGATCCTCCCACGCACCAAATACCACACTTACTCATTTGATAGGCTGGCTCGCCAGCTAAACACACAACACACTCACTTTATGACACATATTTTCGTAGACTATGTATATTATACGTCCCGTATAATCTGTTTCCCTCACTATTCTCCAGCACATATGCTGTTTTGCCAATACGTTTGGAAACTATAAATGGGCCCTCGTAGAGATAAAAGAACTTGGACATGACTTTCTCTAGCTTATTTGACTGTTTCGGCACTCTAAGTAAGACTCTGTCTCCCGGCTCGAATAGGTCAAATTTAGTTTCTTTTTGTTGGCGAATTCTCTTTTGTGCTGACTTAGATAAATTCTGTTTCGCCAACTGGACAATGTAATCCATCCCCGGTTGCTTACCCTCATTTAATCCCAACACCCTCGCTAGTTCATTTTGTGGTCTTTTTCCGAAGTGAACTTCGTATGGCGTCAATTTCGTGCTCTCATGCTGGACAGAATTCAGCCAAGTCTCGACCTTGGGAAGATGTCCAACCCAGGCCGCATGCTTGTCATGCACTAGAGTCCGAAAAAGACGAGCCACTTCCCTTAATGGACGCTCTGCAGAATTACCCTGAGGGTACCTTACAGAGGAATGAACGTGTGTTATACCAGCTTCCTGCATACTGGTTCTCCATTTCTTTGCAGTAAACTGTGGTCCACTGTCAGATAGTATCCTGAGAGGAAGGCCAAACTCAGGTACATACTTATTAATGATCAGACGGCTACACGCTAGTCCCGTGGCTTTCCTTAGCGGATATAGCTTGACATACTTACTAAAAGCGTCAATAACTATAAAAATGTATTCGTAGCCGTACTGTCCTTTAACGATCGGGCCAAATAAATCCACACACAGTAGTTCGCCGGGACTACTGGTGAGAACTGCAGATCTCTCCCCCACTAAATATTTAACTGGATATTTACTCCTTTGACAGGTGTCACACTTAGCTAAAATCCTCCTAACGTCCCTTCCCATTTTACTCCAAATGAAGTCACGACCAATTTCATAGAAGACCTTGGCAGCACCAAAGTGTCCTAATTCCCTATGAATGAACCAAATTAGCTCCTCCCGCAAAGTGACAGGAACACATATTGCCCACCGATTATTCCTACATTTCCTTGCAAGAAGCCCATCCTGCATCTTGTACGTGAACCGTCCTACTTTCACATACTCTTCTTCACCTATTTCCAACCTAGCCAGTGGCTCCTTTAACTTAACGTCATCACGTTGCTCCACTAGCATATTTCTCAGTGTCTGTAACGATGCCCTGTTGCTACTGTCCACACATGCACATATTAAAATACCGTCCTCTGCTTTAACCACGGGATATTCCCTACATAAATTAGTGTCCCTCGATAGCATGTCTGCAAGAATGTTATCTTTACCTTTAATATATTTTACTGTGAATTCGTATTCCTGCAGAGCAAGAATCCACCTACTAACTCTGTTAGAACTGAGTTTACAAGTCCTCATATACAGTAATGCATGGTGATCTGTGTGGATCTCAAATTTCCCCCCTACTAAATACATTCTAAATTTCCCTAAACTGAAAACAATACCTAAAAGCTCTAACTCAGTAATCGTGTATCTTTTCTCCGCTGCTGTCAGTCCTCGCGAGGCTAAAGATACAATGCACAGATTACCCTCATCATCTTTCTGACATAATACTCCAGCAATGCCGATATGTGAAGCATCTGTCATAACCACATATTCCTTATCTTTTAACGGATATTTCAGCACTACAGCTTTCTCAAAACCTTCCTTCAGCGCTCTAAAAGCTTGATCATGCTTGGACTCCCATCTCCACCGAGTCCCACTTTTAAGCAATTCCCTGAATGGTTCTACCAACCCTGAGTATTTAAGAACGAACCTCCTGAAAAAGTTGCAAATTCCCAGGTAAGTTTTTAACTGTTTAACATTCTGTGGCACCTCTGCGTGAAGTATCTTATTAACCCTACTTTCCTCTGGTGTCACACCTCTACTCGACACTCTATGACCTAAAAATGTCACTTCTGACTGACAGAATGACGACTTAGACAGCATCAAAGTGAACCCTGCCTGATCTAACTTCTGAAAAACTATATTTAAATGACATAGATGCTCCTCAAAACTGCGTGAACTAATTACCATATCATCAATGTAAATGGTTACAAACTCTCCTGTGTCATCCCCTAATGCGATGTTTAAAGCCCTAATTAAAGCTGCTGAACTACTCTTTAACCCATAAGGTGTTCTACAAAATTGATAAAGGTTATATTTATGACTAAAAGCTGTAAATGGTCTATCTTCGTACATAAGTGGCACTTGCCAAAAACTGGAACTCAAATCTACACAAGTGAAATACTTCTTCCCCTCAAATGTTTTTTCATTAATTCTTCTATTGACATAGATTTCAGCTGATCTGAACTAATTCTACTGTTAACCAAACGAGCGTCTAAACAAATACGAACAGTGCCGTCGGTCTTGGGTACCGTGATCAAAGAATTAACATATGGACTGTTAGAGTGCTCAATAATCCTATCTTCAAGCATCTGGTTAATTTGTGCCTCAACTGCACTCTGATAAGCGAAAGGTACAGGATATCTATGTCCTGTGAATACTGACCTATCAATAACGTTCAATGAATGTGTATAGCAATTGGCCATACCAATGCGATCCTCAAAAACTCTCCTATTACACCATAACACATCATAGAGCCGAACACACTGTTCATCCTCTATATTTCCCTGAAATGCAGCCTCACGTAACGAGTCCTCTAGACTTCCGTTCGTAATCACACTGCCCACAAAACATGGAGAACCCCGCTCTACGGCTGGCGATATCTCATTGAAAGTACAAATCACACCTAAAATACTACTCCTCTGAATATGGTCATTGAACGCTACTTCTACTTCAGAATCTCCCCATTTAAATTTCAAACTCCCTACATCATAACATAAGTTACCAGACACTCTACTTAGCCACTCTGAACCCAAGATAACACTGAATACTAAATTTGGAATTACAAGGCAAATCTGCTTCTCTACATGATTATTAATTTTAATGTCTACTAAAACTTGCTTAGAAATTACTTTAGACCTCTTCCCAACAGCTGTGATAACAAAAGTGCTTTTAATTGGCATCTCCTCAAAATTTACTCCAGTTCCTTTCATTTTATCATAAAATGCACTACTTATGCACCTCTTCATACAACCACTATCAATTAAAACATCTGTGTACGCCTCGGACACGTTAAATTTAACTATGGGGCTCTTACTAACCACTTCCTGAATAATACCTTCATCATTTAGTTCATGTAATAATTCATTTCTTACATTTAGGTCATAGGGTTCCTGTATAATTGTATGGACAGGGCATGCTACAGACTGAGATTCTGACCTTACTTCGCAGCCTGGTTCGCGTTTAAAGAACCGCTAGAGCTGGCCGTAGTACTAGTTACTACTGCACTGGTCTGGTTGTTCTGAGTTGTGTTGTCATTGTTTGGCTGTATATTACTACCACTAGGCTGTCCTCTTCCTTGACCCCTATTCTGGTTGTAATTATTGTCGTTATAATTCCTCCCTTGATTTCCTCTGAAATCATTGTTTCTCCCTTGATTTCCCCTGAAATCATTGTTCCTCCCTTGATACTGATTACCATAGCCATTTCCTCTGTTCTGATTTAGCTGATTATTGTTATTTCTATTTTGAGCATTGGCCCCTTCGCCACCGTTCCCTTGAACTTCTTGATGCCTGGCTTTATTAGGCCTATTATTATTATTACCCTGGTTCCGATTGAAATTGTCCTCATAACCCCCTCTCCCTAGTGCATCAAATGTGCTTAACAAATTTTCTACTTGTGATATTGTCTTTACATTCTGGATACAAGCAGCCTCCTTGATCCTATAGGGAAAGTGCCTAAGTAGCAACCTCACCACATCACTTTCCTCCTTCAAGCCATCCAGATATTTACACACTAATACCTGCCCTAAAAAGTATTCGGTCATGGTGGAGCTTCCTTTAGGGTTATATTTACCACACACTACTCCCTCACGATGCTGCGACTGAATAACCTCATTCCAGAACTTTTCACAGAATTTCATTTTAAAATCATTGATATCAGTAAACTTGTCTCTGTAGACAGCAAACCAATTCCTCGTTTCCCCCACAAACACTTGTTCTAAAATTTCAACTACCTGGCACCACTCAATACTACCATTTTCCAACCTTTCCCCGAATTTATTTTCTATAGTGTTCATGAACTCCATTGGGCACCCCTGTCGATTGCTGAACTTACCCAGTTCTACCTCCCTGTGTGTGCTATTCACAAAAACTGGCCTATTCTGACTATTTTCTTGCCTGATCCTAGCTTTTAATTTTAATTCTAATTCTGCGATTTTCTCCTCAGCCTTCCTCTCAATACTGTTTACTGTTAATTTAATGTTTCCTTCTGATTCTTCTACTTTATCATATAGCTTTGCTTGTTTCTCCTCAATCTTGCTAATGCTCTCTCTATTACTCTCTCTTAAATCATTTACTTCTGCAATTATTTGTGAGTGGACTTTCTCAATTCTACCCCCCAGCTGTTCCTTAACCTCTTTAGTAGCTTCCTGAATTTTGTCAATTCCTCCCCCCAATTGCTTTTTGACCTGCTGTGTTTCCAGTTGCACTAGTTCTTTTAAATTTTCAGCCTGTGTACTGATTCTAATTTCCAACTCCTCCTGTACTTTTCCTAATTTTCTGTCTACATCTGCAATAATCTCTTTAGCCTTTTCTTCCATCACCCCCCTGATCTCACCTCTAATCAGTTCGAATTTGTCACTCATTTCCCTGCTGTTTTGTTCTAATTTAGCATTTAAAGTTTCAGTACTCTCTCTATACTCCTTACTGTTTTGTTCTAATCTGGCGTTGTTTTGTTCCAGTTTAGCATTTAAAGTTTCAGTACTCTCTCTATTTTCCTTACTGTTTTGTTCTAATCTGGCGTTTAAAGTTTCATTACTCTCTCTATTTTCCCTACTGTTTTGTTCTAATTTAGCATTTAAGGCATCTGTACTTTCTTTATTTTCCCTACTGTTTTGTTCTAATTTAGCATTATTTTGTTCCAGTTTTGCATTGTTTTGTTCTAATTTAGCATTTAAAGTTTCAGTACTCTCTCTATATTCCTTACTGTTTTGTTCTAATCTGGCGTTGTTTTGTTCCAGTTTAGCATTTAAAGTTTCAGTACTCTCTCTATTTTCCTTACTGTTTTGTTCTAATCTGGCGTTTAAAGTTTCATTACTCTCTCTATTTTCCCTACTGTTTTGTTCTAATTTAGCATTTAAGGCATCTGTACTTTCTTTATTTTCCCTACTGTTTTGTTCTAATTTAGCATTATTTTGTTCCAGTTTTGCATTGTTTTGTTCTAATTTAGCATTTAAGGCATCACTACTAACTTTGTTCTGATACATAAACTCGAGAAGTAAAGTTTTTAATTCTGGTTGGCCGCCTACACTCCCTGTTTCAGTATCGGGATTTACCTCCGCTACCCCGGTACTACCATCACTCGACATACTGCTCGTATCATCACTCTCCCGTTGATGACCACTACGTAACCTCATCTGTCTTTCTTTCTCATCCCCCATAATGATATACACTGATACAGACAAATAACCCCCAAAATACAGGCACAGAAATATATACCCTTCTCCTTCCACAAATGTTATTAGGTTTTCAGCCCCAAGTTGTCGGCGACAAATGTAGCGTTTTTTAATGCCCCATGTTGGTAGCGACAAATGTAACAGTTTGGCTAGCCCACACTGTTGGGTGATAAATGTAACTGTTTACCTTTGCCTAAGCTATGTTGTTTTAATGGGCGCCAAGACCTCAATGCAATGTTGAAATCTAAATTTGTATTTAACAACGTCTAGCTCTGGCAGAACACCTTCAAGACACTATTCACTCAGATCGTGGTATGATTTGATCATTAACCCAACAAACAATTGTATCAGGAGAAGGAATTGGTCTATATCTAATGCTACCTACTGAAAGCAAAGATTGCATTGTAAAAGAAATGAATTTATTATATAAAACCAGTATAGCAAAATTAATAATAATAATAAGTACAAAATTTAAATTGGAGCGTTGTGATTTGAATATTACCGATAGAAAATTACGTGAAAACGGAGTCTGATAAATTGATTTTACTCTTATTTCCAAGCTATGAAGTTACTGAAATATGAAATGTAAAACAAAGAAAAATGAGAGATTGCGTATTTCTGCGTCATTTGCGCTTACCATTGGAAATTGCCAAGGCATTTCCCTCGTACTTGCTGATGCTGTGAGCTTCCCACAGTCTCCTGGACGTCGTCATCTCCGTCGGAATTTGATGATATTCTGGTAGCTTAGATAATTCTATGGTCCGTACCTCGGACCCAAACACTCGTACAACCGCACTGGTTAAGTTTTGCAAAAGTTAGTCTTCAACTCCACTGAACATCGGAGCGACACGCACTTGCAACCGTACTCCGCAAGTTCTACACAGATAGTCCTCGTTTCACGGCGCGTCGAACGATATATGCACACGTTGGCTCCCCCACTCTTCAGCCGGCTTCAGCTTGCGTGGTCCTCACTGATTGGTTGACCCACCGCTAGTTCCCCTCCTCTGGTTTCTTTACACTCGGCGCGCGAGAGGGAGAAGTCGTTTTCCGTTCCAACAATTCGCCTTTTCTAGACCTTGCGACCCAAGATTGCGTCATGCTTCTCGACAAGATTAAGCGTGTACTTGAAATCCCAGTGAGTCACGTCTCTCGATATACCCTAACTGACGAAAACTCCGTAACATTCCGTAATCAGATAATTTTCTATGATATCGTCGTTCGTAATAATTTGCTGGATAGCGTTTTCTAAGACATAGAAAACCTATCTGAATGCTAATAATTTTTATAAAATGCTCCGAAAATACCTTAATAATAATTATAATAAATTAATAATAATAATAAATTACCATGAAAAATTCTCTTGGCTGAACAATTTGCCGCGTAAATAAATATAGAATGGCTTCCTACTGACTTATGCCAGTTGCATAAAACCCCTCGAAAAACACGTTACAGTAGTAGAGGAATGCAATAAAATATCTTCAGAGAAGAAGAAAGATGTTGCAGCACTTCTGAAGTTTGTTTCTCTGTCCGAACAAGCTCAGTTGTACTACAATAAAGCTCTGAAGAACTTCGGTGATGATGCAGATCTGGTTGATCACACAGAAATACACTATGCTGAAGAAGAGCCATTTGTGTAGTACAAAGTTAAGGCTGTGCAAGTGCGTTTGTTCTTGGAATTTATTTGTTATATATTTGGTTTTTTTTATGGCAGGTATTGGACAATTTAATAACTTTTTTCTGTTCCTCGTTGATTTTCAAGGGAAGTTTGAGCAATCTAGAATAAATCACTAAAATCCCATTGCTTTACGTGCTTGCTTCCGATCTACCAAATGTGTAACTTAGCATGTGCAAGTAGATGTTTTGTTCCAGAACTCACTAAGTCTGTAGTTCTTTTCCAGAATTTACCTAAGTCAAGTGACCTAGTTTACTTTTGGAAAAAATTGGCATTTTAACGTTAATAACTTCAAAATAGGGGTTTGGTTCGTTATCACTGTTCTGCATATTAATTTGAAAAACGTCTCTTTACTTCATAATGAAGTAATATTGCCAAAGTAGGCTCCGGTTCAAAAAATGTCTCTCCTGAAAAATCATCATTTTTGACTTAGTGAGTTTTGGAAACGAGGTCTTCAATTGATATTGGTACTTTTTAGTCATTAAACACAGCTTTGACCAACTGAAAAGTTGCAATACCAAGTATCTTATAATTTCAAGATAAAAAGTTTCTTAATTTGATAAGTTAGTATGGACCAACAAAAGGTGGTTGTTGATTCTGTAGGGGCTTTGCAACATCGTGGCCATATAGCCCTGTGCACTTGGGTGTGTGTAGAAGTTGATAGCCTGTGTCACTGTCATGTCTTAACTATAGGGTGTCGACATAATGTTTAGCGGTACCGGTATATAAAAAATAGGAAAAACCTGGCACAGTTAAGAAAAGAAGGGGACAAAAAGTATGTTGACAAAATTTAATGAACATTTGAAACTTATCTTCGTATCGTGCAAAGGTTGGACATGGAGATTAGCAGGAGGATACAGCAACGCAATGCATTCTATCAAAGTGTAAGAAAACTTGTTTGGGATAAGGAAGTACCAAGGAAAAGCAAGGAGGTAATGTATAAAGTGTACTATGTACCAATATTAACTTATGCAGCTGAGACTTGGACCCTGACAAGCAGGCAAGAGAGTAGAATCCAAGCCAGTGAAATGAAATTCCTAAGAAGTATGATAGGTAAGACAAGGAAAGACAGAGTGAGGAATGAAGATGTTAGGAAGGAAGTTGGGATGGGAAAACTAAATGAGAGAATTGAGAAGAATAAACTAAGGTGGTTTGGACATGTAAAGAGGATGGAGGAAAATAGAATACCAAGACAGATGCTGGAGGCCAAGTGCAAGGGTAAGAGAGCAAGGGGAAGACCTAGAACAAGGTGGATCGATTCAGTGAATAACAGCGTTAGAAAAAGAAATCTGGATGGGACAAGATCGTGGAAGAGGAATGGTGGAAAGAAGGAGGAAGGTGGAGAAGTGCCTTAAATACCCCAACCCGGCAGGAGCTGGATAAGGGGAAATGATGATGATCGTGCATACAATAATCAAAAATGACTTCTTAAATATAGTTTGCAGACTGATATAGATTATTTATTCCACAGATGTAGATGCCCCATTAAAGTGTGTTTTGGCAATGAGCAAGGCCTTCACTGTTGCAATTTTCATTTTGTTTATATCATCTGACCACAGTGAGAACACTAGAGAGAAAACACGTGCATTCTACAGTTTCTCCACTACCAGCTATAACAGGAAACTCGCTGTTTATGTTGCTGTTAGAATTACACCTTCGCTTTGGCATGTTGAAACAGTGATTTCATAGTTCTAAACCCTAAACTTAACAGCTAGGCCTTCTGTAAGAACCAAACCAGTCAAAATAAAACTGAAAAATGCACCAGTGCTACCAAACACAAAACATTGAAAGTAGAAGGTAAAGATTATTGAGCAAATTGTACAAGAGGTGCCTTCTTGTGTATATACCGTACTTGCACAGTAAACAACAACACAAAACACTGTAGTGTAAGATACATTGGTCAAGCGGAATCACAAAACAGCAGGACATTTGAGCGCCCCCAATAAAACTTTCGGGAAAAGCGGAACGAATGGACACCCTACTGTACTAGTGTGTGTACTTGTAATCGAGGTAGGATTTGGGTAGGAAGCAGGCATAGCTGTAAGTTAGGTACCATCCTGGCATACTGTATGCCTGGAGTAAAAGTGAGGAAACCATGGAAAACTACTTCTAGGATTGCCTCAAGAGGCTGTGTGTGCCTCGTTTCAGCCCTCAAACAGAATTAAATTCTTGGTAGAGCCGGAAATTGGATCCGGGCATCTGTGATGACAGCCAAGAATGCAGCCACTTCGCAACCAATGTCTTGGTTAGAGCACAAGAATGTTGAATTTTGTAATAAATACCTTTAAAATAACCCCTTGGAGTAGCCGTGCAGGTTAAATTGTGCACCACGGCCGCGCGAGCAGTTGCAGTAATTCCGGAGACTGTAGGTTCGGGCACTGACATCAGCTGACCTCAGTGTTTTTTCTCCCAGGGTTTTCCCACACTCCCCCCAGGAAAATGCCAGGATAGCACCTTACTTCAAGTCCCGGGGCGCCTGTCCCTAATACAGTTACAGTATTATTACCCATTTAAGATTTGATTGCCGCCAGCGTTTGTTGATTATTGTAGCAGCTGCCCCGCAGGGTGAAACGGAGGATACAGTGATGACAGAGTGCACTCTGCACAAAAGTCAAGCAGCATTGCGTGCGCTACCTGTCTCAGAAGCGCAGATAAGCGTCACAGGAGCTCATGTTACCACGGACAGTTAAAAGATGACTGAAGCTAGTGTTACTGGAGCTCAGTCATATCCTACTCGCGCAACTGTACCTGTATTATTTCTTTATATGATATGGCATGGTAAATCAATGGGAAAATGCACGCACCTGTTACTGAATTGAAAATAGCAACCATTAATTGAACTTGACTCTTGTCTTATTAGCAACATGTATATGTATATGATTTAAACACACAACAAAAGAGTAAGTACATGCAAAACCAAAGATCAGTCAGAATGTCCAAGCAACACCAACTCCACCTACCTCAATATTTTGAAACCATTGATGGTCATGACAACCTGTCAACGAAGCAGGCTGACGTGTGACACACGTAAACAGAGAATAGTTCCCATCTCGACCGCCGGCAATCAATTCGTGAAAGGGTAATACAGACATCACATAAATACAGGTTATCAGACATGTTCAACACACACCCAACTACATGGGGCTAATGATCGAGTTCTCCCAAGCTCCTAAAGTGAATGAACAACAACAACCACCACCTTAAAAATTTTGAAGCAAGGTTTTACTTACCATGGAAACCCATCGAGTATGGGAATGAGATGTGGAACAGGTTGTCGTATTTGATAGTAATCTTCTTGATGATGTCGGCCAAGGTGTCTCTCTGTTGACTGGTGAGGTCGGTGAACCTCTTGACGTGGGTCTTGGGCAGGAGCATTGTCTCGTAGGGCCATACGGCCCAGAAGGGCACCACCACCACCCAGTCCACATTCTCGACCACAATACGAACCTGCAACAAGAGGACATTAGAAATACATGATGAATGTTGTTGTTTTAAGCAGCTTTATGATTCTAATTTTTACTCATGCTCAGAATGATTATGGGGACATTGTGGTCAATTCACCCCTGTGTACTTGGGTGTGTGTTCAATTTGATGATGACATTGTGATCTTAGCCGATTCACCAGAGGATTTAAATGAGTACTAGTTTGAAACCCGTCAAAACATGACGGACAATGAACAACATATTTACTGAAGAAGTTTCCTATATAAGTTACATTCTTTGTACGATTACTTTTTGGCACTATTGCAACTTTAAGGACGTCAAAAGATTGCACTCTCGACATTGAAACATACTGCTACACAAATCTCACATCGAGTGACCGGGATTTCAACCATGGACCCAGCGGTGAGAGAGCTGCGTGCTGCCACCTAATCCATAGAGGCTTCCCCAAGAGATAAAATAAGGTATGAAAATGATATAGTGACGTAATAAAAGAAATATTTCCGGTGCAGCAATTTATTCAAATTGAAATCAACTTCTAATGACTCCCAGAAAGGTTTGTGAATCATAAATAATATATATTCAATAATCTGCCTTGTGAAAGTTATGAAAAAGCAGGAGTACCTACTCTCAACAATTAATGAATCTTCCCCGCCTTTATAATTCTTATAAATAACTCTCACATTAAAACGCGGTGTGGACATCTGCCATGTCTGTCATGACCAAGCTGATTCTGCACATGCGCTAGACCTGGGTAGATTATTGGCTGAGGAATAACCTAACCACCTAGGGAAGATGATTAAGAAAAGGAGGTAGATTTTGGACTGGAGAAAAAGGAGAGGAAAATAGGAGGAGAGTTCCACAAAAGTTATAAATTTAACCATTAATGCACTTAGAGGCGGTTTCCGCTGAAAATCCGTTCTCTGATACCTAAAATGGGTAAGAGCTTGGTCTAAGCTGACGGGAAATACAGCTAGGACTTGGGCGGTTTGCAAGAGAGTGGCTTTAGTGTAATCCCTCTCAAGCATGTATCTGACTACTATGGGGAAGAGTGATGGTCTGGCAAGACTGAGAGTAACAGATTTATTGTATGTCTGTTCCAAGAAATTCGTTTTTGCAAAGTAATTCGAAGAATGCCAATAATTTGAATCAGGTTTGGTAATTCCAGTTTTCGAAATTATGGAGTTCCTGAAAAGGCGACCAAGTGCTTCCAAGAAGGATAATGATAAAAAATTATACCTTGGGGAGTAATTTTGGTAAATGAACCAATGGTTGCATTTGGAAATGGCTAAGCTTTTACTCAGCGAGGAGCCGGCTAAAAGTTTAGACAAAGAGAAACACTTATCTTTTAGAAAACTGACCATAAGTTTTTCGGAGAGGATCTCCACAAGCAGGTAGCTGGCTTAGCGAGCTTTACTTGCCTTACTGGCCAGTTAGAATTAGCTATTAAAGCTAAGAGAAACTTTAACGAGATTACCACTAAGAGTTCTTGCTCAAATGCAACAGTGGTGAAAGCCCTATTAATGGATTTAATGGCATTTAGTAGGGAGAGCCAAGGAAGACAGGATTTTGCCTAACCGTTGTATTTGCGAAATTATAAATCCAAAAACAAATATTTAATTTATTTAACAATTCAAAGAAGTTTAATGAAATTAACAAGTATGTAATATCTTTTTGGCAAATATAGATCATTTAAATTTTTTAACAATGGGGTCGCAGACCCCCTAACATTTAGAGATTGCTCCAGGCAAATAACAATTTATTAGATGATGATGATGATAATTGTTGTTTTAAGGGGCCTAACATCTAGGTTATCGGCCCAGCACAATTTATTAGGTTTCAAACCTTATATATGTTCTAAAATCTTTATAAGATTTAAAAAAAGGACAAATGAAGTAATTAAAGTTTAAACATTAAATTGAGTACAAAGAGTGTACTTTAAGAAATTCTAGAGAGAATGACAACTTCGAAAATAACAATAAGAAAAACATGAAGAATAAGATAGAAGTTCCTACAACTTCTTATGTTTGTGCAGAATTACTTTATAACAATTATACAAAAGAGAGCAGGTCACTTACGGTGAAACCTGAAGAGTAAGTCAAAAGGAAGGTTCTAGACTTCCCATGTTTAAGTAGGAATCACGAGCCAAATGGGGCAGTTTCCAATTCGTGAAACCTAGAAATAACTCGCTCAAGAGTTGAAAGAATTGTTTTCCCTGATTATAGGGAAGAAACAATGTAAGTTTGAACCGTGTATAAAACACGTAGTTATACAGTAATTAATTAATGATAAACAAGCAAAATGGAAGGGCACTTCGTAAAGTGACACCTTATAGAAAAGTTACAATTTTATTAATATGGTTTGTTAGTAGAAGGTTGAGGAAAGATCATTGGGATTTAGGATCAATGTTCATGGCCTTATTTAATGTAAGCGGACGATCGCGACGCGGTAGAAAAGTAGAACAAGCACTAGTTTTCACTATAGTCTGTAAAATGGATGCAAAGTTCACTGTAAAAAACACGGAAGTTTATGGGAAAGAAAGTTATTGCAATAATGAGGAGAACTGGTTTCACTAGGTAGGCGAGAATCTATTTCTTGAGAAGATTGTGAATTACAATTAAATACGCCATAGAACATTCCAGCGGTGGAAGAAAATTTGCTATTGCGGTAATTTATAAGGAAGATTCCTCATTTTAAATAGTATTTTTCCAAGTGAGTGAAAAATACCTGACGGCAAGACTCGCAGATAGAGTACAAGATCTGGAAGGTTCCAGAACGATCTTAATAGAAAAATGGGGCCAAAGTTAATCCAGCGGAGGAACTTGCTTTGTAATTTATAGACAGCGGGTATTAGATAATATCCCACGTGGTGAGAAGATTTCTCATTTAGCAAGCATAAGAAATGCTGCTTTTCACCAAGATTGGCTTGATTAGACAAAAGCCCAACATGGAAAATCCCGCGAAGGATGATTTTTGCCCCAAAATAAGTAATTTCACTCTGCCTATAAAAGATCGTTAAAAGCATGTAGTCGATAAAATCATGAAGATGAGGTTAAAACTTGAAGCAGGTACTTATCTTTGTTGCATGGCGAAGGTGAAGTTCCCTTAACCGATACTTAATGTGCCAACATGGCGTAGAACGTAGAGAGTGTCTCTTGGTTTGAGGAGACTGGCTCGAGTTGAGCCTTAACTGACCGAGTCAACTGCCGACTTAGAAGTGAGACCTGCTCAGCGAAGCACAGAGGGTCCTAGGAAGGAAAAAAAGTGGGGGTAGGAGACAAAAGGAATACATATAAGCATGACCAACATTGTAAACTTAAATTCTCTTGAGGAGATGGTCTTCAAAGAGTTGATAGCAGGCGATGCTAGCACAGCATGGTGAGTGAAAAAGTAGACGAAGTTCTCTTGCTCATGGAGATAATAGCTGGCGATGGCAGCAAAATCTGGCGGCCAGATTGAGAAGGAAGTCCTCTTGCACCAGGAAGAGTTGAAGAGCTTCAGAGATTCGCTGCTAGATGACGCTAGGTGGGTCATGGAAGATATATATCTAGAACAGCCTCATAAAAGATTTAAGCGACATGATAACCAAAGAGAAAATAGAAGATCACTGTTGGTGTTTGACAAAGAGGAAGGAATGAACATGCAAAGAACATTAAACTTTATATCTCTCGTACTGTGTATTCCAAGAATACACCATACTGGGAGGAGAAAAACACCAACAGAGAACAAAGAAGCAGTTAAACATTTAAAGGTAATGGAGCGATCAAAGACAGTGGTCTTGTGATCGGACCATTAGTGGTCAAGATTTTGGCCACCCTGACTCTGCCATCTCTTCCAGGATAACACTCGGTCACTCTACCAGAGGTCCAAACTAGAGGGGGTGAAACATCCCTAACCAAGACCAAGTCCCCCACTTTAATGTCGGGACTGGAAAGAAACCACTTCTGTCTCCGTTGCAAGGAAGTTAAATATTCCAAGTTCCACCTCTTCCAAAAAGAATTGCGGAGGGCTTCTAGTTTACGCCAAACGATAGGTAGAATAGAATCCCTGAAAGAATTGGGAAGAGGAGGAGGGGCAGAAAGAGAAGTGCCGATAAGGAAGTGACCAGGTGTGAGGGGAAGCAAGTCATCAGGGTCATTGGAAAGCGGAGTTAATGGGCAAGAATTAACAACACCCTCAATCAGAACGGATAGTGAATTGAATTCTTCATAAGTCAGAATGCGATTACCTAAGACTTTTCTTAAATGACGTTTAGTAAGCTTTACACAAGATTCCCACCTACCACCGTGATGAGGAGCGTAGGGAGGTATAAAGCGCCATTTGAAACCCTTCGAATAGGAAAAATTGGAAATTTGTTCCATGGCAGGAGAAGATGTGAGAGCTTTCTTCCACAGAGAAGCTGCGCCCTGAAAGGTGGAAGCGTTATCAGAGAACATCTCTGAAGGAACACCACGGCTAGCGGTGAAGCGAGAGACAGCTGATAAAAAGTAAGAAGTAGAAGCATTCGTTACTAGTTCCAAGTGGATTGTGCCAGTAACCATGCTAACATAGAGAGAAACATAAAGTTTACCAAACAATTTGCGTTTAGCTTCAGGAGAATTTCGTTGATATTGGAACGGACCCATATAGTCCACACCAGTTAAAGCAAATGGGCGTATAGGAGAAGAGCGAAAAGAGGGCAGATCGCTCATTAATTGAGTATTGATTTTAGGTTTCGCTTTGAAACAACTTATGAAACTTATGAATTACAGAAGATACTTCATGAATTCCATTTATGATCCAGTACTTTTCCCTTAAGAGGCAAAGCAGAGTGCGGGTGCCAACATGCAGATTACGATAATGAAAGTCACGTATAATTAAGGAAGTTACGTGATGTTTAGAAGGCAAAATAACGGGATGCTTTTTGTCCTCAGAGAGCAAAGATTGCGAGAGCCTTCCACCTACCCTGAGTAACCCATGGTCATCAAAGAACGGGGCTAAAGCACGTCGACGACTGGATTTGGGAAGATCCCTTTTAGAAGAAAGTAAAGACAATTCAGAAGAAAAGGCTTCTTGCTGTGTCAGTTGTAAAACCTTAATGGTAGCGAGATTCAATTCATAATTGGTAAGGTGTGGTTTAGGGAGAAGAGGTTGGTCAACCACAAGATATTTCCATCTAAGGAGATAGGCGACAATTCTTATTAATTTATGAAAAGAAGAATAGCGGGACAACAAGGGATGAGAAGCGTTGGAAACAAGACACGAAGCAATAGATAGAGGTACTTTAGCGTCAGGCAAGTTGGAGTTTGTAGCTGGAGGTTTAGAAGGCCATGAAGAAGAGTCTTCGATTAACCACGAGGGCCCATGCCAGTACAACTGGGAAGCTGCCAATTGAGAGGGTAAACAACCACGAGAGATAATATCGGCTGGATTATCAGCACTGGGCACATGCCTCCATTGACATCCAGAAGAAAGAGTTTGAATTTTGGAAACTCTGTTTGCAACAAAAGTTTGCCAGTGAGAGGGGTTTTTGGCGATCCAAGAAAGGGTGATCATGGAATCGCTCCAGAGATAGATTTGCGAGAATTCGACTTTTAATACTTCCCGTAATTTCTTAACAAGTTCTGCAGCCATGAGTGCAGCGCACAATTCAAGCCTAGGCAAAGTGATAGTTTTAAGAGGAGCGACCTTTGATTTGGCACAAACAAGGTTGGAAACTGAAGATCCATAGAAAGAACCGTGATAAACTAAATATGCGCAGCAACCGTAAGCTTTTTCGGAACTGTCCGCGAACACTTGAAGGAAGAAGGATGCATTAGAATGAGCGTTAATTAAATTCCTAGGAATTTCAATAAGGGAAAGATCCAGCAAATTGCTGCGAAACGAGAGCCAACGATTAAGAAAAGAAAGAGGGACAGTGTCATCCCATTCACATTTGAGCGACCACAGCTCTTGCATGAAGAGTTTGGGTATAACGATAACTGGGGCAAGGAATTGAAGTGGATCAAAAATTTTTGCAATTTCAGAGAGAATTTGTCTTTTTGTGTTGGGAAGCTCTTCTGCGAGCGAAACTTTATAGATAAGAGTGTCAGTGCTAGTGCACCAATGAACTCCTAGAGTTTTTATGGATTCGGAGTTTCCACAAATTTCGACAGAAAAAGGATCTACGTTTTCGATGGGAAACTGGGCGAGAAACTCAGGGGAGTTGGAATTCCACTTATGAAGTGGGAAACCTCCATTCCTTAGCAATGCCTTAAGTTCTAGACACAAAAGAAGCTTCCTCCAAAGTGGGGAAGGACTGCAAATAATCGTCAACATAGAATGACGTAGTTAGTGGTTCAGAGGCTTTGGAATTAAATAAATGACCATCTTGTGAGGCTAGCAAGTGTAGGGATCGGATAGCAAGGAAAGCAGAGGGTTTTAAGCCATAAGTAACCGTTTTTAAGCGAAATACCTTAATGGGCTTACTGATTTCATCACGCCACAAGATTCTTTGGAGATCTCGTTGTTCCGGTTGAATTAACACTCGACGGTACATCTGTTTTATATCAGCTATGACAGCTATGGGAAATAATCGAAAATTTAAGAGTATAACAGATAGATCTGACTGAATAGCAGGACCAGAGTAAAGAGTATCATTAAGGCTGTTGCCATTAACGTCGGGTGATGAACCATTGAAAACAACTCTGATTTTATCTTTTACAAGAGGGTTTTTCCACACGGGATGATGATTTAAATAAACCGTTTCAATTGGGGGGTGCAATTCATCATCAGATTTGTTAACAACTTCCATATGATCTAAGCTTTCATACTCATCCATGAAATCAGTGTACTGCTGTTTAACAAGAGGTTCTTTCTTGAATTTGCTCTCGATAGCAAAGAGAGCTTTTCGAGCTTTGGGCTGAGAGTTAAGAAGTTTGGGAGGATTATGTAATCTGGGCATTTGAACAACGAACCGGCCATCAGAAGAACGAGTGGTGGTGTTCAAAAAAAGTTGCTCACAGAATTCATTTTCTAAAGAGGTTACATTAGAAGGATCAACGCTTTCAAGCCTCCAGAACTGTTCCAGGTCAGTATTGGAGAAGTGACATTGCGATGCGGGTTGGGGAGAATAATGGGGAAGTTGACCTGTGACGATCCATCCAAAATTAGTGTCTCTTGCGACCATGTTTGAGGATAACCTGCGAACCTGTTTACGAAGGCAATTCCAGAAAACATTGGCACTAAAGAGTATGTCAATAGGGTTTTGCATGTTGAACACAGGATCGGCTAGCCTTAAATGCGAGGGAATGTTTAATCCTGAAATATCCACAGAGTGACTTGGAGTGTCTTCTCCAATGCTATTGAGAATTAGACAATTAAGTTTAAGAAAGTTGTTCCTATGACAAGTATCTCTTATGGTTAGCTTTGAGAATTGTAAAGCTTGCGATTTTGAGCTGTTGATGCCCGACACGTTAATAGAAGTGGGGTTTACAGGTAGACCTAATTTTCTAATCAAGGAATTAGACACAAAATCATGAGTTGCCGCTGAATCTAGAAGACCGCGTGCACGGACCCAGTTGCCAAAGTTATCCTGAACTTCGATTTGGACAGTAGACAACAATACTTGAGCACTGCGAATAGACTTGGCATTTTGAATAGACGATGAAGCATTAGAACTGTTAGCACTATCATTTTTCGGAGAAGTAGATGCTGTCGATGACCTTGCCTGATCATGACGATGTAGCAAAGTATGATGAGCCTTTTCACAATGGTAGCAAAGTCTTGTGGACTTGCAATTAGAAGCAGAATGAGTAGGCGCTAGGCAATTGAAGCAATGTTTGTTCTGGGAAACTAATTTTCTTCTGTCGTCGACTGACATTTCTTTAAAGGATTTACAGAGGTATAGGGCATGGGGATCTTTACAAAGTATGCACTTTAAAGGTTCGTTTAAACTCTTGCGAGGTTCGCTTTGAGTGTTTAAAACCATAGAGCTAGCAACACGACGTTCACTAGACCTAGTTGGGTAACCAGTAGTGTTTGATTTAAATTTAGATGAGCTGGACCGGGTTTTTGGGTATTAGACGCTAAGCGTTCGCTTTTAGGTTTGATAGACATTAATTCAAATTTGGAACTAGGAGATGAGGGTTCGCTTTGATTAGCTAAAGCGGTTAAGAGCTGGCATCTGGCATTTATGAAAGTGACTAAATGCTCGTAAGAGTAGTCGTCTTCTTTAGAAAGTTCAATTTCCCAAGCTTTGAGGGTAGCAGCATCAACTTTAGAAACCACTAAATGTATTAGGAAAGTATCCCAATGTTCAGTAGGTTGATCTAATTGGGACAAAGCCTTAACGTGAAGTTGTGTAGTATCAACTAGAGTGCGCAAACTGGTGACGTCAATGTGCTGTGACGCAGGTAGGTTGAATAGAGCCTTCATATGGCGTTGAATACGTAACCGTAAATTTCCATATCTTTCTTTTAATAAGTTAAAGGCAATGGGGTAATTTTCGGCACGTAGAGGAAGTGCTTCGACTAACTGCAAAGCTTGACCTCGGAGGATAGATCTCAAGTAATGAAACTTGTAAATGACTTGAATGTCTTCATTGTCATGAACAAGGGACCAAAATAATTCATAGAAAGAATCCCAAGTAGATTCATCTCCAGAAAAATGGGGTAAATCAATTTTAGGTAAAATTGGTTTGGGCTTATGAGAACCATCATGGAAAGAAGTTTGTGGTTCATGAAGGGAACCAAGAACAGAAGCGTCCTTTTTCTGCTCCTCTTCGAGTTGGCGTATTATTTTGAAAGCAGAACCTATAACTTCGTAATATTGGTTTTCTACTTCGACACGATCTTCGGTTTGATTGAGCATACAAGTTTCTATTTCAGTTTGAATGTTACAATAATTTTCATAAGAACGTTCAAAATCCCTTACACGATGTTTCAACAAGTCTAATTGAGCTTCTGAGGGATCTAACTCCTTTATGTACTTTCTGAATCGGGTAATTTGCCCTTTATAGGATGCTCGTTTAGAAGTAAGTTTTTCATCCTTATCCTTATCAGTAGGAGCCATGTTAAAAAAAAAAAAAGATTGAAATGCAACTCATGAAACTGTGGAACCTTTGAAATGCTGTCAAGCTGGCAGCAGCAAATAAGTAGAAAGAACGGGACACACCAAAGGAGACAGGAGCGGCCTCTTTCCCCTTCACGGGCTTTGCACGATGTGGTTATAGCTGAAAGATTCAAAGCAGATATTAATAATTTGCAAAGTATTGCCAAACAGAAAAATGACAAATGGACTATCCCGGGTTTCAGGGACCAATTCTTGGGTAGATTATTGGCTGAGGAATAACCTAACCACCAAGGGAAGATGATTAAGAAAAGGAGGTAGATTTTGGACTGGAGAAAAAGGAGAGGAAAATAGGAGGAGAGTTCCACAAAAGTTATAAATTTAACCTTTAATGCACTTAGAGGCGGTTTCCGCTGAAAATCCGTTCTCTGATACCTAAAATGGGTAAGAGCTTGGTCTAAGCTGACGGGAAATACAGCTAGGACTTGAGCGGTTTGCAAGAGAGTGGCTTTAGTGTAATCCCTCTCAAGCATGTATCTGACTACTATGGGGAAGAGTGATGGTCTGGCAAGACTGAGAGTAACAGATTTATTGTATGTCTGTTCCAAGAAATTCGTTTTTGCAAAGTAATTCGAAGAATGCCAATAATTTGAATCAGGTTTGGTAATTCCAGTTTTCGAAATTATGGAGTTCCTGAAAAGGCGACCAAGTGCTTCCAAGAAGGATAATGATAAAAAATTATACCTTGGGGAGTAATTTTGGTAAATGAACCAATGGTTGCATTTGGAAATGGCTAAGCTTTTACTCAGCGAGGAGCCGGCTAAAAGTTTAGACAAAGAGAAACACTTATCTTTTAGAAAACTGACCATAAGTTTTTCGGAGAGGATCTCCACAAGCAGGTAGCTGGCTTAGCGAGCTTTACTTGCCTTACTGGCCAGTTAGAATTAGCTATTAAAGCTAAGAGAAACTTTAACGAGATTACCACTAAGAGTTCTTGCTCAAATGCAACAGTGGTGAAAGCCCTATTAATGGATTTAATGGCATTTAGTAGGGAGAGCCAAGGAAGACAGGATTTTGCCTAACCGTTGTATTTGCGAAATTATAAATCCAAAAACAAATATTTAATTTATTTAACAATTCAAAGAAGTTTAATGAAATTAACAAGTATGTAATATCTTTTTGGCAAATATAGATCATTTAAATTTTTTAACAATGGGGTCGCAGACCTCCCAACATTTAGAGATTGCTCCAGGCAAATAACAATTTATTAGGTTTCAAACCTTATATATGTTCTAAAATCTTTATAAGATTTAAAAAAGGGACAAATGAAGTAATTAAAGTTTAAACATTAAATTGAGTACAAAGAGTGTACTTTAAGAAATTCTTGAGAGAATGTTCTAGAGAGAATGACAACTTCGAAAATAACAATAAGAAAAACATGAAGAATAAGATAGAAGTTCCTACAACTTCTTATGTTTGTGCAGAATTACTTTATAACAATTATACAAAAGAGAGCAGGTCACTTACGGTGAAACCTGAAGAGTAAGTCAAAAGGAAGGTTCTAGACTTCCCATGTTTAAGTAGGAATCACGAGCCAAATGGGGCAGTTTCCAATTCGTGAAACCTAGAAATAACTCGCTCAAGAGTTGAAAGAATTGTTTTCCCTGATTATAGGGAAGAAACAATGTAAGTTTGAACCGTGTATAAAACACGTAGTTATACAGTAATTAATTAATGATAAACAAGCAAAATGGAAGGGCACTTCGTAAAGTGACACCTTATAGAAAAGTTACAATTTTATTAATATGGTTTGTTAGTAGAAGGTTGAGGAAAGATCATTGGGATTTAGGATCAATGTTCATGGCCTTATTTAATGTAAGCGGACGATCGCGACGCGGTAGAAAAGTAGAACAAGCACTAGTTTTCACTATAGTCTGTAAAATGGATGCAAAGTTCACTGTAAAAAACACGGAAGTTTATGGGAAAGAAAGTTATTGCAATAATGAGGAGAACTGGTTTCACTAGGTAGGCGAGAATCTATTTCTTGAGAAGATTGTGAATTACAATTAAATACGCCATAGAACATTCCAGCGGTGGAAGAAAATTTGCTATTGCGGTAATTTATAAGGAAGATTCCTCATTTTAAATAGTATTTTTCCAAGTGAGTGAAAAATACCTGACGGCAAGACTTGCAGATAGAGTACAAGATCTGGAAGGTTCCAGAACGATCTTAATAGAAAAATGGGGCCAAAGTTAATCCAGCGGAGGAACTTGCTTTGTAATTTATAGACAGCGGGTATTAGATAAGCCGGCCCCGTGGTGTAGGGGTAGCGCGCCTGCCTCTCGCCCGGAGGCCCCGGGTTCGATCCCCGGCTCCGTCAGGGATTTTAAAACTGACGTGAGGGTTGGAACGGGGTGCACTCAGCCTCGTGAGGACAATTGAGTAGCTGTCTGACAGTGAGACAGTGCCCCAGTCACGAAAACCAAGATTAACGGCCGAGGGGACCCGACGCGCTGACCACGCGTCACCCCAAAATCTGCAGGCCAAATGGCTGGGCAGCGGTCGCTTGGTAGGCCTAGGCCCTTCAAGGGCTGTAGTGCCACGGGGTTAGGTTAGGGTATTAGATAACATCCCACGTGGTGAGAAGATTTCTCATTTAGCATGCATAAGAAATGCTGCTTTTCACCAAGATTGGCTTGATTAGACAAAAGCCCAACATGGAAAATCCCGCAACGGATGATTTTTGCCCCAAAATAAGTAATTTCACACTGCCTATAAAAGATCGTTAAAAGCATGTAGTCGATAAAATCATGAAGATGAGGTTAAAACTTGAAGCAGGTACTTATCTTTGTTGCATGGCGAAGGTGAAGTTCCCTTAACCGATACTTAATGTGCCAACATGGCGTAGAACGTAGAGAGTGTCTCTTGGTTTGAGGAGACTGGCTCGAGTTGAGCCTTAACTGACCGAGTCAACTGCCGACTTAGAAGTGAGACCTGCTCAGCGAAGCACAGAGGGTCCTAGGAAAGAAAAAAAGTGGGGGTAGGAGACAAAAGGAATACATATAAGCATGACCAACATTGTAAACTTAAATTCTCTTGAGGAGATGGTCTTCAAAGAGTTGATAGCAGGCGATGCTAGCACAGCATGGTGAGTGAAAAAGTAGACGAAGTTCTCTTGCTCATGGAGATAATAGCTGGCGATGTCAGCAAAATCTGGCGGCCAGATTGAGAAGGAAGTCCTCTTGCACCAGGAAGAGTTGAAGAGCTTCAGAGATTCGCTGCTAGATGACGCTAGGTGGGTCATGGAAGATATATATCTAGAACAGACTCATAAAAGATATAAGCGACATGATAACCAAAGAGAAAATAGAAGATCACTGTTGGTGTTTGACAAAGAGGAAGGAATGAACATGCAAAGAACATTAAACTTTATATCTCTCGTACCGTGTATTCCAAGAATACACCAAGACCCAATAATTTGGCATTTTTGTTTATAAATTTAAAAATATATGGCAACATATTTGTTTACTTTAAAGACTCTCTGCAAATATACAGATCAAGGGCTTTCGTCAGAGTGCATTACGAAATCAATCGGTTCAGCCGTTCTGTCAATCTTGGGGTAACAAAAATCAGCTTAGTGTTTTAAATATATAGATTATAAGTATTCGTGTAAGATGTAAAATAATAGTATCAATTTGAAATAAAATGGATACCCTTACAAATAATTTGATTAAATAAAGGTTCTTAGCCATTACATTTTAAATATTTATTGTTGTAACACTTTTAGTTTATATTATCATCACTCATTCATTGTTTTCTAGTTTCTTCCTTTCATCTTGTATATATTTTAGTTAATTTTGTTTCTCAACAGTTAGTTTTATTAAATTAGTTTCTTAAGGTTTGATTCTAATTTTGCTGAAGAAGGTTCCATTATTGGATCGAAACATGTACAGTAGAACGTCGTTTATCCGGACTAATTGGGACCAAACATGTTCCGGATAACGTTTTTTCTGGCCTAATCGGAATGCTCTGACAGAAAAGAAAAAAATTGTGAAAGTCCAGAGACCCTTCTCGATTCATATTACATCAGTGACTTTGTAATTCTTGGAACAAACTGTAAGAAGGAAAATGATGCCAATCTGCAAGAGATGGTGTAACAAATTCCAGGATGTGAGAATGTTAACCAGTGTGGTGAACAAGTGGTTACAATCAGATGATGCTGAACTTGATCTAACAGACCAAGAAAATTGTGGATTCCATATATGCGATGAGCAGCACGAGTCACTAAGTGGGATCACAAACGAAACACAGAAGGGCTGAATGGTCTTAACAGCAGACCTATATTGGAATACATCCATGAATACCAAAGAAATTGGCTAAGACACCTCAACAGGATGGACAGAAGTAGGATCCCTAAAGCAGTCGTCAACTACTGCCCCTGTGGGAAGAGATCTCTAGGTCGCCCCAGGGAAAGATGGCGTGAAAATTCAAATCTTTTGTGTAGACCGTAACAGTTCTTCTAGGACTAACACATGAAAGGATGATGATGATGATGATGATACTGCCAAGGGTTGAAGCAGTACTCCGACCTTGACAATGGCAGTTCTGAGAACCGAGTTACAGCAGATGACGAATTTGGAGGTAAGATTGATTTCGAAATTTCATTAAAATACCACACGCTCTAATTAATAAAATTACTGTAAATTCAGTTCAATGGTCAGAAAAGAAATTGTTTCATTATTTTAAATTGCTTTGTGCTTTGTTGAACAAAGCAATGAATCTACACCAGCCGATGTATCGTTGATTAAACGGTGGCAGGCGGCTTCGGTGGCGTAGTTGGTAGCATGCTAGGCTTCTATGCCCAAGGTCGCAGGTTCAAACCCAGCCGAAGCCGTCGGATTTTTTTAAGAGCGTTAAAAATCCCTCAGTATGCCTTCCTTCGGAGGGGAAGTAAAGCCTGCGGTGCCATGCCATAGACATGGTGGCCACTACTCCTGGAAAACTCCTGGATTTTTATTAGGTCTGGAAAACTGCTGAAAACTCCTGGAAAATGACGAAAAATTTGAAAACTCCTGGAAAATAGCCACTGTAAATTAATTATACGAATCTTTCCATCTTAAATCATACTCCGCTGTGGTTTTGGGTGAGCACTCTATCGTTAACGAAAGAAATTTCCTCAGGCTACCTGTTTCTTGTTGAGAGAAAACGCGATACCGTAGTATTTTTGTAAAACATACTGAGTATAGACAACCTAACCGTAATAAAATTGCAGGTGGCATTCTTTTTTTTTAAGCGGATATTTCAGTCACAAAGGCTTTATTAAAACAACAATTAAATCATTTGTGTGTAGGCTCTTCCACTAATTACACCTGTGTGAAGCTAAATTATAGCTTATCTTTGAGTAACGGTCTTAGGTTTCAACATTCATCGCCAGGCGGTGGCATCTAGTAACAAAGTGCAGAACTAGTTGGTCATTGACAGTGGCATTTGGTAGCAAAAGTTGGAACTACTTGAAAATCCAATGTATGCAGTCCTAACTTGAATTAAAAACAGATAACACACACTAATACAGCCATCACAATTAACACCGGTTATCAGACAGATTCTACACACACCCAAAGTACACGGGGCTACATGACCACGTTGTCGCTGCCCCTAAACTGACGAACCAACCTTAAACAGTGGCGCCCCAGAAAATTCAGAAGAAAATTACTGATTTTATACATTTTAATGTTAATATACAGTATATTTGGAACGAGGATGCATCCACATGGTTTTGAAGCAGTTAGGTAGCCGGAACTGCGTGTTGGTAATGAAAAGTTCATGTTCTGCACAAAGACCAAGAAGCAACAGTCCATTGGGATTACATTTTCCAAGTCCCTGTTTGCCCATCACATTATTCCATAGCCTGTGATCATTCCCAACTCTGGCATTGTAGTCACAGAGGAGCAAGAGTTTATCTGCAGATGGTACCTTGGTCATGTCCATCGGATGGATGATGTGAGATTACCTCGTCAGATGCTATATGGTGAGTTATGCTATGGCACCAGACCTCATGGTGGTCCTAAGAGGCGCTACAAGGACCAATTTAAGCAGACCCTGAAATTGACAGGTCTTGAGTCACAAACCTGGGACATGCTGGCTGAAGACCGCTCAACTTGGCGCCGTACCATCTCGGATATTGTAAAGACGTTTGAAAGGGATCGACGCACACATGAAGAGGCCAAGCTTCAAGCTAGGAAACTTTGAGCAGCCCAACCACGTCCTCCTCCAGCAATACTATGTGACTTGTGTGGACGCTTGTTCCATGCCAGGATTGGACTCTCTAGTCACCGTAAACACATCCACAAACTGGACTGAAGGAAGAAGATTTATACTGGGATTCGAGTTAAAGCCGATGATGATGATGACAGTATGTAACTTTTCTTAGCAGAGTTTATGCATTATGATTTTGAGATTTAACTTTCGAAAATATATACCATGCATTATCCGAAAATACATGTCAACCGCCCCCTTTATTTCGGAGTTCTACTATAAGTACAAAGGTACTCTTCACCTTTTTATCCAGTTCTTTCTGGACATAATCCATGAGCATTGGTCGTCGATACTTCTTGTAATACTCAGACTGCTTCTCGTCTTTGATGCGTGCCTCATTGGGAAGGAAGGACGATGCCCAGATCTGACAGTGAGGATGAGGATTGGAGCAGCCCATGATTGCTCCCTTGTTTTCGAAGATTTGGACCCAGTCGTACTTCTTTCCCAACGTGATGGTCTCTTCTACCCACCTGAAAAATATTAAGAATATGATTAACCCATCAGTGCATAGCATATGATAAATTAAACTTAATTTATATAAATAAATATGTATCTATACAGGGTGATTCTCTATGTAGTTTACAACTTTATTATTTATTGAAACCACTTACACAGTTGGTGTATATGTCATTACATAGCAAAACACTTCAAGTTTATTTTACAAATCCATTACAGCTCAATGTGTGCACCATTTTTCATCCTGGACACATCCCAACGGAAGTTGATTTCCCACCACATATGAACCAGCATTTCCGGAGTAACAGAGGTGATGGCTGTTGCGATGCGATGTCTCAGTTCATCAAGATTTGCAGGTAGGGGAGGGATGTACACCCTATCTTTCACAAAGCCCCACAGACAGAAGTCCAGTGGTGTGTAATCTGGGGACCGTGGCGGCCAGGTAATTGTTCCACCATGATCTATCCACTTACCTGGGAAACGTTGATCAAGGAATTCCCTCACGTCTGACTGGTAGTGCGGCGGGGTGCCATCTTGCTGCCAACACATGCGCCCATCGTGGTCATCTTCATCCAACTGTGGAATAAGGAAGTTCTGTAGCATATCCAGATAAATGATGCCTGTGATGGTTCTCTCAGCAAAGAAGAGAGGTCCGTACACTTTTTTTCTCTCGAAACAGCGCAGATAACATTCATTTTGGGGCTGTCACGAACCAACTGCATGTGGTGCCCATGTGGTTTTTCCGTGCCCCAAATACGACAATTGTGTTGACTCGGCCCAAAAGGTGGAACGTTGATTCATCGCTGAAGACCACATTGTATCACGGCTGATGCGATCCAACATTTCAACACAGAATTCATGTCGGGTATGTTTATCCGCTTCACTTAGTGCTTGAACCAAGGGCAATCGGTAAGCTTTCATGGCCAAATGTCGACGCAACACCCGCCAAACAGTAGTCTGAGGGATACCAGTTTCGATTTCTCCAGACTGCGGATGAACCTCTCCCTAATTGTTTCCACCACATCGCCAATCACAGTTGCGTGGCCTGGCGCCTCTGTGTGTAACACAGAACAACCTGTTTCAGTAAATGTCTGGTGCCATTTGTACACTGTTGGTCTTCTGGGTGGGTCTTTGCCAAGTTCTGTGTGAAACCTCCGATGTACACTCGTTGCTGACTTGGTTTCTTCAAACAAGAACACGCATTTCGCTCTTTCCGCTCCAGTGAAAGACGCCATTTCCAACAAGTGACAGGTGGCGCGCGTGGCGGACAAATCACCCTGTATATATACATTCTGTCCACGCATACAAAGATCAGACACTACAACATGGTGATCAAACCCGAAGCTCTGTATGCACGTGAAACTTAACGGGAAGGGTGACTTGGAAAGCTTACGCTTGAACTGTCAAAGATACCTGGCGAAGTCGGGGTGGGTTGCTAGTTTATTTATATACTGAATAGCAACTTTATACTTTTTGCTTTCTGATTTGAATACAAGAATTCTTTATTTATAATTAAAATGTAAGGACGCCCATTTCGAAATAGTGTTTATTTATATTGTCATTCATTTCATGAAGTGTTAAGGAGAAGTTGAGGAAGGCCCCACTGAAGGGCCGAAAACATGTTTCAATATACAAGAAAGCATATTGAGTATTAACAGGTGTCAAACAATTTAATAAGTTAACGATGTTAATACATAGAACTAAAGCATTTTATAATAAGAAGATTAAAACCATAAGTCAATATATGATGCACTTTTTAATGTTGTACCGGTTTCAGTCACATTGTGACCTTCCTCAGCGCAAATAATATAAGAAAAGGTGTAAGAACTTACAGTTAACAAATTTACCATAACAGAAGTTATCAGAAATAATTCTAAAAATATTAATCATCTGAAAGTTAAAAACAACACATTCAAATTAAAAAAAAAAAACATATGTTACAAAAATATATTAAATAAGAAAGATGTAAGTCTTGATACAAAAGGGCCGATAACCTAGATGTTAGGCCCCTTAAAACAATAATTATCATCATCATCATCTTGATACAAAACCAGCTTGAAGTAGGAGAGATGTGGATTTAATACTGTATATGTGGAAATTAGTAGGTTAGGATTGATTTAATAGATGGTTACGAATATGCGTATTAATGAAATAACTATGGAATATAATCGTTGGAAATAAGTTACTTCATTAATACGCATATTCGTACCCATCTATTAACTCAATCCTAACCTAACAATTTCCACATACAGTGAAACCTCTCTATAACGGACACCCATGGGACCGTAAATACTGTCCACTAAAGAAGGGTGTCCACTATAGAGAGGGTTAGAGAAAATGATTGCAATTTGGCACATGTACTTGTGCAGTATGTGTATTTACATGAAAACATAGGGTAACTCGCAGGAAAAGCCGTCCAGTTTTCGTCCTCATTAATGTTTTCCGGCGAATAGCAGTCAGTGATGGAAGGCAATTTTTCATTTCAGCTTGAAATGATATCCATATCAATAGTGGAGGATTCTCCGCAAATTGCTCTAAATTTTATATTGTGGCACTTTCTGAATTTCTCGAGCCAGCCGTTCGAGGCTTTGAAATTTCCGATACCTAATTCTGCCGCTAAATCCAATCATTGGTCCGGACACAGGGACGTTCTGACTTCTTATTTTGCTGAATCACCTTATCACTGACGTATCAATAACAGCACCATTACCACTTTGAAACTAACTAATTTGCAGCTCATTACCATTAAGACGCCATACCTTGATTATCTCTTCTTGTTTCGTTCACAATTTCTGCTGCCTGTGTCTTTCCAAGCATTAACACTTCAGATAGTTTCCGTACACTACATCTCTCACATTTGTGATAATCTACGATGCCTACTTTCTCTTTTCAAGATAAACTTTTACGAAGAACTATTTCATATGCACTCACTTGCTACTGTAATGCACAGGTCTTTCAAAAGATTTAAGAAGTTTCACGGTAAAACTGACCAGATAGTAAAAGCATGAATTCCCTTATCCAAACCATTTCAAGTTCAAGAGAACAATGAAAGCGATACCGTTAGGCCTGAAATGGCTTCCATAGCCCTCACTGTTGCGTGACAAATATACCGTTTTCTACTAAGATATGTTGTTTTAATGGGCGCCAAGACCTCAACGCTATGTTGAAATCTAAATTTGTATTTAACAACACCTAGCTCTGGTAGAACACCTTCAAGAATCTTTACTCTCAGATCGTGGTATGATTGGATCATTAACCCAACAAACAATTGTATCAGAAGAAGGAATTGGTCTATAACTAATGCTACCTACTGAAAACAAAGATTGCATGGTTAAAAGAAATGAATTTATTGTATAAAAAACAAGTATAGCAAAATTCATAATAATAATAATAATAATAATTTTGAATTTAAATTGGAGCGTTGCGATTTAAATATTACTGCTAGAAAATTACGTGAAAACGGAGTCGGATAAATTACTGATTTTACTCTTATTCCCAAGCTATGAATTTACTGAATTACTGAATATGAAACAAAGAAAGATGAGAGATTGCGTAGTTATGTGTCATTTGCGCTAACCACTGGAAATTGCCGTAGCATTTCCCTCGTACTGGATGTTGAAGTGAGCTTCCCATAGCCTCCTGGACGTCGTCATCTTCTTCGTTGTTGATGATATATTTGTAGATATGAAGATTTATGGTCCGAACATCGGAACCAACACGTACAACCACAACGGTTAAGTTTCACAAAGATAGTCGCTAACTCCACTGAACATCGGAGCCACTCACTCGTGCAACCATACTGGTTAAATTTTATAACAATAGTCCTCGTTTCCACGGCGTGCCAACCATATATGCACTCGTCGGTCTCCCACTCCAGTCCCGACTTCCAGCTTACGTGGTCTCCACTGATTGGCTGAGCACCCCGCTATACTCCCCTCCTTAGGCTCAATACACACTCGGCGGGAGGGTGAAGTCGATTGCCGTTCCATACATCCGCCTTTTCTTGACGATGCGACCCAGCCTTGCGTCATACTACTTGACAAGCATAAGCCTGTATCTGAATTCCCAGTGAGTCATGTCTCTCAATATACCCTAACTGACGAAACTCCATAAAATTCCGTAATCACATAATTTTCTATGATATTGTCGTTCGTAATAATTTGCTTGATAGCGTTTTCTATAACATAGAAAACCTATCTGTATGCTTATAATTTTATAAGAAAATGCTCCAAAAAATACCTTAATAATAATTATAATAAATTAATAATTATAATAAATTAACATGAAAAATTCTCTTGGCTGAACAATTTGCCGCGTAAATAAATATAGAATGGCTTCCTACTGACTTATGCCAGTGGCATGAAAACCCCTCGAAAAACACGTTACATATTCGCCTCGGATCATCGGATGATTTACCGTGACGACAGTCCATTATCCGATTATCCCAGACACGTTAATAATCCCCATCCAAAATACATATTACATAAATGAAATCACCCTAAATTACAGATATATACACTCATAAATTTTCTTTACGCACTTTGCGTCAAAGTTTGTTGTCACTATGGATTGCACTTTGCAACCAGTCCAATGTTTTTCATATAGAATAGTGTTCCACGGATATTTCCGCCTCTCAAATTTCTCTATGTTGGAAAAATAGACATAATTACTGTGTGAGCACAATGTATATGAGATGTCACATCACACGCATCAAGGTGTTCAGATATATGTATATTTCCCTAGAACTTCCTAATTTCACTGGAGGTTCCTTCCTTATTGTGAAATTAAATCTCACTGATCACTGAGCACACGATCACACTATTATGGCAGCGCATCGTGACTATAATACTTAATCTCTCTTTAAAATAGATTAAATTAATATTGACTTCTAATAAAAAAACAGTAAATGCGCATTACATATAACACCAAATATTTCTGTGCCGTAATCGCCCTGTCTTGTAAAGTTCCCGTAGACCATATTCTACTTAATACTAGTTCTCAACACAGACCAGTTCTCCTCACACAAATAATACCATTGTACAAATTACCTAAATTACACACTTACAAATCTTACATGGCGAGGCCGTAAACAGAAATCACGTATGCTGTTATGTATGAGTTTCATGAAGGACTGTCTCGCCTTCTGATGGCCCATCTTTTGCCTCGTGGACGCCTTAAGCAAAAATACCCTGTTCAAGCGCTCACCCATCTCTAGGAGACAAATGGGAATTCACCAGCGCTACCAAATTCTGGCCTTGGTGTATCGAGACATTTTAGTGCTCAAGAGCATGCGACAATCCCGTCATATTTCCCTGTACCTTAAAAACTCTCATTTACTTACATACTACCCCCCTGTGTGACTTCTGATACGCCTGCCTTGAAGACCAGATCTTCCACGCACCAAATACCACACTTACTCATTTGATAGGCTGGCTCGCCAGCTAAACACACTCACTTTATGACACATATTTTCGTAGACTATGTATATTATACGTCCCGTATAATCTGTTTCCCTTACTATCCTCCAGCACATATGCTGTTTTGCCAATATGTTTGGAAACTATAAATGGGCCCTCGTAGAGATAAAAGAACTTGGACATGACTTTCTCTAGCTTATTTGACTGTTTCGGCACTCTAAGTAAGACTCTGTCTCCCGGCTCGAATAGGTCAAATTTAGTTTCTTTTTGTTGGCGAATTCTCTTTTGTGCTGACTTAGATAAATTCTGTTTCGCCAACTGGACAATGTAATCCATCCCCGGTTGCTTACCCTCATTTAATCCCAACACCCTCGCTAGTTCATTTTGTGGTCTCTTTCCGAAGTGAACTTCGTATGGCGTCAATTTCGTGCTCTCATGCTGGACAGAATTCAGCCAAGTCTCGACCTTGGGAAGATGTCCAACCCAGGCCGTATGCTTGTCATGCACTAGAGTCCGAAAAAGACGAGCCACTTCCCTTAATGGACGCTCTGCAGAATTACCCTGAGGGTACCTTACAGAGGAATGAACGTGTTTTATACCAGCTTCCTGCATACTGGTTCTCCATTTCTTTGCAGTAAACTGTGGTCCACTGTCAGATAGTATCCTGAGAGGAAGGCCATACTCAGGTACATACTTATTAATGATCAGACGGCTACACGCTAGTCCCGTGGCTTTCCTTAGCGGATATAGCTTGACATACTTACTAAAAGCGTCAATAACTATAAAAATGTACTCGTAGCCGTACTGTCCTTTAACGATCGGGCCAAATAAATCCACACACAGTAGTTCGCCGGGACTACTTGTGAGAACTGCAGATCTCTCCCCCACTAAATATTTAACTGGATATTTACTCCTTTGACAGGTGTCACACTTAGCTAAAATCCTCCTAACATCCCTTCCCATTTTACTCCAAATGAAGTCATGACCAATTTCATAGAAGACCTTGGCAGCACCAAAGTGTCCTAATTCCCTATGAATGAACCAAATTAGCTCCTCCCGCAAAGTGGCAGGAACACATATTGCCCACCGATTATTCCTACATTTCCGTGCAAGAAGCCCATCCTGCATCTTGTACGTGAACCGTCCTACTTTCACATATTCTTCTTCACTTATTTCCAACCTAGCCAATGGTTCCCTTAACTTAACGTCATCACGTTGCTCCACTAGCATATTTCTCAGTGTCTGTAACGATGCCCTGTTGCTACTGTCCACACATGCACATATTAAAATACCGTCCTCTGCTTTAACCACAGGATAATCCCTACATAAATTAGTGTCCCTTGATAGCATGTCTGCAAGAATGTTATCTTTACCTTTAATATATTTTACTGTGAATTCGTATTCCTGCAGAGCAAGAATCCACCTACTAACTCTGTTAGAACAGAGTTTACAAGTCCTGATATACAGTAATGCATGGTGATCTGTATGGATCTCAAATTTCCCCCCTACTAAATACATTCTAAATTTCCCTAAACTGAAAACAATACCTAAAAGCTCTAACTCAGTAATCGTGTATCTTTTCTCTGCTGCTGTCAGTCCTCGCGAGGCTAAAGATACAATGCACAGATTACCCTCATCATCTTTCTGACATAATACTCCAGCAATGCCTATATGTGAAGCATCTGTCATAACCACATATTCCTTATCTTTTAAAGGATATTTCAGCACTACAGCTTTCTCAAACCCTTCCTTTAGCGCTCTGAAAGCCTGATCATGCTTGGATTCCCATCTCCACCGAGTCCCACTTTTAAGCAATTCCCTGAATGGTTCTACCAACCCTGAGTATTTAAGAACAAATCTCCTGAAAAAGTTGCAAATTCCCAGGTAAGTTTTTAACTGTTTAACATTCTGTGGCACCTCTGCATTAAGAATCTTATTAACCCTACTTTCCTCTGGTGTCACACCTCTACTCGACACTCTATGACCTAAAAATGTCACTTCTGACTGACAGAATGACGACTTACGACAGCTTCAAAGTGAACCCTGCCTGATCTAACTTCTGAAAAACTATATTTAAATGACGTAGATGCTCCTCAAAACTGCGTGAACTAATTACCATATCATCAATGTAAATGGTTACAAACTCTCCTGTGTCATCCCCTAATGCGATGTTTAAAGCCCTAATTAAAGCTGCTGAACTACTCTTTAACCCATAAGGTGTTCTACAAAATTGATAAAGGTTATATTTATGACTAAAAGCTGTAAATGGTCTATCTTCGTACATAAGTGGCACTTGCCAAAAACTGGAACTCAAATCTACACAAGTGAAATACTTCTTCCCCTCAAATGTTTGCATTAATTCCTCTATTGACATAGATTTCAGCTGATCTGAACTAATTCTACTGTTAACCAAACGAGCGTCTAAACAAATACGAACTGTGCCGTCGGTCTTGGGTACCGTGATCAAAGAATTAACATATGGACTGTTAGAGTGCTCAATAATCCCTCTTCAAGCATCTGATTAATTTGTGCCTCAACTGCACTCTGATAAGCGAAAGGTACAGGATATCTATGTCCTGTGAATACTGACCTATCAATAACGTTCAATGAATGTGTATAGCAATTAGCCATACCAATGCGATCCTCAAAAACTCTCCTATTACACAATAACACATCATAGAGCCGAACACATTGTTCCACCTCTATATTTCCCCGAAATGCAGCATCACGTAACGAGTCCTCTAGACTTCCGTTCGTAATCACACTGCCCACTAAACATGGAGAACCCCGCTCTACGGCTGGCGATATCTCATTTAAAGTACAAATCACACCTACAATACTACTTCACTGAATTTGGTCATTGAACGCTACTTCTACTTCAGAATCTCTCCATTTAAATTTCAAACTCCCTACATCATAACATAAGTTACCAGACACTCTACTTAGCCACTCTGAACCCAAGATAACACTGAATACTAAATTTGGAATTACAAGGCAAATCTGCTTCTCTACATGATTATTAATTTTAATGTCTACTAAAACTTGCTTAGAAATTACTTTAGACCTCTTCCCAACAGCTGTGATAACAAAAGTGCTTTTAATTGGCATCTCCTCGAAATTTACTCCAGTTCCTTTCATTTTATCATAAAATGCACTACTTATGCAACTCTTCATACAACCACTATCAATTAAAACATCTGTGTACGCCTCGGACACGTTAAATTTAACTATGGGGCTCTTACTAACCACTTCCTGAATAATACCTTCATCATTTAGTTCACGTAATAATTCATTTCTTACATTTAGGTCATAGGGTTCCTGTATAAGTGTATGGACAGGGCATGTTACAGACTGAGATTCTGACCTTACTTCGCAGCCTGGTTCGTGTTTAAAGTATTGCTACCGCTTGGTGTAGTACTACTGACTACTGCACTGGTCTGGTTGTTCTGGGTTGTATTAACGGTATCTCTCTGTCCGTTATTACCATTGGGCTGATTCCCTCCTTGACCCCTGTTCTGGTTATAATTATTATTATTATACCGCCCTTGGTTACCCCTATAATCGTTATTTCGGCCTTGATTTCCCCTGAAATCATTATTTCTACCTTGGTAGTTCGTACCATACCCATTTCCTCTGTACTGGTTTTGCTGATTATTATTATTACTATTTTGGTTCCCCCTATTTTGAACGCTGGCCCCTTCGCCACTGTTCCCTTGAACTTCCTCGTTCCTATTCTCATTAGGCCTGTTATTATTGTTACCCTGGTTCCTACCGAAATTCTCCTCGTAACCGCCTCTTCCCAGAGCATCGAATGTACTCAATAAATTCTCCACTTGTGAGATAGATTTAACATTTTGGATACAGGCAGCTTCTTTGATTCTGTATGGAAAATGTCTTAGTAATAGCCTGACTACATCACTCTTCTCCTTCAAACCATCTAGATATTTGCACGTTAATACCTGTCCTAAAAAGTACTCGGTCATAGTGTAGTTGCCTCTCGGGTTATATTTCCCACACACAATTCCCTCACGATGCTGAGACTGAATGACCTCATTCCAAAATTTCTCACAAAATTTAACTTTGAAATCTGTAATATTCTCAAAATTGTCTCTGTAGACAGCAAACCAGTTTCTTGTCTCCCCTACAAACGCTTGCACTAAAATTTCAACTACCTGGCACCACTCAACACTACCATCTTCCAGCCTCTCCCCGAATTTATTTTCTATAGTATTCATGAACTCCATTGGACAACCCTGCCGATTACTAAATTTGCCTAGTTCTATTTCCCTGTGTGTGCTATTCACATAAACTGGCCTACTCTGGCTATTTCCCTGCCTAATTCTAGCTTTCAACTTCTGTTCTAATTCAGCAATTTTCTCCTCAGCTTTTCTTTCGATATTAGTTACAGTTAACCTAATGCTCCCTTCCGATGCTTCAACTTTACCACTTAACTGAGCTTGTTTCTCACTAATCTCATTAATGCTTTCCTTATTCCTCTCCCTTAAAGTATTCACTTCAGTGATTATTTCTGCATGTACTTTATCAATTCTTCCCCCCAGCTGTTCTTTAACCTCTTTTGTTGCTACCTGAATCTTATCAATTTCTCCCCCCAATTGCTTTTTGACCTGCTGTGTTTCAAGTTGCACTAGTTCTTTTAAATTTTCAGCCTGTGTACTGATTCTACTTTCTAACTTCTCCTGTACTTTTCCTAATTTTCTGTCTACATCTGCAATAATCTCTTTAGCCTTCTCTTCCATCACCCCTCTGATCTCACCTCTAATCAGCTCAAATTTATCACTAATTTCCCTACTGTTTTGTTCAAGTTTAGTATTTAAACTATCGCTCAATTCCCTCACCATCATCATCATCATCATTTCCCCTTATCCAGCTCCTGCCGGGTCGGAGTATTTATGGCACTTCTCCACTTTCCTCTTTCCTTCCACCATTCTTCTTCCACGATCTTGTCCCAGTCCAGATTTCTTTTTCTTACGCCGTTCTTCACTGAATCCATCCACCTTGTTCTAGGTCTTCCTCTTGGTCTCTTACCGTTGCACTTCGCCTCCAGCATCTGTCTTGGTATTCTATTTTCCTCCATCCTCTTTACATGTCCAAACCACCTTAGTTTATTCTTCTCAATTCTCTCATTTAGTTTTCCCATCCCAACTTCCTTCCTAACATCTTCATTCCTCACTCTGTCTTTCCTTGTCTTTCCTATCATACTTCTTAGGAATTTCATTTCACTGGCTTGGATTCTACTCTCTTGCCTGCTTGTCAGGGTCCAAGTCTCAGCTGCATAAGTTAATATGGGTACATAATACACTTTATACATTACCTCCTTGCTTTTCCTTGGTACTTCCTTATCCCAAACAAGTTTTCTTACACTTTGATAGAATGCATTGCTCTGCTGTACCCTCCTGCCAATCTCCATGTCCAACCTACCAGTTTGCATCAATTCACTTCCTAGGTATTTGAACGTGTCCACAATTTCCAAACTCTGACTTCCAATTTTCACAGTGCCCTTTCCTTGTCTTTCCCCTCTTGTCATCACCATGGTCTTGCTTTTCTCTATACTGATTTTCAGGCCATACTTCTGAATATTTTCGTTCAGTGCATCTAGTTGTTTTTGCACTTCTTCGGTGTTCCTTCCCCAGACCACAATATCATCTGCAAATAACAGTAACTTCATTTCTTTATGTTCATATGCTTCCTTTGTTTCCTTTACTATTTCATCCATCACCATTATGAACAAGAGAGGTGACAGCACACTCCCCTGTCTTAGTCCAGTCTTGTTCGTAAACCAATCTGTCTTTCCAACTGGGGTCAGTACCCTGCTAACACAGTTGTTGTACATTGCTTGCACCATTTCCAACATTTCTCTTCCCAGTCTCTTCTTAACCATGGTTTCCCATACCTTCTCTCTGGGGACACTATCATATGCCTTTTCTAGATCTATGAAAGTCATGATCAAATCCTCTCCATATTCCCAGTTCTTTTCCATCACCTGCCTCAAGCTAAAGATTGGGTCCACTGTGGATCTTCCACTCCTGAAGCCATACTGTTCCTCTTGCAACTCTCCTTCCACCTTTCTTCTCATTCTTCTTTCTAATATCCTTTCCAGTATTTTTACTATCTGTGATATGAGGGTGATCCCTCTATAGTTATCACACACCTTCTTGTCCCCCTTCTTAAACACTGGTATTATTAGCCCTTTCTTCCAGTCTTCTGGTACACATTTCCATTTCCACACACACTTTAGCAGTCGATACAGCCATTGCATACCAACAGGTCCAGCAGCCTTTATCATTTCTACACTGACTTCATCCACCCCTGTTGCTTTTCCCATCTTCATTTTCTGTACTGCTAATTCCACCTCCAGCATTGTTATATCATCTTCTGTTATAGAGTCGTCAGGTTGTGTCACTTCCATCTCACCAGTACCATTGCTCACATTCAAAAGCTTATCGAAATACTCCTTCCATCGTCCCTTTATCTCTTCTGGGTGTGTTAACAACTCTCCATCTTCCTTTTTCACTAGCTTTGTAGTAACTCTTTCTTTCCTCTTACTTCTTAGAAGCCCATACAGCATCCTTTTACTGCCACTTACATCTGTTTCCATTCTTCGTGTAAATTCTTCCCAACTTTTCTTCTTTTCTTCTCCTACCACTTTCTTACACCTCCGTTTGCTGTCGTGATACTTCCTTTTGCTTTCTTCTGTTTGATCTCGGTTCCATTCTTTCCATGCAGACTTCTTTTCTTTCACTGCTTTCCTCACTTCCTCATTCCACCATGGTGTCTCCTTCTCTTTCACTCTTGTTGACGTCCTATCACAAGCACTCTCTGCTGCACCAACAAATGCCTTTTTAAAGTGAGACCATTCCTCATCTATGTTTTCCACTTCAGTAACTGGGATTTGTTGCTTCAATCTCTCCTGAAAATCTTCCTGTACGGTTTTGTCTTTCAATTTCCATACTTTTATTTTACTTTCTCTGATCTCCTTTAGGTTTTCCAATTTTTCCCATCTAAATTTTGCCACCACAGCTCTATGGTCCCCATCAAATGCTTCTCCTGGTAAAGCTGTCACATCTATCAGCTTCAGTACTCTCTTTATTTTCCCTACTATTTTGTTCAAGTCTAGCATTATTTTGTTCGAGTTTAGCATTTAAAGCATCAGTACTAATTTTGTTTTGTTGCATAAACTGGAGAAGCAAACTTTCTAACCCTGCTTGACTGTTTTGATTATCCCCCTCAGTATCGGGATTTACCTCCGACATCCCTGTACTGCTTTCATTTCCAAGACTAGCCATACTGCTCGTATCTTCACTATCCAACTGGTGACCACTACGCAACTTCATCTCTTCCTCAACACTACCCATGCTGATACACACCGATAAATGAAAAAAAAACCAAAATACAGGCACAGAAATATATACCCTTCTCCTTCCACAAATGTTATTAGGTTTTCAGCCCCAAGTTGGTAGCGACAAATGAAATGGCTTCTATAGCCCTCACTGTTGCGTGACAAATATACCGTTTTCTACTAAGATATGTTGTTTTAATGGGCGCCAAGACCTCAACGCTATGTTGAAATCTAAATTTGTATTTAACAACACCTAGCTCTGGTAGAACACCTTCAAGAATCTTTACACTCAGATCGTGGTATGATTGGATCATTAACCCAACAAACAATTGTATCAGGAGAAGGAATTGGTCTATATCTAATGCTACCTACTGAAAACAAAGATTGCATGGTTAAAAGAAATGAATTTATTGTATAAAACACAAGTATAACAAAATTAATAATAATAATAATTTTGAATTTAAATTGGAGCGTTGCGATTTAAATATTACCGCTAGAAAATTACGTGAAAACGGAGTCGGATAAATTACTGATTTTACTCTTATTCCCAAGCTATGAATTTACTGAATTACTGAATATGAAACAAAGAAAGACGAGAGATTGCGTAGTTATGTGTCATTCGCGCTAACCACTGGAAATTGCCGTAGCATTTCCCTCGTACTGGATGTTGAAGTGAGCTTCCCATAGCCTCCTGGACGTCGTCATCTTCTTCGTTGTTGATGATATATTTGTAGATATGAAGATTTATGGTCCGAACATCGGAACCAACACGTACAACTACAACGGTTAAGTTTCACAAAGATAGTCGCTAACTCCACTGAACATCGGAGCCACTCACTCGTGCAACCATACTGGTTAAATTTTATAACGATAGTCCTCGTTTCCACGGGGTGCCAACCATATATGCACTCGTCGGTCTCCCACTCCAGTCCCGACTTCCAGCTTACGTGGTCTCCACTGATTGGCTGAGCACTCCGCTATACTCCCCTCCTTAGGCTCAATACACACTCGGCGGGAGGGTCAAGTCGATTGCCGTTCCATACATCCGCCTTTTCTTGACGATGCGACCCAGCCTTGCGTCATACTACTTGACAAGCATAAGCCTGTATCTGAATTCCCAGTGAGTCATGTCTCTCAATATACCCTAACTGACGAAACTCCATAAAATTCCGTAATCACATAATTTTCTATGATATTGTCGTTCGTAATAATTTGCTTGATAGCGTTTTCTATAACATAGAAAACCTATCTGTATGCTTATAATTTTATAAGAAAATGTTCCAAAAAATACCTTAATAATAATTATAATAAATTAATAATAATAATAAATTAACATGAAAAATTCTCTTGGCTGAACAATTTGCCGCGTAAATAAATAGAGAATGGCTTCCTACTGACTTATGCCAGTGGCATGAAAACCCCTCGAAAAACACGTTACAGGCCTAGATTTATTTTTGGTGCAGTGCAGAAGATGGGGGATGGGAAGGTCAGCGCTAACTGGCTTCCAGGAAGCACAGGATGTGTCGAAAGTACATTAACACAACAGAGTGTCCATACGACTAATAAACCTACAGAGATGCGATTTCTTTTCAAAACAAGTTTCAGCTAAGAGAGGTTGGTTGCTTTTTTTAATGCGGTCGGTATGTCAGTGTCTGTAATATCGTGTGTCCGCATAAGGGAGATTAATTACTAATATACTTAATAGGGGTTTGGCCACGGACCTAGAAAATCATCCGTTACGAAGGGGTTGGGTAGGTTTTTGCTAGGAATTAACCTTACCCACAAGGGAAGATGAAGAGAGAAGTAAAGGGAAGTGGGTTTCGGACTGAGGAACAAGTGTGGATAATAGGACGAAAGTCCAACAGCAAACAAAAACAATTTTTAGAGAAGAGTGTCACCGCAAAGCCCGTGAAATCACTAAAGTGAGTGGGGACCTGAACACAGCTAACAGGAAACGCAGCTAGAGCTTGGGCTATTTGCGGGCGAGAGAAGGTGGTACCTTCCCTTCCAAGCCAAGATTCTGCTACTATGGGGAAGGGTGGTGGTCTGGCAAGGAAGGAAATGATGAGTTTACTATGTATCTTTTCAAAGGAGTTTGTTTTAAACAAATATTTTGAAGAATACAAATAGTTTGAAATGGCCGTGATGTTTTAATTCTTGAAATTGTAGAATTTCTAAAAAGCGTCCCAATGTTTCCAAGAAGGGTAGGGATGAAGCAATTATACCCTTGGGAATAATTTTGGTAAGAGCACCAATAGTTGCATTTAGGAATGGCTAAGCTTTTACCCAGCAAAGCGCCGACAAAGTTTATACAATGAGAAAAACTTAAATTTGGAAAACCAACCATAAGTTGTAGAGAAAATCTCAACAAGCAGGAAGCTGGCGGAGCGAGCTATGCTTGCCTTATTAGCTATCAAAGCTAAGAGAGGCTTTAATAAGTTTGTGACTAAGAGTTCTTGCTCAAATGCAACAAATAGTGGAACCGTTATTAATTTGATTTGTGAGTTTTTTAAATTTAAGCCCATGGGAAGAGTAGGGGAAGACAGGATCTTGCCTAATCGTTATTTTATAGAAAATGATAAAGCAAAAGGATATAGTTGGATTTATTTAACAATGCATAAAATGTGATCAATTTAACACATATATAATTTGATTTTTTAAACCATTGGGGTCGCAGACCTCCTAAAATCATTTAAAGCTTGCACTAGGCTATTGACAATTTTTTGGTTTGGAACCTTTTATAAGCACTAAAATCCTCATAAGATTTTGAAATGGTGCTAAGATTAACAAATTGAAAATTTAAAGATAATTAACGTAATTAAAGTTAAACAATAAATCAAGTACAAGGTGTGTACTTTAAGAATTCCTAGATGGGCATCTTAAGAATATGAACAAATAACAGCTTCGAAAGTAACAACAACAAAAACAGGGAGAAATGAAATAGAAGTTTCTATAACTTCTTATATTGATGCAGAATTACTTTTATAGTTTATACAAATAGGGCAGGTCACTTATTGTGAAACCTGAAGAGAAAAATTAAGAAGAAGTTTCTAGAACTTCTATATTTAAACAGGATCATGAGGAAAAAATGGGGCCAGTTACCCTTTCGTGAAACCTGGATCAAAGAGATTAATGAAAGATTTAGTACTTAGAACATAACCAATTCTTATACTAGCAAGAAAAGAAAATAGATTAATAAGCAGTTTCTAACTGCTGATATTTAAACAGAGTGAATAAGTTATAAATGGAGAAAAGTTGGGAGGGCGCCTATGGTTTGGCGAGGCCTGATTGAAAAAGATATAAATTTAAGGATTAACCTAATTTGTTAGTAAAGAGTGGTTGAGGAAGAGGAAATAGGAACTTTGTGGAGAAAGTTCTTGGCCTTATTTATTTATTCTCGGACGAGCGCGGCGCGGATGAAAAGTTGAACGAGCACTGGTTTCACTATAGTCTATTGACGTGGTTGAAAAGTTCACTATTGTAGCACAGAAAGTTTATAGAAAGGAAAGTTATAGCGGTGGTGAAAAATAACTAGTTGCATTTGATTTGCGAGAGTCTATTGCGTTGAAAAATTTGTAGGTTATAGTTGAATGCAGCAGACAAATTCCCACGAAGGAAGAAAAATTAGGTGTTGATTAGCTGTTCATAAGGAAAATTCCTTGGTTAGAAAAAGTATTCCCATATGTGAGTGGAAAATACTAGAAGGTTTAACTTGTAGATGAATTGTTTGGCGTGGAACATTCCAGAACAATCATAACGGTTGAATTGGGTAAATAAAGTCCAGCGGTGGAACGAGCTAAGTTTGCTATAGACAGAATTTAGTTTAATAAGAATCCCACGGTGTGAGAGCTCATTCTCATTTAACATGAAAAAGAAATGCTGCTTCGTTTTGCAAGATTAGCTGTCTTAGATAGACAAAGCCTGACATCGAAAATCCCGCGAAGATTGCAATTGCAGAGCATTTAGCAACTTCTCACTGTCTAGAGAACGGTATTAAAAGCATATAGCTAATTAAAATCGATTAAAATATGAAGAACATTGTACTTAGCTCATTTCTGGTGTAGTCGATCCAGGCGACCGTTAGTTAAGATCTGGACATGGCGTCCGATTCAAAATTTTGTCTCTCGAGGAGAGGAGACGAGCCCTATTTAGGCTCCAACTGGAGGTCTTGACGACTGCAGCACAAGTGAAGCCAGCTCAACGAAGCGTGGAGGGACCAGGGAAGGAAAAAGAGTGGGGGTAGGAGACAAAGGAATATACATAAGAATAACCAACATTACAAAAATTAAGTATCTTGATGAAATGGTCTTCAAAGAGTTGATAGCAGGCGTCACTAGCGAAGCCTGGTGGATGGGAAAGTAGACGAAGTCCTCTTGATCATGGAGATGATAGCTGGCGATAGCGACGAGATCTGGTGGCTAGATTGGTAAGGAAATCCTCTTGTACATGGAAAAATTGAGGAACTTCAGAGATTTGCTGCTAGATGATGCTAGGTGGGTCATGGAAGATATATATCTAGAATAGACTCACAGGTAATATAAGCAAAGTACACCAACAAAGAGAAACCAGGAGATCACTGTTGGTGTTTGCGAAAAAAGGAAGGAATGAAATAAAGCAAAGAGCAGCAAAAGCTCACTCTGTCTTACCGTGTATTCCAAAGAATACACCAGGGGTGCCGCCTAAGAGCAATGTCTGTTAAGAGAAGTTTCACAGTATACAGTATTAAATCCACATCTTACCTACTTCAAGCTGGTTTTGTATCAAGACTTTCTTATTTAATATATTTTTGTAACAGATCTGTTTTTTTTTTTAATTTTAATGTGTTGTTTTTAACCTTCAGATGATTAATATTTTTAGAATTATTTTTGATAACTTCTGTTGTGATAAATTTGTTAACTGTAAGTTCTTGCACCTTTTCTTATTATAATTTGCACTGAGGAAGGTCACAATGTGACCGAAACCAGTGCAACATTAAAAGCACAAAATATATTGACACAGGGCAAATATGGTCATTTTCATGACCTTTCAGACTAAAGCATAATCGAATATGGTTAATGTTCTTGCCAAAAGCTATCAAAATAAACACTAACTTGTCAATAACTGCTCGGATCTCCGGGATGGTCATGACGGGAAGCGTGACGTTAGACTTGGGGTGGAAACACATGACTCGGCATAAACCTTGAGCCCCCGCCATTTGGAACAGTGGATCGTCACTCTCCGGGGGATCTGGTACATCCTCCAGGAGAGCAGGAAAGTCGTTGTTGAACACGAACGTAGAGTCATACTTGGGGTTTTGCTACAACATAAGACAATAGTTTAAGCATGGTATAATTTTGACACAGATTATTTTAGAATTTGTACAGATGTAGTCAAGTGGGAAGAAGATGGGTGAGAGGAAGGAGTGAGAGGTTCAAGAGAGAATGGAGACACCCCACACTTGTCAACTTGATCACTCACTGAAGAAGAATATTGGCAACTCCAGCTTTCTGATGTGCTTAGATATAAAGCCCTGTGCTGATATCCTCGGATAAAACCGCAGATATACGCAAACGTTTTCGCCATGCGGATATACTACAGTTTGCATGGCACTGCGGATAATGCTTAGAGTAAATTTGCAGTTAGCTTTTAGAATACAATGTTGAACTGGATTTTAAAAAAATACTTTTAGCTTTTGATCAAAGCCTCCGTGGCTTAGGCGGCAGCACGCCAGCCTCTCACCGCTGGGTCCGTGGTTCAAATACCAGTCACTCCATGTGCGATCTGTGCTGGACAAAACGGAGGCAGACAGGATTTCTCTGGGTACTCCGGTTTTCCCTGTCAAAAATTTCATTCCAGCAACACTCTCCTCTATCATTTCATTTCATCTGTGATTCATTTAATCATTGCCTCAGAGGAGTGCGACAGGCTTCGGCAGCCGGCAGATTCATATCCTCGCCACTAGATGGGGGGGCTTCATTCATTCCATTCCCTGACCCGATCGGTCGACTGGAAGCAGGCTGTGGATTTTCATTTCATTTCACTTTTAGCTTTTTCTAAGATCTGCATCTCCCACGTTTCTTGTTATTTCCCTATTTGCTTTCGCTTGGATTTTATGAGAATAATAGAGAAATGAGAGAAGCCAGTGATGGAAACACCCTCAATTAGGGTTGACTTCTGTAAAAATAAGGGGAACAAATTTCTCCTCAAATGTCTAAAGGTGTTGCTTTAATACTTAATGCTTTATCTAATAAATTAAAAATATTATTGTGATGCCGTGCGGATGCGGATAACGTTTTGTTTACCCACGCAGGGCTCTACTTATAGCCAAGGCTATAAGCACTGCACATAAAGGATGCACATTTCAGGATATAAAAAAGAATTAAATAATTAAATAGGCTGAAATAAGCCATGAGTAATAGTGTATTTTATGAAAGTTTGATGTTTTTTATTCGGTGAAAACGATTGTTCCTAAAAGAGATGGGTTATTCCCTAATCCTAAAAAAATATTACATTAGATTAATAAATAATACATTTGGATGACCAGTTTCGATTCAAGTGTATTTATTAATCTCATGTTTGTTTTTTTTTGGTTTTTTTTTAGGATTAGGGAATAACCCATCTCTTTTGGGAACAATCATTTTGACCGTTTACTAAGGCAACAGTGAAAATGGCTTCAAACTAGAGGCTAGTTCCACTCCTGTCTATTGTTCCACTTCTCCTGCTCCATATTACTTCTGCCACCACATCCAGTCCAATATCGCATACGACTTGTCAGATTTGGTCAATCCATCTCTTCTTTGGTCTTTCAACCAATCTAATACCGTCAACTGCCTTAAGGTTTCATTAATTCACTTCGGGAGTAATATACCTAAACTCCATCCGAGCGATCTGCGAAGTGCCACAATGACTCGGCTGACTGGCCAATGAGGCGTGACCTTGGCTTCAACCAACTCTCGCAACGGCTGGGCTGCCAAGCTCCACCCATAGCATTCTCTTTTCACTTCCTCCGGGTGACGTCATGCGCAAACCTACTTCACAGATATACAGTGAGGTCCTTCTCTATAGAACGGAACCTTGCTGGGGCCGTGTGACGGGCAGAGAGGGATGAGTTACGACCTTGATCACTAGCATCCACCGATTACACAACAGCAGGTCGGGAAGCACTGGATGCTGTCAGTGGCGGATCCAGGCCTTGCGGGGCCCTGGGCGATATGATAAGGTGGGGCCCACAACAATAGGAAATTTAAAAAAAAAACTTAAATCAAATGGAAAATAGTTTTGTAATAATAATAATAAAATAAAGAATAGTTACAATATTTTGAATACACTACAGTACATTTTTTAAATAATATGAAAGAAACCTTTAAGTCCCCTTGAAAAAGATTATGTAAACTATAAAATATTAAAATATTTCTTTGCGACTTTTTTTCCCGGCTGAAGTCTTCTATCATTTCACTAAAATCTAAACTTGCTAAACAGTCACGGGAGTGTAACGTGTTTTTCGTGGGGTTTTTATGCAACTGGCATAAGTCAGTAGGAAGCCATTCTATATTTATTTACGCGGCAAATTGTTCAGCCAAGAGAATTTTTCATGTTAATTTATTATTATTATTAATTTATTATAATTATTATTTAGATATTTTCGGAGCATTTTATAAAAATTATTAGCATTCAGATAGGTTTTCTATGTCTTAGAAAACGCTATCATGCAAATTATTACGAACGACGATATCATAGAAAATTATCTGATTACGGAATTTTACGGAGTTTTTGTCAGTTATGGTATTTGAGAGAGATGACTCACTGGGAATTCAAATACAAGCTGATTCCTGTCGAGAAGAATTACGCAAGCGGGCTCGCATCGTCCAGGAAAGGCGAATTGTTGAAACGGAACCCTCCCGCCGAGTGTAATGACCCAGAGGAGGGGAAGATAGCGCGGCGTGCTCAGCCAATCAGTGGAGACGACGTAAGCTAGATGTCGGCTGAAGAGTGGGGGAGCCGACAGGTGCATATATCGTTCAGCGCGCCGTCGAACGAGGACTATCTGTGAAATACTTGAGGAGTATGGGTGCGCATGCGTGTCGCTCCGATGTTCAGTGGAGTTAGAAACTATCTGTGTAGAACTTGCGGAGTGTGGTTGCAAGTGCGTGTCGCTCCGATGTTCAGGGGAGTTAGTGACTATCTGTGAAATACTTGACGAGTATGTTGTACGCGGGAATCGCTCCGATGTTCCGTGGATTGGAGGACTAACTTTTGTATAACTTAACCAGTGCGGTTGTACGAGTGTTTGGGTCCGAGGTACAGACCATAGAATTATCTAATCTACCAGAATCTCATCAAACATCGACGGAGATGACGACATCCAGGAGACTGTGGGAAGCTCACAGCATCATCCAGTACGAGGGAAAGGCTTCGGGCATTTCCAGTGGTAAGCGCCAATGACGCAGAAATACGCAATCTCTCATTTCTCTTGGTTTTATATTTCATATTTCAGTAACTTCATAGCTTGGAAATAAGAGTAAAATCAATTTATCAGACTCCGTTTTCACGTAATTTTCTATCGGTAATATTCAAATCACAACGCTCCAATTTAAGTTTTATACTTATTATTATTATTAATTTTGCTATACTTGTTTTATATAATAAATTCATTTCTTTTACAATGCAATCTTTGCTTTCAGTAGGTAGCATTAGATATAGACCAATTCCTTCTCCTGATACAATTGTTTGTTGGGTTAATGATCAAATCATACCACGATCTGAGTGAATAGAGTCTTGAATGTGTTCTGCCAGAGCTAGACGTTGTTAAATACAAATTTAGATTTCAACATTGCATTGAGGTCTTGGCGCCCATTAAAACAACATAGCTTAGGCAAAGGTAAACAGTTACATTTCTCACCCAACAGTTAGGAGCTAGCAAAACGTTACAATTGTCGCTACCAACATGGGGCGTTAATAACCATTACATTTGTCGCTCAACGTGAGGGCAAAGGAAACGTTTCATTTGTCGCCGACAACTTGGGGCTGAAAACCTAATAACATTTGTGGAAGGAGAAGGGTATATATTTCTGTGCCTGTATTTTGGGGGTTATTTGTCTTTATCAGTGTATATCATTATGGGGGATGAGAAAGAAAGACAGATGAGGTTACGTAGTGGTCATCAACGGGAGAGTGATGATACGAGCAGTATGTCGAGTGATGGTAGTACCGGGGTAGCGGAGGTAAATCCCGATACTGAGACAGGGAGTGTAGGCGGCCAACCAGAATTAAAAACTTTACTTCTCGAGTTCATGTATCAGAACAAAGTTAGTAGTGATGCCTTAAATGCAAAATTAGAACAAAACAGTAGGGAAAATAAAGAAAGTACAGAAGCTTTAAATGCAAAGTTAGAACAGAATAACGCTAAATTAGAACAAAACAGTAGGGAAAATAAAGAAAGTACAGAAGCTTTAAATGCAAAGTTAGAACAGAATAACGCTAAATTAGAACAAAACAGTAGGGAAAATAAAGAAAGTACAGAAGCTTTAAATGCAAAGTTAGAACAGAATAACACTAAACTAGAACAAAACAGTAGGGAAAATAAAGAGAGTAATAGGGAATTGAGCGATAGTTTAAACGCCAGATTAGAACAAAACAGTAAGGAAAATAGAGAGAGTACTGAAACTTTAAATGCTAAATTAGAACAAAACAGTAGGGAAATGAGTGACAAATTCGAACTGATTAGAGGTGAGATCAGGGGGTGATGGAAGAAAAGGCTAAAGAGATTATTGCAGATGTAGACAGAAAATTAGGAAAAGTACAGGAGGAGTTGGAAATTAGAATCAGTACACAGGCTGAAAATTTAAAAGAACTAGTGCAACTGGAAACACAGCAGGTCAAAAAGCAATTGGGGGGAGAAATTGACAAAATTCAGGTAGCTACTAAAGAGGTTAAGGAACAGCTGGGGGGTAGAATTGAGAAAGTCCACTCACAAATAGTTGCAGAAGTAAATGATTTAAGAGAGAGTAATAGAGAGAGCATTAGCAAGATTGAGGAGAAACAAGCAAAGCTATATGATAAAGTAGAAGAATCAGAAGGAAACATTAAATTAACAGTAAACAGTATTGAGAGGAAGGCTGAGGAGAAAATCGCAGAATTAGAGTTAAAATTAAAAGCTAGGATCAGGCAAGAAAATAGTCAGAATAGGCCAGTTTTTGTGAATAGCACACACAGGGAGGTAGAACTGGGTAAGTTCAGCAATCGACAGGGGTGCCCAATGGAGTTCATGAACACTATAGAAAATAAATTCGGGGAGAGGTTGGAAAATGGTAGTATTGAGTGGTGCCAGGTAGTTGAAATTTTAGAACAAGTGTTTGTGGGGGAAACGAGGAATTGGTTTGCTGTCTACAGAGACAAGTTTACTGATATTAATGATTTTAAAATGAAATTCTGTGAAAAGTTCTGGAATGAGGTCATTCAGTCGCAGCATCGTGAGGGAGTAGTGTGTGGTAAATATAACCCTAAAGGAAGCTCCACCATGACCGAATACTTTTTAGGGCAGGTATTAGTGTGTAAATATCTGGATGGGTTGAAGGAGGAAAGTGATGTGGTAAGGTTGCTACTTAGGCACTTTCCCTATAGGATCAAGGAGGCTGCTTGTATCCAGAATGTAAAGACTATATCACAAGTAGAAAATTTGTTAAGCACATTTGATGCACTAGGGAGAGGGGGTTATGAGGACAATTTCAATAGAAAATTTGTTAAGCACATTTGATGCACTAGGGAGAGGGGGTTATGAGGACAATTTCAATAGGAACCAGGGTAATAATAATAATAGACCTAATGAAGCCAGGCATCAGGAAGTTCAAGGGAACGGTGGCGAAGGGGCCAACGCTCAAAATAGAAATAATAATAATCAGCTAAATCAGAACAGAGGAAATGGCTATGGTAATCAGTATCAAGGGAGGAACAATGATTTCAGGGGAAATCAAGGGAGGAACAATGATTACAGGGGAAATCAAGGGAGAAACAATGATTTCAGGGGAAATCAAGGAAGAAATTATAATGACAATAATTACAACCAGAATAGGGGTCAAGGAAGAGGACAGCCTAGTGGTAGTAATATACAGCCAAACAATGACAACACAACTCAGAACAACCAGACCAGTGCAGTAGTAACTAGTACTACGGCCAGCTGTAGCGGTTCTTTAAACGCGAACCAGGCTGCGAAGTAAGGTCAGAATCTCAGTCTGTAGCATGCCCTGTCCATACAATTATACAGGAACCCTATGACCTAAATGTAAGAAATGAATTATTACATGAACTAAATGATGAAGGTATTATTCAGGAAGTGGCTAGTAAGAGCCCCATAGTTAAATTTAACGTGTCCGAGGCGTACACAGATGTTTTAATAGATAGTGGTTGTATGAAGAGTTGCATAAGTAGTGCATTTTATGATAAAATGAAAGGAACTGGAGTAAATTTTGAGGAGATGCCATTTAAAAGCACTTTTGTTATCACAGCTGTTGGGAAGAGGTCTAAAGTAATTTCTAAGCAAGTTTTAGTAGACATTAAAATTAATAATCATGTAGAGAAGCAGATTTGTCTTGTAATTCCAAATTTAGTATTCAGTGTTATCTTGGGTTCAGAGTGGCTAAGTAGAGTGTCTGGTAACTTATGTTATGATGTAGGGAGTTTGAAATTTAAATGGGGAGAAGTAGCGTTCAATGACCATATTCAGAGGAGTAGTATTGTAGGTGTGATTTGTACTTTAAATGAGATATCGCCAGCCGTAGAGCGGGGTTCTCCATGTTTTGTGGGCAGTGTGATTACGAACGGAAGTCTAGAGGACTCGTTACGTGAGGCTGCATTTCAGGGTAATATAGAGGTGGAACAATGTGTTCGGCTCTATGAGGTGTTATGGTGTAATAGGAGAGTGTTTGAGGATCGCATTGGTATGGCCAATTGCTATACACATTCATTGAACGTTATTGATAGGTCAGTATTCACAGGACATAGATATCCTGTACCTTTCGCTTATCAGAGTGCAGTTGAGGCACAAATTAATCAGATGCTTGAAGATGGGATTATTGAGCACTCTAACAGTCCATATGTTAATTCTTTGATCACGGTACCCAAGACCGACGGCACGGTTCGTATTTGTTTAGACGCTCGTTTGGTTAACAGTAGAATTAGTTCAGATCAGCTGAAATCTATGTCAATAGAGGAATTAATGCAAACATTTGAGGGGAAGAAGTATTTCACTTGTGTAGATTTGAGTTCCAGTTTTTGGCAAGTGCCACTTATGTACGAAGATAGACCATTTACAGCTTTTAGTCATAAATATAACCTTTATCAATTTTGTAGAACACCTTATGGGTTAAAGAGTAGTTCAGCAGCTTTAATTAGGGCTTTAAACATCGCATTAGGGGATGACACAGGAGAGTTTGTAACAATTTACATTGATCATATGGTAATTAGTTCACGCAGTTTTGAGGAGCATCTATGTCATTTAAATATAGTTTTTCAGAAGTTAGATCAGGCAGGGTTCACTTTGAAGCTGTCTAAGTCGTCATTCTGTCAGTCAGAAGTGACATTTTTAGGTCATACAGGGTCGAGTAGAGGTGTGACACCATAGGAAGGTAGGGTTAGCATGTGTGGACAGTAGCAACAGGGCATCGTTACAGACACTGAGAAATATGCTAGGTAGAGCAACGTGATGACGTTCATTTAAGGGAGCCACTTGCAAGGTTGGAAGAAGGTGACGCAGGAACATTTATAGTTTCCAAACGTATTGGGAAAACAGCATATGTGCTGGAGAATAGTGAGGGAAACAGATTATACGGGACGTATAATATACACACATCAAAAAAAGTTTTGCATCACCTCGGTTCCCAGATCTCCGGCATATAGACGTTGACTGTGTATATTGTATCCAAGATACAGTCCCTTTGACTGTTCATAGATGTCACTAAAACTGCTCAAAGATGTAAACAACCATGCATGAGCAGGGCCTATTAGACGGAGGGGGTACGGCAGCCGATCAGTTCCAGTCATTCCACCAGGACGAAGGTACGCTGCTCGTGTTGTCTGTAGTTCTACCATGCCTAGAAGGTCAATACCGCAGTTCGATCGCGTCCGCATTGTTACTTTGTGTCAAGAAGGGCTCTCAACAAGGGAAGTTTCCAGGCGTCTCAGAGTGAACCAAAGCGATGTTGTTCGGACATGGAGGAGGTACAGAGATACAGGAACTGTCGATGACAGGCCTCGCTCAGGCCGCCCAAGGGCTACTACTGTAGTGGATGACCGCTACTTACGGATTGCCGCTCGGAGGAACCCTGACAGCAATGCCACCATGTTGAATAATGCGTTTCGTTCAGCCACAGTTCTTAGTACTTATTTTGCTTATTGCTATTCGCTTATGAAATATGGAATCATATTTTGGGGAAATTCACCTGCTGCTCACCAAATCTTTATTATCCAGAAAAGAATAATTAGAACAATGAAAGGAACTACTAGATTGCATACATGTAAGCCTCTGTTTAAACAACTGAAAATTTTACCTTTGCCATGTATTTACATCTTTGAGCTTCTATTATTTGTCAAACAAAGCTTAGGAAATGAGGATATCTTTGAGATGAATTCAAATATACATAACTACCAGACCAGACAAAAGAACAATCTTCATGTACATGCTGCAAATACAACACTATGTAAAAATGGTGTATTCCATGCAGCTATAACGCTGTATAATCATTTGCCAAATAATATTAAAAGTACAGCAAATTACATAAAGTTCAAAATAAAAACTAAAGAGTTCTTGCTGGAGCACTGCTTCTACTCAGTTAAAGAGTTTTTAGAATATCAATAGTTATGTTTATGTATTCATAGGACTAAATGATGTAAGGTTATCCTTGTGTAGGCCCATATTATTATTGTGATTGTAAATTAGTATTAGTATAATTTGTGAATTGACGTGTCCTATATCATTGTACAATGTACATTATATGATTGAATGGATGAATAAAAAATACAATACAATACAATACCACAGGACGTCGTGTTTCAACTCAAACTGTGCGCAATAGGCTGCATGATGCGCAACTTCACTCCCGACGTCCATGGCGAGGTCCAGCTTTGCAACCCCGACACCATGCAGCGCGGTACAGATGGGCCCAACAACATGCTGAATGGACCCCACGGAATTGGCATCACGTTCTCTTCACCGATGAGTGTCGCATATGCCTTCAACCAGACAATCGTCGGAGACGTGTTTGGAGGCACCCTGGTCAGGCTGAACGTCTTAGACACACTGTCCAGCGAGTGCAGCAAGGTGGTGGTTCCCTGATGTTTTGGGGTGGCATTATGTGGGGCCGACGTACGCCACTGGTGGTCATGGAAGGCTCCGAAACGGCTTTACGATACCTGAATGACATCCTCCGACCCATAGTGCAACCATATCGGCAGAATATTGGAGAGGCATTTGTCTTCATGGACGACAATTCTCGACCTCATCGTGCACATCTTGTGAATGCGTTCCTTCAAGATAACGACATCGCTCGACTACAGTGGCCAGCATGTTCGCCAGACATGAACCCTATCGAACATGCCTGGGATATGTTGAAAAGGGCTGTTTATGGATGTCTTGACCCACCAACCACTCTGAGAGATTTACGCCGAATTGTCGTTGAGGAGTGGGACAATTTGGACCAACAGTGTCTTGATGAACTTGTGGATAGTATGCCACGGCGAATACAGGCATGCATCAATGCAAGAGGACGTGCTACTGGGTATTAGAGGTAGTGGTGTGTACTGCAATCTGGACCACAAATGCTGAAAGTCTAGCTGTATGATGGTACAACATGCAATGTGTGGGTCTCATGAGCAATAAAACGAGCTGAAATGTTGTTTGTGTTGATCTCTATTCCCTTTGTATTTAACGGTTCCGGAACTCTTGGAACCGAGGTGATGCAAAACTTTTTTTGATGTGTGTACATAGTCTACGAAAATATGTGTCATAAAGTGAGTGTGTTTAGCTGGCGAGCCAGCCTATCAAATGAGTAAGTGTGGTATTTGGTGCGTGGGAGGAGCTGGTCTTCAAGGCAGGCGTATCAGAAGTCGCACAGGGGGGTAGTATGTAAGTAAATGAGAGTTTTTAAGGTACAGGGAAATATGACGGGATTGTCGGATGCTCTTGAGCACTAAAATGTCTCGATACACCAAGGCCAGAATTTGGTAGCGCTGGTGAATTCCCATTTGCCTCCAAGAGATGGGTGAGCGCTTGTACATGGTATTTTTGCTTAAGGCGTCCACGAGGCAAAAGATGGGCCATCAGAATGCGAGACAGTCCTTCATGAAACTCATACATATCAGCACACGTGATTTCTGTTTACGGCCTCGCCATGTAAGATTTGTAAGTGTGTAATTTAAGATAATTTGTACAGAGGTATTATTTGTGTGAGAAGAACTGATCTGTGTTGAGAACTAGTATTAAGTAGAATATGGTCTACGGGAACTTAACAAGACAGGGCGATTACGGCACAGAAATATTTGGTGTTATATGTAATGCACATTTACTGTTTTTTTTTCAGAAGTCAATATTAATTTAATCATCTTTAAAGAGAGATTAAGTATTATGGTCACGAGGCGCTGCCACAATAGTGTGATCGTGTGCTCAGTGATAAGTGAGATTAAATTTCACCATAAGGAAGGGACCTCCAGTGAAATTAGAAAGTTCTAGGGAGATATAAATATATCAGAACACCTTCAATGCGTGTGATATGACATCAAAAATACATAGTGCTCACACATTTATTATGTCTATTTCTCCAACATAGAGGAATTTGAGAGGCGGAAATATCCGTGGAACACTATTTTATATGAGAAACATTGGACTGGTTGCAAAGTGCAATCCATAGTGACAACAAACTTTGACGCAAAGTGCGTGAAGAAAAATTATGAGTGTATATATCTGTAATTTAGGGAGATTTCATTTATGTAATATGTATTTTGGATGGGGTTTATTAACGTGTCTGGGATAATCGGATAATGGACCGTCGTCACGGTAAATCATCCGATGATCTGAGGCGAATATGTAACGTGTTTTTCGTGGGTTTTTTATGCAACTGGCATAAGTCAGTAGGAAGCCATTCTATATTTATTTACGCGGCAAATTGTTCAGCCAAGAGAATTTTTCATGTTAATTTATTATTATTATTAATTTATTATAATTATTATTTAGATATTTTCGGAGCATTTTATAAAAATTATTAGCATTCAGATAGGTTTTCTATGTCTTAGAAAACGCTATCATGCAAATTATTACGAACGACGATATCATAGAAAATTATCTGATTACGGAATTTTACGGAGTTTTTGTCAGTTATGGTATTTGAGAGAGATGACTCACTGGGAATTCAAATACAAGCTGATTCCTGTCGAGAAGAATTACGCAAGCGGGCTCGCATCGTCCAGGAAAGGCGAATTGTTGAAACGGAACCCTCCCGCCGAGTGTAATGACCCAGAGGAGGGGAAGATAGCGCGGCGTGCTCAGCCAATCAGTGGAGACGACGTAAGCTAGATGTCGGCTGAAGAGTGGGGGAGCCGACAGGTGCATATATCGTTCAGCGCGCCGTCGAACGAGGACTATCTGTGAAATACTTGAGGAGTATGGGTGCGCATGCGTGTCGCTCTGATGTTCAGTGGAGTTAGAAACTATCTGTGTAGAACTTGCGGAGTGTGGTTGCAAGTGCGTGTCGCTCCGATGTTCAGGGGAGTTAGTGACTATCTGTGAAATACTTGACGAGTATGTTGTACGCGGGAATCGCTCCGATGTTCCGTGGATTGGAGGACTAACTTTTGTATAACTTAACCAGTGCGGTTGTACGAGTGTTTGGGTCCGAGGTACGGACCATAGAATTATCTAATCTACCAGAATCTCATCAAACATCGACGGAGATGACGACATCCAGGAGACTGTGGGAAGCTCACAGCATCATCCAGTACGAGGGAAAGGCTTCGGGCATTTCCAGTGGTAAGCGCCAATGACGCAGAAATACGCAATCTCTCATTTCTCTTGGTTTTATATTTCATATTTCAGTAACTTCATAACTTGGAAATAAGAGTAAAATCAATTTATCAGACTCCGTTTTCACGTAATTTTCTATCGGTAATATCAAATCACAACGCTCCAATTTAAGTTTTATACTTATTATTATTATTAATTTTGCTATACTTGTTTTATATAATAAATTCATTTCTTTTACAATGCAATCTTTGCTTTCAGTAGGTAGCATTAGATATAGACCAATTCCTTCTCCTGATACAATTGTTTGTTGGGTTAATGATCAAATCATACCACGATCTGAGTGAATAGAGTCTTGAATGTGTTCTGCCAGAGCTAGACGTTGTTAAATACAAATTTAGATTTCAACATTGCATTGAGGTCTTGGCGCCCATTAAAACAACATAGCTTAGGCAAAGGTAAACAGTTACATTTCTCACCCAACAGTTAGGAGCTAGCAAAACGTTACAATTGTCGCTACCAACATGGGGCGTTAATAACCATTACATTTGTCGCTCAACGTGAGGGCAAAGGAAACGTTTCAGGAGGTCATAGCTGCACTGAAAAAAGTATATGAATTATAATTTAGTTCGAAACGTTTGAGAAGTATAATTAATTAATCAATTAAGTTTAAAACAATCCAAGGCGCGGGGCCCTGGGCGGTCGCCCTCTTCGCCCTCCCCTAGATCCGCCCCTGGATGCTGTCATAGCATTGATTACAAATTAACCTGGCAAGATACCTTAGTTGAGAGAGTTGCGGCTTGTGGTGAAGTACTGTAGCCTATGTTATATCCCGCGAACATGGTTAGGTATAGAACAAAAAATCAAATTTTCCAAGTGGAAACATATCTTCTCGAGAAGAAATCTTACAGTAAACGTTTTCGTAAGTTACAGCGCTGTGCGATTTTTAATTGTGGGGGAACTTCAAACAAAATATGAAATTTATGTGAGGATGAATTAAGTTACAGCGAGTGTACCAAAACTTCCTACGTTGGTGCAACGTGTCTTTAGTAGTTGGTAGCATGCTGAGCTTCTATGCCCAAGGTCGCAGGTTCAAACCCAGCCGAAGTCGTCGGATTTTTTAAGAGTGTTAAAAATCCTTCAGTATGCCTTCCTTCGGAGGGGAAGTAAAGCCGGCGGTCCTATGTCATACATTTATTGCATGAAAAAGAACCTTCCACTAACTAGACTTGTGTGAAGCCAAGAATTGTAGGTTAGAATTGATAACACACTATTAGTTCCAACGTTCGCCGCCAGGTGCTGACTGCGATGCCATCTAGTAGCCAAGTCCGCAAGCTAGGTGTCGTGGACGGTAGCAGTTGGTAGCAAAAGTAGGAACTACAGTACTTGAAATTACTGTCTGCAATCCTTACTTGAAATAAAACAGATAACACTCACTAATACGGCCATCACCATTAACACCGGTTATCAGACAGATTCTATACACAACCAAAGTACACGGGGCTACATGACCACGTTGTCGCAGCCCCTAAACTAAGGAATCAACATCTTCTTCTCCCTCCTCTTCGCCTTTTCCCGTTATCCGGGGTCGGCTTTCTTAATCCTGAGGCGCCACTCATTTCTTTGGAAAGCATCATCAGATAGGCCCAATACTCTGGACATTCTGGGTAATTCATGGTTTTGGAAGAAAAACAGCAGGAAAATTACGAGATATGGGTGGGGTGATAGAAGAACAAAATCAGTAATTGACTACTTCCTGGTGGAAAGGACAAATCGCAGAAAGCTGATGGATGTGACAGCTTTACCAGGAGAAGCATTTGATGGGGACCATAGAGCTGTGGTGGCAAAATTTAGATGGGGAAAATTGGAAAACCTAAAGGAGATCAGAGAAAGTAAAATAAAAGTATGGAAATTGAAAGACAAAGCTGTACAGGAAGATTTTCAGGAGAGATTGAAGCAACAAATCCCAGTTACTGAAGTGGAAAATGTAGAAAAGGAATGGTCCCACTTTAAAAAGGCATTTGCTGGTGCAGCAGAGAGTGCTTGTGGTAGGACGTCAACAAGAGTGAAAGAGAAGGAGACACCGTGGTGGAATGAGGAAGTGAGGAAAGCAGTGAAAGAAAAGAAGTCTGCATGGAAAGAATGGAACCGAGATCAAACAGAAGAAAGCAAAAGGAAGTATCACGACAGCAAACGGAGGTGTAAGAAAGTGGTAGGAGAAGAAAAGAAGAAAAGTTGGGAAGAATTTACACGAAGAAGGGAAACAGATGTAAGTGGCAGTAAAAGGATGCTGTATGGGCTTCTAAGAAGTAAGAGGAAAGAAAGAGTTACTACAAAGCTGGTGAAAAAGGAAGATGGAGAGTTGTTAACACACCCAGAAGAGATAAAGGGACGATGGAAGGAGTATTTCGATAAGCTATTGAATGTGAGCAATTGTACTGGTGAGATCGAAGTGACACAGCCTGACGACTCTATAACAGAAGATGATATAACAATGCTGGAGGTGGAATTAGCAGTACAGAAAATGAAGATGGGAAAAGCAACAGGGGTGGATGAAATCAGTGTAGAAATGATAAAGGCTGCTGGACCTGTTGGTATGCAATGGCTGTATCGACTGCTAAAGTGTGTGTGGAAACGGAAATGTGTACCAGAAGACTGGGAGAAAGGGCTAATAATACCAGTGTTTAAGAAAGGGGACAAGAAAGTGTGTGATAACTATAGAGGGATCACCCTCATATCACAGATAGTAAAAATACTGGAAAGGATATTAGAAAGAAGAATGAGAAGAAAGGTGGAAGGAGAGTTGCAAGAGGAACAGTATGGCTTCAGGAGTGGAAGATCCACAGTGGATCCAATCTTTAGCTTGAGGCAGGTGATGGAAAAGAAGTGGGAATATGGAGAGGATTTGATCATGACTTTCATAGATCTGGAAAAGGCATATGATAGTGTCCCCAGAGAGAAGGTATGGGAAACCATGGTTAAGAAGAGACTGGGAAGAGAAATGTTGGAAATGGTGCAAGCAATGTACAACAACTGTGTTAGCAGGGTACTGACCCCAGTTGGAAAGACAGACTGGTTTAGGAACAAGACTGTACTAAGACAGACGAGTGTGCTGTCACCTCTTTTATTCATAATGGTAATGGATGAAATTGTAAAGGAAACAAAGGAAGCATATGGACATAAAGAAATGAAGTTACTATTATTTCCAGATGATATTGTGGTCTGGGGAAGGAACACCGAAGAAGTGCAAAAACAACTAGATGCACTAAACGAAAATATTCAGAAGTATGGCCTGAAAATCAGTATAGAGAAAAGCAAGACCATGGTGATGACAAGAGGGGAAAGACAAGGAAAGGGCACTGTGAAAATTGGAAGTCAGAGTTTGGAAATTGTGGACACGTTCAAATACCTAGGAAGTGAATTGATGCAAACTGGTAGGTTGGACATGGAGATTGGCAGGAGGGTACAGCAGAGCAATGCATTCTATCAAAATGTAAGAAAACTTGTTTGGGATAACGAAGTACCAAGGAAAAGCAAGGAGGTAATGTATAAAATGTACTATGTACCCATATTAACTTATGCAGCTGAGACTTGGACTCTGACGAGCAGGCAAGAGAGTAGAATCCAAGCCAGTGAAATGAAATTCCTACGAAGTATGATAGGAAAGACAAGGAAAGACAGAGTGAGGAATGAAGATGTTAGGAAGGAAGTTGGGATGGGAAAACTAAATGAGAGAATTGAGAAGAATAAACTAAGGTGGTTTGGACATGTAAAGAGGATGGAGGAAAATAGAATACCAAGACAGATGCTGGAGGCGAAGTGCAAGGGTAAGAGAGCAAGGGGAAGACCTAGAACAAGGTGGATCGATTCAGTGAAGAACAGCGTGAGAAAAAGGAATCTGGACTGGGACAAGATCGTGGAAGAAGAATTGTGGAAGGAAAGAGGAAAGTGGAGAAGTGCCATAAATACCCCGACCCGGCAGGAGCTGGATAAGGGGAAATGATGATGATGATGATGATGATGACTCTGGACATTCGTCATCCATGTTGTTTGAGGTCTACCGCTCCCTCTCTTTTGCGTAGTCATGGAAAGGCACTTCTTCACTACATGATTCTCCGGTCTTCTCATAACATGTCCATACCACCTTAGCCTGGTTTCTAAAAGTTTCTCTGTTATAGGCGCTACTTTGAAACTGCCCCGGACATGTTCATTACGGATTTATCTTTGAGAGTAACTCCACCTGCCCAACGTAACATACGCATTTCAGTGGTATGTAGCTTTTGCTCATGTGCCTTTGTAGTAGCCCATGTTTCACTACCATAGAGTAGGATTGGTCTTACGGCAGTTTTATAAACTTAAACTAAGGAACCAACATGTGTCTAGAAAACGAAGGACAGCATTTCCAGCAACTAATCTGAGATTCATGTAAGTAATAATGATTGTTAAATACGTTAAAAAGTGTAAATGTGTTAAACTAGCTGGGCGCCACGCTGCCGTTAGCACCAGTGCCGTGTTCGACAGGCTGCAATAAACAGTGATATCAGTCCAGTTATTTTGTTCTCGAGAGCCTCTGGAGTACGCTGATTATTTCAGTATACCTATTTTTTGAGGTTCCCCCACAAGTAAAAACCGCATGGCGTTGAAACTTATGAACACATTTACCGGAAGACTTGAGAAAAGTTTCCACTAGGACTTTTTTTTTTAAATCTATACCTAACCATGTTATCGGGATAGGAGATAGGCTACAGTACTTCACCACAAGTCTTAACTCTCTCAACTAAGGTATCTTGTCAGCTGCGTGTGTAATAAATGCTATGGCATCATCCAGGGCTTCCCGACCCGCTGTTTTGTAATCGACACATGCTAGTTATTTGACCGTGACTCATCACTATCCACTCCTTTGAGGGTCCGTCATATTTTAGAGAAGGACCTCGCTGTATATTTCTGCATTTGGTTTAAGGGGATGTAATTTTTTATTTTTATGCCAAAACATTATTTGGAATTTGTTGATTAATTTGGTGTATGATTTATTAAATTTGCTTGATTAGAAATATTTTAAATTTAATTAAATTAAATTAGTTGCACGGGGTATTTTCAGGATTTCATGTACCTTTTTTCAATAAGCACTTCATATCTCAAGAACCATAAGGTCTTGAAGCCTGTGGTTTGATTTAAATTCTAGAGGAAGGTTTGCTACATAAGTTGTGTTTATTATTTATGTTGTGCTTGCGATATTCTTGGTATAACGAACATATTTTTTTATTTTTTGTGTTATTGATCTTGAGTATATCTAATCATGACAGGAGCAAAAGGAGTGTTCAAGAAAAATAAATAACAAAGAACTACAGAACTTATCCAGGTGTAGGGCCGATAACCTAGATGTTAGGCCCCTTAAAACAACAATTATCATCATCATCATATCCAGGTGTAAACGAGGTTGTGAATGAGGTTAGGAACGAAAGTTCACCTAGTAAGTCAGCCCTACACATTGCTACACTTTCAATTTCATCCTCGAAAAAGAAACATTGTTCCGGCGAGTGATGTAAATACAAAAAAGCTGCTGCAGCTGGTACTTTAGATAAATTTACCCACAAGACCTCTATACCTGAGGCTGTTATGTTGGCTATAAAGCGAGTTTATACAGATTTGGCAAATCCAGACCTACTGAAGAAATGTCTGACAGGGAAAACACAAAACGTGAATGAGTCATTCAACAATGTAGTGTTGTTAAGAGTACCTAAAAATGTATTTGTGGGGTACCGTACAATGAAACTTGGTGTGTATGCTGCTGCCACCACTTTCAATGATTTCAATACTGGTAGACTGAAAGTCTTGGAGGAGCTGAGAGTGAAGACTGGTTGGAATACACCAGCCATAGTGAAGGAACTAGACAAGGAGCGAGTCGACAAGGCAGAGCTACTGGCCCAAAAACTGTTCAAGGATGCAAGATCTTTCAGGAGGAAGTAGAGGATGCACTCGAATAATGTAGGAGATGATGAAGACTACTCTGCCGGCGTATTTTAGCTGTTGTTTCCATTGAAAAGTGAGGTACAATCTAAATTAATTTTTAATTGCAATTTCCGAAAAACTAACTTTTTTTAGACAAATGACCCATTATCTCCGGTTCTATAGTATATATACTCTTGATGTTTTCACTGTTCAAGTAGTATACCCTTGTAATACCATACCTCTAGAATGGTAGAGATAGCTTGTATATTTGAAGAAAAATGCACAATAATTTGACCAAAGAAAGGTGTAAAAAATGAAACGGAGAAAAAATTTCTATCCCAACTCCTAGAATATGTATGTCAATAAAACTAGAGGAGTAAGTACATAAAGCATGTATAAATAATCTGCAAAAGTTTCACTACTTTGCATGAAGTAGTTCTTGAGAAAATGGGTCATGAAATTAGCAAATTTAACATTAGCGGGATAGGCCATTCATACTCCCCTTAATAAATCCGACTAATTACATAAGAATGGAAATATGAAAGTTTTGGAAAATTATAGAGGAATAAGTATACTTAACTCTGGATACAAAATTTTTGCAAACATTGTTAAAGAAAAATTACTGAAACATTACTCTGAGTTAATAGGGAATGAACAACATGGGTTTAGAAAAGGTCGCACATGTGCAGATGCCTACTTCACCTTAAAAATTTTGATCGAAAAATGCAGGGAGTTCAATTTGGAAACACACATATCATTTGTTGATTTTAAGAAAGCCTTTGATTTTGTTGACAGAAACAGACTTATTGACATATTGGCCAGAGATGGTGTCCCCCAACAGTTAATTGATAACATTTCCAACATGTATAGTGGTACTCTTATTTCAGTAAGGTTAAGTAATCATAAATCCGAGTGGAAGCCAATCAGCAGAGGGATAAGACAATGCTGTGGACTCTCTCCATTGCTATTCATAATCTACATGAATGCTATAATAAAGGAATGGAGGTGTGAAAGACATGGTTCAATACCTATCAGCAGGCATCTAAAAAATTTAGATGCTATACTATTTGCTGATGATGTTGCATTGGTAGCAGCTTCTGAAGATGATCTGCAGTGGTCAGTTTTCAACCTCCAGAAAGTGGCATCAAAATTCAGCATGTGCATTTCTACTGAAAAGACTAAAGTAATGGCCTTTAAGGGTAAGGACCCTATCCCCAGTAAAATTTGTCTGGATGGTAAAATTTTAGAAAGAGTTAATGAATTCAAGTATTTAGGATATCATTTATCATTTCAAGAAGAACGAGACATAACTGCAAAAATAACTAATTATACCAGAACAACAGGAATCATCAATCACGTCATGAAGCCATCTCTTGTCCAAAGGCATACACGCTTGCGTTTGTATAACACATTAGCCAGACCAACCCTATGCTATGGCAGCGAGGCATGGACAATAAGATGTCAGGACATCTCCAGACTCACAGCACGCGATATGACCTTTATGCGCCGAACAGCAGGCTATACTAAATGGGATCATAAGAGAAACGAGGATGTGCTGAAGGAACTAAAAGTGAAACCAATAACTGCATACATTTGTGACTACCAAGAGAACTGGAAGCATCATGTCCAAAGGATGGAACCTGGAAGATTTCCAAAGGAGATCCTTCGCTACCAGCCACGGGGAAATAGATCGATAGGACGTCCGATGAAGAGATGGAGGGAAAGTGCAAGACCGTAACGGGACATTTGGCCCAATACTTGGAAGGAAGATGATGATAGTTGGGTCCAATTCCTCTACAGTAATACAACTAGCTCTGTATGCAGTGCTGCTGGCCTCACCAAACAGTTCGATATTCGACTTGGGGTTCACCAGGGATCTGCACTATCTCCACTCCTGTTTATCCTATGTAAGGATACAGTGAATGCTGATTTGCAGAGGCAACCACCATGGATATTACTGTACGCCGATGATGTCATGCTTGCAAGTGAGACCCGTAATGATCTAGAGCACTTGGTCAATCTCGGGAATGCGAGGCTCTGTGAATCTGGACTACGGCTCAACCTTACCAAGACGGAGTACCTTGAATGTGGTTCCCAGACAGATGGGATCATCATAGTAGATGGCACCCCACTACCGAAGGCTTCACATCTCCGATACCTGGCTCCGTTGTGAGACCTGATGGTGACACTGTCTCGGATGCCCGTGCAAGAGTGAATGCTGTGTGGATGAAATGGCGCCAGGTCACAGGCATTCTCTGTGAGCGCAAGATCCCTTTGCACCTCAAAACTAAGATCTATCAAACAGTCGTCCGCCCTTGCACTTAATGGAGAGGCGGATGCTACGATGGTCCTTGGGAATTACACGGCTGGATCATATTAAGAACGAAGATGTCCGCAATACTGTTCGAACTGCCCCTATTCCAGCCAAAATGAGGGAGACTCGGTTGTGTTGGTACGGGCATGTAGCCCGAGCAAATACAGAGTCCATTGTAAGGAAGTCACTTGCTCTCAAGCTTGATGGACAAAGACTTTCAGGACAACCAAAAAGGCATTGGATGGATACCCTACACCAGCATTTCCCAAACTGTGGTACGCATACCACCGGTGGTACGCTCGTACTGCTGCAGTGGTACGTGGTGATGTTACGAAAAATATTAAAAAATATTAGATACGCTACGAAAAATATAAAAACATTGATAAGTTGCTGGAGGACTTGAAGGCCAAAGATAAGCAGCAGTATTATGAATTGAATTGTGATTCAGACTCAGAGACTAACTTTTTCAAAAATGGCTCTTGTGAACTTTTGGGTTGAGAGGCGTGCAGATTATGCAGACATAGCTGACAAACCAGTTAGATTTTTACTGCCTTTCACTACTTCGTACTTGTGTGAGACTGCATTTTCTTGACTTGTTTATCTCAAGAATAAATACCGGAATAAACTCCTTACAGTGGAAAACGATCTTCGTTTGAGACTCAGCAATCTTAAACCAGACATTCCTAAGATGGTTTCTAATCTTTAATCTCACCCATCACATTGGAGTTGTTAGTTGAACTTTGGTGTTCATGTTTAATTATTCAGAGTTCTTATCATCATCATCATCTTGCACAGTTTCCAGCCACTGGCCGGGTCTGTTTGGAACACAAGCCTCTCCAACGTCTTCTGTCTTCCCACCATCTCTCAGCCTCCACCCTTGTCCAGTCTTCTCCTCTCTTCTTCACGCTTTCTTCCACCCCCTTCAGCCACCTGTCTCTCGGTCTTCCCCTCGGTCTCTTTCCTTCCCACTTCGTCTCATGTACTCTCCTGGGTATCCTCTTCTCCTCCATTCGTTTTACATGTCCATACCATCTAAGTCTAGATTTCTCTATACCATCCTGTAATGGTTCCTCCTTCATTAATTCTCTGGTCCTCTCATTTCTTATTCTGTCCATCTTTGTAGCTCCAATACTGCTTCTCAAGAACCTCATCTCACTGGCCTGTATTTTGCTCTTCTCCCTTCCTTTCATAACCCAGGTCTCCGAGGCATACGTCAGGATAGGGACATAGTACGTCCGATATATGATCTTTTTGCTGTTCTGAGGGACATCCTTGCTCCATAACATGCTTCTCACACTCCTCCGAAATGCTTCTGCCTGCCTTCCCCGCTCATTTATTTCTCTATCGTTTCTTCCATTATCTTGTATCAGGCTTCCCAGATACTTGAAACTCTCCACTTTCTTCAGCTGTTCCCCACCAATTGTTATTCCCGTTGTGGTTCTTTCCTTCTTCCTTGTTGTGATCACCGTCTCACTCTTATTTATGCTAAATTTCATCCCATATCCTTGTATTATTCCTTCCCACACGTCCAACTGTTCCTGTACCTCCTCCTCCTCGTTTCCCCAAATCATCAAATCATCTGCAAACACCATTGCTTTCATCTTTCCTTCCCCAATTACTTGTGCCACTCGGGTCATTATGTCATCCATCACCACAATGAAAAGTAACGGTGACAGTGCACTTCCTTGTTTCAGGCCGTTTCTCTGTTCCAACCAGTCTGATCTCTCTCCTCCCACTTTCACACAGCTCACGCTTCCCTTGTACATCTCCTTTATCCTCTTTATAGTCCATTTCTCTACTCCTCTATCCTCCAGGGACTTCCATACTTTGTTCCTGCATACACTGTCATATGCTTTCTCAATGTCCAGGAAGGCCATCAGTAGATCTGTTCCATACTCATAGTGCTGTTCTTGTAACTGCCTTACAGCAAAAATCAAATCCACTGTGGACCTTCCTGTTCTGAAGCCATGTTGTTCTTCCCTCATCCCTCCTTCTATCCTTGTCCTAATTCTCTTTTCCAAAACTTTCTCGAAGATCTTTGCACAATGACTCATCAGTGTTATTCCCCGATAGTTTCTGCAATCTGTTCTACTACCTTTCTTGAAGATCGGGACAATGATTCCTTTTTTCCAGTCCTCTGGGGTCTTCCTTTCCTTCCATGCTGTCCTCATCACTCGGTACAGCCACTGTATCCCCACCTCTCCTGCTGCTCTCACCATCTCCATGCTCAACTCATCCACACCCGGTGCCTTCCCTCCTTTCATTTTGTTCACTGCATCTTCCACTTCTTTCCATGTTAAGTCCTTTTCTGTTTGCAGTTCATCTTCCTCTTCCCCGATTTCTTCCTCCTCACCATCTTTTCCATTTGGGTTCAGAAGTTCTTCAAAATATTCTTTCCACATTTTCTTCAGTTCTTCCCTATTTTCTATCTCTTGTCCCCTTTTGTTCACCATTCTAACATAATCCGTAGGATCCTTCCGCCTCTTATTTTTTACCATCCCATACAGGACCTTTTTTGTACCTTCACTATCCTCCTCCATCATCTTTGTCCACTCTTCCATCCACTTCCTTCTCTCCTCAGTCACCACTCTCTTCGCCTCCTTCTTTCTTTCCTGGTACTCTTCCCTTGTCTCTACCGTCCTATTTTGATACCACCTTCTAAAGGCTCTATTCTTTTCCCTTACTATATCTTTTGTCTTCTCATTCCACCATGGTGTTTCCTTCCACCTCTTCTTACTACTTGTCCTCCCACATACTGCTTCTGCTGCACCTACTAGTGTCTTCTTAAATCTAGCCCATTCCTCTTCCACCCCTCTTTCTTCATCTGTTGGAATTCCTTCCTTTACCATTTTGAGGTACTCCACCCTTCTATCCCCTTCTTTCAGTTTCCATATCCTTATACGTCTTTCCTGGTTCTCAGTCCCTTTCTTCTCCTTACTCCCTCTCAGGTTCATTACCAGCAATCGATGGTCGCTATCCAGGTTCTCCGATGGTATAACCTTGATGTCCGTGATGTTCTTATTTAGTTCTTTCTCATACAGTATATAGGCGACCACCGACTTCCTGGTCAAGTCATCACTGTACCATGTGATTGTGTGGCTCTCTCTTTTCTTAAACCAGGAGTTCCCAACTAGCAGGCTGTTCCTCTGGCAGAAGTCCAACAGTCTCTTTCCTTCCTCATTTCTTCCGCCCCAACCTCTGGTCCTAGAACACTCTCATAACCTTGTCTTTCTCTTCCTACATGGGCATTGAGGTCCCCCATAACAATCATATTTCTTCCTACCAGCTGCTTCTGCAATTCCTCTTCAAACTCCTCCTTCTCTTCAGAGGCGCAGCCTACTTGTGGAGCATACACTTGCACTATTTCTACGGTCTCTCCCCTCAGTGCTACTTTCACTTTCATCATCCTATCACTTATTCTCCTCACTTCTTCTTTTAAACCGTCTCGTACTACTACTCCCACTCCATTCCTCTTTCCCTCTTTGTTCCCACTCCAGTACAGTCTATAGCCTTTTCTCAGTACTCTCCTTCCTTCCCCTTTCCACTTTGTCTCTGCCAATCCCAATAAATCCAACTTCCTTCTTTCCATCATATCCACTATCTCCTCCACCTTCCCCGTCAGCGTTCTTAGGTTTAAAGTTCCAAATCTTAGTCCGTGTGTACAGCCGTGTCGTCGTCTATTAAATCCATCATGTCCGAGGATCGTTCCATTTTTGAAAGCATTTGGTTTCATCCACTACTGGCTTGCTGGGCCTATCGTAGCTTCACCAGAGCCCCGTTAGCCGTCACTTTTCAGGGTTCCTGTAGGACCTTCACAGCTACCGTAACGGTCCCGGGGCACACGAAGTCCCCATTGTACTTCGCCCCTACAGGCAATCCCCTACTTTGTGCCGTTGCCCGTCTCCCACGACGTGGACGAGGGGTTGGACTTATGGGAGACTTCAGAGTTCTTTTATTAATATTATTTGTACAGTGTCATTTCTGAATGTTTGAATTGAATACTTATTGTAAAAAATAATAAAACAACTGGACACACTTTTTATTATTTGAACTTTAACTCTAACAACACAATATACAATCCACCTTTTGGTCAGCTACGTAGTGGTGGTTGGGGTTATAGTTACTATATCTCCCAACCATTAGGTGGTACGCGAGAGATTCTCATCTCTTAAAGTGGTACACACACAGAAAAGTTTGAGAAACACTGCCCTACACGACTATATGCGCATCGTAGGTCTTTGTCCTATAGATGCAGCATACCGCAACAAATGGAAAGCGAGGTGCAGAGTGGCGGACCCCAAAAAATAATTGGGAACAATGCCAAGAAGAACAAGAAATTAAAAATTTTGTAGCTCGATAATGTAAATAATGTTGAACCTAAATGAAGCCTAAGTGAGCATGGTCTGATGATGCTCGCTTGACGAACGAAACTAATCATCCAATTTATGTAAGACGTGTTTTATAAATACGAAGGGCGTTCAATATATAATGCAACACATTTTTTAATTAAAAGCAGGTTGGTTTTATTGAGGATTCAAATACACCATGTTATTCCCTAATCCTTTGGTACAGTACCCTATTTTCCAACATAGTCTCCGTTCAATGCTATGGCCTTACGCCACCGCAATGTGAGGGCCTGTATGTCTGTATGGTACCACTCGACTGGTCGATGTCGGAGCCAACGTCGTGCTGCTTCGATAACTTCCCCATCATCCACGTAGTTCACCCTTCATTGGGCCAAACAGATGGAAGTCAGAAGGCGTGAGAACCGGGGCTGTAGGATGGATGAGAAAAACAGTCCACTGAAGTTGTGTGAGCTCCTGTCGGGTGCGCAGACTTGTGTGAGGTCTTGCGCTGTCGTGGAGAAGTTCGTTTGCATTTTTGTGGCTATGAACACGCTGAAGTCGCTTCTTCAATTTCCTTGGAGTGGCACAATACACTCCTACTGGTCTCCGTACACATTCTGCAAGCGCCTATGAATATCTGTGATGCCCTGGATTTCTGCCAAAAGATAGGCAGCCCTTCCAGCATTGCTGCTTGCATACCTGCCAACCTTTCAAACTGAAAAATCGGGAGATTTTGAAGACGATCGATGTCTAATCATATTTCTTCGATATAGCCTAAAATCATTCCAAAAAATTGTTGTTCTATGGATGACTTAAGTTTGTCATCTCGCACTATTGGTCCGAAATTACGAGCAAGAGTTTTAAAAAATCGGGAGAATTAATACGTTAAGCGGGAGGGCGGGAGAAGTGGTGTAATATAGGGAGTATCCCGCCTAAATCAGGAGAGTTGGCAGGTATGTGCTTGCCTGCCTGCCTGCTTCGATCGCGTTTTCTCTCTGTTACAGCCGCCATTTTCAAGGCTAGTTATAGTGCTGCCACCTATCGGAAGGTAATGAAACTCTACAAGACGAAGCGGGAATATTCAAAGATGTCCCAAAAAAAATTCAATTTTTAAAAACAGAAATTGGCAGAGGAAAGAAAATGTGTTGCATTATATATTGAACGCCCCTCGTAATTCATGTAATTTATTTCAGGCATTAGGAAATTTTAAAATGCCTTTCAGTCTGTCAACACGATTGTACCCAATTGTAATGGGAGTTATTCCCTAAACCTGAAAAAATATAAACATGGGATATGGTGTAAGATGTGCTACCCCAGTGGTGGTCTGGGCAGGGTGTTAGTTACAGAGGGTGCATATTGTTAAAATCATGGTGGCCACTATTCCTGGAAAACCTGGAAATCCTGGAAAACTCCTGGATTTTTATTAGGTCTGGAAAACTCTTGGAAAATGATGAAAAATTTGAAAACTCCTGGAAAATAGCCACTGTTAATTAATTATAAAAATCTTTCCATCTTAAATCATACTCCCGCTGCGGTTTTGGGTGAGCACTTGACCGTTAACGAAAGAAATTTCCTCAGGCTACCTGTTTCTGTGTGTGAGAACACGCGATAGTATTTTTGTAAAACATATCGAGTATAGACAACTTCACCGCAATAAAATTGCAGGCGGCATTCTTTTCTCTTTTTTCTTTTCTTTTTTTTTTAAAGCAGATATTTGAGTCACAAAGGCTTTTTTAAAACAACAAATAAATCATTTGTGTGTAGGCTTGTGTATCAATAACACAATCACCACTAATTTTTGTCAACATCTGTATAAATAAACCAAACACAACTGCTTTATTTTGATCTTGAAGTAGGCAACCGATAAAGCCCCCCCTGCACTCGCGCTTATTTTTAAATCTAGAAAAATGAGAATTACTCCCGGAAAATTCCTGGAAAACTCCTGGAAAATCATTGACCGATTTGAGTAGGCACCATGTAAAATTTAAATAGTTCACATTTCTTTTTGTAGTAAATCATTTTATTGATGACATACTGACGTATTTTATTACCATGCTTAGTAATGTGTTTTCCCTACGGACTTACAAATTTTCCATAAGGAATTGCGTCTAGAGTTTTCAGAATTGGATATTTTGAATAGTTCAAGAGGGAACTATCAGTAACCAACACTTCGAATCCCTCGGCTCTGATATCACACGAAAACTAGAAAAAAGTTTTCAAAACAAAACGTATCACATTTTGTACTAGCAAGGTTCCTTTTTAGTGAAAATTCAAAACAATCATTATACTGTGAGTTTCTTAATAGAAAATATAATTACCACTATTGGTTAAACATCTGAAGTAATTTCAGTGCATTGCAAACATTTTTACTGCAATAAGTCGTGAAATGTAAAAAATGAAATGTTTGATAACTGGAATCTAGTCTAATAAATTTGCACACCTCTGTATTGTTGCTTTAAGGGGTGGAACAACGAGGTCATCTGCCCCTATGGGCAGGATGTCCCAAATGCCCACTGAAGAGCCTGACTTATTGCACCTAGGCAGAGCTGGGAATTGAACCCAGACTTAGTGAGATCTGCTGACAGATTGCCAGTACTATACTATACCTCTCCACTGGCTCGCAATACTCCAGGACATAGTGGATTCTTTGGATCAAATTCTGGGACCTCTTCTTCAGTTACAGCTTCAACTTGTCCACTCCATGGTCTTTTCATTCTGTGTGGGGACACCAATACCCACTCTCCCTTTAAGGGATTGTACCGCTGGTGCTGGTGATCTGTAACAAATACCAAACACCAAAATCATTGATTGAAAACAGATCTCCAGGCTTTGCCAACTGAATGAATCCTAATATGTGTGAAGGTATACGAAGAGAATGTTATTTTTAATAGCATTCAGAGAAAATGAAAATCCACAGCCTGCTTCCAGTCAAGCGAAAGGGTCAGGAAATGGAATGAATTAAGCCGCCATCTAGCGGCGAGGATATGAACTGTGCCAGCTGCCGAAGCCTGTGGGGCAATGATTAAATGAATGACAGATGAAATGAAATGATAGTGGAAAGAGTTGCTGAAATAAAATTGTTACAGGGAAAACCAGAGTACCCGGAGAAAAACCTGTCTGCCTCCACTTTGTCCAGCACAAAGCTCACATGGAGTGACCGGGATTTGATCCACAGACCCAGCGATGAGAGGCTGGCGTGCTGCCGCCTAAGCCACGGAGGCAGCATTCAGAGAGAAAGTTGTTAATTTATTTTCGGGGTTTGGGACAACAGAGTGCCAAGAAAGATCTGGGAGTGTTTAGAAAAAATAATGGTTCCGAAATCCCTAATAAGAAAGGTGCAAATGCTTTACAACGGATACACAAGGTGTGTACAAGTGGGTAACGGCAGATCGGACTGGTTCAGGACAGACAGAGGAGGGCAGCAGGGTAGCGCACTATTCCCATTACGTATTTTTTATCACAATTATGGATGTGATTATGAAGGAAATCAAGGAGATGGGAAATTGGGATCTCTATGCTTTAGTCTTTACTGATGATGTAGCTATATGGGGAGAGATGGAACTAGAGGTACAGGGAAAATTAGACAGATGGAATTCCAATTTTAAAGAGTACCAGTAGTGGGTGCGGTACGTATTTCCATACTGCAAATAGTTTCTATACCACACCACTTGGCAGGTTTGTCGATGGCACTATGTTTGATGATTCTAAAAGAGGAAGCACCAAAAATGTCCCTTAGGATCCAAGATGGCGGCCATTATTGAACAAACGTTAAAAACACACGAAAAATATTAAATTTGTTAAATGTGAGGTGCGTTGTGTTGTTTTCGACTAACTCCGACCTCCTGAACACAATTGAAATATTTATTTGAACATATGAGGGCATATAAGTACGTTTCGGGACAAAAAGTAGGCTACCGTTAGTTTTGAACAAACGTTAATAAATTTAAAAACTAAGGAATTACAGGTAACAACATCTGGCATGTGGTATTTTGTTTTAGACTGATTTCGACATCCTAAACACAAATGAAGTAGGCTATGTATTTGAATGTCTGAGGGCATATAAGTACGTTTCAGGGCAAAAAGTACCATTATTTTTGAACAAACATTAAGAAATTTGACAAATAAGGAACTGCCAACATTAGGCATGTGTTGTATAATTTTCGACATCCAAAACATAACTGAAATATTTATTTGAACTTCTGATGACTGTATTTACGAGTATTAATGTCAAGGGCGCAGTAAGTTATCAAGAAACAATTCCTTGCACATAGCAGGTATGAACAACCTTTGCTGGTATTTGTCAAAACATGCTAACAGTGTTGAAAAAGAAAGCGGGAAGGGGTGGGGGCGGGTGGTATTTTGTCAAAGCAAATAATTTTTATGATCTCCAAAGTTAAAACAATATTATAGTTGTGTTTGGAATGTCAAAATTAATCAAAAACAGTGAGGCCAAAATGTGAATTTCTTATATTTTTCATTTTTTTTTTAACGTTTGTTCAAGAATAACGGTACTTTTTGCCCCAAAAGGAACTTATATGGCCTCAGACGTTCTAATAAATATTTCAGTTGTATTTGGGACGTAGGAATTAGTCGATAACAATATAACATATGCAATATGTTGTAGATTCCTTATTTTTCAAATTTATTCATGTTTGTCAAAAAATAATGGTATTTTTTGCCCCGAAACGTACTTATATGCCTTCAGACGTTCAAATAAATATTTTAGTAGTGTTTAGGATGCCAAAATTAGTCGAAAACAACACAACGCACCCCACATTTACCAAATTTAGTTTTTTTCCGTATCTTTTTAACGCTTGTTCAAAAATGGCCGCGTTCTTGGATCCTATGGGACATTTTCGGGCGCTTCCTCTTCTAGAATCTCCAAACACTGTGTCACCAACAAACCTGCCAAGCGACGTGGTATAAAAACTATTTGCAGTATCTTCTTAGAATTTTGGATGTACCGCACCCACTACAGCTGACAGTGAGCAAGAGTAAACCCGTTTCAATTATTATGAGCAGAACACCAACTCCGTGCAACCTTGTGCCAGGGAGCGAAAATTGAATGTGTGGAGGCTTTCTAGGAAAAACAATATCTAGAGATGGACGAGCCAAATTAAAAGTACAGAACAGAGTAAGAAAGGGATCTCAGTTCTTTCATCAAGTGCAGAATCTAGTGTGGGACATGGGAGTTCCAATGAGGAATAAACAGACAATGTTTAAAACCTATCTCCTGCCAATTATAACATACAGCTTGGAGTGCTGTCCAATTAATATAGCCATCAGGTAATAATTGCAGTCTATCATGACGTTATATGGAGCTGCAGCAAGTGTGGAGATTAGAGGTTTGAATCACAGCGCTGACAGCAGCTATCCTGAGTGTAGATTTATCACCAGATTTTTTCCATCCAGGCAACTGAAGGAAGGTTCTATATTTCAAATTCTGGGGCACCTTCCCCATCCCTGGCCATAATAATTACACCAATATACACGGCTAGTTACACACAGAAACACATGTTATCAGACAAATTCAACACACCCTAGTACATGGGGCTGGTCTGTCTCTAGGTAGTAAACATGGAGGCTGATTGGTTCCTCAAAAAGTACCATGTGGGAGCAACCCCAAACTATGACATATGATTTAAAAAAATTGTTTTTTGTTTTGTTTCATTTGACATCATTCAGCTATGTACTTGGGTGTCTTTGTCTGATAACTTGTGATAAGACTTGACTATTATTGGGATGGCTGAGTGGGTACTTGTAATTCAGGATTCCAGCATTTTTCAATAGAAAACCACTAACAGGATGGTTGAGTGTTCAGCTCTCAGAACAGAATTAAATTTCATGGGAGCTGGGAATCGAATCCGGACCTCCGGGGCGACGGCCAAGAATGCTATCCGCTACATCACGAGATGATCACATTAAAATAATTACTCTAACAATTGATAGGGAGCTCGTTTTGTAAACACTCGTTAACATTATTAGCAAGAGAGAAACTAATGCTGGGATCTACTATTCTAAGTTACCCAAGTCATATTATCAGTGCTAGTTTATTTATTATCTCACCTTCCGCCACGAAATTCATTTCAGATGCACTGAGCCAACTGAATGAACTTCTGAATTAAAGTCACATTAATCCAATCATTCTAAATAACCTTGTGCTCTCGTTATCAGCACACTATTTTTAGGACAGTGTGATAACCTCAGACCTCGGACAACAAAATTTGTATCAAGCAGTTTTCTAAAATCTCTTTTCCCGCGCACTATTTTGAAATTCTAAAATAAATATGCTGGGACTGTTTGCAGGGGTAAAAGGCAATTCCATACATGCCGATGAAATAATACATTTCGCTTTTAGGTTATGTATTGACATTTTCAGGGGGATGACAGATCATAGGGAGCGCGTGGGTCGGGGTAAGGCCCTGTACTGGATGTTCAGCCAACCAATGAATAATTAATTTTAGCACTAAGGTTCCGTAGTTGGCACTCATGAACGTTCACATCAAACCGACTGGCGGAAGCGGGAATAGTCTGATTTGATTGATATTCCTCGTGGTGTTGTTGGTTGGTATGAATTGTTCAGTATTTTGATTATTTATTTGAATTGAATTGAGAGTCAATCATGCCACTGCAAGGGAGGAAAAATTGCCAAGCACCGGGATGTAAGAATTATAATGATAGTAAGAACAATACGGCAATTTTCATCTTCCTGGTGTTGACCATGTGAAAAACTAGTGGGCAATATGGACTACTCTCGAATAAAAATATATAGAGAATAAATGTGTGCATTTCATCTCTTGTTTGTTTTCTTACCCATTCTCCTTTGCATTGCAATAAAATTTGTGGTTTAGAGCTACGGGGAGGGGTGGGTGGCAGCGGGCATGCTAGGCCAAAAGTGAGGTTATGGCAATGCAGTGTGTGCATTTGGACAGTTTTCTTTATATTCATCGAATATCCCAACAATTCTGTAGAGTATGAGAGCATTTTTAATTAGCTTAGAGGTGAATTAAGCTCCAGAACGGCATAACTGTGTCCTTCGTGACAAATCTATTGCCAACATTGGTATATATCAAAATGTATTTATTTTCCTATCGGGACGTATATTTCAGCCCCTAGCGAAAGGCGCAGTTATGTTTGTGTTATTTTCATCAATAATCAATAACTCATCGCAGAACATGCTGTTCATTTACGTGTAATAAAGGCTACATTCATATGGCTTTTTACTTTTTATGTTGCCAGACATGCCAGTACAATCTATAGCCTCAGGCGGTGTTCTCTCTCGGAAATTCTATAACCAAAAGTGACGAATCTCTTATATTTAAATGATCCTTGGACATTTTCTTGTTCGTGTTACATTAATGGGCACAGTAGCAACACTTCACCCAATAGCTGTATTGACTTCAATACTTGCGTCTGTCGGGAGCGAAAATCCTTTTGGGAATAATACCTTCCTCGGTCATTGAAATTACATTAAATATTTATTATGACCAAAGATAATTATATTACAATGCTACATTCCTAATCTAACATGAAAGATCATTGTCGCTACACAATTCCTTGAGCGACAGCTTCCGTTCACATTCCAGTGTGCTCGTGAACTCAATCGAATGTAGGTGGCAGGTCGATCGTGACAAAATGGTGGACGCAATGGTGATCGACTTCATGATGTACGCTACCGTATTGAATGTTGTTGGCAATTCTAGGCGAGCTCGCGTTGAAAAGACAGACCATTTTAGATGCCAAACACATAATTATGTGTGGGAAAGTCCAAGAAATGGAAGATTTTATGAGACTTGAAGCTTTATGGTTACAAACTAGTACCGTAATTAGAAAGGGGTACCTCATCAGATTCAAAATGAAATTCGGTCACCAGTTGCCGAGAAAGAAATAATTTGTTCAGGAATATGTAATATGCTTATAGTCGGTACATTGCTTTACATACTTCAGTAAGTAGATACATTTAAATGTGTAAGATATAGCCTAATACCGTTGAATTCGATAAATCAAAGACTGTACAAGTTGACTATAGGCTAAAGATTTTTAATAAGCACATGATTGAAAACTTAGAAGACCTGAACTTCACAGATTTGAAGGAGCAATGGGGCAAGTTAACGAAAGACAACCACTTGTAGGCCTACGATAAAGCGACCCCTAAAAGTAATGTTTGACACATGGGAAGATCAGCTGTCAAATCGACTGTGCCAAGTCGCCTAGTTTGTAGTGAAGGGGAGAATGTAGGGTACTGAATATTGTAAGAAATGCATTAGTAATTTTTAATAATTAATTCTCCCTTGTAAAATGCCAGCCGCATACTATCATATACTTCGAAATCGGCTTTGCGACGCGAAGTAATCGACTCCCTTCCGTCTGAAAAGCTTTCTTTTTCTGAAATGAATGCATTGATATCGCAATTGTTGTAATCGAAGAGCACAGCGGAACTGAGCATTTATATGTCATCTTTTAGCCTCAATTATTATGAAAATAACTGAAAAAACGAGAGATGAGCACACCTATCAACACAAATCACATGTTATAGCATCTGTTTGTTTATTTTTCCATCACCCTTACACTAGTTCCAGATAACGGCAGCATCGTCGCTTGAGTTCGCGAATACCGTTCACGTTTCCCACAAAATTTACAAATACACACTGCAATAGGCGAATGGTAAACTTCCGTCTTACAGGCTCGTAAATGAAAAACATGCGCTGAAAATCTTGTTCATGTGTAACGCAGCTCATAGTCTAGTTTTTCCACTCTGGGTCCAACATAGCTTCTGTGGAGTAGAAATTTAGCCAAATCGCCTCACGCTTGATTGGAATCTATTCCAGTAGTTCCTGGTAGGCGCCTGTAGCTGGCAAGAACAGCTTTAAAAGAAGTTCTTCTATGAAGAATGGCTCACCAGTAAGCTCGTAAGACAGTCTGGATGGTGTATTTTTGGAAACACAGATAATCTTCTTGAGAAACGTCGATTTAACTGTCTCAATTTTCTTGAGGTTGGTTTTATTAAGGTTAACAAAACAACTCAATACCATAGGTCACAATGGGAATTATTTTAATGGGGAAAATATTCATGGCTGTATTAATGGACATCCTTCTAAGGAGTTTGATGCCATTCATCAATAGCTTTGGTCAGTGGCTCTCCTTCATGATATTATTACAGAAGATCTCCAAGCTCTGGATGATTTCTTCATAAAATGGCATTTACAACCCAATCCTCAGAAAAGTGAAATCACAACTTTCCATCTAGACAATAGACAGGCAAACGTCCACCTTTCTCAGAGGTAAACAATTACGATACAATAGAACCCCTAAATATCTGGGGATGACACTGGTTCGCTCTTTCGCCTACAGACCATTTACACAGAGCTGGTGCAAAATTGAAGAATCGCCACAATATCCTGCAACGCCTCGCTGGAACATCGTGGGGGAAAGATGCTAACACTCTGAGAACTGCTCTGGCGCTTGTTTATTCACCAGTGGAGTATTGCTCCGGAGTATGGCTCAACAGCTGTCATACTCAACGAGTGGATGTTCAATTTCATTGTAGTATGCGAATTATATCTGGAACACTACTTCCTACTCCAATCCAGTGGTTACCAGTGCTCAGTAATATCGCACCTCCTCATATCAGAAGACGGACAAATCTAGTTCATCTTTGGTCCAGAATACATAAGAATCGGTCACTTCCAATCCATGATGACGTTCAACAGTTGGGCCCTTCTAGACTGAAATCCCGCAAACCTGCATGAAAAACAGCCTCAGAACTAACAGCAATTTCAAAGCCAATACAAGGTGGCAGGCTGCGTGGACAAGAGCTCCTCCTCGAGGCATCGTGCAAGTTGGGAGCCCAGCTACAAAACTCGCTGGTTACAACTTGCCGAGACTTGCCTGAAGTAGACTCAATCGTATTAGATATGGCGTGGGAAGAAGTGCATCTGTGCTACATACTTGGGGTTGGAAAGATTTTTTTTTTTCGCCATACTGTGATGTCATTCCGAGCGTTTCCAGGGAGTCTGGAGAATTTAAATTGTGCTACTCCAGAAGCAGTAGATTGGTTAAATAGACTGGACGTTGACCTATGATATTTTCAACTTTAACAGTCTTATGTCTTGTTGTCATATTGTTCGGATGTTAGTGACACTGTATTCATGTTTTTGTTTTCGTTATTGTGTTAGTACGGTATCATACGATAAATAATAAATTATACAGTTCTTCACAGGCTGCTATTTTCCACCCTTTCTAAAAACCATATGGGCCGTTTTGTCCCTATTCAGCTGTAGGTTATTATTTTCTGCCCGAAGTATTAATATGTCCCAGTATTACTGCAGAGCTTTAAGATCAGAATACCCTGTCATGATATCGTCTGCGTAAGCGTAGAAGGAAACTATTTCTTCGTGGCCTTCAAGAACTGCTATGACGTCTGAGGTAGTCAAGATAAACAACAGCGGACTAACAGGATCTCCCTGCAAAACTCATTTTGCTTGAACAATGGGTGCTGATGACTGTAGGCTTTCTTTCATGATAATTATGTTATGCTGTAACATTTCAGATATGATCTCTGCTAGGTAGTGACCGTTCCCAAGTAGTCGACGAAGTTTTTCTGCTATAAGCTGACGGTCTAATAGGTCGAAAGCCTTTCGGTAGTCAATATAGATGGTATGGAATTTCCTTCCCTTATGTCTGAGAGTTTCATCCAGGATATTGCTGATTGCATGTAGGGTGGATCTGCCTTTCCTAAATCCAAATTGGTTATCGGGTATCATACTAATTGTTTCTTCTGATAATCTGTTGGCTACTATTTTGCTGAATACTTTGAATGTTGTATTTTCCAGCGCAATTCCCCTGTAGGAATTAGGCGAGTCCGGGGAACCTTTGCCCTTATATAGAACTTTCAACGTTGAAGTCCTCCAGTTGGACGGTATCGTGGATGTCTCCAAGCAATTATTGAACAGTGCCGTTCATATTTCTTCTAGATAGGGTAAAGCTTCTTTTAAATGCTCGTTGAATACTTCGTCTGGCCCGGCAGCTTTAGTGTTTTTCAAATTCGGGATTGTGTTTCGTACTTCTTCCACCGTGATTCTTGTGAAATCGCGTATTTGACTTGCGTTTCTTACTAATGGAACGTTTCCGTCGTTAAAGAGTTTCTTGAAGTAATTTTCCCATGTTTCCATCGCGATCGACTGAGCGAACTTTGGGGGTTTTTACTTTGAATAACTACTTGTATAGCTCCAGCGCCGAATCCTGTTCCATTCAACCGTTCCAAGCACATACTGTTCCAATCTAAATAACAGCTAGCTGTTCCTGAGATATATAGGGTGTTTTTCTATCTACCAAATTTTTTAAAAATTGACTTGCGCTTCTTACTAATGGAACGTTCCGTCGTTAAAGAGTTTCTTGAAGTTAACAACGAACAGCTGATTCGTAACCTCAAATGAAAACTCTAGTGAGAGCGGGACGCGATTATCATCTGCTAGTCACCCCTGGCTTGTTCACAATATTATAACCAATATGGAGGCGAGAGGACGATCTTGCTAGCTATTTAATTTATGTATAAATGCACCGTACTCCAGTTGATGACAATATGAAGTGCAATTCATTTATTGATGAAAAATTGCATGTGCGTTTATATTTAAATTGCAAAAAGACACTGCTCTTCAAAACTATGTGAAAATAAAAAGTGCAAATCAACACTCTTGCTGATCAACTGAAAGATTCTACTCCTTTGGATGCAAATCAAATGGCTGTCGTTTCCACTAGTTTTATTCATTCTACCAAATTTTAAAAAAATTGACTTGCGCTTCTTACTAATGGAACGTTCCGTCGTTAAAGAGTTTCTTGAAGTTAACAACGAACAGCTGATTCGTAACCTCAAATGAAAACTCTAGTGAGAGCGGGACGCGATTATCATCTGCTAGCACGGCCGACTGAATGCGCTCATACCGGCCTAGACAATGAGACCTTTTTCATGAAATCTTGTTAGTTACTCAACTGCTCACACAGCGCTGTTGACCAAGCATTGCACGACTAAGACTTATCTCTACTTAGTGTAAAACAAAGTCCCCGATTCTTGGATATCACGGGTAATCTCGAGAACCACTGGATGGATTTTGATGCGGCTTTCACCATTCTGTACAGGTAATATCGAGGAAGATTTCTGTAGAAAATAATTTATTTATGATCAAAGCGAGCCAAGCAGTAACGATTTTAGATTTCAGCGATTAGGTCGAAGAAAGAACTTGACGTCCGTGCGCTTTTTAAGCTTACGCTGGACAAACCGTTAAAAATATCAATATACTATGAGTGTAAGAATTGTTCAGCATGAAAAATTGTACAAAAAAGTCCCCGTGAGCATACCTCTATCTTCGATACATCGCCCACTATAAGTGTTTTTAGTTTGGACGGGAGGGGGATTTGGCTTGCACCTCGCCATTCTTAAATTACGTCTGACAGGAATTCCTTGCACATTCATAACTGTTCCCGGGCGAAGCCGGGGCGGGTTGCTAGTGACACTATTATATTATCATTATAATTCCCACAATATCAAAATGCAAATTATATCACAAAATAAAATAGCGTGCTAATAAATCTAAGAGAAATTAGACATACCTTGCACCTCGTTACAGTTGAATTCGATCAGAATCACTCGGTTTTCATTAAAGTTTATGCATTTTTCTGCTGAACGGTTTGGAAGTTCGGCAACAGGAAACTAGGACTGTTATTTACTTAAAATATTCATTTTTGTATTTTTGTACTATTTGTGTTCATGATTTCATTACATTGTCAGAATTACCGACAGTAGTGGCTACGCTGGCTAAAGCGCAGCGTTAGGCCATGGGGCCAAGCTCTCTGCTGACTCGGTAGACGCGTGTGTTCGAGCCCCACCGTCGGCCGTCCTTGAAATGATTTTTCGTGGTTTCCCATTTTTCAACACCAGGCAAATGCTGGGACGGTACCTTCTAACAGGCCACGGCCGCTTCCTTCCACATCCTTGCCCAGTTTCATTCATCTTCATCCATTCCATCTCTCATCCTGACGCGCAGGTCGCCCACGGGCGTCGACTAGAAAGACCTGCACTCGGCCTCTCAGGAGGCCACACGAAAACAAGAAGTTCCGATAAGAACTATACAGCCTACTTTTCATGCCAATGATTATTCTACAGAATATGAACCTATCTAGAATAATGAAGAAATTAAGTTATTAATATCGAAATATCTAATTAGTTCAAACTATACCTGGTATAATGTAGCCTAATAGAGCACTAAAGTTGGCAGCCCTGGTGACTGAATATATTCTTAGTTCCATCTCTTAAGGCACAGGATACAAAATTTGTTTGAAGTCCAATGGACGTTACATGCAGTTAGACACTGGATCTATCAGCACGCGTAAAAGCATGTTGCCAACAATGTCATGCGTGTGCTGGTCAGAAATAATCTGAAATATTATGATATCTTGTTGTGCCAATTTTGGATGAAATCCATTTGTTAGTATAGAAGTTACATGTATTTTAAAATTGGACATATCAGCAGGCATGGAATCATGTTGGCAGCACTGCCTTGTATTAATTACTCCAAATTAATCTAGAATATCAGGTGCTATACGTGTGCAAAGTATAGATCTGTTCGCTTGCATACTTTCTGATATATTGATATTAGGGTAAAAAATATAGACAGCATTTATTAACAGTTGGCAGCCCTGATTGCTCCTAACAATACCTATAGTCATACCTGTTATGGTACACATAGCGCATACGAAATTTGGTTGAAATCCAACTGATAGTATAGAAGTTACATGTATTTAAAAATTGGTACTATCAGCAGGCTTCTAATCATGTTGGTAGAACTGACGTATATAAGTTACTCCAAATTAATCTAAAATGTCAGAATATTCGTGTGCATAGTTTAAAGCTATTGGCTTGCATACTTTCGGATATATTGGTATTTGGATAAAAAAAAATAGAGAGTGCAATTATTAACAGTTGGCAGCCCTGGTGGCACTTAAGAATACGCTCAGTCATATCTGTTTATGTACAGATGTTACATACAAAATTTGGTTGAAATCCAATTGATAGTGCAGAAGTTATATGCATTTAAACATTGGACCTATCAGAAGGCTTAAAATTATTTTGGCAACACTGTCATGGTTGGCCTCCTGGAAATTAAACTGAAATAGCCTTATCTACATGTGTGCCAATTTTGGAATAGCTCCCATGCATACCTTGCGAGATATCCAACATGGAGCTCAAATTTCTAGTGCGTTTTTTCAGCAGTTGGTAGCACTGACATCATTTTCAAATATGGACGTGAAATATTCCGGTGCACATCTTTACTCATACTAAATTTGGTTTTGATTGCTGCAGCCGTTTAGGAGTTGATAGGGGGGGGGGACACACACACAGCCAGACAGACAGACAGAAGGACAGACAGGCAGACAGACAGACAGACACACATTTTCCCGGATCGATCTCATAAGTCTACTTTTTCCTCATTTTTGCAAAATGTGAAAAGTAGGCTAAAAATGTCAGAATTAATGCTTTAATTAGTAGGGTATACTATTCAGTGTACCTATTATAAATAAAAACCGTGAGGTTTCTCACCACCCCATATTACGAAACCCGGTTGCCTAATACGAGGAAAGTGCACTTTTAAAGTTAACAATAATATCAGAGGGTATTACAACACCAAACGTGCCCATATTTGTAATATACATAGTATATCGCCTGAGGTTTACATTGGTGAGAAAACCAAAATTATTCCGTTCCTTCTTATGTCTAATGTGAGCCCTATAAAAAAAACTCCCCATATTTGGCGACTTTCCTCTACCCATTTTTAGAAGATACCTTATGCACTGGACAGCTGAATCTGTGATTAATTGTATAGATAGCTTCGTAAGTCTCAGAACTCAGGAAGTCCTTTCTAGCAGCGTTACTAGCAGCTTTCAAAGTTTCAAGGTAAGAAAGAAAATATTCCTCTAGCCAGTTTAGGCGACTGACATTTAATGAGAAAAAAATGCCCTTTATCTGGATTTCTAGACTGAATATGATGATATGTGATGCTTACGTCATGCATAGCGAACCATTTATTAACGTTTTTCAAAAAAATGGTTGCTTCTGCGTCCATGAATGTGTACGCTTCCGGGTGCATGCCTATATTTTCTTTTAGTGTACTAATGGCACCAATAACTTCTGACGAGAACACTTCCTTGGCACGCCGAACATTCATTTTTTCAAATTTAGTGGGTTCGATGTGTTTTTTAGTGAGGTGTCTGACAGTAGCGGCTATTCAGGTGAAGAGAGTGAAGAGCCTCTTCACATGCCATCTCTTAAATAAAATAAACATTATTTTTTCTTATTTAAATAAAAATGTTGTCATTGTCTTGGGCTACTTTTTCACTTAGTGTACTGTTATTTCTACACTCCGTCGCTAGATGGTGCGCAAGCAAGGTGCATGACGTCCTTGTAGCAGTTGTACTCCCTGTCGCTAGATTGTACTGCCGTAACTTGGAAGGAAGCAAGAGACGAAGTGTCTTGTTTATGTCAGCTACATCGTCTCGTTGCCATGGTAACCTGACGTCAGTTGTGACGTCATTACCTGCCGTTAGACAGACGAGTGAAGATGTTCCTGTGTCGGCAAGGCAATATCGTCTAGTTCAGTTGATGAAAGTTTACATTGCAGCAGGCTTCTTTTTCTTTTATATTGAGGCTTTTATTTACTTTCCCAATGCATAGTATGTATTTATAACGTTATCTACCCTGTTGTTGATGAAGGTTGATGGCTTTTAGTGTATAATGTTTGCAGTGAAAGACACGTTACTAATTTTATTAGAAATTCCCTTCAGTAGGTGGAAAGATGAAGACAAAAAGGGATTTATTAATTAATTTATTAATTTGTGGGTGGCCAAATAAATTAATAGAACTGTGCAGTAAAGAAATAAAACCGGAAAGTCCTATAGCCTTCATCTCAAGGGAACTTGGTTCGAACAGTTCACATAGTTGTGCAGTAGTTATAGAACTGTTCTGTTGGCCTTGCTTACTATACAGTAACAGTAACAAATTTCCAAAACATTACGCGCGGGTTGGACAAACACAAAGACAGTGAGCAACATTTAAAGAACCAGTTACCACTTAGAACACGCACACAAGCACGATATCTGGCACTTTACGGGAAAATGCAAGACTAAGTGCACTTAAATGTAATGTGAATGTGACTTTAAATAGGCAGATCCTGGGACTTGTGATTAGAGTTGTTCTATACTTAAGTTTACAGGAACTCTCTTCTAGAGAGGAGGGCCGATAACCTAGATGTTAGGCCTCTTAAAGCAACAATTATCATCATCATCATCGTCTTCTAGAGGACATGACAAGACCTCTTTAAACCGTGTGCGCTTTAAGGAATTATTGAAGATACTGACATCTAAAAAGTCCTTAGAACCTCAAAATTATTAAAATAAAATTCAAAGGGTGTTCTCTGGAAATAACTGATGCAACATCAGAGTACATCAGAGATCATGTTAAGGACCGACTTAATAATGTTAGAGCCTCCGTGGCTTAGGCGGCAGCACGCCGGCCTCTCACCGCTGGGTCCGTGGTTCAAATCCCGGTCACTCCATGTGAGATCTGTGCTGGACAAAACGGAGGCAGACAGGTTTTTCTCCGGGTACTCCGGTTTTCCCTGTCAAAAATTTAATTCCAGCAACACTCTCCACTATCATTTCATTTCATCTGTCATTCATTTCATCATTGCCCCAGAGAAGTGCGTCAGGCCTCGGCAGCCGGCACAGTTCATATCCTCGCTGCTAGATGGGGGGGGCTTCATTCAATCCATTCCTGACCCAATCGGAGAGTAGAAGCAGGCTGTGAATTGTCATTTTTTTCTTAATAATGTTCCGCTTTTTTCTATGCTAACGCATGGCCGTGATAAATTACAATTCTTAAATAAGTCTTATTAGATTCCGACAAATTTGAGCTGTATAACAAACAATAGGCCTACCCCACATTTAAGAAATGAACTGTCACTATTTTATGCTCATGAATCCTACAACGTAAAAATAGTCGGGAGAAATACATCAAGAACTCCGTGAATAGAAGAGACTTACAAACTTTTGCTTAAGGACACGACGTACTCTTGCATGATGAAAATATCGATTTTTTGATTTTGGCGCCATAAAATTCTTCATTCTTTTCTGAATCCAAATATATATAGTTTGTGTTTTTTTATGTCTACAAATACCTTAAATTCGTTTTTTTAAATTAGCGTCCCATGCTCTGAATAATTCACTTTTAACTTTGCCAGCTGTTTTCCGTTAATACTCATTTTCCATGTTTAGGTACCAATAACAAGGAAACCATTTAAGATAGAGGGCTAATTTTTTTACATTAACTTGCCTAATGGAGTACTTGAATATTAACCTATTTGCACTTCCAAAACATAGTAGGCATGGATTGGGAAGAGAAAAATTAATACATATTTTTGAATAAATTTAAAAAGAAAGAGTTCGGATTCTTTTTTCTTGCATTCTGTCCCAATAATAATGAAACAAAGTGGTTACCGGTACTCATCTGCCATAATCCATTCCAAGTGTGTGAACAGAATTTGAGAATATTTGATTGAAAAACAACTGAGAAATGTGTACCTGAAGCAAATTATACAACATTTTTTTGAAAATGTATCTGTCCAAATTTGTATTCATTTCACACATCCTATAAAAGCAAAGTAGCACTACATGGTCATAAACAGCTCAGAATATACCACTTCTTATATGTGACAAGAATCATAGCTGTACCTTTAGCATAAATCCAGAAAATACTTAGTAAAGTGATGCCACAAAAATAGACTTTTTCATCGTGTAAGAGTACGTGGCGACCTTAATTGGGTACTGGCAATACCTTCTACAAGTGCATCAGTACAACGCAGTTTCTCTTGTTTGAGAAGATTCAATACTTTTGCATGTAACACAATATCTGACTCCAGAATTACATCATTGGCTATCTCCATAAATCGTGAATTGTAGTTGAAATTGATTGAAGACCTTCTATGAGGACATCATAGATAAGATTGCCAACCTTGGAGAACGGAGGATTCATTTAAGCTATACAAATAAGCGAGTTTGACTTTTTAGTGCGATAACTTATGTTTGGTTTGGTTTTAAGTACTAGGCTTTTAGTAGATATTTTAGCATTAAAATAGGAAAAGGATGTCAATATTCACAAACGCAAACATCATGCACTGATGAAATTAGGAGTTTGGCCCTTCACCTGATATTTGATCTACGAGCCGCCACTGGTGTCTGAACGGTTTGACGATCTCACCCTTTAGCATTGTGTATAGTAATGACAAGTATTTCCCTGAAATTATTCCAGTACCATCAGTCATCTCTCGTTACAGAAACTGCGTTCGAATGTTTGTTTTTTTTTTTTTTTTAGAATGTGACAATGATCAAAACTAGGGAATACATTCCTAGACTCGTCGTATGGGTGATTGACCATTGGTTGCAAATTCCCTCCCCCTAAATGCCTCATCATTGTAGTGTTAGTTTTGTGATTATCAGAGACAGTTATTATAATTATGAAACCGCATTGTTCAACCTCGAGAATAACGTCCAGCAGGAGTTAATGTAAGTCCCGCCCTGACAGCTGCTTCGTGAAAAAGAAGGCACACGGTATCTGATAATTTGTCGAAAGATCTCTTAGCACAAAACACAACACACGATTAGCTGCTACTTGTTCCCGGCTGTAATTTTGATCCTCTCTTTCCTTTTAATGAGACGGTGAAGAAGGTGCAAGGTATGTCTAATTTCTCTTAGATTTATTAGCACGCTATTTTATTTTGTGATATAATTTTAATTTTGATAATGCGGAAATTATAATGATAATAATTATATAGTGTCACTAGCAACCCGCCCCGGCTTCGCCCGGGAACAGTTATGAATGTGCAAGGAATTCCTATCAGACGTAATTTAAGAATGGCGAGGTGCAAGCCAAATGCACCTCCCGTCCAAACTAAAAACACTTATAGTGGGCGATGTATCGAAGATAGAGATATGCTCTCGCGGACTTTTTTGTAGAATTTCTCACGCTGAACAATTCTTACACTCATAATATAGTGATATTTTTAACGGTTCGCCCAGCGTAAGCTTAAAAAGCGCACGGACGCCAGGCTATTTTTTCGACCTTTTCACTGAAATGGTTACTGCTTGGCTCCCTTTGGTCATAAATAAATTATTTTCTACACAAATCTTCCTCGAGATCACCTTTACAGAATGGTGAAAGCAGCATCAAAATCCATCCAGTGGTTCTTGAGATTACACATTTAATATACGTACTGTACAGCTTATTCCTTATCGCGTCTATAATGGGATGAGAGTGCGCTCTACCGGCAACGAGTAGAAACTTTTCAATTACATGTTATACATGGGTTCTGACTGGGAATGTCAAGGCCGGTATAGAGCGCAGCTCGTATTCAGTCGGCCGTGCTGCTAGTCACCCCTGGCTTGTTCACAATATTATAACCAATATGGAGGTGAGAGGACGATCTTGCTAGCTATTTAATTTATGTATAAATGCACCGTACTCCAGTTGATGACAATATGAAGTGCAATTCATTTATTGATGAAAAATTGTATGTGCGTTTATATTTAAATTGCAAAAAGACACTGCTTTTCAAAACTATGTGAAAATAAAAAGTGCAAATCAACTCTCTTGCTGATCAACTGAAAGATTCTACTCCTTTGGATGCAAATCAAATGGCTGTCGTTTCCACTAGTTTTATTCATCAGTTCGAAATACATTCAGTATAATAACCTTTTGTACACTATAAAACTACATTATTGACCATAGCGTATTGTTGTTGCTGTCTGAATATATTTACCTATTTCATGACATGTAATTTGTAAGTTAGGCTCTAGGCATATCATTTAAGTGGCCGTTGTAATGTCAATCCTTACTGTATTGTTTTACCACTTATGAGGGTAGAACTAGGGGATGTGTGTGTAGGGTGGCGTGCCTTCAGGGACTGCGCGATCAAGTCGAGCCTGATCGGGTAATCTAAAGAGGTGGTTTAAGCTCCGCAAGGAATAGGGAGTCGGAGTGTCACGGGGAGATGGACGCAGCTCTAAGAATTAAAATAAAGGGGTGTTTCCTAAGCAGAGGTAACGTTTAATGAATACTAAAGAAGGCGCGCGCGACGGGCAAAGTTGGCGAATTGCTTATAGTGCAGTATAGCTGAGTGTACACACTACTGTGAGTGAAGGGCAATGTCACTGTCGATAAACAAGTTAGTATCGCTTACGCAACGATTCACAAATATACAGGCAAATGGTAAAGTGGAGCGGGTATCAGGTCATGAACAATGAGATAAAATAATTAGTTATAATAAATGTGTTTGTTTAATGTAAGGGCTTTGTAATAAATGTACTGGCTTCACTAAATGTAGGGATAGCTCAGAAGTGTGGATGCAGTGATTACAATTCAAATTAGGTGAGACAATGGGTAAGGAATCACTTGTGTAGGACACCTGAGTTTCACACTCACCTCGGTATTCTGACGTCGGTCGATCGTCGGGCAGCACCACGGTGTAACAGATAATCTCCCTCTGAGGGGTGGGTCTATTTATATGCGCCGGTGTGCTGACTGTTGCTAGTTGACACATACTTGTTCTACTTGCTACCTTGTTCATGTCTGTGGCTAATGTCGTAATGCTTAAGCAAGAGTTGGTACATGCCTGCAACCAACTTATTATAAAATGTTGTAGCTGGTGTAGAGTGAATTGTTGTACTGTAGCTGTTGCTTGATTTACAGCTTGGGGTGTGAGATTGGGGGGCGAAGTGGGTGTAATTGGGGTGGCTGATATAGGGGGTGGTTTGTAGATGTAGCTATGGATCGTCGTCGGCTTCAACTCGTTTCCGAGTATACATCTTCTCCCAAAACAGTCTAAAATAATCTAAGGTTGAGGTCTGTGGGCATGTATGCGGTGACTGAACAGCCCAATGCGTGCATGAAACAAACGTCCACATAGCTCACACAGAACTGTTGGTGGAGGGCGTGGCTGTGCTGCACGGAGCTTTCGTGCTTGTCGCTTGGCCTTAACAATTCTACGACGTTCTTCTTCAAACATTTTGACAGCAGCCGGGATGGTCTGGCGCCAAGTTGAACGGTCTTTAACAAGCTGGTCCCAGGTTTGTGGATTGAGTCCTGTCAACTTCGTAGCTATGGATAGTTATAAGATGTACCTGGGAGTGCCCTATGGGCTCTCCAGGTATAACAGTATTTACGCACAAATATTATGGTCTAACTCAGAGGTGGGCACAATTCGGCTCATTGAGCAGCGCTCTCGCTCCGGCTGGAGAAAGAGCCGAGTATGCGCTCTCACGGAAGTTAATCTTGTAGCTACTTGCACAGCTTTGTTACAAGCGGCGTATCACACCAGCTTTATACTTGTGCCATGTTTGTTGTGCATTAGACAACGAGCTAGAGAAAGGTATATAGAGTGGAAATGGCGCCGCCATATTTGAAGAAGGTAGAACTGGCAGCCGCCATGATATACCCTGTCAAGAGGGTGGGAGGCAGGTAGGGAGAGGCGTGACTAACGAGGCGTAAGATTAGGCCTACGTAAGGCCTGACAATTTAATTTGTACATTGAACGAAAACTAACACAATCATCTTACAAGACAATAAGCTACGTTGCTTATGCACAGTACATTGCATGATTCCATTCTTCTTTAAAAAGAAAACGTTTTGTGTACAACTGACGCACCTGTTGACCTCTCACCTTGAGCTGTATTTCTGCAGAAGTGTGAAGCCTGCATTTATAATACTGTTTCACAATTCGCTCGATGAGTGAAGCATAGTGAGGCTTTTCCCCAGATTCAGTAGCTGTAAATAGATGGTCAGATTTCTGAAACAGATAACCCGGCAGCATATAGGCATCTATCGGCAACTTCAGCATGAGATTATTCGTGTTCTTTCGCAACATACACTCATTCTTCCTGATGACACTCTCAGCTGTTTTACATATTTTCACTACATCATTTGATGGATTCAAAGGACATTCTTTCACGTCTTTCTCTTCAATCACTCCTTCTTTCCGAATATCTTGACCTGATAAAAGCACTCCTAGGCATTCAAAACACATTTTTTTAGACACTTGGCGAACGACACTTCCTGCTATGTAATGAACAACATTTCCTACATACAAGCTCGGTGAATTATAATGTGCACAGTAACCATGATCTGTCTGTCAGCATAGTATCGACCTTCCCATTGACACCAAGAATATTTGCTCTTGCAGTTATCACAAGTAGGTCACACTCAATAGGCTTACAGTTGGAATGCATGGATGGACGTACCCTCGCAATTAAACACTTCCTATTAGCTGAATTAAATTGTACTGCATTTGGATTATTTCTATTCCCACTTCTGGAGCGAATAGAAGAAAAAATAGCTCTTAAGTGATCCTGACTCAATCTGCGTGTTAATAAGTATCTCAATACAGAACTTTGTCCCCACACGCATGTTTCTGCTAGTGGAATCACACTTAAGAAATCAATAATCAAACCGTATATTGGCATCTTTCTGCTGGAATCGCAAATAAGCTTTCCATCTGAAATATCTGAGATGAAAGAAAGAAAGAAAGAAAGAAAGAAAGAAAGAAAGAAAAAAAAAAGATTAGTAAAGCCTGTTACGTTTCCCATAATTAATTCAAAACAATGAACTAGAGAAAGTATACCTCGTTGGCTCACGAAGATTGATATTTGAACAGTATATTTTATTTTATAGCTTGCCACGGTGGGTGAGTGGTTATCGTGTCGGATTACTAACCCCCCAAGCTTGCAGGTTCGCTCCTGGCCGTGGTAAGTGATTTTTGAAATGCGGCAAAAATCACGATACGCATGTCATACGATGTTGGCATGTTAAAGAACCCATTTGAATTCAGTAGGCCGTGCTCATAATGGCAAAATTAATCTCAGGATTATCTGGCAACACAAAGTTCCTCATTTCTCTACTAGAAAGCGCTATAATGTCAAGGAGCTTAGTTATCTAACCTCCTTGACTTTCATAGTGCTTCAAGGAACAACAAAATTCGACATGCAAGCTACCCTCTGGGTGTCAAATAACAAAGCTTGCACCCGGCACCCGAGGCCATACGATATTATTATTATTACCGTAATTATCATTATGGCTCACAACTATCTTTGCTTAAATTTTAAGACAGCCTAATATATTTACCTACTGATATCAAGGTCTTCTGCAACAATGCTACCGTATCTGAATGCGAGTGTTCTGTAGTTTCCTAGAAACTACGCTTCTTCTGCGAAGATCTACAGGCCTGCTTCTTCTGCAGATGTGCAAGAAAATTGAAAATTGTAGGTACTGCATTAGCTAGTAGACGTCGCCTTTCATTTGCTACATACATATATTTATCATCAAAGTGTAGAGAACAAATTAAGCTGTAAAGCAAGCAAGCTTGTAGTTTAACGTGACCGTTAATCTCGAGATCATGAGCCACGGGACCTCCTTTTTACGTGGAATCCGAACCACAGGACATGGCATTTCACTTCGAAAATCTCACACGCATTGACCGGGAATCGAACCCGGACCGCCTTGGTGAGAGGCATACAGCTAGACCGCTGAGCCACCACGCCCCCAAAATTAAGCTGTATCTCGTGGGGTGCCATTTATTGCTTTTCATGTTGACAACCCATTGTTTTGTTTGTTCCTGGTCTGCAAAGGTAATCTGAAATGTAAATATCACACAAACTTAAACTGCTGCATCACGTTTTCGTATAGAGTCTACCCCATTAGTTTATGAATTTGGATGACATTTCTTACCTGAAATACGACACTCCTGTTGTCTTATAACTTCTATTCGTACAATTGAATGACGAACTCACTGATGGCATGGTCAATGTATTTTTAAATAAATTTCATTCAACACGTGTTCCCGCTCAACGCGAACAATCACAACAAGCTCTTGTCAGACGACGTTCTGAATCATGGCCGCCTTAACTCAGGTTGCCTCCGCCCAGAGCGCTGCTACGCGGCTCCTTGCCTCTCTATATACCTTTCTCTAGCTCGTTGGCATTAGATGATTAGATTATGGAGCTACACATACGCTTAATTATATTCCTTTTATTAGGTTCTGTGTAGGAAATATAAATAATACTTTGACAGCTGATAAGTACACACTCCTTTGCCCACTACCGATAGTCCTGAAACAACTTGTTTAGAACACAAGGAACGAAAATTTGCTCTAGGAGTACAGAAATAAATACATGAATACATATCATTTACCATAAACAAAACGTAGGCATATGTGTTCTTATATATCTGAACTGTCATTCTGCAGATGATAAGGAGGTGTGCGTATCCTTTCGCTGAAGTAGACGTGTTACATTTGGAGCGATCGATCTTGTACTTGCAATTCGAAGAACGGCAGTGAGATCGGCTCTTCGTGGAGATTAATTTATCTTCATTAGAGAGAACTGTTTCTCACATACAGTAGATAGCCTATGTTGAGCCAAACATTGATATAAGTTTGGCAGCCATTTTGTGCATGTTTGGGAAATCTGTTCATAAAAATGTGCTAAGCTTGTTCGTGATTCATATTTAGCGAACAGCCGTACATATAATATACTCAGCCCGGTACAATGCTGTACCTATGCTTGCGCCTTGACTGAGCATATTGCCATCTAGTCGTTCCAGCACAAACTATTAGCGAGCAGTCAGCTGGTTCCGGCTCCTTGGCTCTGCTCGCGCTCATGCAGTTGGCTCGAGGAGCTGCGCTCTCTCATTGCCCACCTATGGTCTAACCAACGAGCTAGAGAAAGGTATATAGAGTGGAAATGGCGCCGCCATGTTGGAAGCAGGTTGAACTGGCAGCCGCCATGATATACACTGTCAAGAGGGTGGGAGGCAGGGAGGGAGAGGCGTGACTAACAAGGCGTAATATAAGATTAGGCCTACGCAAGACCTGACAATTTAATTTGTAGATTGAACGAAAACTAACACAATCATCTTACAAGACAATTGGCAACTCCAGCTATCTGATATGACATCTAGCGGTAAAAATGAGAAACTTACCAAGTAGGGTACATTTGTCACGTGGTGACTGTTTGTATATGGTTTCTTGTATTGGTAAGCAGATCGTGGTAAATTCTTCGTGTTTATACATAAGTAATAAGTTTTACTCGTTGATAAGAGTGCAAAATGAGTAAAAGCAAAGTATATTGCTCAGTTTACGGCTGTAAGTCGATGAATAAGAGGGCTGCGGATATACGTTTTCATCACTTTCCAGAAGATACAAATAGCAATAGCCGAAAGGTGACGATACCAAATAAATACGGGCAACAAGAGCAGGTTGGACCACTCACCACTACACTCACTGACGACAGGACGGGTTGTTCACTTACGCAGAGCCAAGCCGCACCTAGACAGCCAAGCACAGTCTCGCCGAGCCAAGCCGTACCAAGACAGCCGAGCCTAGGCCCTTATACTTACATGATCCTTGCCTAGGCCTACACCAGCCAAGGACAGCCAAGCTTCATCAGTCAGGTATCCTTCCCCGCTCCCTAGTTCATTTCCAATAACCCTACCAACCGTCATCACCTCGCTCTGCGATATTAGAGCCATTCCACTACGAGTCATATAGGCCTAATTTGACTTCGCAGGGTAAAAACTTACCATGCAAATCAAGCAATTCCTGTCTCCCCCGAGTTTTAATACAAGTTAAACTCATCCCTTTGCCCTACCAAGCAGCAAATAATTTATAGAGTTTATGGTACAGTGAGCAAACTCAAATATAGCTTTTAAACGTAACAGCGCCATGACTGGAACTGCACAAAAACAAATACCAGCAGACAACCAATGCTTGATAATATGCAATTGACACATAAAATTCAGTGGAACACACAACTTAGATGACGTGTATCGCACAGTTATACATATATACAATTGAAAATAACACTGTCATTATTGTAGAGACCACATTTACTGATTATAACCGAAAAATAAAAAGTGTTCCATATCAAACGCGTGTTATTGAGTATTTTTACCCTACTTATCCAGACGACCGCAGCGCCCCAAGTGTTAGTTTGAGTTGCCAATACGCTACGTAGCTTATGCACAGTACATTGCATGATTTCATTGTCCTTTAAAAAGAATAAGTTTTGTGTACAACTGACGGACCTGTTGACCTCTCTCACGTTGAGCTGTTTTCTGCAGAAGTGGTGAAGCCTGCATTTATAATACTGTTTCACAATTCGCTCGATGAGTGAAGCATAGTGAGACTTTTCCCCGGGTTCAGTAGCTGTAAATAGATGGTTAGATTTCTGAAACAGATAACCAAGCATAGCATAGACATCAGTCTGCAACTTCAGCATGAGATTCTTCGTGTTCTTTCGCAACATACTGTCATTATTCCTGATGACAATCTCAGCTGTTTTACATAATTTCACTAAATCATTTGATGGATACAAAAGGCCATCTTTAATCAGTCCTTCTTTCTGAACATCTTGAGGGGCGTGGTGGCTCAGCGGTCTAGCTGTATGCCTCTCACCAAGGCGGTCCGGGTTCGGTTCCCGGTCAATGCATGTGAGATTTTCGAAGTGAAATGCCATGTCCTGTGGTTCGGATTCCACGTAAAAAGGAGGTCCCGTGGCTCATGATCTCTCGATTAACGGTCACGTTAAACTACAAGCTTCCTTTTTTTTAACATTTTGACCCGATAAAAGCACTTCTAGGCATTCAATACAAGTTAATTTTTTAGACACTTGGCGAACGACACTTCCTGCTCTGTAGGCTTACTGAACAAAATGTTCTACATATATATCGTTCATGTGCATACCCCGCCCAGGGGCTCACAACTTATGGGACGTGGATTGGCGACCACGGGACCTCAGCTGAGATTGGCATTGCTTGCAAATCCACCCGTCAACCTTCCTTAGTCACCTCTTGTTCTCTTCAGGCACTAACGGTATCCGAGACCTGGAGAGTCTTTCAAATTCATGTCTTATTTGGCCCTTGTTTCATCTTTCCTGATACCCTCATTTTTCGACGGATTAGACCTGTTCTTTTCATTGTATCTCCTGCCTTGTGCACAAGACCCTAATGGAGGCACAGCGTGAGCAGCCTCTTGAGAATTAGGCATCGTTACCAACGAGCTAGAGAAAGGTATATAGAGTGGAAATGTTAGTTCCTGCTTCTGCAAAGGGAATCTGAAATGTAAATATCACACAAACTTAAACTGCTGCATCATGCTTTCGTAAAGAGTCTACCGCATTAATTTATGAATTTAGATGACATTTCTTACATGAAATATGACACTCCTGTTGTCTTATTACTTCTATTCGTACAATTGAATGACGAACACACTGACGGCATGGTCTATGTAATTTTAAATAAATTTCATTCAACGCATGTTCCTGCACTGCCCGAATAATCGCAACAAGCTCTTGTCAGACGACGTTTTGAATCATGGCCGCCTTAACTCAGGTTGCCACCGCCCAGAGCGCTGCTACGCGGCTCCTTGCCTCTCTATATACCTTTCTCTAGCTCGTTGGGTCTAACTAATGAAGCAAGGTACCTACATACAGTGAGTTTCTCTCATAACTCGTTCAGCCAGCGCATCGAGCTTATCTGCCTCGCGTTGACTGGTCACTTCCTGTTACACAGCGCGCACTTCCCAGTTCTGGTCCGTGCTTATAACGTGTATTAAGTTAGTGTTGATCTGTCGCTCCAACTGCTCTCGAGTTGTGAAGAGTTACTTGGGGTATAATTCTCATAATGCCTCCACGTATGTACACGGTAGAGGAAAGGGTACTTATCTACGATAATTATGTGAAAACAGAGTCTTGCAGGGAAGTCGTTAGACGTTTCATAACACATTTTCCAGGTGTACGCTCTCCACATAGAAATACCGTGCGGAATCTCGTAAACAAATTGAGAGGAACTGGTTCTTTACTCGATACGAAGCGAAGTGTTAAAAAACGTGTACTTAATAAGGAAAACGTAATTGAAATCTCAGAAAGATTAGAACATACGCCTACAAAATCCCTAAGACGACTTGGATAAGAAGCCGGGGTTTCGAAGACCTCAGCATGGCGGGCTACGAAAATGTTGAAACTGAAGCCATACAAGATTACTGTAGTACACGAACTGCATCCACGTGATCATGATAAGCGGGTACGATTTTGTAATTGGATGTTACGAAACGTTCATGATGAAACAATTTATCCGCACTTAATATTTTTCTCGGACGAAGCTTGGTTCCATTTACACGGTTATGTTTCGACGCAGAATAACAGATACTGGAGTACAGAAAACCCCCATCGCATACACGAAATTCCTCTCCATGACGAACGAGTCGGAGTATGGTGCGCAGTGAATGGATATAGAATTATAGGACCTATATTTTTTCAGGGCACAATTAATGCACAAAGATACGGGGATGCTAAAAACCATTTTTTGACGAACTGACTGTCGAAGTGGATATTTTCAGCAAGACTCTGCCACCGCATTTAACCTAATTGAGGAAATTTTTGAAGACCTTGTTATTAGTACGGACTTATGGCCGTCACGGTCCCCAGATTTAACAGTTTGTGACTTTTACTTATGGGGGAACTTAAAGAATAAAGTGTATGCAAGAAACCCTCACACGTTGGACGAACTGAAAGAACATATCCGGAGAGAAATAGCCTCAATTACCGAAGACGAACTTATGCGTGTGAATCGGAGTTTCCTAAGACGATGCCGGAAATGTGTGGATGTAGGAGGGGAACATTTCCAACATCTCCTGTCATAGGTACGACCTTAGTTTATTAATTCTTCCTTTCTTCATTTTAATTGTTATCTCATGTCATGCACGGATAAAGTGAGCCAAGTGCTGTTCTGTTCTTATTGCTATGCATGCCGAGCGGGGAGTGCTGAGTCAACGGGAGATAAGCTCGGTGCGCTGGCCGGACGAGTCATGAGAGGAACTCGCTGTATATTACCTAGATTAATAGAGTATTCAGTCCATTGACCGGTCTGTTGTCACAAAATAATACCAAGCAGTAGTCTACCTATATGGTTGGTTGCTGCTCTTTTCTTTAATATTGATAAGTAGTTTCTCAGTCCGGTAACTTCTTGGATTTGCTTGAGATAGATTAGATAGCCTACTGTGTTGGAATGCAGCCAAAATAAATCAGAAACCTCTATGGGCATCAAATTGGCAGGTGAAATGCTAAAGGAAGTAGGAGACTTCTGTTACTTAGGAAGCAAAATAACCAGTGATGGAAGAAGCAGAGGATATAAAAAGAAGGTTGGCTCAGGCAAGGAAAGCATTTCTACAAAAAAGGAATCTGTTGACATCGAATATAGATTTAGGTATTAGTAAGTAATTTTTTAAATCCTTTGTCTGGAGCATGGCACTCCTTGGAAGTGAAATTTGGACTATTGGTGCAGCAGAAAAGAGGAGAATTGAAATGTGGTGTTACAGGAGAATGATGAAGATCAGATGGGTAGATAGGGTTACAAACGAAGAGGTATTAAGACGAATGGGAGAGGAAAGATGTTTCTGGCGACTGCTACTGAAGAGAGAGATAGGTTGGTAGGACACATACTAAGACACCCAGGAATAGCAAGCTTAGTTATGGAAGGAAGGGTCGAGGACAAGAACTGTAGGGGTAGACCAAGGTTAGAATATGTTAAACAGATTGTCTCGGATGAAGGGTGTGGTAGCTATGTAGAGATGAAACGATTAGCTAAGGACAGGGAGGCATGGAAAGTTGCATCAAACCAGTCAAAAGACTGAAGAATCAAACAACATAACAACTCGGAACTGTGTTTATAGGAATATAGTACCTTATTAACCTGCAGACTGAGTTTTCTTTTCAACATGCCCAGGTGCATAACATAAGACCTACTGCAGGCTATGTCGAACCTAAATGCACTATAATGCTCATGTCAAAGGTCGTCCTAAAGTTTAACTGTAGAGACTTGATTTGCATCCAAGAGGCTTTAAGCTGAGTCTGGCAATGCTTCTTCAACTTGGATGCAACTTCACATTTTCATTTTTCCTATACAACTTAACTTGATACCAACCACATAAATCAGGGTTTCAAGATTTTGCTCTCATTAAACATCACCAACAAGTTTTTTTTCCCTTATTGGTAGGCTGTAATGGAGTCTTACAGAAAATAAATTTAAAGTTGAGAAATAAAATTACATCTTAGGTTTCCAGTACACAGTTGCCTTTTATCCTACTGTATCTCCACTCAATATACCAATGTTTTTTAATTCCTCATGCATAAATAAACATGACAGATTACAGCATTAGCAGTGATGGCAGTAACTTATGAATTGCTAAAAGTTTTTAATATTAATATATTAAAAGATGCATAGAAAGTGGCTAGATGAACCCTGTATCATCAATCCATTTAAACATTCCCACAGAGCTCTAATTAGAGGATGATTTTATGTGCAACAGGTATGTAGAATAAACCACCCTCCCAAAAACTTGTAGGCCTAACCTGAACATAATCCATGTTAGAGCTGTTTCTTGGTTCACAGAAAATCCTACCATTTAAAAATTTGCACCTAGTCTACTAATCATGTTATGGTGCAAAATGTTTCTCAGTCACTGTCTGGTGGCTAATCCTTAACCTATGGTAATTTAAAAAATCCTTGCTATCAACTACTGATTTAAATATTCCAGACATCTTTCTTAACTCTACTTTTACTGACAGCATGTCATCATCATCAAATTTCAGCTCCAGTCGCCCGGGTGCTGTTAATGAGCCCTCGGCAGTGGCGGTTTCTGGGTATTCGCCCTGGAGCCAGTGCACACCTATTCTTGAAAAATTGCCGTTCACATTTGAATTTTACGAATATAAAAATTAATATAAGATTTTATGGTAGTACAAAGCGTCAACAAATGTCCAGGATACCGCTTTTTTTTTACATTTATATGTACCGCGTTCGTTGCGCCTCACTGTACGTTGCTTGTGTGCTGGCTCGGGTATCATCAAAGATCGCCGTTCGCCACCTGCAGCTTTGTAGCCAGCGTTAGGCTTGACGGCAGGAGTGGGGATGGCAAGAGGGGAGAGGGGATGTGTATTTACTATAACAGAATCGGAGCCAAATCCTTGCCTGGCGAATTGTACTGCGCATGCTCCGTTTATTTTCCATCTCCTGTCGCATCTGATTGACAGACGAAGAAGCGATGACCGCTAGAGTGCAGGAGCTACCGCACTATCTGTTGGTGAATTGTTGTACCAAGAAGAGTTTCATGCGCAGTTTGAAAGGTTGTGTCTTTACGCAGCTTGTATAATAGCACCACTGCCATTTGATTTTCAATGTGCATTTAAAAACCACAATCATACAGCCAACTGTATGATATTATATAGTCTATAGTTGTAACAGTGAATTCAGTTTCATTACATTTCTTTATAATTTACAGATTTTTAAGGTCCAGTAATTTGGAGGATTAACGCAGCCTATTATCTTGTTGATCTTGGACGTGGCAAGTATTTGTCACAAGTGTGTTTCTAAAGTGTGGAATATTTGAGTGCGTGTGCATTATTACGTATTTGATAGCTTATCCTCCCAGCTTGGCTTCACTCACTGACATAGCTAGGATCATTCCTCTACCGTTGGAAGGATGGTGTCTGGGAGGCAAACACACTTTTTCAGCAAATGCAACTGGGGATGGTGACAGGTGACCGCAAACTTGGGTCTAATTCAGGGTCAAAGAAGAGATTTTGACCGTTGGCCTGAAAGGAACCGTCCCGGTATTTGCCTAGTGATAAAAATGGAAAACCACGAAAATCATTTTCAGGACGGCCGAGGTGGGAGTAGGGATTATTATGGCTACTGTTCAGGATTAAAAACTATTACATTGTCTCAACTTACTTACTCTGCAAGAAAAGGTGGCCATATAATAAGAAATGGGAAGACCTATTCCAAACCTGAATTTAATTCAAACATCCCTGTGCAAAGCGAAGGTTAGGTATCGCTTATTCCATGATGAAGTTATAGCAAGTTAGTATGAGTGGGCTTGTGGCTGTGAACTAACCAACTGGATGTATTGTTTTCCGTGCTTAAAGTCGTGCTACCTGCACAAAAAAAGAAAATCCCTCTCTGCACGCTGGAAGCGGAGGTAGATTTCACCGGGCAAAGAAAAATGCTTCGAATTCACTAAATTTGCCAATTGTTGTACATTATACCTACGAAAGTTACACATGTTTAGCATACAGCACCTTCTTATAATACCTGAAACATTTTGCTCATCCCTTGGTGCAAGGATGGGTCATATCAAATATTCTTTCAGGCAAAAAATGTTGTTACATTTTAGAGGGGTATTGGCCATTTTAAACTGTTTTGATATTGTGCCTATTAAGGGAGGTATGATTTCTTTTCTCCAAAAACTCCATTTTCCCCACCCCTTTGGTCAAACTTACGAAGATATGCACTTGGCCCTTATTCCAAAAATAGTACGAACTTTGAATGGATTCAGTTTTTAACATACTATGAAAGTTATAGCAATATTTCACTTTCCCCCATTTCCAACCCCTTGGTCCGATTTTGCCCGTTAGCGAACTCGACCGAGATTTTGAATGATTATATTTTATGTAGGCCTATTATTATTATTTCCGATTATTCCCCTTCAGGAGAGCGTGAGAACTTGAGCCAATCACAGCTTCACTTCCTTTTCCTCTCTTCTTTTCTTCCCAAAACCTCTTCATTAGTTCACTGTGCTTTTTCTTCCTTTCCTCTGTCCATTTTTTCCCTGATGTATCTTTCCTTGAAACTTGCACAATTTTCGTGTTTCTGATTTTATTTCTAAATTGTTCTCTGTCCTTAATGTCGTCTTCAGAGATTTTAAGTAATTCCATGTCTTCATGTACTTCTTTAATCCAACTGGTCTTTAATTTACTTGCATTCACGATATTGAAAATCTTCTTAGTGAGTCTGTTCTCATCCATCCTATATATGTGTCCATAGAACTGCAGACGTCTCTTCCTAAATTTATCTATAATGGTGTCTGTATTTTCATCAAGTTCCTTTGTTGGTCTCCTGACCCAAATTCCATTACGGAAAACAGCGCCATGGATTTTGCATTGCGAGATACTGCTCTTTTGTTATAATGATTCCATGTCAGCTTGTACGCCTTCTGCAATTTTACTATTCTATCTGCATTAGAAATTGTGTTCAATCCTGTGGGTTGGATGGCTTCTCCTAAATATTTGAAGTGAGTGACATGCAAAGATTTTTCCATATTGTGTTCGCAAGGTGATGTTTCCTGTTGATTTGGTATCCATATACTGTGTTTTTTCATAGGAAATATCAAGTCCCGTTTTACTGGAGATTTCATGTAGTTTCTCTAGCGCTAATATGGCTTCATCCTTGTTGTTTGTTAAGATGGCCAAATCATCTGCAAAGGCCAAGCATTTCACAGTGACTCTTTTCCCTTTCTCCTTTCCAATTTGGATACCTTTCACATGCTTTTCCCATTCTGTGATGATTTTGTCCTGTACGATGTTGAACAAGAGTGGTGATAAACCATCCCCTTGTCGAACTCCAGTATGTATTGCAAAAGAGTTGAGATTTCTCCCATGAATTTCACCTTTGAGGTAGTTCCCAATAATGTTTCCTGGATGATGGCCCTGGTCTTCCTGTCAACTCCTAATTCTTCTAGTCTGTTAAACAAGGTTTGTCTGTCAACCGAATCGTAAGCCTTTTTCAAATCCACAAATGTGACTGTAGTGTTCCTGCATCGTCGGCCTATTATTATTATCTTGATTGGTCACATTGGACCACTTGAATCGTTCCACAATCACTTCTTCTTTGAAGGTAGTAAGTACTGCTTGGTTCTTGCGCTCTTTCCAGTACTTTTTCATTCTTTCAGATCGGGATTTTCTCAACTCATCTGAAATCTCCATAGGCTTTCTATGTGTCATTTCTACAGAAAATTTGTGAGTTTTAAGAATGGTGTTAATTTTATTTTTCTCCTCGGCATCTGTTATCTTGAGTCCAACTGCTTTGAGATCTTGTTGGATTTCTTGGATCCATTTTCCTCCAGTTTTCTTTCCTAGATTTCTCATCACTAGTTGGCGTACAATTCTGTTTTCTGGAAGCCGTAAGATGTGAAAAAAATATGAAATTTTTTTCTTCTTCATTGTGCTGGTGATTGGATCAATCTCATGATAGACAGTTTCATTTGGGAGAATCCTCCAGACTCCCTCAACCTGATACTTTTTATTTATGCACGTTCTAATGATTCTTCTTTCCGTTTTGAGGAGCTGATCAGTTCTTTGTTTGTTTTTTAAATTTGGAACAGTGTTTCACAAGCATAAAGCCTCCATGGCTTGGGCGGCAGCACGCCGGCCTCTCACCGCTGGGTCCGTGGTTCAAATCCCGGTCACTCCATGTGAGATCTGTGCTGGACAAAACGGAGGCAGACAGGTTTTTCTCCGGGTACTCCGGTTTTCCCTGTCAACATTTCATTCCAGCAACACTCTCCACTATCATTTCATTTGTCATTCATTTAATCATTGCCCCAGAGGAGTGCGTCAGGCCTCGGCAGCCGGCACAGTTCATATCCTCGCCGCTAGATGGGGGCTTCATTCATTCCATTCCTGACCCGGTCGGAGACTGGAACCAGGCTGTGGATTTTCATTTGTTTCACAAGCATAAGTGGCCTATATATATATATTATATATGAACTTTTGAACTGACGGTGGTTTTGGGATCTGTGGGATGTGAAACGCGAAGATATGTCAATTTTTTTCCGGATGTCGAAATGGTACCCTTTGCAATAGGTAGCTTTCTAATGAAATTTAACTAAAATCGACAAATGTGAACAATCAAAAGCCTACATGAATGCAGAATTGGAATTACAAGTACTAGGAAAGTAACAAATCAGATAACAGCTTCATTGTGCATTCAGGAGGGAACATATAACAGCAAAATATCGAGGTGTCGAAAAACCAACTCCAAGTGCCACTAGATGCATATCTAAGCATACAAAATAGAGTAACATTGTGAGGAGACAGTTATTTTGTATGTTTAGATATGCATCAAATTTAGATGTTTTTTTTTTAAGAGTGCACACCCACAATTTTTCTTCACCAGCCGCTACTGGCCCTCGCCATCTTTCCCTGTCCATGAATAGTTGATCTTCATGTGTCCTTCTCCAGTGTAGCCCTTTATCTTCAAGATCATCCTTGATTTGGTGCAATCATCAGGGCTCCCATCCACTCACTCGTCCAAAAATAGTGAAATAGTGAGCGTTTTCTTTCAAAAAAGTGCAAAAAAGGTGAGTTTATGCATGAAAAAGTGAGTAAATAGTGAGTAAATTCATAGCATTATTCGCATTTATGGCCGTATATCTGGTTCATTTTGATCTTTTGTTGATATCTGTAGGCGCAATTAGGCAGGGGGAGGGGGGGCCTTGGGTGGCTAAGCCTCCCCAAAACCAACCATAGCCCCCCAAAAATGTGACAAAACTGTTTTGAAATAGACAAATTTTTAGGAATGTGTATCTGAAAAACAAATTAGCCCCCCAAAAATGCAAACCAAATTGCACCTATGGTAATATCTCTGAGTACTGTTCATGATTTTTCATGTAGTTAGAGAGGACACTTTGAAATAATGGATTGTAAAATCAATGCAACACTCAAGAAATTTAAATCGTAAAACAAAAATATAAATCTGGAATACAAAACAATGTGAATGTTATAATGGACTCTTTACTAGAAAAAAAAACTAAAACAAATAATACTGCCATACTGGCACAAAAGAATAAAAATAGATATCATTAGTCTTAAGATAAAACAATGTTTATGCCATAATGCACACCTTAATAGAAAAAAAAAACATATAATAAATAATAACCCCTGGCACTACAGCCTGTGAAGGGCCTAGGCCTACCAAGCAACCGCTGCCCAGCCATTTGGCCTGCAGATATTGGGGTGAGACACGATCAGCGCATCGGCTCCGCTCAGCCATTAATCTTGGTTTTCGTGATTGGGGCGCTGTCTCACTATCAGACAGCTACTCAATTGTCCTCACGAGGCTGAGTGCACACCGTTCCAGCCCTCACGTCAGTTTCTAAAATCCCTGACGGAGCCGGGTGAGAGGCAGGCGCGCTACCCCAACACCACGGGGCCGGCCCATGAAAAAAAAAAACCACTGTAAAACAAATAATACTGTCGTACTGCCACATAGAAAGAAAAGTAGATATCATCAGTCGTAAGATAAAATTCACAAGTTGTCATCAGTCTTAAAAATAAATTCAAGTGTCGGGGTCACCTGGATAGTCGCTGTTTTCATCGCGCCGTCGTTTCCCGACTTTCTTCCTTAGAGGCTCCAACTGCTTTTTGCGGAGATCTTCGGCCCGGGATCGCATGCTGCGGGCACCTTCTCGCATACCTTGGCAATTTTTGCACTTTTCAGATCACCCTTTACCAAAGCAGCTTTTAGCTTTTGGTTGGCCTCATCAATTAGGTCATCAGAAGCTTGTCTCTCCTCTTCTTCCACTTCTTTTGCCATCCTGAACTCTTCCTGTAATTTTCCTATCTCCTTTCTATAACTTGAGCTTTTTCCTGCTCTTCTTGCTTGCGCCGAATATCCTCCGCCTCTTCCTTTCTCCTTTGCTCTTCCTCTGCGCTTAGCCTCTAAATAGTTTTCATATTTGTTGTGAGCGCCAGCAGCCGCTTTCAGAAGAGCCTTTGTGATGGGAACTGCTTCAGCCCGCCCACCGAACTCCTTCATACCGTCACGAATGTTCAATCGAGCATTCAGGGTGCGCTCTTCCATTGCGGCTCTATCTGCCGGAAGTTGATTTCCTGATTCCGAATTCCACATCTGAGCTTCTATGAGCTGCTGGTAGGATGGCTTTCACGACTTTGCTCACAAGCGTATATTTTGCCTGCCCAGTAAAGTCAAAAATTTGATGCCAATAATGGTCAATCCTTGGACTTTCCTTAAAACGTGGGAGATTTTCTGGCTGCAACAGCTTCCATTCACTGTGAAGCTTCTCTTCGTACACATCTTTAAAAGTCAGCTGCAACATTTTGCAAACAAAGACAATGCTCATCAGACACTTACTTTCTTTGATGGCCTGATGCTGCAAGCATTTCAAGTGCTTGGCATCCTCTCCAGTATTAAGGATGGACTTGTTAAGCAAGTGCTTTGCCGCCTCTTGATGAAACTTCAATACTTGCAGTTCACTACAGCTTTAATCGATCAGGAGACGTTCAGCACTCTTCCCAGTCAACATTTTTCAATTCCATAAAATTTTTGCCATCCATGATGAAAGATTCTTTCAAAAATTCACTGGTACTCATCAATCCTTCTGCCTGGCAGAACCTACTCAAGAGCAATATGAATAAATTTGACACTTCTTCATACAGAACATGTATCATAGGTTGCTGTAATTAAAATACTTTTGAAAATGTTTCAAAAAAATTTGCACTATATACTACAAACGCAATCTGAGTGGGGCAAGTATCATCTTTTAGAGCACTAGCAGTAGCCTGATAACATTTTGATTGCAGGAATTTTTCAGCATCCTTTCCCTTTTTAAGTGACAGACGGGGTCGGTATGTCATTCTAAAACCGACGGAAAATTCGTCAGTGTAAGGCCAACTATTGACTTACCTTTGATAAATTGTGAAATACTAGAATATACGGTGACGCCACGCTCCTTTCCGTCACAACACTTTTGTTAAAATTTCCGTTGATCGCTGCACGGCTCCGGCTGTGGTATTGCACCATGGAAGCTTTTTATGCTTTCTGGCCGCCTGGCTCGCTGCCGGCAGCGCACTCAGGCACCGGTGGCAGAAAAACGAACTACCCATTCATGGGTATATTATGTGTCGTTTCTAGCAATCTGATTGTGCACAAGACCATTTTATCATTTTAAATGATCTTGTCGACTTCGTCGTTACGCTGGGATCTGGCGTTACGTTATGGTGACGGACGAAATGCACCCAGATGCACTGAGGTGTGTGACGTCATAGTACCGCTTGGTGCATGTGTACCCCGACAATCTCTACTTCGTTAGTATAAGACAAAAATCCCCGATTCTTGGATGTCACGGGTAATCTCGAAGAACCACTGGATGGATTTTGATGCGGTTTTCACCATTCTGTAAAGGATACCTCGAGGAAAGATTCTATAGAAAATAAGTTATGTATGATCAAAGGAAGCCAAGCAGTAACGATTTCAGTGGAAAAGTCGAAAACAAACTTGGCGTCCGTGCGCTTCTTAAGCTTACGCTGGGCAAACCGTTAAAAATATCAATATACTATGAGTGTAAGAATTGGTCAGCATGAATAGTTCTACAAAAAAGTCCGCGAGAGCATATCTCTATCTTCAATACATCGCCCACTATAAGTGTTTTTAGACTGGATGGAAGGGGCAAGTCCCCGCGAATTTGAAACAAGATAAGCAAGATAATGCAGATAATTTTCTAACATGTCAAGAGTCTTTGGCTTCGAACGAAGCGAGAAGCCTCCAGCCTTTCTAGCATTTTTCAGCATTTGTAGCACTTAAAATGATACCAAGTCAAGTCTTTCAGACTGACTGTCACTTTTTTAATGCAGAATGTGACCAGTTTTGTTAAAAAAGTGAGAATAGTGAGTAATTTCATCAAATAGTGAGAAAAGTGAGGCTGCTTTGAAAATAGTGAGAAAAGTGAGTCGCTGGTAGCCCTGGCAATCATTTCTTCTTTGGTCTTCCTACTGGTCTCTTTCCTGGGATAATCTTACTGAAATAAGCTTTTGGTGGTCTCTCATCTCCAATTCTTTGAAGATGCCCATACCATGCTAATCGTTGCTTCTTCAAATACTTTGTAGCACTGATATCTATGGCAGCCTCTGTCCTGCTTGTTTTACTGGCAGCAAGGATGTCCCTACTACTCTCTCTCAAGCTATTGACCAGATTTTTTTCCATGAGGAACTATTTTAGTCATTCTTCTCTATGTGAAATAGAGTTGATGACAACTGTCTGTCATCTGCATGGTATGTGGCTGCCTGGGACACTTAGGTATATTTTCCTGTGTCGCTTCACTGGTTGCCTATGCCACCCTTCCTAATTATTAACAGAATGTTTCATCGAATTGTTGTATCCAAAATTGACCAGCTGGTAATATATTATGCCTTGCTTTAATATTCCTATGATACACTTTTATATTTAACACTAAAAGTGATAAAAATGTCCAGCATAACTCAACACATTGCTAGCGTTTCGCCCCAGCGTGCCATTTGGGCTCTTAAGTTGGAAAAGGCACACCTACCAAGACGCATAGCAGGTACACACTGAGAAGGCCATGCAAGACGCCTCGCCACACATGTGGCCACGTCACGAGCATGCCAGTGCACCACCGGAGTCAAAAACTCCACTTCCAAAAACAATAAACCTTGCTTTGGCATTGAATACAATCAAAAGTTCTCGAAAGGGAAACAAAATGAGTATTTTCCGTTGAGCCATTATAATTAACACTAAAAGTGATCAAAATGTCCAGTATAACTCAACACATTGCTAGCGTTTTGCCCCAGAGTGCCAATTGGGCTCTTCAGTTGGTAAAGGCACACCTACCAAGACGTGTAGCAGGTACACACTGAGAAGGCCATGCAAGACGCCTCGCCACTAATGTGGCCACGTCACGAGCATGCCAGTGCACCAACGGCTCAACGGACAATACTCATTTTGTTTCTCTTTCAAGAACATTTGATTGTACACTTTTATATTCCATACATACATACATATCCCACGTCGTTCCGTCTATTAGATGGAAATATACAAAGGAGGCTGATATGTTGAACCAATCTCCCATTCCCTAGCACAACCAACTAAGGGGACATACAGTGAGATTCTTTTGCAGGAGCGGTCCCGGCGACCGGCTGCCGGGCGCGCATGTCTTCTGCTAGCCAACCGAACTCGGACCGTGGATAGCGCGCAGGCGAGATAACCAGGGTCATTAAAGTCATTAAGTCACTAAACTTTCATCAACGAGGGTGTGAAGTGTCAGCGCACAGATAAGAACGTTACATAAACAACAGCTTCTTGCAAGATTTAATTAAAGAAGCACACATGTCTTTTTTTGTATTTCTTGGGAGTCTGGATGACCTTATGTCACCAGTTAAAGGTTAGAACTTACCTTTCCACAGAAGATGCTGAAAATGTTCTCCTTCAGCTGACGGACAGTAACTTTGGAAGTTACATTATTACATTATGTACACTGACCGGCAAAAAAAGTAATATAAATAGTATAAATCTAGCCTTGAAAAAGATTTAATCACATTTTAAAAGCTTTTCATGCATTAGAAAAAACATCTGAAACATCCGTGAATACAAATTGATAATATGACATTTCTTAGGGTGGTTTATTACCACCAATTACCCCCAATCCTCGATGAGCCTATCTTAATGGTTTTATGGCGGGAAGCGGACTGGAAGCGTTTAAGGTTTATGAGTGTTGCCGCTCGCTTATTGTTGTTCTAGGGATAACAACTGGCACTTGTGGGGGTTTGCCTGTTCCTCTATCGGGCGCGTCCCAGGTGGCGGATAGGGGGGCTCGCCGGACTTGTCCGGAGGGTTTGAGGGAAATAAAATACCTCTCGCGGACCAAAAACAGGCCCCTTGCCAGGGTTATGGTGAAGCTACGTTAGGCCTAGCAAGCCAGTAGTGGATATGAAACTGCTTTTAAAACGGGAACGGGCCTCAGAAAGGACAGATCTAAAGGAAACAGACCTGGCTATGGAAATGGACTACGAATTGGAACTTTGAATATAACTACATTGACCGGAAGAGTGGAGGAGATTGTGGATATGATGGAGAGGAGAAAACTGGACGTACTCGGACTGGCAGAGACCAGATGGAGAGGGGAAGGAAGAAAAGAACTGAAAAATGGCTTGCAGCTATACTGGATAGGAAATGAGGAGGGAAAGAGAAATGGAGTGGGAATGGTGGTGAGAGAAGGGCTGAGGGAGGAAGTAAAGAGGGTAAGTGATAGAATAATTAGAGCCAGAATCACTGTGAAAGGTAGAAACCTGGACATTCTGCAAGTCTATGCACCACAGGTGGGATGCACAGAAGGCGAGAAGGACGAGTTTGAAGAGGAGTTGCAGAAGCAGTTAGTGGGGAGAGACCTGATAGTCATGGGAGACCTAAATGCCCATGTCGGAACTGATAGAAGAGGTTTTGAGGAAGTGATTGGTGGTGAAGGATGGGGAAACAGGAATAAGGAAGGAGAGAGATTGTTGGAACTGTGCAAGATAAATGGGCTAATGGTTGGAAACACATGGTACAAGAAGAGAGAGAGCCATAAAATTACTTGGTACAGCAGGGATTTGACTAGGAAATCAGTGGTGGACTACATTCTATGCGGGAAGGAGACAAAGAAGAGTATCACGGATATAAGGGTAATACCTTCAGAAGCCCTGGACAGTGACCACCGTCGGCTGGTCGCCAAGGTGAGAGGACTGAAGGAAAAGAGGAGAACTGAGAACCAAGAAAGAAGAATAAGGACATGGAAGCTGAAGGAGGATGAAAATAAGGAGAAGTTCCAGATATTAGTGAGGAACAAATTACCGAAGGATGATCCGAAAACAGGTGAAGAAGAATGGAATAGGTTCAAGGACGTGTTGGTAGAAGCAGCGGAAGTCGTGTGTGGCAGAACTAGTGGAAAGAAAAGGTGGAAGGAAACACCATGGTGGAACCCCAGAACTAAGGAAGCAGTGAAAAAGAAAAATGAAGCATTCAGGAAATGGTTCCAACAGAGGACAGACAGAACAACAGAAGAATACCAAGAGCGGAAGAAAGAAGCAGGAGAAGTAGTGAAGGAAGAGAAAAAGAAATGGCTGGAGAAATGGACAGAAATGATGGAGGAGGACTGTGATGGCAGTAAGAAAGTGTTGTATGGAATGATAAAGGTAAAGAGAAGAGATACAGGGGAAAATGTCAGAATGGTGGACAGGAATGGAAAGGAGGTCGAAAGTATGGAAGAAGTAAAGGATATCTGGAGAGAATACTTCAAGGAACTCCTAAATCCAATTAAAACCAGCGTAGTGGACATTGTGGAGGAAGAAACAGACAGTGACCAAGACATTTCAGAGAAGGAATTGACATGGAAAGAAGTGGAGGAAGCTTTAAAGAAGATGAAAGGGGGAAAGGCACCTGGAATAGACGAAGTGAGTGTGGAGATGGTGAGAGCAGCAGGGGTGATAGGAACACAGTGGCTCTTTCGAGTAATGAAAGTGATATGGAGGGAGAAGAAAATACCAGAGGACTGGAAAAGAGGGATAATAATACCCATATTTAAAAAGGGAAGTAGGAAGGAATGCAAGAACTACAGGGGAATTACACTCATGTGCCACTGCGCCAAAATATTTGAGAAGGTACTGGAGAGAAGAATTCAGACAGAAGTTGAAGATGGGCTGAGGGAAGAACAGTATGGATTCAGGCCAGGAAGGTCAGCAGTTGACCTCATCTTTGCAGTAAGACAGCTACAAGAACACCATTATGAATATGGGAAAGATCCGGTGATGACCTTCTTGGATATTGAGAAAGCATATGATAGTATTAATAGAAACAAGGTATGGGAAGCAATGAGAGCAAAGGCAGTGAACAAGGAGACAGTGGCAAGAGTGAAAGCAATGTACGAGGGAAGCAAAAGCTGTGTAAAGGTGGGAAAAGAGAGAACGGAGTGGTTTCAACTGGAGAGTGGTCTGAAACAGGGAAGTGCCCTCTCACCCCTGTTATTTATAATGGTGATGGATGAAATCATACGAAAAGTGGTAAATAGCATTGGGGAAAGGAAAATGAAGGCAATGTTGTTTGCTGATGACCTTCTGGTATGGGGAGAGGACGAGGAAGAAGTACAAGAGCAATTAGATGAGTGGGAGAAGGTAGTGTCATCATATGGGATGAAGTTCTCAGCACAAAAGAATGAAGTGGTCATCACAACAAGGAAGAAGAACAGACTGGATATGGGCATAACACTTGGAGGACAGCAGTTGCAGAAAGTAGAATGCTTCAAGTACTTAGGAAGCATAATTGAAGAAAAGGGAGGCAATAGGATGGAAATAAATAAAAGGGGAAGGTGCGCAGATGGATTTTTCAAGAGTGTTAGGGGATTGTTATGGAATAAAGATGTACCACAAAAATGTAAAGGAATCCTCTACAAGACCTACTTTGTGCCAATTTTGACATATGGTTCAGAAACATGGGTGATGAAGGAAAGGGACAAGAATAAAATACGAGCAGTGGAGATGAAGTTCCAGAGGAGTAGGGTAGGAGTGACAAGAATGGACAGAGTAAGGAATGAGAGAGTCAGAGATGGTAAGAGAGGAACCATTTCAAAATAGAATAGAGCGATCTAGACTACAATGGTATGGACATGTGAGGAGGATGCAAGAGGAGAGGATACCGAAGAAGATGTTTGGAATGGAAATGACGGGAAGGAGGCCAAGGGGAAGACCAACGGACAGATGGACAAAAGGAGTTAAGAAGAGTGTGGAGGAAAGAGGAGTGTGCTGGGACACAGTAAATGACGAGAGATGGTGGATGGACAGGAAACGATGGAGAGGCTTATGTTCCAAGCAGACCCGACCAGCGGTTGGAAACTGCTCAAGATGATGATGATGACTTGTTGAACACGTGTGAACCATTGTCACACATTTTAGCAAGTTATCCATTTGCAGTTCACACTAAAACATGCCTCTTAGCCGTGAAGAAGCTGCACAGGCAGTTGCATTGGTGGAGGATGGCCGCAGCTTCCGTTATGTTGCTGAGGTCATTGGATCATCTCTCGGTAGCATACATCGTGCAGTGCAACGTTACAGAGAGCTCCGAACATACGACAGGAGACGAGGGTCAGGCCGTAGAAGAAGCACAAGTGCCAGGGATGACAGATTTCTCACCCTCCAAGTTCTGCGTGATCGGCATACCACAGCAGTTCAGGCACGAAATCAACTGGAAAATGTCAGAAATGTGAGAGTGAGTGAGCGAACAGTAAGAAGAAGGTTTGAAGAAGCTCATCTTTCGTCCAGGAGACCTGCACGTGGACCCGCACTCGAACGGCATCACAGAGGCGCGTCTTCGCTTCGCAAGGCAGCATCTGGGATGGACCCACGAGCAGTGGGCCTCTGTTCTCTTCACTGACGAGAGTCGCTTTAACCTTAGATCTCCTGATGGAAGAGAAAGAGTGTGGAGAGGGTGCGGGGAGAGGTACAGCCCTGTTGCTTTCTCCTCCAGGACTCCATTTGGAGGTGGCTCGGTTATGGTGTGGGGTGGCATCAACGTTATGGCCCGCACTGAGTTGGTGTGCATCGATCACGGGATGCTCAATTCCCAAAGGTACATCGAAGAGATCCTGATGAACCATGTGATGCCCTTTGCGCCTTTCATTGGTCAGAATTTCATGCTGATGCAGGATAATGCCCGCCCTCATACTGCTCGCTGTGTTGTACAATATCTGCAGGAAGTGGAGATTCAAACCCTGGACTGGCCAGCTTGTAGTCCTGACTTGAACCCCATCGAACATGTATGGGATACGCTTGGAAGGAACGTCAGACAGCATGACCACACCACCTTGGCACAACTGAGAACATCGCTGCTGGAGGAATGGGATCGCATCCCGGCAGATGCCATTCGACGAGTTGTGAACAGTATGCCTGAGCGTTTACAAGCTGTCATAGACGCTGAAGGTGGAAACACCCGTTTTTAGTGACCAGTGTTCTCTTGCAATGCAGTGCAAACATTAATACTGTTTTGTTTGGCAATACGTTTGATAAACACCAGCCCAAAAGAGCATTACTAAAAAATAGAAAATTGTAAGATTTGCAAAATGTAACGAAATTTGTGAGTTAAAGCGTGTTGTAAAACATGATTCGGTATTTTCTGTTGCCAACAATCTAAATTTACATGAATAATGCAAATATTGGTAAACCGACACATTTTAGTGGAATAAATTAAGAAATTACATAAAAAATTAAAGTGTTCCACTTTTTTTGCCGGTCAGTGTAGCTACTCCTGCACCCCCCTGCGTGTTTACTGTGATTAATCGAAGCACGGACCTAAGCCCGCTTTATGTTTAATTGTGGGGTAATTTAAAACACAAAGTGTACAGATCAAATACCCATACTCTAGTGGAGCTGGAGAACAATATATGGCAGCTGATATCCCACACAACAGAAGGGAATTACAATGTGTAAACGCTAATTTATTTACACGGTACAACGCGTGTCTGTCAGCTGAAGGAGAACATTTTCATCATCTTCTGTGAAAAGGTAAGTTCTTTAATCATGATTTGCTGGTGAATTTACCATTAATTAATGTACTTGGTTACGGTTTCCACCTGCGCGCTATCCGCGGCCCAAGCCGGTTGGCTGGCGGAAGGCGCGCGCCCGGCAGCCGACCCCGCTCCAGCAAAAGAATCTCCCTGTATAAGCAGTGCTACCTAGGGGTTAGTCTCACATTGCTTCCATCTACATGTACTAGGTCTAGTGGTACCATAGGTATTGTGACTGTTTCTCCAACTCCGTCAAGGAAACTAAATCTGAACTAAGGTCTGGAATGGGGTACACTGTCCCACGAGGGCAATCAAGGACAACTTAAACCATTCAAGTGATTTTTCAATTTTATTTTAGCAACTGACCAGGTGCCTTGAAATGCTAGTGACAGAGGCGGTTAGGTACTGGTATTCGTCATTCAGAGAACATTCTCAGCGACTTGCCTATGCATATGACACAACTTTCAGAAATTGATACAGTAGTTACAGAACACTAAAGGTGGCCAGCACTCACAGCTTAGCATAGCACGTAGTGGATTCCAGCCTCAGATTAACTCATGATCAGTAGCATAGCGTGAGGAAAAAAATTGGGTAGACACAAATATATAAAAACAACAACTGCAGTAACACATTTTAAAGAAAATTTTAAAAGTTTTAACTTAAAACTTGCAATATGAAGAATTTTCATAATCTTACATACCTATTTAAACATCTTGTAAATAAGCTCTGTTCGACGTGACTTCATATGAGCAAATAAATCACTCGTTCCTTGAAACCAGGAACCTTGCTGCACACATTGCATAGATCTGTTTCAATTGTAAGTGTTGCCAGGTTTGATAGCCGGGTATTGGTCATTGAATTACGAAGGTAAGTCTTAATTCTCTTAAGAGTACTCATAGAACGTTCAGAAGATGTAGATGTGACTGGAATGGTTAACACTAGCTTAATTAACTTCAATGTTTCCTCATAAACACATTCCAGTTGATTTTCAGTTATGAAAGTCAAGAGTTGAGTGACACAAAGATTTTTATTGTCACTATTGTAAATGTTAATTAGTTCATTTTTTTAAGGTACAGTATTTTATCACAAACGTATTTGGAAACAAAAATGTTAAGTTTCTTGAATTTTTTCATCAGGAAATTCTTTCTTATATTCATTAAACTTAACTTCATTAAGAAGCTCAACAAAACATAGAACACCAAAGTCACTGAATCTTCTATCCAATTGTACACGAAGAGAATCTATTTTATGGGATTCTTCCAGACATGATTCCAAAGCTTCATCTGAATGCTGACTCAATATATTTTCCTTCATTTGTCGAATCTCATTTAAGCACAAATTTACATCACTCGTTGTTTTGACTTGCAAAATGCAGAAGAGGTGCTCAGTAAATATAAAGATCCGATTATACAAACATAGCAAGAAGAGAAATGATGGGGATTTCAAAATATTTTGTAGACCAATTGCAGCATTTACAGAATGTGGGTCCCAATCATCAGAATCAATAATATAAGACGTAACATTTCGGCGTACGTGATTTAATGGTCGCTACAGCCCAGGCTTTGACGGACAAGTCAGTAGTCTCATCTGCCTGAATGGCCACAAATTCACATGACCAAAGCTCTTCTGCAATCTTTTCCCTTACTGCATTAGTGATTGATTGGATTAAATCATTTTGGATGTCTGGAGATGTACCTTTAAAAACAGAGCTGCCTTCAAGGTGATCTTTCATAAATGATTCTTCTATAGCCAGCAAATGGAGGGTTTCTAAATAATTGCCTTTATTAAGAGATTCGTGGTCTTCTCTGTGGCCTCTAAAGGCAAGTTCTTGCCGCCCGAGATGGCACACCACATCTATTTGGTGACCCACTATTCGTCTATTTCGAGTTACATTTTCATTATGTTTCACAGCAGCTAATCGCGTTGTTTCCGCTAAACAATGGTCAATTCTATTTCTTCCTAGCATGTGAAACATCTCTGCATTTTTAATGTGTGTTTTGGTCCCTGAATGTTTTAGAGATTTTGCCTCAAAATTTTTGATTGTTGCGATACCCGTATGGGTCCATGGTTCTTCGCCCCCAAACATCAAACAGTAATAACAATGAAGTGACTTTGTGAGCTGAGAACCACATGAACAATTTTGAATACCAACTTCTTTGAAATTTTCTTGTAACTTTGCCATCTTTTTGGGACAAATCCAACTGAGGGCGATTTATTTTAGATTTTAGTTTCAACTTTTGTTCAAATGTTAATGATAATAGTGAATTACTATGAAGAAAACTTACAGAATCAAAAGTTACACTGTCCATGTCAACTAATAGCTCATCACTTTCCATGGCTAATATATCTAGAAACTAAGGCACAGTAAATACAGGAACACTAAACGTTCCCACATCATCAAAGAAAAGACATGTCTACTGTGTTCTCGGCAGGCAGCGAGGCGGGGCATGGGTGAAGAGGGGAGAGGGGAAGGGGATAACGGCGCGGGCACGGTCTTGCATGTGTTAAGAAGAAGGCAGGAGAGACATTCTCAAAGTGTCTATCTGCCTCATTGTTCAAACGCAGTATGTTCAAGCGCTGAATCTTTCAAGTCATGAAAATTACTATTATGGCTTAAAAACTTTGAAGAAAAAAAAAAAACACATTACAATAAATAATAATATAACCTGTCATTTGTTTCGTAAATTTGGATAGACAGTGTCTATCTTGTCTATTCTGATGCTATGCTACTGCTCAGGATATGTCATCAGGTTTTCAAACAGATTGAGCACACACCCAAGTACAGGGGTCTTGATCATGATGTTCCAATCCTCTGAATGAAACACTCCTCTTAATAAAGTCCAGCTATTCGTAATAGAAGGCTACTGTGTGATAGGCCCTCTAAATAAATACTTAATGTCAACAAGATAACGATATTGCTAAAAAACCACAATGCCCCCCACAAATCTCTAGAAGGAAACACTAAAAAATTGGCTTATACAATTTCTAATCCACTAGTCACCCACGCTTCACCAACATTAATGTTTGTAATTTAAGCAGGTTATGTTAAATTGTGGTTAATGGCGGAATTGATTGCGGCTGTGCGGAACATTTTTGAAAGTTTTGATTCACGGTTCTTTGTTAAGCCCCCACCCTAAGCCTTGGTTCCGACCAAAATGGCGTCTTAACGAAAATGACCGAGGGGGGCATTTTTGAAATTTTGGGAGATAGAAACACACCCATAGAGTGGGGGAAAAGTGATTTTATTGGTGTTTCATCGCCATTTTGTGATTCTAAAATCAAGTGGCTCGTAATTCTTTCTGGGGAATGATTAGTTAGTGGTGATTGTGATAAATTAATTAATTTTATTTGGAGCTGAGATGGAAAGTCATGAAATAATTTCGAGTGTGTTTTATGAGAAAAATAAATTATATTATTATAGGTAGTTCCAACCCCAAAATCTTAAGGCAATTCCTTTGTTTAGTACAGATAATCCTGTTGCGTTTTAAATTTATAGGCATCAACTCAACCTTCGGCGGGTGGAACCACATATATATATGCTCCACTTTTTGTCCACCACGTGCGGAATCATATATGTATGTTCTTTTCAAATATCGCGCTGCAAAGGTCAATGAAGTACTCGCTACCTAGTAGCTACCAGGACAGATGGGAGATTTTAAACTGCTGAAAACAATTATACTTTGTGAGGAAATTGAGGGGAAATATAGAAATCTTAACACGATTTGCAAGCTCAGGAACGGGCAGCTTCTGCTGCACACTGTTGACCAGGGTCAAACCAAAGAGTTGCGGGAATGCACACGATTCAGCAAAAATTCCCTTCAAGGTTGCTAAGCATAAAATGTTGAATGAGATTCATGGAGTTATATTCCACCACATTTTCATTCTTAACAGCATAAAAGAACTTATGTGGAATCTGGGGAAGAGAGGAGTCACCAAAATTTGGCGTATCTCCCGGAAAACTGGAGAGGATAGCATCAAAACTGGCGCTTTCATTCTCCATTTTGAGGGTGATGTTTTACCTAAGCAGGTGAAGGTCACATCGTGCCACTGTGATGTTCAACCATACATCCCTCTACCACACGTCTATCAATGCCAGTAATTCGAGCATGTTTCAGCCAGGTCATGTAGAGAGTGTGGCAAGGGGTCACATGAGGGTGAGAGGTGTGCACATCCCCCGATATGTCCTAACTGCCAAGGAAGTCACACTCCATGGTCCAAACAGTGCCCAGAACTCACCAAGAAAGCCAAGATCCACGAGATCAGGACTCTTGATAGGCTTTCATATCACGATGATCGAAAGAGATACTGTGATATGAAAGAATGCCCCTGAATATTGGGCAGCCGCAGCGACGCCTCGATCACCCCTGCTGTTATAGTTCTCGGTATAGTACCCTCAATTTCCTCTTTTACAGCAGTTTGAAAGTCTCCCTTCGCTGTACCGGCAAGCCCAGTTAGCTCAAAGAAAGTCCCAAAACCTATGATATGTTGGAATACCAGGTCTCTTGTTAATTTCATCAGAACTGAAACTGAAAAATCAAGTCTCCTGACTCTCCGTCCTTCGAAATACGCATGCTATATTGTGCGATGTAATGCCTCAAATATCATATTTGTATGTATTCCAACTCCCTTCCTGTGACAGTATGCCCATCTCCTCCTTTTATCAATTGTGGCATAAAAGGTTTGGAAGTAGGCCCCAAATGATGCCTTCTGAGGATCTCCTAAAAGAAGGCTTACAGCTGCTTCAATTTTGACATTGAATTCATCAACATCTGTAATTTCGAAGAGATAGCAGCATTGTTTGTAGACCTCAGCCTGAACCTCTTTACCTCCCTTAACTTTGGACAGATTGGTTGGTTCCTCAGTTTACGGGCTGTGACAACGCGGTCATGTAGCCCCGTGTACTTTGGGTGTGTGTAGAATCTGTCTGATAACCGGTGTTAATTGTGATGGCTGTATTAGTGTGTGTTATCTGTTTTTAATTCAAGTAAGGACTGCAGACATTCGATTTTCAAGTAGTTCCAACTTTTGCTACCAAACGCCACCGTCAACGACCAACTAGATCTGAACTTGGTTACTAGATGCCACAGCAGCCGGCTCCTGGTGACGAACGTTGGAACCTTAGAGCGTTAGTCAAATCTAACCTATAAATTAGCTTCGCACAAGTATAATTAGTGGAAGGTTCTTTTTCATGCCATAAATCTATGACATGGGACAGCCGGTTTACTTCCCCTCCGAACGAAGGCATACTGAGGGATTGTTAACGCTCTTAAAAAATCCGACGACTTCGGCCGGGTTTGAACCCGCGACCTTGGGCATAGAAGCTCAGCATGCTACCAACTGTGCCACCGAAGCCACTTTGGACAGATTCTGTCCACATGCCAAGTGCATATCAAAATTCATTTTCACAGGGTCCCATAATTGAACACCATGCACTACAATATGCAGGGTAGTCATCTCTCTCTCTATATATATATAAGAATGAAAGTTTGTCGTTTTTTTCTGAATTTCTACGGAAATTTGCGTTATTTATGCGTTTCAGACTGTTTATGACGGATGTGCGCAAAAATAATTTTTTTGTCTGTCTGTGGACAAAGTTGTTCCCTTATAACTCGAGAACGGCTGGGTGGATCAACGTAAAATTTGGAACAGATATCCTTCAGAGGCACGACACTAATCATCGATGTAACTCTTCTCTGTACCTCTCATAAAAGGGGGCCTAGCCCCTTAAAATACTTGCTGAAATAGGCGTAGACGGGCGAGACACGTGCGGGTGTGGTACGGAAGGTCTATTATATCCCTATCCCTATATTGTCATATTATTATAATAATAATAATTATTATACTACGGCCTACAACGACGAGACAAAGCTTATTTTCAGCCCCCTGGTGTCAGAAACAAAACTCGGTGCCCCTAAATAGCAGTAAAGGGTCCCCGAAAAGTACATTTTAAGGCTCTAAAACCAACAGTTTCTGAGATATTCCCAGAAAAATAATTTCATTTAATAAACTAATTAAAGAATGCAAGCCAGTAACCATGACAACAATATCTGAAAAGGTGACATCCAACTTTCCATCTATTTCTGCAAGAAGTAAAGCCATTCCATTTATTACATTTCTGTGAATGTTTGCAAATGGCTATAAGGTTATTACGGAATCAACTAAAACTAAAACTGTGAGTGGAACAAAACTTCTCCTCCAAATGTAAAGATTGGTACTAATATAAAACTGAATTGCTTGGCCTTTGCGGATGATCTTGCACTGCTTGCAACCAGTATAGATGAGGCTAAACACCAAATTGAAGAACTTGGGTCTATTGCAGCAAAGGTAGGACTTCAAATTTCATTTGAAAAGACTGAAATAATGGCATCCTTTGATGTGGTAACACAAACTATTACATTGATCAACAATAAAGAAATTAAAGTTGTACATAAATTTAAATATTTAGGGGAGATTACAACATGGAATTTGAATGAGAAAGCGTCAATCGAAAATAGAACAACAAAGTTAAGACAAGCGCAATATATTACTTGGTCTAGTTACAAAAAAAAACCACTCTCCATAAATGCCAAATTACAACATTACGAATCAGTTATTAAACCGGAAGCAATATATGCTTGTGAAACACTTTTCAAGTTAAACACTCGATCAGTTACTGACACATTACAGAAGGTTGATAGAAGAATTCTCAGAACTATAATTAATAAAAAACATCAGGTGGATGGTCAATGGCGTCTATTACCAAATGAAGTGGTTTATAAATAAACTGAGTCAATAGTCGATACTATGCGAAAAAGGCGAATTGCTTTTTTTTTGTCATATCTCACGCCTGCCGGATACCAGACAATTAAAAGTATTATTTAATTATTTTTTCAAAAGTAAAACAAAGAACTCTTGGTTTATGGAAATTCAAAATGATCTGGATGAACTCGGCTTGACAATGTCCCAAATTGCTAACAAAGATGAGAAGAATATCTTGCAAAACAAGAACATCCGACTTCCCTTAAAAACCTTTACCCGCAAAACTTACACCATAAGCGATGCAGAGAGAGCGGCAAGGTCGACTAGAATGAAAATGTTTTGGGAAAAGAAGAAAAATAAGAAGCTGAATCCTTAATATTGTTTTTGAGATATGTATATACTTGTTTTGGTTAAGTGCTCCAATGAGGGCGTAACATATGTAAATAAATAAATAAATAAATAAATAAATAAATAAAAACTGTAAAATTCATCAATGCGCTTAAGGGGGTCAAGGGGTATCTAGAATTTTTTCACACGACTTAAGTGCGCGTTATGTCGTACAGAAGGTCTATTATATCTCCAAACAGAAACATTATTTTCAAAAATTCCTGAATTGAAATACGGTAGTTTTTTCTTCTTTTTTTCTTTTAGGAATTTGGGCCATTTGAGTCTAAAAACCTGAATTTTCATGCACCACGAGCCTTTATAATTTATTAAAGGGGTCTTCCTCTGGATGGGGACTTGACACAACAGTGAAGGTCAGTTTTATTTGACGTGTATTGCGTTTCGTCCACGAGGTTTTCATTTTTTTCACGTCAGGAAGTACACGTTAGGTAAATTTAGTTTCAGAGCATATTTTAACTAATCATTTTTCTTTGTCGAGAAACAGGTTCCAAGTCTCTAACCATTGCAACAGTAGCTCAATTAATTACGTCTGGTTATTAATACCGAAGACCGTTCGAAGAATGGGTACTTCTGCTAGTCTGACATAAAAGTAATGGCAGATAATAACAGCTGCCAAAAATATTTCCATTGCCTTTGTATCAGTTCTGTTACTGAAACAATAGGCAATGGGAAAACCGTTATTGAGGTCATCTACTACCAGCAGAGAAGTTAGTTGGAAATTGTATGAATTTGTCCCATGTGTTGAGTCTATACACACAATTTTGGAACCAAAGTTCCGGCACACTTGGTCTTCCGTCATAATGACAAGCATGAAATCATCATTATGCAATTCTTGCAGAAGATTTCCATAATCAGTTGATTCTACTTCAGTCTCTTGATATTCAGATGACCGCTGTTCTTTTAACAGCAGCACTGGAGACTTACCTCCTAAACGGTTAGCCTCCATTACCCGGCATTCTTCCATTACAGCAACTGATGAATCCATTACCCAGCATTCTTCCATTACAGCATCTGATGAATATCTCCTTTCATTCTTGAGTAAACCAAACGATACTGCTACATTACGCAGGTCATGTTTAGTTAGAAGATGGAGACGCTGTAATTTGCCTCCAACATTATCCCGTATATCATTTAATATTCTGTCAAACGTTATACCTTCTGCGATCATTTCTATAACAAAAGAAAAAATATGAAACTGCATAAACATAACAGGGTCTTCAAGGTACAGTAATTAAAACTACTTAACATTTACAGTATGTATATTAAGGCTTTCATGGCCCGGATTACTATTAATATTGAACCCTTGCAAAGAAGCATATGAGACTCAGATTCGGGGCGTAACAGGTCATATTCGTAAGTTGCTGTCAGGGCGCTTCATTAACTTGCAGGGTAACATATAACAAAATAACATGCAGGAAAGAGTGAAGCCAGGGTTAAAACAACTGAATTTAATAACAAATCACCATATTTACACATAAACAATTAACAACAAAAACTCCCAACTGACTCCCGCTTAATAAAATGCCAAAAACTTAGGCGATATCTCTGGAGAGATTAATTACCTGGACCAAGCGTCCTTAAATAAAAGATGCAAAAGTGACCATATAAGTGCGTACGCCGTTCTACATGCATCACGATGTGTACTTTGAATGCGTGATTCGTTGTCATCCAGAATGACCCTTCAAACAACGAATCCGCATTTCCTAGAGCTAGACCGACACAAGGGAACACAACTACAATACTTAAATTAAACCGACACTTCCTAAATCTACTATAAACAAACACAAAATTTCCGTGTGAAATTGGATTTGAATTGCCGTAGCAACATTTACTGCCTAGAAACTTAGGACTTCTCATACAAATCAACACAAGTACATTAACACGTGACCAATAGAAAAATACTCAAATGACCGCTGTCAAAATTTACAAATACTCTACCACTACACCACACGGGTGTGACAAACAAAATTACATGAAATCGAGTAATCAACAAAGCAATAGGCAAACAGCCAACATTTACGTTAATCACAATATTCTTATCCATACAAGGTACAACAATCCGTTACACACATGGCGAACTCCCCAATTAATTATGGCTTAAAAATTAGCCATCACAATGAACAGGTTTGCTACATGAAAGCTTACAGGGTTCAGTCGGACAAAAAGGACTGCCTATCAAAGTAAGTCACAGGCAAAACGGGCGGTTTGTGGAACTCTTCATGTCTGTCAACCCACGTGTCAATAACCTCGACCTCCCAGAACATGGGGTCGAACCTCGAAGAAATGTGCCCCAAAGCACAATAATACGTGTGTGTCAGAAAAACATATGGACAAGAATCAGCAGTCTCCCAAGAGCACTCTGTCTTTCCATCTAAAATACAACAGCAGCAAAAATATATAAGGGCGGTAGGACAACTACCCCCTCCTCACGTAGAATCAACACACACTAGACACATCAACACACACTTAATCACACGTATGGGTTGTGACAGACCCTGAAATAAAGACACAAATAATATCCACATGCTGGCGCCATCGTTCTATGCCGTGACTAGTCACCTGAAAAGGACTCAAGAAAATCTATCAAAATTAGAACGAAGGTGTTCTACAATTACTTTTAAGTTGGTGCACTCGGCTACCCTAACATGAATAATAACCTGTTCAGCAAAATGTTTTACAATCATTTCCTCCCATTCCTATTTCAAATATTAACGTTAATAAAGCACCATTTATCGAATGTAACGGGTTCCGCAATTGCAAGGATAAAAATCACGCACGCACGCCGCGTACATTACACATGACTCAAGAAAAAAAATCAAAATATCAACAAACACTTTGGCCACGCGCCAACGGACATTTAAACATATAGTGTCGGTACAAGAAAAACAGCTATAAAACAAGAAAGAAAAACATGACTATTTACAAAGTTCCCCGGCCAAATCTAACTACATAATTGAAATAATCCAATTTTAGTACATCACCGCTTCTGCATGTAGGACTAAGGACATCCTCCTCAACCCATTGCCCTATGGACAATTTAGCACTCCATAGTAGTCGTCTGCGTTGATTTCTTGAAGCTCGTCCCAACTTCAAACCACGTGCTGATCATCTTGGTCTCGACTCCTTGGCAGAAAAGTTCAATGTTAAATATTTGCCTATCTATAATCGCTTGCAGGCTACTCAGTTCACCCACAATTGTCCTACTGCGATTAATAGCGAAGACTGGCCCTAATTATATCGCACATACGCACTATAAAAACACACATACAATACACACAATTTATACATAAAATATACATCTCGAGTCCGCGCCACTGGCTCGTTAACAAGTTCAAAATCCTGGCTGCACCCGCAGTCGCTATCTCGTCCGGTATTTCCGTCCCGTCTTGGACTTCGGTTCTGGTAAGCGCTAATTAGGGTGATACGATACTTCCCCCTTAAAGTTGAACTCGTCGTCTTTAAAAGAATGTTACAGTTTATCACGCGCTGGCGTGAAATATTTAGATCACACAACTTAGTTGATTTTAGAACAAAATGTATAATAGCTTTTAAAATTCGATACTGCAAACGCTGCGACTTTAGCTTCCCAGAGCTCAGAAAATAAATTAGCTTCACTGATTTTAGAGCGTAAAAATCATATTTCAAACTGGCGTGGAGTATGCCTCTGAAGGCTCCACAAGAATAGTACTCCGATAAATTCGAGCGTCAAAATCACACTTCAAACTGGCGTGGAGTATGCCTCTGAAGGCTCCACACGTTAATTACTTAGATTGGCGTCAGGCCAGACTATTTATGAGAAACTGACAAGGGCGGAGGAGTGGGGTGGAGTCGGATAAAAACTTCCAGAGTTTTTGTCTCACAAAGATGGGGCTAGTGTCATTCTTCTCCAAATAAATCCAACGTCTCAAATTACTCGAGCGGAGATTAATCCGTTCGGCGGTTCCTTAGATACACACTTCCGCGCGCTTTTTACTACTGACGCCGTCCACCTCGTGGTCACGGCTTGGTCTCTTGCGATTGGCTGATTCAATCGTATGTTCGTTGAGAGGACCTCGTGATTCTTCCTTTATGTCTCCAATTTTGGTACAGTAGTTGCACAATTTGGCCTTGAACTCGACTAATTCTGGCCGTCCCCCAGGAATAGCTACCAACTCAGCTTCTGTTGCAATCATTACGAAATGCTGGCCTCCCTAATATCCAAGTCGACTTCCTTATGTGCTGCCTGGGCCGTAGTAATAATAATAATAAATATGAATACTTATTTATCGAAGATCAATAAGGGTTCATTTATCCTCAGCAAGGTTTTGAAATTCGAAGCAATTTATTGGTTTGGATTTCAAAAACAAAATCCACTGTAGTAACAACACATCTCTTTAAATCTCACTCAGCTGCTCGAGTGTATGCCCCTCTGACTCAATTAGTGTGCTCCCTTCTCGCTGGAATGTCATTCATATTTTCACTAAGTCTCCCCCTTCTCCTCACGTAGTTGCCACTCCCGTCGTCTCAGCTGCTCGTTGTTTACAAACAAAGTGCGTACTCACGCGCTCCCCGTGGATTTGAGTGTTTGCTTTCAAAAAAATATAAATTTTTGGCAATACAGATTCTGCACATATCATCTTTCCTAATCATCAAATGGTTCCCTTCTGTAGTACGGTTTCAAATTGGCGCTATTAAAAACAGATTTTGCACCAGTGCTCACTTCTTCTAATCTGTAGGCATTGTTACCCAGATTCTTAATTACCCGGAACGGGCCAATGAATTTCGGACAGAACTTGGCGAAGACTTTGTTCTTAGGGTCGGAGATTGGTGGTCTACGAACCAGCACTAATTCTTGTTCTTGTAACTCTCGGTGAAACTTCTTTCCTCGGTACCGTCTCAGCCTTCGGTCCGCTTGGTTCCTCATGTGCTCTCTCGTTCGCTGGATTCGCAAATCATGCGCTAATAATGGATCCCTTGGGCAAGGAATGATCTTGTCCCAAGTTCTTTCCGGCAATCTGTTGTGGTGTACAATCAGTGGGACTTGACCCGTCGACTCGTGCTTAGCAGTGTTCATGCACATCTCAATTTCCCCTACTTTGTCTACCCATTTATTGTGTTCGTTAGGAATCATTACTCTGTAGTATTTAGCGACACAGCGAATTGTTCTTTCGCTCGGATTTCCACAAGGATGACGAATACTTGAAAATATGTGTTTTATTCCTAGGCTCTCCAAACCTTGCCTAAAAACATTGCTTGTGAAATAGGTACCGTGATCTGATAGAATGGATTCCGGCTTCCCAAGCATCGGAATGACTTTGTTCTTAATTCGACTAAGGACTTGTCTTGATGTCGTCTTCTGAATAGGACATAGCACGACCATCTTCGAAAATACATCGACACATACCAAGAGGTGTCGGCATCCACGCTTTCCTTTTACTAAAGGACCAAAGCAATCAATCGCGAGCATCTCGCATGGTTTCTGCGGTAATAGTAATAATAATGTTATTGGTTTTACGTCCCTTTTAACTACACTGGCTTTTAGAGACGCCGGGGTGCCGGAATTTTGCCCCGAAGGGGATCTTTAACGTGCCAGTAAATCTACGGACACAGCTCCCTCGCATTTGCGCACCCTCAAATGCCAGCTGACTGCGCCAGGATACGAACCTGCAACCTCGGGCCCAGCAAGCGAGAACGTTACCCCTGAGCCACGCAGCCAGCGTTTGCGGTAATAGTGGTCTTGGAGGTTGTTTCAGAATAAAGTTGTTCGGCTTTGTGCGCTGACAAGCGTCACACGTTCTAATTACTTCAACAATGGTGAATCTCATCTTGGGCCAAGTAAAGGTCTCCCCTATCGTAGCTTCAGTCTTATCCGTGCCGATATGTGCTAGGCTCTCGTGAACATGCCAAGTTAATCCCCTCTGTAGTGATGCTGGAACTAAGATCCGCAGTTTAGTATGATGCTCATCCACGTACTTATGTAACAAGTTATTCAAGTAGTGAAATCTCGCTTGTTTAGCACTGGCTTCCCGGTACTCCGGTGAATTTGGTTGTAACTCCTTCTTATAGAATTTTATCATCATCATCATCCATGGGTCAGCTTCTTGCTCCTTCCGAATATCCTTCAATCTTGCCAAAAACTCACGAGCCTTAGGTGTCAAGGTAACATTGTGAACTTCCGCTGTTACTTCGTTTCCGTCCTCAGGGTTTCTACTCAAGGCATCTGGTATGACGTTCAATTTCCCAGGACAATGCTCTATTGTGATGTCAAACTGCTGTATGTAGATGGACCAGCGCGTAACTCTCTCACTTGCTATTGTTGTCTTAAATAAAAATGTCAGTGCATGGTGGTCGGTTCTAACAATGATGGAATAACCATAGATCATCTTGCGCCACTGTTGGAGAGAATATAGAATTGCTAGTAGCTCAAGTTCCGTAACTGTGTAGTTCCTCTCATGTTTCCGTAATTTACGACTCGTAAATGCCAAATAGGATTTCTTCTTGGGTTCTTCAGCGTCCTCTTGGTACAGCATAGCACCAATCCCAATTAACGAAGCATCTGCTTGAATGATAAATTGTTTCTCAAAATCCGGATATCCAAGTTTCACACAGTTTTCCAATAAATCCTTCGTTGCTTTAAAAGACCTGTCGTACTCCTCGTTCCACGACCATCGATTCGCTTTCTTCAACATCTCCTGCATAGGCGCTACTGTTTCTGTGTAACCAGGGCAATTTTCTTTGAAGAAACCTGTCACTCCCAAAAATGCTCTAACATGTTTGACTTTGGTAGGTGTGGGAAATTTCTTAATAGCATCAATCTTGGCTGGATTAGGCCGCACGCCCTCGACATCAATTATATGTCCCAGATATAAAATTTCGCTCTGGCAAAAATGTGACTTTTTTAAGTTGATCTTGAAGTTCATGGTTCTCAGGTTGTCCAGCAGTTTATTTAAATTTACCAAGTGTTCTTCCATTGTCTCAGAAGCGATTAATATGTCATCAACATATCTCGTGGTGAAGTTCTTGACCTCCTCAGTCAGATTTCTATCGAGTGCTCTAATGAGTGCACATCCCGCAGTTTTCACGCCAAAGGGCATTCGACACCAGATATAACTTTGATTATCGAATAAAAATCCCGTCAACAGTTGGGATTTTTCTTCAAGTTCAAGATGGTGGAAACTATTCGTCAAATCAACACTTGAGTATATCTTCTTCCCGCGGAAGCCTTTCAAAACATCTTTGATCCTCGGTGCTTGGTCGTGCTCAACTAGCAGTTTGCTATTTAAAACTCGCGCGTCTAGGCATAGCCTAATTGATCCGTTTGGCTTGGTCACAGCCAATATTGCGTTCAGATAAGGAGTTGCAGCTTTCCTTATCATGCCAGAATCTAATAAGTTAGTAATAATATCCTTCACCTGAGAAAAATGCTTCTCTGGGATCGGGTACAATTTACTTTTAAATGGGGTCCAATCTGTTACCTGCATCGCATATTGAAAATTTAAAACTTTCCCAGGTACGGTGTCAAAGGCTCCTTTATGTAATCTTAAAATTTCTTCCAATCTTCTTCTATCAGATTCCCCTATGATGGCTTCCTTAAGTCGCTCCTGAAGTAGAATTTCGAATTTGGTTCCGCCCATTTCTTCTTCCGCCAAATGCACCCAAAGTTCCTGCGAGATATCTCGGCTGTCCATTTCTAGCACTGCTGTCTGGTTAACTTGCTCTCCCCTCAATATCTTATCTCCGGCCTCATTAGTGCATTCCTCAACAACCCAAGTATTGGCCTCTCTCTCCAGCGGATTCTCTTCCATATTTAAACCCACATGATCCAATCCTTCTACTTGTTTGAAGCTTACAGTGTTGTTATGTAAATCAATTACAGCATGAAAATCGCAGATGAAATTGGCTCCTAAAATTATATTGTAGTTCATCTTTGGAATAACAATGAATGTTTGTGAAAAAGTATGGTTCAATATTTCCAGATCTAGAAATGCTTGCTGTTTACAATTCATAGTTTTGTCAGGAATGACACCTCTGACTTTCATTAGCGGTACCGGCATAATAGGAACAGTCTGTTTTCTTGCTATTTCTTTTATCAAAATTTCAGTGACTAAGCTCACCTGGCTACCTGTATCAATCAAACATCTCACCCTCATACCTCCAATATGCGCGTAAATAATTGGTAGCTGTCTGATAACATTCTCACGGTTCTTCACCACTTCCTCCAGGCAGTCGTCTGGGAATGCTACCCACTCTTCTATATTGGCCACTATCATCTCTTCTTGCTCCCTGGCGATCTCCGTTTTTAGCCTGTCTCCTTTCAGTTCATTTGGTTTTTTTTTTTATCCCGGGCCCCATTAGATGTGTTTCGCCGGTTATCATTCTGTCGCTCCTGTTGCCTCAGTAAACTCTCTGCCCCCTCTCCTTGATGGTTGTCTGGGCTCTGTCTGTTCGCCATGGCACGCCCCCACTTCTCCTTCTCCGCTTCTTCATTACTTAATTGATCCAAGTATTTACGGGATTCAATATATCGTTCGTCCCAGTTATTCCTATAATCTCCTCTGTTTTCTTGGCGATAGTCCCTGCCGTTACTCCATCTACCATCTCCATTTCTTTGGTAAGGTCTACCTTGTCTCTGGTTTCCCCTCCAATTCGTGTATTCCCGCTGGTACGTCCACTGATTATTTTGATTTTGGTTATTCTGATGATATCTCCCGCGGTTATTCTGATAATTCTGATTGTTGTTATGGAACTGGTTTCGGCCGTCAAAATCTTGTCTTCTCGGCGTGAACTGTGTCCCTGTGGACTGTGTCTTACTTTGGTTCCCCTGGCCGTGGTTATTTTGGAGTCCCTGAACTACCTCTGCCGTGTTGACACATTCCAAATTCCTTCTTCCTGTCTGTGGGCTTACCATACTCGTCTCATCTAAGTGTCTGAGTAATTCTTCGGCTTGGACTGCGGTCTGAATATTTCCTGCGACTAATAATTGTTGGATATGCATTGGGAGTTGTTTTCCGATGGTTAGAACCATATTCGGCTCGCTAGGCGGGTCATCAAAATCCCTGAATTTTACCAATTGCTGACTGAAGAATTCTGAAAAACGGGTTGGATGTGTACTGTGGTATTTGCGCGTGTACAGGTCCATTCTTAACCCCTGTTGTAACGAAGGACTCCAAAACTTCTTCAAAAACGCCTCGCGGAATTGATTCATGTCTGTAAACGTGTACTTGAAACTTAAAAACCAGGTCAGGCTAGGTCCTTCTAAAAATTTCTCCACCAGTCTTAATTGTTTCTCCGGGCCGATGTGTTGGTCATTAAAGTAGTCAGTTAATTGCCGTAGAAATGCTTTGGGAGTGGTTCCTGAATGTTCTTTAAACTTATCGGGCTTAAAATCATTACCCCGAATGACTTGGATGACTTGGGCTGGTGCCAAGTTCGGTTGCGGAGTTGAAGTCTCCCCCCTGTACTGCTGGAATGCATTAGTCGTTAGTCTGGGACTTTGACCCCGACTCGTGTCCTCAGCCAACTTCGAACCTGCCGGACTTCCAATACTTGTTTGCTTTTCCGGAATATTTTCGTTTGAAAATAATGTCGCATTCTCTAACGATCTAATCTCGTTTTTTATGATTAATTCTGAATGTTCCTGTAATTTCGACTTCATATTTTCCTCCAGTGCCTGCATTCGCTTTAAAACTGCCAGCCTGTCTTCCTTATTCGCATGAGCCTGCTGGTCCCAATCTCGCCGGATCCTACTTTTTAAGCTATTTATTTTCTCCTCGTTCCTCTCCTGATTTTTCTCTAGCTCTTCACGTATCCGTTCCTGCGTTTTCACTAGTTGTTCTTCCAAATTATCCTGAGTTTTGACGAGCTGCTCCCCTACTTCTTGTCTTATGACCTCTTGTGTGTTTATTAGCTGGCCTTCCATCTCTTTTCTTATGATCTCTTGTGTTCTGCCTAATTGCTCCTCTAAATTTTCCCGCAAGTGTATCCGCTCGGTTTCAGCCTTAACTTCGACTTTATCTATTTCCTTTATTAATTCCAGCACGTTGTTATCTACCGAATTAATTTGCTGCTGTAGTTTCTCTTGGGTTTTCTTCACTCCCGCGGTGTTACTGACACATGCTGCCTCTATCTGCTTGAGTTTATCTGCCACCATCTCGTCAAATTGTACTAATTTGTTATCAAATTTCGCCTCCAATTTCTTCATTTCGCCTAACTGTTTGATGTTGTTTTCCGCAACCTCGCCTGCCAGTTTCTCTACTTTTTGAACGCTCTGATTAATATCATTCGTGATTTTTCCTAACTGTTCGGTTTGTGTTACCGCCTGTTGTGACAATTTGTGGTTTAGTTCATTGAATTGTTTGTCAGTGTCTAATTTCTGGACTTCTAACTGGACCGAAATGTTACCGCTCATATCAAGTAATTGTTTTTCACTATGCTCACGCTGAGCTTCTAATTGTTCTTTTAATTGTTCTTCCGTTTTTACGGACATTTGGATCGACATCTGTTCTAATTGTTCTTCCGTTTTCGCGGACATTTGGATCGACATCTGTTCTAACAATGCCTTAATTTCATCAACGATCGCCATTTCACACACACAAATATATTCAGAGAAAAACAGGGTTATGGGCTAAGGTTTCAGCCCTATACGCACATACATGTCACACATTTAAATATTACTGGCTCTAATTTAATGAAAATTTCAGTAACAAAATTTACTGAATACAATGACACTTATTCCCAAACAGCAAAATAACCCCTAGTGATCTGCTTTTAAATTCCTAACCAACAGAATTTACGAAACACCAATTAACCGAAGTCAATTAAATGTCAAATATAAGGCAACATCTTCCTGCTTTGACTGAGTTCATTAATAATGCAAATTTCTAATTTTAATGTGGGCGCCAGAACAAGTTTATAACAAATACCAAATCAAATTCTAACCTTGTTCAATATTTCTAACTTTAGGAACTCAGTGATTTTACTAATGCACATGGCGGTACAACATCGCCTCCATTTACTGAATTTACATGTCCGCTTGACCTGGCATCATTTCTCAACGAAATAAATATGAGATCAGCGAAGCAACAACAACAACAATCCCCACGTTGGGCGCCATTTTTGTTTTATGAACCCTTGCAAAGAAGCATATGAGACTCAGATTCGGGGCGTAACAGGTCATATTCGTAAGTTGCTGTCAGGGCGCTTCATTAACTTGCAGGGTAACATATAACAAAATAACATGCAGGAAAGAGTGAAGCCAGGGTTAAAACAACTGAATTTAATAACAAATCACCATATTTACACATAAACAATTAACAACAAAAACTCCCAACTGACTCCCGCTTAATAAAATGCCAAAAACTTAGGCGATATCTCTGGAGAGATTAATTACCTGGACCAAGCGTCCTTAAATAAAAGATGCAAAAGTGACCATATAAGTGCGTACGCCGTTCTACATGCATCACGATGTGTACTTTGAATGCGTGATTCGTTGTCATCCAGAATGACCCTTCAAACAACGAATCCGCATTTCCTAGAGCTAGACCGACACAAGGGAACACAACTACAATACTTAAATTAAACCGACACTTCCTAAATCTACTATAAACAAACACAAAATTTCCGTGTGAAATTGGATTTGAATTGCCGTAGCAACATTTACTGCCTAGAAACTTAGGACTTCTCATACAAATCAACACAAGTACATTAACACGTGACCAATAGAAAAATACTCAAATGACCGCTGTCAAAATTTACAAATACTCTACCACTACACCACACGGGTGTGACAAACAAAATTACATGAAATCGAGTCATCAACAAAGCAATAGGCAAACAGCCAACATTTACGTTAATCACAATATTCTTATCCATACAAGGTACAACAATCCGTTACACACATGGCGAACTCCCCAATTAATTATGGCTTAAAAATTAGCCATCACAATGAACAGGTTTGCTACATGAAAGCTTACAGGGTTCAGTCGGACAAAAAGGACTGCCTATCAAAGTAAGTCACAGGCAAAACGGGCGGTTTGTGGAACTCTGCATGTCTGTCAACCCACGTGTCAATAACCTCGACCTCCCAGAACATGGGGTCGAACCTCGAAGAAATGTGCCCCAAAGCACAATAATACGTGTGTGTCAGAAAAACATATGGACAAGAATCAGCAGTCTCCCAAGAGCACTCTGTCTTTCCATCTAAAATACAACAGCAGCAAAAATATATAAGGGCGGTAGGACAACTACCCCCTCCTCACGTAGAATCAACACACACTAGACACATCAACACACACTTAATCACACGTATGGGTTGTGACAGACCCTGAAATAAAGACACAAATAATATCCACATGCTGGCGCCATCGTTCTATGCCGTGACTAGTCACCTGAAAAGGACTCAAGAAAATCTATCAAAATTAGAACGAAGGTGTTCTACAATTACTTTTAAGTTGGTGCACTCGGCTACCCTAACATGAATAATAACCTGTTCAGCAAAATGTTTTACAATCATTTCCTCCCATTCCTATTTCAAATATTAACGTTAATAAAGCACCATTTATCGAATGTAACGGGTTCCGCAATTGCAAGGATAAAAATCACGCACGCACGCCGCGTACATTACACATGACTCAAGAAAAAAAATCAAAATATCAACAAACACTTTGGCCACGCGCCAACGGACATTTAAACATATAGTGTCGGTACAAGAAAAACAGCTATAAAACAAGAAAGAAAAACATGACTATTTACAAAGTTCCCCGGCCAAATCTAACTACATAATTGAAATAATCCAATTTTAGTACATCACCGCTTCTGCATGTAGGACTAAGGACATCCTCCTCAACCCATTGCCCTATGGACAATTTAGCACTCCATAGTAGTCGTCTGCGTTGATTTCTTGAAGCTCGTCCCAACTTCAAACCACGTGCTGATCATCTTGGTCTCGACTCCTTGGCAGAAAAGTTCAATGTTAAATATTTGCCTATCTATAATCGCTTGCAGGCTACTCAGTTCACCCACAATTGTCCTACTGCGATTAATAGCGAAGACTGGCCCTAATTATATCGCACATACGCACTATAAAAACACACATACAATACACACAATTTATACATAAAATATACATCTCGAGTCCGCGCCACTGGCTCGTTAACAAGTTCAAAATCCTGGCTGCACCCGCAGTCGCTATCTCGTCCGGTATTTCCGTCCCGTCTTGGACTTCGGTTCTGGTAAGCGCTAATTAGGGTGATACGATACTTCCCCCTTAAAGTTGAACTCGTCGTCTTTAAAAGAATGTTACAGTTTATCACGCGCTGGCGTGAAATATTTAGATCACACAACTTAGTTGATTTTAGAACAAAATGTATAATAGCTTTTAAAATTCGATACTGCAAACGCTGCGACTTTAGCTTCCCAGAGCTCAGAAAATAAATTAGCTTCACTGATTTTAGAGCGTAAAAATCACATTTCAAACTGGCGTGGAGTATGCCTCTGAAGGCTCCACAAGAATAGTACTCCGATAAATTCGAGCGTCAAAATCACACTTCAAACTGGCGTGGAGTATGCCTCTGAAGGCTCCACACGTTAATTACTTAGATTGGCGTCAGGCCAGACTATTTATGAGAAACTGACAAGGGCGGAGGAGTGGGGTGGAGTCGGATAAAAACTTCCAGAGTTTTTGTCTCACAAAGATGGGGCTAGTGTCATTCTTCTCCAAATAAATCCAACGTCTCAAATTACTCGAGCGGAGATTAATCCGTTCGGCGGTTCCTTAGATACACACTTCCGCGCGCTTTTTACTACTGACGCCGTCCACCTCGTGGTCACGGCTTGGTCTCTTGCGATTGGCTGATTCAATCGTATGTTCGTTGAGAGGACCTCGTGATTCTTCCTTTATGTCTCCAATTTTGGTACAGTAGTTGCACAATTTGGCCTTGAACTCGACTAATTCTGGCCGTCCCCCAGGAATAGCTACCAACTCAGCTTCTGTTGCAATCATTACGAAATGCTGGCCTCCCTAATATCCAAGTCGACTTCCTTATGTGCTGCCTGGGCCGTAGTAATAATAATAATAAATATGAATACTTATTTATCGAAGATCAATAAGGGTTCAATATTATTCATGTTTTTTGGGCTATTCTTCTTCATTTCCCATTTCCGGTTCCCTGGGTCGGGTTGCGAATCAAGGACCTCCACTATTGTCTACCCCTCCAACATTCATTTCCTTCCTTCAATACTTTTTTTAATTTTACTCCTCTCTTCTCTATGCTTTCCTTCACTGTATCCATCGACCTCTTTCTGGGCCTTCCTCGTGGTCTTCTTCCTGGTATTTTCTCCTTAAATATTCTTTTTGGTACTCTATATTCCTCCATTCTCATCATATGCCCATACCACTTCAGCTTACTGGTCTCTATCTTGTCTTGCAGTTTTGGGAACCCAGTTCTCTCCCTAATGTCCACATTTCTGATTTTATCCCTCCGTGTCTTCCCAATTACTCCTCTAAGGAACTTCATCTCGGCTGCTGGGATTCGCCTTTCATCGCGTTTTGTTGTGGTCCAAGTACCTGCTGCATATGTCAAAATTGGTGTGTAATACATTGAGAATAGATCTTTCTTGTATTTCTCTGGGACTTCCTGGTTCCATACTAAACCTCTCACACACTGGTAAAACCCATTAGCTTGTTGGATTCTCTTTCCAATTTCTTCATTTATTGTACCACCTTCTGTGAGTATGCTCCCCAAATACTTAAAGCTTTTTACTATTTCCAATGGATTTCCATTGACTTCAATATTCTGTCTTCCTTCTCTCTTGTTTATTGTCATCACTACAGTCTTACTCTTCTCCACACTTATTTTCATTCCATATTTCTCTAACTCTTGATTCCATACAGTAACTTGTTCTTGCACTTCTATTTCATTTTCTCCCCATATTACTATGTCATCTGCAAAGAGTAAGACCTTAGTCTCCTTGCTTCCCATTTTTTGCTTCACACCCTTGTGGATTTAATCCATGACAGTTATTTGGGGAGCATACTCACAGAAGATGGTACAATAAATGAAGAAATTGGAAAGAGAATCCAACAAGCTAATGTTTTTACCAGTGAGAGGTTTAGTATGGAACCAGGAAGTCCCAAAGAAATGCAAGAAAGATCTATTCTCAATATATTACAGACCAATTTTGACATATGCAGCAGGTACTTGGACCACAACAAAACGCGATGAAAGCCGAATCCAAGCAGCCAGGATGAAGTTCCGTAGAGGAATAATTGGGAAGACACGGAGGGATAAAATCAGAAATGGGGACATTAAGGAGAGAACTGGGTTCCCAAAACTGCAAGACAGGATAGAGACCAGTAAGCTGAAGTGGAACGGACATATGATGAGAATGGAAGAATGTAGAGTACCAAAAAAGAATATTTATGGAGAAAATACCAGGACGAAGACCATGAGGAAGGCCCAGAAAGAGGTGGATAGATTCGGTGAAGGAAAGCATAGAGAAAAGAGGAGTAAAAGAAAATAAGTATTGAAAGAAGGAAATGAATGGTGGAGGGATAGACAACTGTGGAGGTCCTTGATTCACAACCCGACCCAGGGAACTGGGAACTGGAAATGAAGAAGAAGAGAAGTTATAAACAGTATAGGGGATAACACACTTCCTTGTCGAAGTCCTGTTTCAACACTGAACCAGTTTGTTTGTCCTAGCTTGGGCTATTGCCGTGTAAAAATAACATTTAAATACCAGATGTTTCGAAGGAACCTTGCCTCCTTTTTCAATGGAATTAAAACAATGTGGCCAGGGAAAGTGCATCAATGATATTACAAAAAACTAGAGAAATTCCTCTGTTCGTCACCAGAGAGCAGCCCCGCCAGAAAGTACTGTAAGGACCTTGGTAGAAAAACGTGCCATATTAATGAGAACGGCGGACAGAGTAGTAAGGCAGGAGAAGGAAAGGGGGGGGAATTGAGTCTCCTGATTTGGACATCCTCATTCTTCGAGGAGTTTCAATATTCTTCCCCCGCCCCCTTTACCTTCTCCTTCCTTACTACTATGTCCGCCGTTCTTATAAATATTGCGAGTTTTTCTACCAAGGCACAGTGGGTCAAAATCGAAATCTAGGAGGACAAAATTATTTATTTTCATAATTAAAAAATCAAAATGTAAGTTATAACTTCTACAGCATTCTCATATAATTGCCGCTCACTATTCTGGGATATAAACGCATCTTAGTGTAAATCTGTCACCACTGTTCGAGCAGTCTGAATTGGAGGGTGAATGTAAGTGGCTGTGGTTTGGTTGGCTTTGTGGTTAGTGTGATGCTTTAAGATGGAACATGCAGCTGAAGGTAAGATCTTTGTAACGTGTGTCAGTTATTAATGGGTGTAATTGTTACATAATTTTAGCTATACTTGCATTATATAATATTTAACTATTATTTTTAAAATTATTTTATCACTTAGATTTTTAGTATGGCGCGTCACTCTGCGTCACTTTCTACTTAATGTTAAAATGTAGATAAAGTCTTGTATATTATGCCTGTTATAAGATTTTTTTGCATCTTTTTGCAACTTACTTAGTGATTTAACGTTTTAGAAGATGCCGCGCAACCAGTTCTCACACGTTTACAACTGTTTGAAGCACTGGGTTCGACGATTATGTCAAAAGTGGACCTTTGTGACTTTCTTAAAAGTAACTTAGGGGTAGAAAATTGTTCTGAAGAGATAACAGAATGCTCTATCCAACTCCTAGTCATAGGCAATTTCTTGCATGTGTAGACGTGGCTTAATAAGGTCTTAACTGATGTTTATTATGAAGGAAACAAATTATATACGTTGCTTTCACTCTAAATTCATGATTAAAACGTAAAAATAATTTTGTACCCCTAGATTTCGATTTTGACCCACTGTGCAAGGTCCATACAGTAGCTTCTGGCTGCTCTCTGGTAACGGACAGAGGAATTTCCCTAGTTTTTTGTAATCTCATTGAGTCATCTCATAGCCGTAATGAAAGAATTGAAAGGGTTTCATCATATAAATATTTAGGATGTCAAATCAATGATAACTGGGACTTAAGGCAAGAAATTCGCTGTAGAATTGAGCAAGCCAGAAGTTTTTTCATGAAAATGAGAAAAGTTATGACCAGCCGTGATTTAAGTCTGTCATTACGCACCCGACTGCTTCGATGCTATGGTTTTAGTGTCCTGCTCTATGGAGTTGAATCATGGACACTTACCGAGGTTTTAAGTAAGAAACTGATAGCATTTGAAATGTGGTCGTGTCGCAGGATTTTAAGGATATCATGGACAGCTAAAGTCACAAATGTGGAAGTACTGCGGCGTGTGAACAAAGACTCGGAAATTCTCAGTATCATCGAAAGGAGAAAACTAGAATACTTTGGTCATTTTATGCGCAACAACAAATACCACCTCTTGCAATTAATTATCCAAGGGAAGATTGATGGCATTAGGGGTCCAGGACGCAGACGAATATCCTGGCTAAAGACCTTAAGCCAGTGGTTTGGACTTAATACAGTGTCACTGTTTAGAACAGCTATGGACAAACAACAGATCATGCTACTGATCGCCAATGTTCTTGGAGGACGAGGCACTTGAAGAAGAAGAAGAACAACAACAACAACAACAACAAGAAGAATAGCCCAAAAAACATGAATAATTTTACCACTAGTTCTTACCCGCAAGGATGACACGATCCTGATAGGAGAGATTAACGTGTGCCAAATCACATTCATGTGCCAGATGAGTGGAAAAGAATGTGACTTTTGTTACGCCGCTTTGCTCCTCTATAACATCTATTGATGCAGGGCATTGGATGTCTGTTTTGCATGAACCTGCAAAGAACATCAAAATTAGTAAGAATTTTGAACTTGATCCCAGCCTCTCCGTAAGATGAACATAATAGGTATAGTATTATACAGTGAGATTCTTTTGCTGGAGCGGGACCGGTGGCCGGCTGCGCGCACCTTCCGCCAGCCAACCGAGCTCGGGCTGCGAGGCGGAGGCAAGCTAACCAAGGTCATTAAAGTCCATTAAGCCACTAAACTTTCTTCAACGAGGGTGTGTAGTGTCAGCGCACAGATATGAAGGTAGCATAAACAACAGCTGCAAGATTTAATTAAAGAAGCACAGATGTTCTTTTATTTCTTGGGAATCTGGATGACTTCACGTCACCAGTTAAAGATTTGAACTTATCTTTTCACAGAAGATACTAAAAATGTCTTCAGCTTACAGACAGACATCATTACATTATGCCGCTACTCCTGCACCCCTCTCCCCCTACGTGTTTACTGTAATTAATCGAAGCATGGACCTAAGCCCGTTTGTTGTTCAATTGTGGGTTAATTTAACATCCAAAGTGTGCAGATCAATTACCCGTACTCTAGTGGAGCTGGAGAACAATATACGGCAGCAGATATCCCTGACAACAGAAGGGAATTACAACGTGTAAATGCTAATTTATTTACACGCTACAACGCCCGTCTCTCAGTTGAAGGAGAACATTTTCAGCATCTTCTGTGAAAAGGTAAGTTCTTTAGTTATGATTTGCTGGTGAATTTACCATTAATTAATGTACTTTCTTGCGGTTTCTAACTGCGCACAATCCGCGGTGCGAGCTCGGTTGGCTCGCGGAAGGCGCGCGCGCCCGGCAGCTGGTCGCCCGTCCCACTCCAGCAAAAGAGTCGCCCTGTACAACACATGGAATTAGGGGCAGATGACCTAGCTGTTCCACCCCTTAAAACCTCAATAACTAACAACACATGAAAAACTTAAATTAACAGTACCTTGGCGTTTGGATGATCTTTGACGAAGAGATTCATCCAAAGGGTTTTGCCTGGGTCTGTAGGATCGATTACAGAAGTAATACTCCTTGATATCTCCTTTATTGTTTCTTCTTTTTGCACATCTTTTCACAAATGACGATGTTGTCCTCTCCTCTAATTCTTCCTTCCATTTAAGGAAATCTTCAAGAGAAAGAGTAGGTTACAGTTTAAATATTTGTGTTTTGGGCAATTCAGCATATTCAAATGTTGCAAGACTTTTATTAGTATTGCCTGTATAATCAATCGGCAGAATTGCTCTTCAGTATGTCAACAAAAAGAGTGCCCAAATAGATTGAGGAGAAAGAGACTTATTTTATCACCCTATTATGTGAAAGAAATATTACATGAATTATTTAAATTTCAATACACTTCTCTAGTTTAGCCTTTCATGTGCTACAAAAGACATCCATATTATATTTTCTTAATAAATTAGTGATGCGAGTGGATCCACATAAAGATTGTTTTATTTACCTAAGAGCTTGCCACGGTGGGTGAGTGGTTAACGTGTCGGTCTACTAACCCCAAGCTTGCAGGTTCGCTCCTGGCCGTGGTAAGCAGGGCTTCCATCCACTCACTCGTCCAAAAATAGTGAAATAGTGAGTGTTTTATTTCAAGAAAGTGAAAAAAAAAGGGTAGTTTTTATATGAAAAAGTGAGTAAATAGTGAGTAAATTCATAGCATTATTTGCATTTATGGGCATAGGCCTATATCTGGTTCATCATTTTAACTTTTGTTGATATCTGTAGGTGCAATTAGGGGGGGGGGGGTCTTGGGTGGCTAATCTCCCCAAAACAAACTATAGCCCCCCAAAAATGTGACAAAATTGTATTGAAATAGACAAAATTTTTAAGAATGTGTATCTGAAAAACAAATTAGCCCCCCAAAAATGTCAACCAAATTGCACCTATGTTTTAATTCACCGGCCGTGAAAGCCAATATACCATCTCTGAGTATTGTTTGTGATTTTTTCATAGATCACTGCACGGCACCCGCTTTTTATGCTTTCTGGCCACCTGGCTCGCTGCCGGCAGTGGTGGCAGAAAAATGAAGTACCCATTCATGGGTATACTTTGGGTCATTTCTAACAATCTGATTGTGCAAGAGACCATTTTTAACGCAGAATGTGAACAGTTTTGAAAAAAAGTGAGAGTAGTGAGTAATTTTATCAAATAGTGAGAAAAGTGAGGCTGCTTTGAAAATAGTGAATAATAGTGAGAAAAGTGAGTCGCTGGAATCCCTGGAGGTAAGTGACTTATGAAAGGCGGCAGAAATAATGACACGCATGTCATACGATGTTGGCATGTCAATGAACCAATTTGAATTCAGTAGGCCGTGTTCATAATGGCAAAATTAATCTCGGGAGTTTCCGCCAACATAAAGTTCCTCATTTCTCCACTAGAAAGCACTACAGTGTTCAAGGAGCTTAGATATCTAACCTCCTTGACTTTCATAGTGCTTCAAGGAAAAACGAAATTCGACATGCAAGCTACCCTCTGGGTGTCAATTAACAAAGCTTGCACCAGGCACCCGAGGCCATACGATATTATTATTATTATTTACCTAAGGACAGTAAGTTGTAGTCAGATCGACTTGAATACTTCAGATAAGTCTCCATATCAGACCTTTCAAAACAGTATTAGTAGTTTACAGTTTTACTAATATCTCAGCAGAGTACTCGTAGGCCATTTTTGCATATTTGTTTACATTTCTAGATTAGGGCTTAATGCTTTCAGGATGTCTACCAAAACCAACTAACAGATTTCCCTGACAATTCCCTGATTTTTCCAGGAAGCAAAATAACCAGTGATGGACGAAGCAAAGAGGATATAAAAAGTAGGTTGGCTCAGGCAAGGAAAGCATTTCTACAGAAAAGGAATCTGTTAACATCGAATATAGATTTAGGTATTAGGAAGTCATTTTTGAAAGCCTTTGTCTGGAGCGTGGCGCTCTATGGAAGTGAAACTTGGACTATTGGTGCAGCAAAAAAGAGGAGAATTGAAACGTTTGAAATGTCGTGTCATAGGAGAATGATGAAGATCAGATGGGTAGATAGGGTTACATATGAAGAGGTATCAAGACAAGGGGGAGAGGAGAGGAGAGATGTTTCAGGCGACTGCTAATGAAGAGAAGAGATAGGTTGGTAGGACACATAGTAAGACACCCAGGAATAGCAAGCTTAGTTATAAAAGGAAGAGTCGAGGACAAGAACTGTATGGGTAGACCAAAGTTAGAATATGTTAAACAGATTGCCTCGGATGTAGAGTGTGGTAGCTATGTAGAGATGTAACGATTAGCTCAGGACAGGGAAGCATGGAGAACTGCTTCAAAGCAGTCAAAGGACTGACGACTCAAACAATAAAGAATCAGAAATTTCCCTGAGTAACAGTAGCGGCCATAATAAATATATAAAACAAGAGTTTGTACTTAAAAAGCATTTCAAAAAGCCCTCCCAAAATTAAGGGTAACATAACAAAGTTTGAAAGGTAAATATATAGCCTATATATTGTATATATATTTTTCTATTTTGCCTATTTCTAAATTTTTCATCCAGAAAAACTATTGTACTTGCGAGTATTGAAAGTAGCTCGTCAATAGTAATGCTCTCATACAGTTACACATTTATATACAAACTAGTGGACCCGTGCGATAAATCTCGCATGTTCATAAACCACACTTTTCCCAATAGGTTTATAATGAGAGGCTTAAGGAGAAATGTTCGGTTATTTTTTTTATTTCAACTAAATGATTATAAAACACTATTTACATTTCGGGATAAAGGAAAGACCTCAAAATGTTAATATGACATGAAACAGGCGTCCCAGGGGCCCGTGCACAGCAATTATGGAGCGTATTTTCCGACAGCAACGGTGTTTGCAAATCGCACACTTCGTACATTTTTTAAAAGTCATTTTTTAAAGTAAATATATATATTTATGAAATAATAGTGCAATAGTGTATGAAGGTAATACCATCAGAGGCCTTAGATAGCGACCACAGAATACTTGTAATGAACCTGGGAGTTGTTAAGGATAGCAAGAGGACAGTGTACCAGGAAAGGAGAATCAAAGTATGGAAACTCAAGGAAAAGGAAGTCAAGGAAGAATTCCAGAAGATAATAAGGGAAAGGATGCCAACAGACAATCCTAAAACAGGGGAAGAGGAATGGAAGCAATTCAAGAACACAATGGTGGAAGCTGCAGTGGCAGTATGTGGAAGAACAAGCAACAGAAAGCGGTGTAAAGAGACACCATGGTGGAATGAGAGAGTAAAAGAAGCTGTGGGAAGGAAGAACAAGGCTTTCAGAGTGTGGTTCCAGGAAAGAACTGATCTGGCAAGGGAAGATTATAAGATAAAGAAGAAAGAAGCGAACAAGATTGTCGCAGAGGAGAGGAAGAAGTGGATGGTAAAGTGGTCCGAGATGATGGAGGAAGACAGCAGAGGAAATAAGAAAGTACTTTATGGGATGGTCAAAAGTAAGAGAAGAGGTCTGCAAGAGGATGTGGTAATGATGGACAAAAACGGAAATGAGGTACACAACAAAAAAACACTCAAGACAGTGTGGAAAGAGTACTTTGAGGATTTGCTGAATCCAAATGGTCATAGGGAGGAAGACAATGTATTGGAAGATGGAGAAGACAACACAGGAATGGAAAAGGACCTGACTTGGAGAGAACTGGAGATGACTATAGACAAGATGAAAGGAGGAAGGGCACCGGGTGTGGATGAAGTGAGTGTTGAAATGGTGAAGGCAGCAGGGGAGGTTGGGAAACAGTGGCTGTACCGTGTGATGAGGGTGATATGGAAGGAGAAAAAGACCCCAGAAGATTGGAAGAAAGGATTAATTGTCCCAATATTTAAGAAAGGAAGCAGAAAGGAGTGCAGAAATTACAGGGGAGTCACACTCATACCTCACTGTGCCAAGATATATGAAAAGATATTAGAAAGTAGAATACGAACCAGAGTGGAGAGAAAATTGAGAGAGGAGCAGTATGGATTCAGACCTGGGAGATCAACAGTGGATCTTATATTTTCAGTGAGACAGCTCCAGGAACACCACTACGAATTTGGAGAGGATCTGTTGATGGCCTTCCTGGACATCGAAAAGGCCTATGATAGGGTGTGTAGGGAGAAGGTTTGGAAAGCAATGGAAAACATGGGAGTGGAAAAAGGGACTGTAGGCAGAGTGAAGGAGATGTATTGTGGAAGTGTGAGTTGTGTGAAAGTTGGAGGGGAAAGAACAGACTGGTTCAGACAAATGAGTGGCCTGAAACAGGGTAGTGCGCTGTCACCCCTTCTCTTTATTGTGGTTATGGACGAGGTAATGACACGGATAGCAGGAAAGATAGGAGAAGATAAGATGAAAGCAATGGTGTTTGCAGATGATTTCATGGTCTGGGGAAACAAGGAGGAGGAAATTCAGGAGCAACTGAAGGCTTGGGAAGAAACAGTGGGAGAGTACGGATGGAAGTTCAACATCAGTAAATGTGAGATCCTGTTAACAACCAGGAAAAAGGACAGACCAATGAGTGGGATAACACTTGGAGGTGGACAGCTGAAGAAGGTGGAAAGTCTCAAGTACTTGGGAAGTATAGTGGAGGAAAATGGGAGAAATGACAAAGAGATTACGGAACGTGGCAGACAGGCAGAAGCATTTCTGAGAAGCATTAGGAGCTTAGTGTGGAATAAAGATGTCCCACAAAAAAGCAAGGAAGTGTTATACAGAAGCTACTATATCCCGATACTGACCTATGCTTCAGAAACGTGGACAATGAAGAAAAGAGACATAAGCAGAATACAGGCAGGTGAAATGAAGTTCCTGCGAAGTAGGATCGGAGTAACAAGAAGAGACAGAGTGAGGAATGAAAAGGTCAGGGAAATGGTGAAAGAGGAGCCCTTGCAAGGTAGGATTGAGACATCAAGACTGAGGTGGTATGGACACTTAAAGAGAATGGATGAGAAGAAGATTCCCAAGAGGATACATGAGATGCAGATGCAGAAGAAACGAAACAAGGGGAAGACCAAGAGATAGATGGCTGAAAGGAGTGGAGGAATGTGTCAAGGACTGGACCAGAGTGACAGCGGAGAGGTGGTGGGAAGAAAGGACCAAGTGGCGAGGCTTATGTTCCAAACAGACCCAGCCTGGGGCTAGAAACTGTACAAGATGATGATGATGATGAGTGCAATAAGTCACTGCTAATGTCTATTCTCTTTCATTTGAATACTCATTTGTCACGAACAGTCACTTGTGAGCGCCGCAGGAGGGATGCATACTACTGAAATAATATATATGATGATACACATGTAATGTGTCATGTGTGCTCTATCTTGCAAGAAATGAGAGCTTACTGATTTAACGTTAGTACGAACACACATCTACAACAATCATCACCAGAATATACTTTTCCCCCATCAAAATTTAAATGCTTAATTTCCAATTATTCCAGGTTGGGCCTTGTAAAACTAAAATTCCCTGTGTCATTAAAATGCCCTGATAATTCCCTGAGGTTTCCAGGATTTAAAAATTCCCTGAGTATTCCCTGTTTTCCATAGTAGGAGACACCCTGAGAAGTGTATTACAGCAACAGTAGCTACACCTCCATGGGTTGGTTGCTGGAGGGAGACTGTTTGTGGATGGGATCGTCATTTCTCCGTCTTGCAACCTTGTAGATGAAACTGAAAAAATGAAAATCCACAGCCTGTTTCCAGTCGACCGACCGGGTCAGGAATGGGTTGAATGAAGCTCCCCCCATCTAGCGGCGAGGATATGAACGATGCCGGCTGCTGAAGCTTGTCGCACTCCTCTGGGGTAATGATTAAATAAATGACAGATGAAATGAAATGATAGTGGAGAGTGTTGCTGGAATGAAATATTGACAAGGAAAACCGGAGTACCCGGAGAAAAACCTGTCTGCCTCCGCTTTATCCAGCACAAATCTCACATGGAGTGACCAGGATTTGAACCACGGACCCCAGCGGTGAGAGGCTGGTATGGTGCCGCCTAAGCCACGGAGGCGTAACCTTGTAGTTGTTGTTGTTTGAGTCTTCAGTCTTTTGACTGGTTTGATGCAGCTCTCCATGCCTCCCTGTCCTGAGCTAATCGTTTCATCTCTACATAGCTCCGACACCCTACATCGGAGGCAATCTGTTTAACATATTCTAACCTTGGTCTACCCCTACAGTTTTTGTCCTCGACCCTTCCTTCCATAACTAAGCTTGCTATTCCTGGGTGTCTTAGTATGTGTCCTACCAACCTATCTCTTCTCTTCATTAGCAGTCGCAAGAAACATCTCTCCTCTCCCACTCGTCTTAATACCTCTTTGTTTGTAACCCTATCTACCCATCTGATCTTCATCATTCTCCTGTAACACCACATTTCAAATGCTTCAATTCTCCTCTTTTCTGCTGCACCAATAGTCCAAGTTTCACTTCCATAGAGCGCCACGCTCCAGACAAAGGCTTTCAAAAATGACTTCCTAATACCTAAATCTATATTCGATGTCAGCAGATTCCTTTTTTGTAGAAATGCTTTCTTTGCCTGAGCCAACCTACTTTTAATATCCTCTTTGCTTCGTCCATCACTGGTTATTCTGCTTCCTAAGTAACAGAAGTCTCCTACTTCCTTCAGCTTTTCACCTGCCAATTTGATCTCCATAGAGGTTTCTGATTTATTTCGGCAGCATTCCAGTATTTTTGTTTTACATTTATTTATTTTCATCATGAATTCCTTCCGTAAGACGGAGTCCATACCATTCAAAAACTCATTCAAATCCTCAGGCTTGTCGGCCAAGATGACGATGTCATCAGCAAATCTCAGAGTTGAAATTATTTCTCCTTGAATCTTCACTCCCACTTTAAATTTTTCTCTAATTTCCTTCATTGCTTGTTCAATGTAAAGATTGAAAAGTATGGGTGATAAGTTGCAGCCTTGCCTTACACCTTTCTGAATACCAGCTTCTCTCTCATGTCCATCAACTCGAATGACTGCTGTCTGGTTTCTGTACAGATTGTATATCACCCTCCTATCGCTGTACTTTATTCCAATTGATTTCAAAATGTCAAACAATTTAGTCCAATCAACGTTATCAAAAGCCTTTTCTAAGTCTACAAAAGCCATGAACGTTCTCTTATCTTTCCTTATTCTACCTTCTAAAATCAGCCTAAGACTTAGTACAGCTTCCCTTGTTCCTACATTTCTCCTGAAACCAAACTGGTCTTCACCCAACTCCGTTTCTATCTGGCTTTCAATCCTCTTGTAAATTATTCTGGACAGGATCTTTGAAGCATGAGTAATCAAGCTGATTGTACGGTAATCTTCACATCTGTCAGCTCCCACTTTCTTTGGTATAGGGATGATTACATTCTTCTTGAAATCAGGGGGTACCTCACCTGTCTCATAAATCCTACACACCAAGTGAAATAACCTGATCAGACCTTCATCTCCTATGCAGCGTAGCAACTCAATCGGTATATCATCTATGCCTGGTGCTTTGTTCCTGCTTAAGTCTTCCAAAGCTCTATCAAATTCTGATCTCAATATTAAATCTCCTTTCGCATCCTCATCAATTTCCTCCTCCCTTTCCATTACATGATTCTCAATCTCCTTTCCCTTATACAAACTCTCTATGTAAGATTTCCATCTCTCAACCTTTTCTTCCCTATCTGTTAGAGGCTTTCCATTTGTGTCCTTAATATTACAGCACTTAGTCTTCTTTTCCCCAAAAGTATTCTTAATCCTTCGATAAGCTGTGTCTACTTTTCCTAATTTCAGACAATTTTCTATACCTGCACATTTCTCTTTCAACCATTCTTCTTTCGCTTCCTTGCACTTCTTGTTAACCTCATTTCTCAGACGTCTGTATTCTGCTTTCCCCTTTTCATCTCTTAGATACTTGTGTTTCCGCCTTTCATCCATTAATTCTAGTATATCCTGAGTGATCCACGGTTTTCTACCTATTCTTTCTTTCCTACCAATGTTTTCTTCTGCGGATTTTGTTATTTCATTCTTCAAAAGTGCCCATTCGTCTGCAATTGAAGTTTGTTTAGGGTTTTTCATTAGTCCTTCCTTTATACTCTTCTTGAATCTTTCGTTTACATCCTTCTCTTTCAGTCTGTCTATTCAACACCACCTAGATAACAGGCCTTTGCATTCAAACAAGATGGCGGGCACTGTAGGCAGAGCTGCTGGAGCTCGCCGCAGGCCATGGCCCATATGACGGGTTCCTTCCAACTGATACATAGTAGTAGGCAGCATTTTTAGGCTATTATGGTGACTTCATCCTTCTTACCTTTACTTACGTAACAAACAAATATACTAGGCCTACTGAATAAGCTTCTTCTCATCCTTCACCTGAAAATGAAACCTCACGGGAAACTAGGTACCGTACCGTAGGAAAAAATGAAACATACACTATTTTACTGTTTCTGGATCAATTTTATGTCAACAGTTCACTGGCCACAAAACATAGCGCTAAATTAACAGCAGTAAAATATACGCATTTGATACAGTTATGTTCAATATTTGCATAAGATCAGGTTTTTAGCTAGATATCTAGACTTGACATGTAAACAACTGTGTCTTCTTCACGAAAACTTCCGGGTACACATTTCATCATTTAAATTATAGATTTACTATTATGATAATGCCATCAGCCACAGTCAGGGGCGTATATACAATTTTATTTCGGGGGGGGGCTGGCTATCCTGGAAAATTGTGAGTATTTTCAGGGGATTGTCACCGCAAAATCCCAGAAATATCAACCAATAACTTAGAGCATATAACGTTGTGTAATTATTTTAGATAAGATTCAAAGTTTATATAGCCTACAATTACTGGCAATACAAAAAAAGTAAAATACAACGCAACACACAAATAAAATTTTATACTTAATGAATTTTCCATTATGATCTATGGAGTATGAATAGCAAATATCTAAATATTTGTCAATTTACTAAGCAGAAAGGTAAACTGTTTTTTTTTTTGTTTTTTTTTACAAGTTGATAATTTATTTCTCAAATGTACCGTACTGTGGAATTCACAGTTTTGCCTCACAAGTCTGAGTGTACCCCGTTCCAGCCCTCAGACTAGAATTAAAATTTCTTTGGGGAGCCGGGAATCGAATTTGGACATCCGGGGCGGCAGCCAAGAATGCTAGCCACTACACCACGAGTTAATCTAATTTCAATCTTAATATTGTTTATAACTTAGCCAATAAGTTAAGATTAGGGTACAACCGAATTTACAATTATTTTATGCTCTTACCAAAGCAACAGTTTCTTAATTTGATTGGCTTTTTTCTAGTAATTTATTGCACATCATACATGTCACCTACAAATATGAGGTGTATATTTTATTATTTTCATTTTCATATCCAGAGCATCCTAAATATTTACATACACTGTGAGTGGATGCAAAGTTGAGCATAAAATACCCTTAACACAGCAATGTCTCTGCTAGTTTAAAATATATAGTAGGCTATTCACATAAACACACAATGTCACATCAGATCCTTTTCACTCAGGCTATTAATCCATGTCAAAACTAGTCATCTAAGTGCATTTATTACTCTCATGTAAATTTTTTTCAAGAGTAGAGAAACACCCATTACAATTGGATACAATCATGTTGACCGACTGAAAAGCATTAAATTTTGATCCAATAGCTGTTGAAGCACAATGACTACATTACTAAACCAAATATTTTTATATGTGAGGTATGACTTTCTAAACCATAACAAAAGGCACTCATTTGAGCTTGAAGATATTTGAAATGTCATTGGACACATGGGGGGAGAGGCCGACAATCCTGTATAAGTTATAGAGACAATGAAACTTTAACACAGTGGATGGCTTTCAAATATATTGAGGCTGTAAGGCTACAAAGGGCGGAGAAATGCGACAGACAGGGTGAGAGGAGGAGAGACTGTTCATAATAGGCTATTTCAAGACTTTCAGGATAACATTCTAATATTTGGTGCCACAAAAATGGTGTCCATACAACTTGAACTTTTCGAAGTCATTTTTCAATGTTGCATTCATAATCTAATGAATTAATTGCATTTTAGTTGCTCCACATGTTAATTGGCCCAATTAAATTGGTCGGGGAGTAAAACGTAGGACTATCGACTCACAACTTTCTGTCAATGTGGAAAAATTATTTGGATTAATTATACACTTAAGTGCTTAATTAATCCAAGTATTTTTAGAGGTCCTGTACGCAAGTGTGAATTGAAAAGTTTTACTCCTCGCCCAATTTAATTGGGTACAGAGGGACACTGGGACTGAGTTATTGTCAGAAATTGCAAAAATATTGATTTTTTTATTCTTTGATATAATTATGCCCCTGAATCCAGCGGACAATTTAGTGAAAGTCTTTTCCAAATTCCGCCATATTTAAAGGCCCAGCGAATTCTTGAAATGTCTAGTGCGTGGTATTTGAACGCCTCCTATTCATGGACTTTCATTGAGGCGAGTATTTCTGTACTTATTTTCCTAATAAGGAGCTCAGAAAAGCAAGAAAGAGGGTGTTAACATATGGTGCTGGGCAGTTTTAGCTGACAAGGCAAGCTGATAACTAAAAAAATATGCATGGGTTTATAAAAGTGCATTTATCTGAGCTTCCCATTTTTTGGAACAAAATTCACCCCATATGCATCAGACTTGTGGCTATAATGTAGCAAATTTTTATACATATTCTATATTAATGCATCCATAAGCACAGTGATTAGTTTTACTGTAGTATTCATAGTTTTGCCATTAAAAATATTTTAATTTTCAATTAATGGGATAAATAAATTGTGAAATACTGTATGTTAATTTATATCTCAACAAATATTCATATGAACTTAAAACCATTTCACTAGGATTGCTTCCATACTAAATATCTATATGGGAAAGTCATGATAAATGACCTACCTCTATCCGTTTAACGCAAGGATCATTTTCAAAATTTGCATATTTTCATATTCAAATAATCGTATCTCCTAAACGGTTAGAGATAGAAAAGTGTAAATCAGAAGTCTAGTGTATATTACTATTAGAGTGCTGTGTGTAACATTATAACAATATTCATTGATAATTACCTAAAATTGAAAGCTGATAACCAAAAAATATGCATGTTTTTATAAAAGTCCATTTATCGCAGCTTCCCATTTTTTGATACAACATCTGGTCCTTGCGCATTAGATTTGCTGCTATAATATTGCAAATTTGTATTCATATTCTATATTAATGCATCCATAAGTTCAGTGATTAGTTTTACTGTAGTATTCTTAGGTTTGCCATTAAAAATATTCTAATTTTAAATAATAGGCAATTAATGGAATAAAAAAAATTGTGAAATGAGTTAATTTATATCTCAACACATATTCATATGAACTCAAAACCAATCACAAGGATTGCTTTCATACTAAATATCTATATGGGAAAGTCATGATAAATGAGCTACCTCTATCTGTTTAACGCAAGGACCATTTTCAAAATTTGCATAATTTCTATATAAAAATAATCATATCTCCTAAACGGTTAGAGATCGAAAAGTGTAAATCAGTAGTATAGTGTATATTAGTATTTGAGTGATGTGTGTAAAATTAGAACAATATCCATTGATAATTACAGAAATATGAAAACTCAGTCCCAGTGTCCCTTAACATGAAGACCGACTGAAAATAAATTCACTTATTAGACTAAAAAACAATAAAATTGATTTCAAATTTCATAAGCTGTCAAGATTGTCTGTTGACATACTTGCTGAATGGATATATTTATGGTGTGAATACAGGAGTAGCTGAATCTAATAAGAGTACATAATTAAACAGTTGCATCTTCTCATCGGAAATAAGTATGACAACCTGAAATTTGACAAACATGATCCAAATATTTACTTGTGCCATCTCTTGATGATTGTAGTGTTTTTGTGTCTGTCGCACAGGCTGGAGCAAAATGTGGCTTTTCACTAATGTCTCATTTCATTCATGATTGCTACCAAGCTATGGCTGGTGCCATGTACTGAGTCAGTACATCAGTACTGACACTAACTGTACTCAAGTTGTACAGAGGCACCTTGCCTAGTATGTCTCATCGTAGTGCTGCTTTGTGGGTTTCTATTAGCATAACTTACAGTGGTGCTTGTTGAGGATCCAACCAGCCTTTGGGCTGACTATTAACAGAGAGATCAAAATGTACATCTGCCATAAAATCAGATTTGACACATAAATGGCTGGTATTCAAAAGCCATTTTCAAGTTGGGTTTTGTATTACTACCAGAAACAATGTGGCATATAGAAATATTCTAAAAGCCTAGCGGGTGGATCACAGTTATGTAGCTGGAGTGTCTATCTATTTTTGGTACGGTGATTTTGGAAAAACAGGCGCTCCAGTTTTATTGGGCGATTGTTAATTTCAGGCACAGTAACAAAAAGTGAAAAACAAAGTACCTTGGAAGACAGATACGGTAGCTGGGGAACCACAATGTGCTATATTGGATTCATTTAAAGGCCAACTGCAATGATCGCATTTAAAATACTGGAGTAGAGGAATATTGAAAATGATTTTGAACACAACAGAGGGACTGATGTGGGGTACTGATTCTTGTTGACAATGCATATTATAAAATTAGGCTAACTTTTGTAAAAATGTGATTTGTAATTATAACAGTGACAGGATGCACCTTTTGTCATTAAATATAATATAACATATTTTATAATTAGGCTACTAGGCAGGCATGAATTCTTCACTCCTCAGTTCAAACATGACAACTGAAAAACTCTGGATGAAATAGGTATTATACTAGAAAATATTTACAAATATCACAGGAGAAGATTGAATTTTAGGTACGGTAGTTATTGTTGTTTTAAGGGGCAGAATTACGAGGTCGTTGCATTTTATTTGAATGTCTTTTCGATCTTAAATCCAATAGATGGCTGATGACATCACATTGTTGACAGCAACATCTCGATCAGCTGACTGCAGGGAACTGCGGTGGTTTGGAACACTGAAATACTACACGTGATGATAGAATTGGGCTATTTAAAGTGAGTTCTATTCATTACTAACAAGGGGAGGATACGATGCATGGGTCACTGATTCGAACCATTTTAGTACACGTGTAGGGCATGACCAGGTGTTGCTCTCACGTCACAGTACAGGCGCAGTGTGGCAATGTGCACTCTATTGTATTTATCCTCGAAGGAATGTCTCAACGCTTATAGAAAATTGTAGATTTCTTTGAGAATGTCGACTTTGGTAAAGAATTTCTTTTCTTACAATAATTGTTCAGTAGGATGTTGGTGGATACCCATACCACTTTCTTACAAACATTTTCTACAGTGTGTCCTTTCATGCAAATATCAGGCTCCCACAAAAGTTCCATGGAACGAACAAATTGCATTGTAATGTTACTCACAAGCTCCCTGTGGTTCTCAACTTTAAGAAAATCAGATTCTAGGTCACCACACAACTTTAAAACTATTAAGTAATTGTGAACAACAACATTTACAACATACATTTCTGGGACTAAGAGCCTACCTCTGTCCTTATCCCTGATCAAATGGTATGCCTCATCATCAAGGTCAATAAATTCACTGGTACAAAGAATTTCCTTGCAATGACTACATTGTAATCGTTTAGTCACACTATAACAACAATACCCTGCCAAGTACACTAGAATAGGGATATCATCCTTACAACCATCAAAATCTCTGTCATCTATATATATACGGTCAATGAATTTTTGCTCATCAGTGGGAAACTCAGGAGCCTCTGAGGTAGGTTCACACAATTCATTTATTTTAATTTCACCAAATAAGTTGGATTTGATCTTTAGGGACATGGATGATTGAATCCTTAGCTTGTGTTCTACTTCATACACCTGCCTTATTGAAATATTGTACTGGCCACCTGCCAACTGCCTGTATTTGCCAAACCTTCCCTCTAATACATCAGTCTGAAACTTCCCAAACAGAACATAAGAGAAATTTAGAGTTGACAAGCAATAATCTTTCAACTTTAACAAGCCTTCTGTTGTCAGTATCATGGCAGCCATTGTCTCAGAGGACAATGACCCTTTTACATTTAGTTTTTTCCACTTATTTAGCCACTGCAAGAATTTATGTAAATAATTAACAATTTCAATAGAATCTGATGACACTGGGCACATGAGGATATTGTTGAGTCTTGCTCCTTTACCGGGAGTTCTTACATTTACTATATTCCACCAATTTAACATTAGTTCAATATACCAGGCAGTTTGTTTATAATGCAATAAGTCACACTTTTCCCCCATAACTTTCAACCCTTCAATGACATTTTCATTAAAAACCTGAAGAACAAGTTTTACATTTTGCCGTTCAAGTGAAGTAGGGCATAAGGCCTTTACAGAGAGACCGTAGCCATACTTCACCAACTTATCATGCTCTATATTTTGCAATTTCTTCACAGAGCAAAATGAGGCTTTGTGTACATCATTGCTAACTGGGTCAAAATCAGGATAGTTCATGCACATATCTTCATCTTTTTGGTTCAACCAGTTGTTTCTGACACACTTAAGCAAGTGGACAGAGTCAAACACAAAGAAAAGAGGCCTTTTTTCATCGACAGGATGAGGGTAAACACACTTCAGTTCTTTCTGCGGTGAAAACTGCTGCATACATTTCCTATTTACAGAACTGTTGTCACTTACTACACAAACCACATGAAATCCTATTTCTTCCAAGCCAATAATAATTTTCTTCAGTATACAGTGCAACTGTTCCCCAGACATGGATTTCACTGGCAGTACATGTACCATTTCCTTAACATCTGACAGTAGACTAGATATCATGAAGCAATAGGCACTTGTTGCCAGTTTCTCGCTGTTGAAAGCTTTTCCAACAATATTACCACCTTTGTAATCCATCATTGGTTTCACATACACTTCATCCATCATGAGTACAACATATTTATCACATTCATTGCCAGAAAA